>OY987197.1:14985442-15627335 GCA_963920755.1 Cartodere bifasciata
AATTCACCAGGTTTTGAGATAGCTAAGTTTGTAGCCAATATCTTAGGCAACCTTACACCAGATTTTAATTTTAATATTAAAAACTCGTATAGGTTTGTAGAGAATCTCAAGGACAAAACTATCCCCCAGAATTATATGATGGTGTCATTTGACGTTTGCTCATTGTTTACTTCAATACCACGACAGTTAGTTATTGATTCAATTACAGATTTATGGCCAAAAATTGAACAATTTTGCAATCTAGATGAAGAGACGTTCATGTCATTAATAGATTTTTGTTTTGACGCCAGTTATTTTCAAACACAAGGAGTAGTTTATAAACAAATCGAAGGTTGCCCAATGGGCTCCCCAAGCTCCCCAATTTTTGCCAATATCATCATGGATTATATTTTGAAAACAGTGGTGGAACAATCAGACTTTTATTTTTCCTGCTTGTATGTTTATGTGGACGATATATTTGCTATATTACCAAGAAATAAGTTGGAAGAGACATTGGAATTGTTTAATTCAATAAACAATAATTTAAAATTCACATTTGAAGTCGAACAAAATAACAAACTTCCCTTTTTAGATGTCATGGTAATTAAAAAAGACGATGGTTCCATATTGACAGATGTTTACAAAAAACCGACGAACACCACAAGGACAATTAATTATATGTCCAGCCATCCGCTTCATCAAAAAGCCAACATCATCAAACAAGAAAAAATGAGAATTTTAAAATTAAGCGACAAATGTTTCCACAGAAAAAACTTTAATGAATTAAAATTAAAATTTAGAGAAAATGGATATCCTTCCAAACTTATTAATATGATATTAAATACCAGCGATAATAAATCAGTATCCGAGAATGAGAATCCTCTAGACAACAACAAAAAGTTTTACACTCTTCCCCTTATTTCCGGCTTATCAAAACAACTGGAAAAAGTCTTAAAGAAGGAGGGCGAAAAGTTTGCTTTTTATGCGACAAAAACAGTAGGTCGAGAATTTTTCAGCAAATTGAAGGACAAAACACCAATTAGTCACTTGTCAAACGTCGTCTATAAAATTTCTTGCACCGGGTGTGATGGTAATTATTGTGGTCAGACGAAACAATACCTAAAAAACAGAATATGTAACCATAAGTCAACTTGTAAGCACCTAACAGATCAAAAAACAGCCCTTTGTACCCACCACGTAGCCACTGGACACTTTTTTGATTTTAATTTAGAAAATATTAAAATATTAGATGTAGAAAGTAATTAAAAAAAGAGCTATTTCTGAGATGATACACATAGTCAATCAAAAAGATGCAGTAAATTTTAAAACGGACACTGATAATCTTAGTAATATTTATTTTAATCTCATAAATAAGTTATAAAATATTAATATTAAGTTTTTTAAATGTGTTAAACTATTACCTAGTTCCTAAGTTTTTTAAAAATGTATAAGTTTTTCCTCTTTATTGTTCAAACACATAGAGAATTGTTATTTTTAAATTTGACCCAAAAGCGGATATCTGTGTACTGTCAAATACCAGATTATTTTTCATAAAGTGAGGTTAGAAAACACTTGTTCTCAAAAATGAGCTAAATGAAAGACAAAATTCTCATTTTATGCCCTTTTTTAAACTGTTTATGGAAAAACAAGGCCCTATGTGTTTGACAAATGAAGATTATCTTCAATTAAGCTGTTACCTATTGACTCAAGATGCAATTTGCGTCTACATTTTTTTAAAATTTGTTGTTCAATCTTAAAATAGGTAATAATTGTCCAAAATTGTTTTGTATTCGTTATGTAACCCTGTATATTATTTGTAGCTGGCTCTGATGCTGATCGCAACCCTTGATCGAAACTGGTTAGCCCTTTTTAAGGAGTTTTTTCAATAAATTGCCGAAAATACCGAGGTTTTTCATTCTTACATTATTGTTATTTATTTTTGTGTATTTCTTATTTTATTTAACATTTTTTATTATTTTATAATGTAGTACAGTTGATTTATTATTAATGTAGAGTTGTTTTCAATGTTGGTAATTTAATAAAAATGTACATTTTATTATAAAAATAAATTAAATTTAATTTTGTGGATGTATAAGTTCTTTTATAAAATCTTTTTTGTTATAAATCCAGTTTAGTATCAATTTAACAAATATCTTCTTTGCACTACATGACTTATAGTGCATAGGTAAGTCCCTTAGTAATTTAGGAATAAAGTACATAAAGGAACGTTTGCCAATAGTTTTATAAAATCTATTTTCAGTTACTTGACCAAGATTTCTTGTATTATGACTATGGTCAACTAGTGTAAATAATGATTTATTTTGATAATAATAGGATAATGCAGTTTTGCAGTAAATTTCGCGAAGTTCTAAAACTTTTGTTTCTTTGTAAAGAAGTTCCGTACTGTACCGCAATGGTTTATTAAAGATTATTTTTAAAAAACGTTTTTGTATTTTTTCGAGTTTGGTATATAAAGTTTTATTTAAACCACCCCAAGCTATGATACCATATTTTAGAATTGGGGTAACTAATGCGTGGTATAATATTAACATTTGCTTATGTTCTACTATTTGTTTGATTTGGTAAAACTTGTAAATAAGACCCCTCATTTTTTTTATAACTGACTCTACTTGAATGTCCCATCTAAGACAACAGTCAATGTGAATACCTAAATATTTAATTGACTCTACAATTTCTATTCTTTGGTTTTCGAGAACAATTTCTTTATAGCTGGGTAAATTATTTTTATACGACGTAAAAGGAACTATTTTTGTTTTACTCAAATTAAGTGTTAACAGATTGCAATCGAACCATGATTTAAGCAGAGTGTGAGTAAGACGTTAGTTACTCGATCTTTTAACTCTTGCCATGTTTTTGCTTGAACAAATATCGCCGTATCATCAGCAAATGATATGATTTTTCCGCTAGTATTCAATGTTAGGAGGTCATTAAGATAAATTTTAAAGAGTAGAGGACCTAAAACCGTTCCCTGAGGAACTCCACAAGTAACGTTTTCATCCTTGCTATAAACTCCGTTTACCTGAACTCTTTGTTTTCGATTTTCTAAAAAACTTTTTATAATATGTAGAACAATTCCACGAATACCGAGTCTGTCTAATTTTTTGATCAATACTCATGAAGAGTTTACAAATGCGTATCGATGAGTACCGCGAAATTACAATAAGAGCAAAATGAAAAGAAAAATGTAATAAATAGCTAATAGTCCGTAAAATTGCCTATGCGTTGAAAAGTTAGAGAGTTACGCGCCTTTCCGTTCCCATCATTCAAATATTCAATGGGACTATCAACATTCAAAACAATTAATTGGAAGGATTAGATGAGAGTACTGACGTAAAATAAATAATTATGGGTAAAAGCAGATGGAACTATAAATATTATACCAAAAGCTTTGCATTTATAATTGTTTTACTAAATTATAAGTCATTTTTTTAAAAGCGATTTTGACAAGTAAATTAAAGAAATTAACAAAAAATCAAATGATTTATACGAAATTTGAAATCCCATTTATAGATCAAATTTACTGCAGTCAAGAGAAGCGTTGAAGCTTATTTTTGTTAATTTGACTAATCTCGTGCTAAGTCGAGATGTTTGAGCCTCTGTCACTGTTTGCCACTAGCGAGAATTATCAGTAGTAATAGTACGAGTGCTCTATGCAGTTATATGAATGAACAAGTGGTTGTTGCATAGTAATGTCCCGCTAAATTAAGAGTGTTGTCTAATTAACTAAAAAAAGAAAACACCCTTACTTTTAAGGGACATTGCGTATTTAACAAGCACGAGTTCTTTTAAAATCGAAAATTTATTAAGAGCACGGGCTATTCGACACGATTATTATACTCTTCGCAGACAAAGTCGAAGAGTATATTGCATTTGGTCGGACCTTCTCTAAAATCGTTAATATTCACCCTTGAGCAAAAATTTTTTGCAGATTCGTTCGTTTCATGACTTTTGAAAAATTCAGTAGCAATAGTACGTGTGCTTGATGAATTTTCGATTATTAAATTAGTGCTTGTTTCATAGTAATGTCCCGCAAAAGTAAGGGTGTTGTCTAATTATTTACCGAGTTCGAAGCACGGCCAGGACCCATCAATTATAATTTAACATTAGAGAAGTTCTAACTCTTTAAATGTCCTTTTAACCTTTTAACAACTATAAAAATACTATAAGTCTTCCTAACACATGTTTTTGATTTCCTTTCCAACTTAAATAGGTACGCTTAACGTAACCAAATACGGATGTGCAAATTATCCATCTGATGAAAAGTATTTCGGACATTACAAAATCTTCAAAAGAGTTTAATATAGGAGGAGTTTAAGTACCCATTGTAGAGTACTACAATCATTCAGTAAAATTATTCATCCATCCTTGAAAAAAATGCATAAATTCACATAGATTCTATTGCACACTTTCAGTGCGGTTACATAAATCCTAGTAGGCATCTCTTAATTTGTAATTGCTACTACTAAAACCGCACGATTGTTCTTTGTTTTTATTTCATCAACGCTTTCATAGCCGTCTTGTTAAATTCAGTTAAAAATTTGAATTTATGTCCATCACACGTATTATTTTTTAAGTTTAGTGAAAAAATGTTTTAGTTAAAATTGTGCGCCTCGGGATTTTGTAAAAACAGTTTTGGAGTTCATTAAAAATTGAAAATGTGGACCTTAGGGTTGAAATTATTAGTGAATTATTGTTAAGTGGTGGAGTTAAAAATGTACCTGTTAGCAATTTCTGTGATATTTGTTATTTGTTGTGTTATTTTTGCTGATTGTGGATCTATTATTATTGTTGAAGATGCCAAAGGTTAGTGTCTTTTAGGCCTTTAAGGTACAAAATATCTAACACAAGAAGAAAAGGGATGATTAATAGCCGACAAAAAAGTGTCTGATAAATAATGTCAAAGTATCAAAAACATTCACTGAAAAACAAAATCAGGTTATTGTGCATTAAAATAGGCAACTCTGCCCCCAATAAACCGATATTGCATCTCTTAAGATAAACGAGATCCAGTATATTCAAACATAGACGGTGTGGCCACAGGGCACAACCAAAATGAACATAAATAATATTTTTAAAAAGTACTTACAGTTAGGTTTCTGTCTTGATCGACTGTTGATGTCTCCAGCTTTTTATTATTAAAATTAGGTCTTTTTATAGTTTTAAGTGATTTCAAATCCAGTTTCGTTCTAAATATAATGAACTCATTGTAAAACGCAAATGCTATATACAGGATGTCCAAAAAAAGGCGCATAAATGCGATGGTACGTTGTTGGGGCATGTCTATCTCAAATATCCTCGGAGATATGTTGTCCCAAAGTGCGAAACTTTAAACGCTTATAGCTTGAAGATAACAGCTCATATTAACGAAAGAAATAGATAAATATAAAGGCACAATCTATCTAAAATTATTTTACCATTTGTTTATCTTTTAAATGGTCAAATTACATTTTTATAATTAATTTAATTTTACACAAATTTTATGAAATGAATCTGACAACAATGTCAATATGATTTAATGCAAAAATGTATGCTCAAGAATCTAGATGAGTTTTTAAGATGTATTTTACAAACTGTGTTGCCAAACTTATGCAACCTTGTTCGCATTTTTCTCGATGAACATAACAGATGGATTTTTGAGAGCGTACCATCACGTTTATGGACAAAAAAAAAGCAAATATACACAATTGTACAAAATCACGTTTGCTAAATCTTAATACCTTAGAAAAATTCGCCGTAATTCATTTTCCAAACTACAACTTGTCCTAAAAGTCTCTATTATGAATGAATGTTTTAATACTATTATTGATTACACTAATTTAAAAGAAATTTATATATATTAACAACTTTTTTAATACCTACTTCCTTTTGAGGGGTGTATTTTTTTTAAGTTCTATACCTTCCTAAAAGATGCAGTGGTTTTGGGAAAACAATAAAAATAAATATTTCTCTTGCAGTATGTTTTCGAAGAGTCTTAGCTGGTAAACGGGTAGCAAGAGGATTTGTCAAGAAATCAACAAGATGTGAAAGAGTAGAAGATTGTCAGGCAGATTGTTCCGAAGAAAAACGATTTTCTTGCGAAGGATTTAATTACAGGTAATAATTTAGATTAATAGTTAAAATATTAAAATTAAACGTTGTCACAAAAAAAAAAGTCTATTTAAATTGTGCCGGACTGATGTTCTTTACCCATACAATTTTTTTTAATTATTGGCGATAAAGCATTTTAAAAATAATAATTTATTATTAATAACAGTTCCACTAAGCTTCTTAAGTTCTCAGTACTAATTTTTATTAATAATGTAAACGGAACTTAAATGTAAATCTTACAATTTTACAGTCAGATTAAATAAAACTTAAATGTTAAATTAATCGCACGCAGATTTAGAGGTAAAAATCGTGCGAATGAAAATCATAGCCTTGACGAGAATATTTTAATTTAGCACGAAATGTCTTAGAAGATGTACTTAAATCTTAATTATTATTATCAAAAGAATGATTAAAACACCTCACTTCCTAAAAAAATAAAACTTTTCTTATAAAAAACTAAATGGGTTAGATTGACATTGATTTGGTTAGATTAGTAAATATATTTTTTTTAGCCTTTTATGCCTTAATAACTTGACAAAACCATGAAAAAATCCCTTTAAAAACAACTAATTTTTTTTGAATAATTTGAAAAATAACGAATATATGCCGTTTTTTTAATTGGGGGGCTTATAGAGAGGTTCAGACCAATAAAATTTAAATATGTAATAGTAGTTTACCTAACAAGTGCGGAAAGTTGTACTTTACCGCACGCGATGGCAGTTGAACGAACGACGCGAAGCGGAGTTCGGTCATGCCATCAAGGGCGGTAAAGAAACTTTCCGCACGTGTTAGGTACAACGTTTTACCTACGAGCAAAAAAAAATAAATAAACACTTATTATGCGTGCGGTAAAGTACTTTACCGCACGGCGTGCGGTAAAGTAACAGCGTGCGGTAAAGTGACACTTTCCACACGCAAATGCGTGCGGTAAAGTGCACTTTACCGCACGCTCGTAGGTAATAGTAGTTTACCTAACAAGTGCAGAAAGTTGTACTTTACCGCACGCGATGGCAGTTGAACGAACGACGCGAAGCGGAGTTCGGTCATGCCATCAAGGGCGGTAAAGAAACTTTCCGCACGTGTTAGGTACAACGTTTTACCTACGAGCAAAAAAAAATAAATAAACACTTATTATTAATATAGCATTTTATTAAACTTAACACTTATATAAATCTTATAGAACATTACTACTTATAGTGGTTATTAATCGTAAAATTGAAGGTGCAATTTGTGGCGGTTTGCAAATTTAGCGATGACGCCAACTTTGATGATTGATCATTCAAGGGTGGTGCCGGATCATCAAATTCAGCATAATCACTTCCGGTTACTGGTTGGGGGATGACTTCATCATGGCTTGTTGTAGAAGTACTTGGACGTTCATCCTTGGTTATTGCGCCCTTGGAATGGGTTTTTCCAAAAATTTTATTCGCTATTTGTTTTTTATTTTCAATAGATGTTTCTATATAGCTTTCAGCAACCGCTGTACTCTTCCATCCACCGTGTCGTTTAAGATTCGTCATATTTGCCCCTGAATCAGCAAGCATTGTAGCAGATGTTCTGCGGAAACTGTGGCCGGTATAAAGTTCCGGGTTTGGTAAGGCAAGATAGCCAGCTATATTGGAAGGCATCTTCCCAAAGGTATTAATGCCCACAACCTGGCTTGTGCATTTTCCATTTTTATATTGTACAAAGAACCTCTTGTGGGGCATATTTTGTGGTCGTAAACTAACATATTTTTTATACAGTTCTATGTAATTGGAATTTTCGTCGGAAAGAACAAATTTTCGAGTAACGTACGTTTTGGTTTTTGGTATGGTAATCAATAAAAGGTTTCCCTTATCTTCAATATTATCAATAGTAAGGTTTGTTAATTCTTCACGTCGACAAGCTCCTGCAATTCCAAAAACTGTGGCAACTTTTATTAAGAGATATACGTTGTCGGGAGCTTCGCAAAGAAATTTCTCAATTTCTTCTGTTTCAAACACTTTAGATTTCTTTGGTGCATATCCAATATTTTGTTTTTTCAAAAAGGCCGTTAATTTTGGAAATGTTGCTATATCGACATCGTGTTTCAGCTTACATTCCAATTTAAGCATGGAATACTTCGACCATAGTGATGAGGATTTATATTTTTTAGAAAGGTCCAAAAAATATGCCAAAAAAACTTCTTCTTTAAACGTGTTGACATGTTTCAAGTTGCACCAGTTCTTGAATAAGGTGAATTCTTTGTCATACCGTTTTTCTGATTTTTCTGGTATCAGTTCTAGAGTAGCTGCGTGTGCAGCCTCCATTATTTCTAATCGTTTTCACACTTCATTTCACGCTTTTATATTTTACGAACAAAATAATTAAAAAAACTTTCAAAAGTATCACAAATATTTGAAATTTGAAAAGTATGTAATGGCCGACGAAAACGAACGACCGACGCTCGAATGCTGTTGTAAACCTACGCGCCGGACGTGTCAAAACAACTAATACACGAAAAGTAGTACCCTGATCAGCCAATGACAGACTAGATAACAGTGCCTAGTTACGAAGCGCGCTGCTCACGGCTAAACGACATGACATTCAATTTGAAAGACATTTATTATTATTTATTTTTTTCTTACATATTTTTACTGGTCTTGTTTTAAACTAATTTTAAGCAATTTTTATATTTGGTCTAATCATTTTAATCTATTGAAATATTTAGTTAAAATAACCTTAAGTTCTAATTGACATAAACAAATGATCAATAGAATATCTATCTATCCATGCGTGCGGTAAAGTACTTTACCGCACGGCGTGCGGTAAAGTAACAGCGTGCGGTAAAGTGACACTTTCCACACGCAAATGCGTGCGGTAAAGTGCACTTTACCGCACGCTCGTAGGTAAACGAATTAACAGGGTTTTAATAAACCAAAAAGCAAATTAGTTAATTTTATAACTAAAATATGATTTTTTTCACTAGGTGGGCTCCAAAGCCCCCTTTATTATTATCAGATTTTTTTTAAAATGTGCACTTGATTGAACTTTTGGTTCTCAAGTTAGAGAAAAAAACGTGACAGACATACAGACGGATTTTTGGAAATTTGATGAAACGCACGAATTTGCAATATTTTTTGCGGTATCCGGAGAATTCAACACCCACAATTTACCGCCGACAATTCATCGCCCACAATTCACCGACCCACAGTTCATCGATAAGACAATTCATCGCCACACAATTGTTTGACGGGAGAATTCTAGTATGAATATTAGTTTATTTAATGAACAAAATAAATAACAGAAATTTATTAACCTAGAATATTGCCTGCCACCAAAATAATTATAGATAATAATTACCTAATGATTTTTTTGAAATTTTTTGGATATTTATTTACATAGAATATTGCCCGTGTCCTCTTATTTGCAGAAATACCCAATTTGCAGACTTAAATGGTCAAAAACGGAAAGGATAGAGGTAATAGAATTTTTTTACCTGGGTAAAGTCCAATATGCATACTTTTTTTTTGAATTTTAGGATTTTAGACTGACTTAAATGAAAGCACTGGGGGACATTTTTCCACTGGGGGACATTAGGTTAGGTTAAGTTTTGCTGCTTAAACGAAAATATAAACTCTAGCTATGTCGGTGCCTAACAGTGCGTCCAAGATTGTGTGCATTACACTGAGGGACATATTACTAGGTGTTGTTCTCGGTGTTGTAATGCTAAAAATGTATTAATACATTATCAGAAAGCATTGTAGTTTATAATCATTTCATTTAATAGTCATACTAGGCGATGAATTCTCCCATCGAACAATTGTGTGGCGATGAATTGACTTATCGATGAACTGTGGATCGGTGAATTGTGGGCGATGAATTGTGGATGGTGAATTCTCCTAGACCCAGTTTTTGCACTACGACGATTTTTGAATTTTTAAATCACAATACAACTCATCATTTTTCACTTTGCTTGCGAGGAATATAAAAATATTATGTGTCAAATTGTTGCAAGCCTATCTAACATAATTGGTTTCGAGGTCCAAACATAAATAATAAGCGATGTAATAACAATAAATGCATTGTAATAATATTGAAAAAATATTAGTGACATCACATCATTGTTTTATAGCATTAAATTAAATTATGACAATATTTCGTGCATTTTTGTAGTTACGCAACTGTTTCGTAATTTCAAAAGGACTTCGTTGGTAGTTCCCTTTTTGGTATTAAATATTGTGTTTATTTCCAGACTGGATCCAAGTGGTCGTGGAAAAGGAGAATGCGAACTAATATCCGTTCCCCTATCACACCTAGACATCGGTCGCGACATCTACCCAGACCGAGAATACGACTACTACGAAAAAGACCGTAACGCCGATCACAACTGCCATAACTACGATCAACACAACTCATATCACAGCACCTACAACCAATACCACCCTGACAGAACCCGCCCACATGACTACGACAGCGGCCGACGGCCTCCACGGCCAGATTACGACAGACCTCCGCCTGTTTACGGTCCTGCACCATTTAGACCAGAACGGCCGCCTGTTCCCCGGCCTAATTATGATGACTACGATCGGCCACCGTTAAGACCGGGGTATGATGAAAGGCCGCCAGCGCATAGGCCTCCAAGGCCGGTTTACGACGACAGGCCGCCGCCTCCAAGACCGATTTACGATGAGCGGCCTTTGAGGCCAAGTTACGAGGATAGACCAAGGCCTAAGCCAGATTACGACAGGCCGTTGCGGCCGAATTATGAACGGCCGCCTGATGATGGCTACAATGGTATAAGACGAGGAGGTAAATATTTAGAACCTGACGCCGTTGTTGATGTTTTGTGTGTCGACATAAACATTGATAAAAGTCCTCTGGACTAGTTGTATCCTATTCATAAGTACAAAAGTTTGTAATTGGTATAGTCGTGCCATTATTTCGAATTATTTATTTGCAATGTATTTATAAACTAATTTAATAAATATCAAGACTAATATAACTCCAAATCTAATTTTTCCAGACCACAAACCGCCCCTAACAACGCATGGCTTTTCCAACACACACTATAACAAAGAGAAATACCCAGGAATATCTTACTTACCCCCAAATAACCCCACTAACTACCCCCAGTACCTCCCGAATAGGAGATACGACACTTACGATAGCTACTTACCAACTAACGGCTATGGTACTTCGAATCATTACCACGGACCCAATAACTACTACTTGCCTAATAAGCAAGGGGGTACGCAAGATTGGGGTCAGTACGGTGGGTCATATGGCAACGGTGGGGTCAATGTTGAGTATAATGGTTATGGATATGGACAATCCACGTTTAATTACTGGGGTTTAAACCAGAAGAAGGAGCACTGGTTCCCAGCAGATGTAGTACCACCCAAACCATCTTTAGGAGTACCGTATTTGCCTTATGTACCGAAATTGGAGCCGCCACGTAAATGGGAGCCGAGACCAGTTCCAACCGATGACAGCTCGTTGTTGCCTTTAGAACCTCGATTGCCTGGATACAACTTCCTAAAAGAAGGTACTAACAATTTAGTCCAAACATATTCTCCAACTATTGCTGAGCAATTTCTAAATAATCTTTTGTAGAGTGTTCTCTTCGGACAGCAACTGGCTTCAAACTTAACAAAGGGATAGTGAAAAAATTCTTTGCAGTGCCGAACATTTACGAGTGCGAACTTCTGTGTTTTACTGAAAAGGAATTCCAATGTTCTTCCTACGCTTTCAGGTACCAGTTTTTCCTCCAAGGAATCTAAATATGAAATCAACATGTTTGCTTTTGCAGGTACACAATATCGCTAAGTGCTCCATCAGACAATTGCTATCTAAGCCCCAAGAATTATAAGGCAATTGATTTCTACAGTGATCTCGAACCAGATCGTGATTTTGATGTTTATACGATGAACAATCCGAGTAATTGTAGGCAACCAATATTAACGGCAAAGGATAACAGCGGTAAGTTAATTTACACAGCAAATAAACATTTCACAGACAGGCCTAGCCTATGTGTACGTTCCAACCTTAGTTGATTTAAATTGCTTTCAAATGTAATATTTATATAGAAATCAATAAAAGGATATATTATTATTATTATTATGATATATTATTTGGGAACTCCTAGTACTTCTTTTTTGCGGAAGTCCTTTTTTGACTGAGCAGAAACTTTTATTTTTAATTTCTCCAACGAACTAAACACGATTCGATTCCCAAATAAATAAACTTCCACAGGGCATGACAGACCTTAGTCCTTTTGGAAAGTAAAAAATTGGAAAACGCTCATTCGATTTTCCCAATAATTTCTTAAATCAAAGTCCCAAAATGTAGTTACCTACTGATTATTGGCATATATTTTTGCAGATTGTTTTTGGAGGACAAGAAGCGGCCAAAGACTGGACAACACAGTGATTCGCGACTCCCTTTTGGTTAAATCTATTGTGGATTGTCAAATAGAATGCCTTAATGCAAAAAGATTCACCTGCAGAGCTTTTAGTTTTCGGTAAGTGCTCCTTTTTTTAAACAATGCATCATCTTAGAAATTTGTCTCCCATGCTGAGAATTGATATCGAACTCCAAACTATGTTTGTTAAATTCTTTATATTATTATTTTAGGTATGGTTCATCATCCACTGGCGGTGTAATTGACAATTGCCAGTTAACAGACTGGCCCTTCTACGAATTAGATCCACATTTACATTTCGTACTAGCACCAGGTTTTGAAATGTATGAAAGAGGAAGCTTTGGACATGGTTGCGAGCCTTATCATTTTAAGTTCCGAGGTCATCCTGATAAAAACCATGCCATACACATTGACCAAAGTAAGTTTGATTGCTTGACTAAGAAACATCGGTAAATAAAATAAATGTTTTTAGTTTGCTACATTGGATTTGGATCCCCGGCGCGCCTTCTCCCACAAGCGACCAAGAAATCGCTTAGAGTCGACACTGAATTGGATTGTAAAGTGGCGTGTTCAAAAGCAAGAGAGAGTACTCTTTTCCAGTGCATGTCCTTTAGTTACAGGTTGGTTCAATCTTTTCTTTGAACTAGTGCGGAATAATAAGGCTTTAATGTTTTTGTTTTAGAACGAATGGTCCTCCAGGAACTGACAATTGCGAACTAAGCGACATTTTGCAAAGAGATTTATTGCCACACTTTGATTATGCTCATGATCCTTCGTCCTGGTTATTTGCTTGGGATAATTATAATCCAGATTGTTTAGCCTTAGCTTCGACACCTTTGCACGATAACCATTTGGAGGAAGAGCCTGAACAACGCATACTTTATGGTAAAGTACTACTTAATTAAACGGGAACGGAAGTTCATTCAATCTTTCACAATTGATAACAATTTATTTTGCGTGAGAGTAAAAGTTTATGTTTAAACTTTTACTTTCCCATTTGCGTACCCTTCGCAAATTAATTGCGCCCTAAGCTTGCCCAAAGTTATCGTAGGCCTTTAATATGTTTATTTTTTGTTACAGGGACATTATACAATCCCATTGATACGTGGAGGGCTTACAGTGTAAGCGGATGGCCTTGCCGACGAGGTAGTCTTTGCCAAGAAAACAGAGAAGCAGGGTTTTGGTTTTGTGAGCTCGAAGGTGGAGATGCGAATACTTGGGACTATTGCTGTCGGCCGGATCATCAATGTGGGTTTTCTGAAGGTTTCCCATATCAGTGGTAAGTTTAAAGAAATATAAAGTGTGCTGTGTGTTACTTGGTGCAGGATACTGTTGGGAGATACAGTATTTTTAAATAACAAAAACAAGGGTTTACAAAGTTTTGCTATAAACTCACATTCAGACAAACAAGGTAGCGTATCAAAGAAGATTTTTAAGGTTTTTTTTTGGAGTAATATTTTAACGTTCTTGGGTTCCCTATACCCATATCATAGACAAGTCATCCTCTTTGCCCATATTATCTTGTAGCATTTATTAGTTTCTTCATGCACTTCTTAGTTCTGTCGAAATAGATTAGGTCTATTTTTTTCTCTAATCCAAGTTATCTTCTCTTTCAAGTTGACCAATTTATTGCTTTGCATAGATCTCTCTTCCTCCTGCTTTTTGGTTCGCATAATTAAGCAGGTTATTAATTCCAATTATTGATTACTCTCATGATTACTTAAGGAGGATAATCTATTTAGCTATTCATGTAGTTCTCCTTCAAGTCATTATTGTTAAACTATTTGCTTTTGAACTGTCTAATCATGCAATTGGAAGTTTTGCAGTTCCTTTAAATTCATTCTGCACAAAGATAACAATTGAATCCCTTTCTGTTAAGGTGTTATGTTGGACCCGTCAACACCCAATGGCGCAAATGCAGCGATCGTTACTACCCTTACGTGCATAATCTACTAGATCGCATCGATAACCATCACAAACCTTACCTGCCACCACAAAGACCACCTCCACATCACCATCAAATACCATGGATTCCCCACGTCCCTCCAACTGGGTCTCATAATCTTTTAAATGAAGTAAGACCACCTCAAGCTCCATATCGACCAGGATGGAGGCCTGATCGCCCAGAACCATTGCCAAGTGTTCCAACAGAGCGACCACCACAGCCAAGTTTGGAGGAATATGAAATGCAGTTCGATGCACAGTTTTTGGATCCGCCTAAACCAGGAGGTAAGAAAAAAAAGCGCTTGTTAAACAAATAAAACGGTTTATTTATAAATGAATGTAGAAATATGTTTAACATGTCTATTTTAAAGGTTTTGGACAACCACGACACTGGCCGATTTCTTACCTTCACAAAGAAATGCCTCCAAATATAACAGACTCCGAGTCCCGCTTAATGAAAGCCGGGCGAATGGAAAAAATGCCAAATAACACAGATAAAAATACCTCACCAAGTACCAAACTCAACGCCATTCAAGACCTCATTAAAATAATCAAATCAAATGATCTTGACAACGTTCAATATCAAATAACAAATGCCTCCAACACCAAAGACGATGTCTTGTTTGTGAAGATTCAACTGCCCAGTAATTTTACGCAAATAAATCAAAGCCAAGATGGTTACCATAAAAGTAGTGTAAAAAGAGAACAGAAAAGTGTTTCAGATGATAGTTTTAGAGTTAGTACAACTCCCGTAGCTGTTTCGGAAGTAAATTCAGGTAATTCTGCTTTATTTGAAGCAGACTCTCGAGTAAATGTTGGGAATTCAGTGCCAGTATATCGTAGGGGTTACATTACTCGCACCAATGTGACGACACACGGATCTCGTAGTGTGAGATTTACCAATTAAAATTTAGATAAGTAATCAGTTATGTAGTTATAAGTTCTATGTAGGTAGTTTTTTTAGGAACTTATGAATTTTTATCTCACAGAAATACTGAACCGGTATGCATTGAAGAGCGGAAATGATCACCTTTCATTTCAGAGGAAATTTTCCCATTAAAATGATTAAAAAACTTAAATGTAAAAATATTATTTTACAGAACAATTTTACACACTTAATTAAGCAAGGAAATTTTCGAAAATGTTTAAGCGAAATTTTCTGAAAGTCTATTGCTTGCAAAAGGCTCTTAATGGAGGCTTAAATCCCCATGCTTCTTACCTCTTTCGATTTTATTTACTTATTGTACTTACTAGCAGGTTTTATGTATAAGAATTCCATTGGTGTATGTTTTTAGTGCAAAATGTTTGTTAAATATTACACTACAATAAATTACGTATATGTTTAGTTCTTTTTTATGTTAATTTTTTTACACTATCTATACGGGCATATGCGAAGTGGCCGCGCTATAAAATTTAATGAGGGTTGATTTGGTGGAGGTGGCCGCATTTTACTGCATGGGTCATGGTGGAGGTGGCCGCGGTACCTTTTCTACCTGCTTCCATGTTTAGCAGGTAGAAAAGGAGAGTTTTGTGGAAAGATGAGTATGAACACCAAACGAATTTTATTTTTATAAAATAACAACGATAACTATCAATATTTTATTGAAAAAATGATTTACATTGCAGTTTGGTGACAAGCACATTTGTTTAAATATTCTTTTTAGCAGCAAAACTTACCCTAACCTACCTAACCTAGTGTCCCCCAGTGGATGTGTCCACCAGTGCTTTTAAAAAAGTCTGTCGGTAACAATAAAACTTGATTTAATGATAATAAAAGTCTGTATATTATCCAAAGGATTCTCTGTTTTATAATTTTCTAATATCATAACTCAATAAAACATCGGATACAGAAAAATAAATCTAGGTAAAAGGAAGTTAATTAGTCGCGGCCAGTACGACCAAACCAGAAATATCGCGCGGCCACTTCGACCATGCACCCTGCAATTAGGCGCGGCCACCTAGTAGTCTTTTGAGGTAGATCCGGCCAGTTGGTACTCTCCCATCTATACGTACATTAAAGGAATCCCCACCAATACTAAAAACCCGCATAATAACCATTGCATCCCTCTTGTTTATTTGAATCGATCGATCGATGCTAAGTGATTTAAACAATTTTCATTTTAATAATAATAATGACCAAAAATAAATACTACATAAGAAAATCAAACTTTTAATTCTTCAAAAGAACTCTTAGCTGTTAATTCGGTTTTTTAAGGACCTCTGCTTAGAAATTTTAATAACTACATTATAGATAAAAAACTGGTCAAATACAGATAGCTTTGTACCTAGCATCTGCTATAGTATCTAGAAGAATAAAAATAAATTTCTTACCAAACTGTGGGCCCCCTATAGTTAGAGGACGCGTGTTCTGTATCCTAAAAGTGACGTGAGAAAGCGCTGCTTTTGAAATACTGCTATCCCACAAATATTGCTTATTGGAAATACCCCACACCTGTTCAATGGGATTGGGATTAAATATGCAAGGTGGCAGTCCCAAATCTTTGTGACCATACTGCTCTAAAAATTCAACAGCAGCATATCAGATAGACCTCATTAGGTGTATTTCTAAAAAAAGAATTTTTTAAACAAGATAAGTATGTATAAATAGTAAATAAAATACTAAAGTTTCTTAAGCACACCAAAGAAATAAAAGAAAGATAAGTAGGTACAAGAAGAGAAGCTGTACCATTTTACATCATTACCTAGCACTCAGATGATTCCTCTTTGAAACCAACGCCAACGGGACAAACTTTGATGGCTTGTCTTTTTTTCTGTAGTGTCTTTGTTTACTGTTGTCATCTCTCATTTTCACATAACGAAAAAAAACGACAAAACGGACGCCACGTGGGCACGTGATAAAGTCACATTCATTTTTTTTCACATCATCATCGGATCAGCTGTTTTTTCAGAAGTTAAATATCGCGCAGTCGCAAAAGCTTAATTTTTTAGGCTTGCGTTTTTTTGTACCAAATTATTATTACTTAGTCCGAATCACAACTTTGTGCTAGAAGATTTAATAAAAAGAACGTACAACACAAGGAGCCGACGCTTTTAATCTCAAAGGACTAAAAAATTTAAATAAAAATGTAACATATTTGGAAGCATTAATACATATATATTTTTTTTTATATGGCACAGAATACATAATTGAAAAAATATAATACTTAGTTAATATAGGTAATATGGAATAAAAATAGGTAATGATAAAATATAGCTATAGTAGTAGTATCTAATCTATCGGGTGAGCAAATAAAAACGGCCCATAAGTAGGCCGTGGGCATTGTCATAATATTGTTGACTGGCAGATTGTACATTGTTCACAGCCAACTTATGGGCCGTTTTTATTTGCTCACCCAATACTTCTTATTATTTCTATTTCGAGTAATTACTTCTTAAAAAGGCACAATGCATCTTTTACTTTGACATTACAACACTAAAAATCTAGGGAATTTTTTAAAAAACATTGGAGATGCAAATAATTCCCAAGATTTTTTTTGTTAATTCTCGATTTCCCAGCATGTTCCACCTATTCTAAGAATTAGTTGTGCAGCATTTATTGCACAGACAAATATTTAACATCAATGACTACGTACTATTGGAAATAATTATTCCTAAATAATCAAAAATAAATGTATTGAATATCATAATATGAGCGAAAAATACGCAGTCACAATATGAAATTGGTGACTGTTTATCTTATGTAATTATGTATACAATACAAAAGTTCTTCACAGATTAATTATTCATTATCTTTTTTTAGTTACCTAGGTACTCAATACTTCTCATGCATTTTAAATAATTTATTTTTTTATTTTAAAACTATCTATATTTAAAGCTGCTACAATGAATTTGCGTAATGCACCTAAAATCATAAACATTGCTACTGAAAGCTTAAAAATTCAAATTTTATTCATATTCAGCGATATTATATTTGTAAGATAAAAATCTTAACAGTTATATCTTTATAAGAGCTGGCATTTGCGTATATTTGTAAACACAATTACAATATAAAAATTCTGTTCCTTAAACATTTTTATGTGAAGTGGATGCGGAAAAATTTTGATATTTCAATTTTGTTTATGAAAAAACGCGACTACTACTAAAAAACATACTTAAACTTTTACTTAGAGTAACTAATCAACTTTATGTATACATTTTTTAACTATTTAATATCGGTTAGGATGTTTTAATTACTAAATCTAGTTTGCACCATTTAAATGATAATTTTAATAAAAATAATAATATTCACCTTCAATTTAACAATTTATTTATTTTTTCTTTGCTGGTAATTCTTTTAAAGATCACCATATAAATAAATACGTCTTTTATAAAAACGTTCCAAAATCATCATACAAAATTTAGATTAATTACAAGAAGCAAGAAACCACTAATTTAAAATATTTATAGTAGATGCCAATTTCTTATTTTAATCGAAATTATAATATATTCTTGATCGATTAAATGACATTGTAAATTAATGACGAAAGAATTATAGATATAGATAATCAGCCTAATTCTATATGCATTGAGATTGATGTCAACATTGAGATATGACATATAAATGACAATTTTACATGTAAAATGTCATTTATCTGTCATAATGTCAACGTTGACATCAATCTCAATGCATATAGAATTGGGCTGAATGTGTATTTTACACCCTACTCTGAAAAAAAAAAATCGCTAAGAATTATACAAAAAAAAAACACATAAAAAAATTCTTATACGTTTTTGGAACATTTTCTATGATTCTATGCGACTTTTTTTTAGGGAGTTGGTTTAAATCATCATTAAAAACATAGTCATGCAATAGTACATTACATATTTAAAGGAAAAATTATTAATTACTGATGAAGGTATGTATACTATTTTATTCACAATCAATCCTCTAAATACCCACCTAAAATTGCCTAAAATAATCTAAGTTTAAAACAAAAAGTGTAAACACAAGCATTTTTCACTTAGTAGGCGGTGAAAACAAATGAATGTATTACCTAAATGTATGACATTTCTGGCCTAGGTATTTAATTAATGCGAAGTCGCTAGTAATGTGACATTAGTTTGTCAATTATTAACGCGTTTTTGACATTACCTTGTCAGTTACTCGCGTGTATGAAAGGATGTACTGTAATATGCTTTTTATAAAACTTCAGAAATGTAAACATTACATACATATGATCGTGAATAAACTAATTTATAAACCTAATAAATAATTCAATATTTTAACAATTTTATAGACAGCCATTAACTGCAGTATTGCAACTAATAGACTCAATAAATAATTTCTTTTTTAAATTCAATTATCTACAGTTTTAACTGTATGGAAGTAACAACAAAATATTACAAAGCAAATTTCAGAAATGCAAAAAACTGCAGTCAATGATTTAGTATTATTTCATTATACTTTTCAACAAGAAAATATACGCATCATTGTCGCGTATAATCTCCAAATGAAACATGGAATCATCTTTAATGTGCCGAATAACATCGTTACAAAGTTGGACATGTATGGATTGCGGTCCTTCCATAAAGATATCGCGCACTTGGTCGTGAGAAACCCCAACCATAGCTGCTAGTTTTTTTAACAGTTCATGGTTGCAATGAGCTGTTAGAAAAATGGCGTTAAAAACTGTTGAGTTTTCACGAGATACGAAAATTTTCAAACGAGGTGCAATTATTCTGAAACAAAAAAACAAACGTAAATTTTATTATTTGTAACGAACAATGCAATGAAATGAACCTAATAGAGTTGTGGACTAGGTAAAAAGATGATAATTTTTTTCTAATTCCTTGGGTTTTTGGGAGTATTAATTTCAAACTCGCAATTTTTTTCAAAATTTCTAGGCTGAATAATAAATTATTTACGAAAAATTATTTTTCAAATACGCGGGCATGCGCAGTTTAAAACTATCTGAATTTTTAAAGACGTAAGGCCATAATATTTAAAAAGAAGAAGAAAACTCCGTGACATTTTTTAACATATGTCAACTATAAATAAAAATAAATTACAGAAACAGAGAAAACAAGTTGCAGAATTAGAAATATTGTTCTGCTTGTGCACATATACAAGTGTAAGTTTAGAAAATTATTTTTTCAATTAATGCTTTCTAATGTCGTCTTAATAATTTAGGCTGGCACATTTTAAGCCCCGTGTGATGATTTTTCTTGTCACAAAATTACACGACGGTACACATAGCCATTTGCTACTGTTTCTTTGGTATTAGAAAACAAACTTGCAAATGCACACGACATTTTACCGAAAAACACTGTTTAAAATTAAAAATTTAAACGAAAACTCTAGCTTGTAAAGAAGTACGGTTACAAATTGAAAATTCTGACATATGACGTATGCCAGAAACTCAGAAACACAAGAAACACGAACTTTATCACAGAGATCTTTGATCAAATTATGACCGTTTATCACGGATATGTTTCTGCGCATGTCGTCGGCGCTCTTTATTAAAATCCAAATCTCTTTAATTTTACGACTTTACCTACCCATTTTTAAGCCAATTTTCTAATAAATAATCAAGTTTTTGAAAATTAGTCCAGGACTCTATTGAAGCACTCATTGTCAAAAGCTTTTTGTAACTCAATTAAGTTGTCATTGCCAAAAGCTCTGCGTGCTGATTACGGAAAATCGCTTCGTACGAAACCTACATAAGAAGATCATTAGGTTTCGTACGAAGCGATATTCCGTAATCACCCCGCTGGCCAACCTACTTTGCTCTGGGTAAATCTAATACCCAAAGTTAGGTTATAGTAAAAAAAAAAGTGAAATTTTGATTTTACTTACTTGGCATGAAGTGCGTTAAACAATCGAATACCATCAGGTTGTCCGCACATTTGCATAATATCATTTCTGGATAAACGAAGCATGTCTGCGCCAGAAAAGCAAGCAAAAGTCTGGGCGTATTTTTCAAAGCGATTGCCTCTTAACCATAGTTCGGTTTGTTTTGGAGTGCCCTCCAAAGTCAACTGTCTGAATTCCTGGAAAAAAACACAAAAATCTATGAAACAACGTCATAACTCATATTATAATTTAAGGGGTAATAAAAAGCTAAATAATTTAATCAAATAAAAGCGTATTGGTGAAGTTAACTAATGATCTATAAAAATTAATGGTTTCTTGTAAATCCATGGCACCTTTGTTTGCAAACAAGAAAGTTTTATATTTCTAAATAAATAAAAAAAAACAAAGTATTGTGATACTGCATTTAACTGGAATAAGTTACATTAATCCAACGGCTATCGGAAAAAATACCTAAATTTTTTACCTAACTGATAAGTTAAGCGATACATGATATAGTCATTATACAGGAGTAACTTTTTTTAAACAAAAAAGTATTCCGATTATTTGATCTAGAAAATAAATTCTTCATTTACCAAGCTCACTAAAAGCCTTGGGCAGTTAATTTTTTCAGAATAAATTCGGCAGATTTAAATTAGATATGTTTGAATTTCTTTTATTTTATTAAAAAAAATTAGTATTTTCCTTTAATATCTTAAATACTTACATTCTCCTCAGAATTCTCTGATGTGTGGTCAATCTTTTGTTGAGCAATAATAGAGGGACTTTGGTCCAAAATACATAATGGATCTGTGTTGATTTTTGGAGAAATGGGACTGGATAAATTCTTGTTAGAGAGGCCACTGCAACAAAAAAAATCATCAATTAAAACCAGAAGTTCAATACTAGTAAACATTTCAAACAAAATATATACCAAAAAGGATCAATATTTATTATCGGGACAACTATTTCTTTAAGCAAAAGCTAATTTTATTTGAGTATATTTATTTTATTCCCATATTTGGATTTTAAAAATTTGTAAAAACTAAGAAAGAAAATAAACGATAAAATAATCTAAAAGTTAGATAGACGTGGGAGCTTTAAAAAATCTCTATACTTTCGTGCAAAAAACCAAACATCTACATCGAAGTTTTTATTTTGCAGTTAACACCGTAACAGTTAAATAAAATTTTCAAAACGTTCCATTTTATTTGACAACAACCAGAATTGTTTGAATAATCTAATAATCTCGCTAATAATATTTTTTTTGTGTTAAATTAAAATAAGGACCTACACCGGAACTGTGCGTAAACGATGCTTAATATGCCCAGAATTTCTCTTCATCAACGTCCTCAAACTTGGAGCTTGGAGGCGTTGCAAACTGAGTTTTCCCCTCCCAGCCCTCAACGAAGGGTGAATCCTCACGTTAAATCTCTGTCCAACCAATCTCGCATTGTCCAAACAATTTTGGGTAAAAGCATGATAAAATTCAGCTTGTACAACGTAATCACTCTCTGTTATGGTCATGGTATGAATCAAAAGAAATATTTTGGATCTATCCATGATGAAAATAGAATCAAACAAGTGCTTTCGAAGTCCTTCCGTGACAAAACAGTACCGCGCTTAAATCTTTTCTTTTTACTGCCCGAATTGGAAGGCAAAAACTTGCGTCATCTAACGTAGAATCCTTGAAGAAGTTCATCAAAAAGTACGAAACGTTGGGGTTGAAAGCTTTGAGCTTTGGCACACATTTGGGCAAAGTTTTCAAGTTTGGCACAAACACAAACATGGAGTTTTTTATGCAAATTTAACTGACACTACTGCTTCTAGGTTAACGAAAAATCATTATTAGACACAAGCACTAATGTTAATCGTATTTTCTATAAAAGAAAATGTTTAAGGACTGAATCAAACTCAAAATGAGCTAGTGGAACACAAACAACTGCGGTACGGTGGCTAGATTCAATAATTTTGATTAGTTCAGTCGCTAGCGCTACAAACCGACTATAACCAGTTTATTCTACTATGCGCGGCCTGCTGCCTAGCGAACCTCAATGCAACAACAACTCACTGCTAGCAGGAATACACACAGCAGGAAAAGGATGCGTATATCGGGCAAGCATTGGCAGGAGAGAGACGCAGCAATGCGGCATCAAATAAAATAAACTTTTTAAATGATCGTAATACTCATTTTGTTTTTGTTTTGCTACTGGTACTAGCAAATGCATACTTGTTTGGTAAATTGGGTTGTTATGTTCTATCTACTATGTAGTAAAAGTATTATGTTTAATTCTAATTTGTCTGAAAAAAAATATGTAGACGTTGAGAGTAAACAATCCAACCCATTCCTGCGTCTTAACAAATTTATAAATAATAAAAATAAATGCTGTCGTGTTTATTCAGTACAGTCAATCTGTCCTAAATAATGAGGGTACATCAGCAAAATTCCGGGTAGGGTCGCGTTTTTTAAATGATGTAACTGGATGTCCAAAGAGTAAAACCCCAAATTGGCGTATCTCCACCTGTTTTAGAAACGGTGTTATGGCCCCCCAAAGGACCCCCTTTAATTCGTAATTTAGGATCACGGTGGAACTACACCAAATTTTGCAAATAGATGTCAAATAAGGTTTTAAAAAGATTTTTATAAAAAAAGAAATAATTTTAAAATCTGTAAAATTTGGTGTAAATCCAACTTGATTGGTTATTACTCTTTGGGGGCTATTTAGGGGTTGAAGGAATTTTTTTAGAGAATTTTTTTTGCAAAAATCTTTTTAAAACCTTATTTGACATCTATTTGCAAAATTTGACCGTGACCCTATATAACGAATTAAAGAGGGCCCTTTGGGGGGCCATTACCCCGTTTCTGACAAAGGTATACGCCAATGTGGGGTTTTACTCTATGGACATCCAGTTGCATCATATAAAAAAGGCGGACTACACAGAATATGTATAATGTAAATGTTTGTTTGGTGTGAAAACAATAAATTAATTTTAGAATCTTTTGAATATCTTGGCATCTTCATGCGCATTTAGCCTTTTTAAAAGGAAAAACAAGCTAACACAATAATAATTGTTAATGTAGGTCGTATAATTTCCGCACAGCTAATAATAAATTCCACTTTAAAAGCCTAAAGTAAACAAATACCATAGGTTGAACCATTTTAAACGGGTTAGTAGATACTCTTTGCAGATTTTGACTTTTTTTTTTATTAAATTTAAATTTTTGCATAAGACACTTCTTGCAAACCTAATAAAATATTATTTGAATTTTAAAAAATAAATAAAAATTTTAACATTATTATTATATTGAGAACAATCATAAACAAAAAAACAAATCCATGTCTAGTTTTTTTATGTATGTTTAGTTGTTTTATTATAAGAGACTTATTCCTACATTCGTTGATAATGATAATGTTTTTATATCGTCATTCTTTTATACTATTACTGGTACATAGCCAGCAAAAACCAGAAATAAATAGGCAACATTATACGAATAGTTTTTGTTAACACAATTAACCAATTGGTTTACAGATCACAATTATACCTAGTTGCCTCCCAGATCTAAAAATAGATATGGTAAACATTAAGTACTTATTAAATGTCCCGTTTAAATAAATGTATGGCGATTTCATAACATGTAGTTATGGCATTAGAACAAATTTTGTTTGGAATATGGGTATTTTATCAAAAATAGTGTTAAATATTTAAAAAATAATCAAATGCGACATTTAAATATCTCATCTAGGTCTGAACTACAAAGTGTTTTGCTTCGTTCAAAAATTGAAAAAAAAATGTGGATATTTTTTGTTTGAATAATAATATCAATAGTTCCACCAGTTTTTGATCCATAATTTACCACGATAAATAATGACTTTTACTTAACTAATTAAATCGGAAATCTGGAATACCTTAGCTACATATGTATTGGTTTTACTTTGTTTTTCCTAAAAATTAAAGACAAATTGTCTTAAACTTACCCGTCATTTGAAAGAATTGGCGCAATCGCTGGGGAAGATAAGACTGCCTCATTTGGAATCTGAAAATTAAAACAAAAAAATTGTTATTCAATTAAACTTTTACACTATTTTATTTTTACACCAACAAGAGAAATTTCACATTTTTGGGCAGACAAAAAGTGATTCGTAGCAAGGCATTCTTCATTTTATTAGGCCGGCTCACTATCATGTTCATTTTTTT
The DNA here is from genome assembly GCA_963920755.1 of Cartodere bifasciata. Taxonomy (NCBI): domain Eukaryota; kingdom Metazoa; phylum Arthropoda; class Insecta; order Coleoptera; family Latridiidae; genus Cartodere; species Cartodere bifasciata. Next base: position 15,010,846 of record OY987197.1, read on the forward strand.
GAATCCCGGAGGCCTTATTTTCTAGAAGGTCCATTTTTGTGACGTCACAAATATTAGTTTGGCTACTCGCTAACGGAATCGCTTTAGTCAACAATAAAAGTGAATTAGTGCAGATTTCAAATCAAATTTAATAACCTTGAAGAATTCAAGGTTATTAAATTCTTCCTAAATGTCAGTGTCACTTTAACAATTTCATTGTACCTAAGTTTTTAAAACCAATATTTTCAAAGGTATATAAAGTTAAAACCTTTAGCCCCAACCCAACAATAAAATTAAAAATCAACAAATTTTAAACTAAAAGGTTCAAATGTTACATTGAACTTCTGTTTGTTGTTTTCCTATTATTTATTAGCAAAATACGGTAATAAGTAAACCAATCCGGATGAATCCGGTTTTTCTCCTGACAATCTAAATAACAAATTTTTATCGGGGTTACATTAAAAAAAATATAAAATTGTACTTAGGAAAATTACCGACATGCAAAATCTCCAAAAATAATTTAAAAGTTTCTGTTCATGAAAAAAATTGTTAAAAACTATTATCTACTCAGACCTATTCTACATAATTGCTCGTGTAAATGTTTTAATTAAAAACGATAAGACACTTGATTTTTTAATTAAATTGTTTACGTTAGAATAAGTTGTAAGTTTTATTTACATATAAAAATACTGAATAAATGACGAGATTAAATATTTTCCTTATTAATATTATATGCCAATTGGCAATTGCTAATAATTAAGTAGCTACACGTTTCTTGACTTAAACAAAAACTATGTCAAACTAATAATTAGCGAAGTTAATTATTATTAATGGTATTTTTATTCAATCACAGCCACCATTGCGTGGCAACATTTAAGGGCCATCTATAAAAAATGTAAGCACAATGACGAAGTGGATTATAGTACGCATTTATTTATATAACGGACAAGGCAACAATTTAAAAATTCACATATTTTGTAATTTATTTTTTTTTCCTTAAAATAACTTTCACGGAAAATTTTTATTTAACATGCTATACACCTTTCCCGTAGTCGACCACCTTCAGCGGTCGTTAAACTAGGGAAACGGCAGATTGACTCCAGTCATTGTGATGCTGGTGGTCATCCTATTCCCAAGTATAACGACCGCGAAGGTGGTCGTCGACGGAAAAGGCCTATATAGCAAAAAGGTTTATAATGAACGGTTCGTTACCGGTTTTTTTACTGGTCAAAAATGATTTTGACCGGTCAATTTGGCTAATAATGACTTCAAGACTCAAATTATAAAAAGAAAAAGTGGCTGTCAACTGTCAATTTTTGATTCGTTTTATGCAGGATTCCGGGAGTTTTACTTTACCTAAACGAAAACATGATAGAAAAATTGATATTGGAAAATAAATCATTAAAATTAATTTGCAAAATTAAACCCATTTTAATACTTAATTATCTATGCAGACAAATGTACAGAATCTTTTTCATTTTTAAAGGTTTTTTTACGAATTTTAGTAAAAGGGGGCAAAAAGTATTTGGTCATTATAGAATGGTCTAGCCAAAAAACATCCGTTTTTCAAATTTAAAAAAAAATCATTTTTCAATTAAGACAACTACGTTTTTGACCGGTAAATTAACATCACTACTTTAAACTATGAACCTTTCCCGTCGTCGACCACCCACGTGGTCGTTATACTTGGGAAACGTCAGATATGCGTCAGATTGACTCGGGTCATTGAGATGCTGGTGGTCATTCAGTTTCCCAAGTATAACGACCGCGAAGGTGGTCGACGAAGGCTGACGGGAAAGGTCCATAGGATAAGATAGCTAATTATTTACCTTGCAAAAAACATACAACAGCCAAATTTTTTATATGTATGTGTTTAATCCATAAAATGCACACAAAATTGTTTATTTATTTAAACAAACAGGGATATAAACGGGCGCAAGTACTCAAAAAAGTATCACAAAAGCAAACAAATAAAAGTTTATGTTTGGCGTGGTAGTTCCCAAAAAACCCCTTTAATTTGCAACATTAGATCACGATGGATCTGCACCAAACTTTTAATGTATTTCTACTTTTAATGAAATTTTTACATGGGAACATTGCCGTCAATATTTCTTTTGGTTTTTAGTTTTTAAAAAATAGTTGATTGCAGTAGTTGCAGTTTATAAAAAAAATTGAAGTGATATTTTTTTACTTACATCGTTTAAAACAGTGCACTCGTAGCTGGGCTGGAATTTCTCTTGCTCAGTCAAAGATCTTTTCATAATTTTATCCCTGTCTTGCTTATGTTTTCTATCCGCTCCTTTCAACTTAAATACTTTAATCTGACAGGCGGCTGCATGTAAACGTTTAGCTGTTTCAGGATTTTCTGAAGCAGTGTAAGTTTCCACTTGAATGCGAAAGGGGACCCCTTTTTCACCACCATGCTTTTTTGGAGTGAATTCTGTGCTGATACAGTTTACCTGAAACATGTTTTATTATTAGAAAAACACCTTAAAATAATTTACTTTTTGGTAAAGGGTTTGATTTTCTCAAAAATTCTTATCACTATGTGTTTTTTTTTCAAGGCTTGAAAAATCTTGGCCTGTTCTAAATAATACTTACTTTAATGTAAACTCCAACTTCTTTCGTGGGATCCCAATTGAAATGAACCACGTTCAGGGCGTTATTGGGTTGTATAACTTCAAAAGCTCCATATGATAGTGGAATATCTACTTCCAAGATTCTATCCCCAGGACGAGCTCGCTGCCATAAAGCCATCTGTTCTTTTTCCATGTATTGAAGTCTACGTTCGTGGAAACAAATTCTTACCACTGACTGTAAAAGAAAACCGAATACAGCAAACTTTCTAATTGTATTGTCCGTGCTTAAATGTACATTTCCAATTAGGCAGAAAATTTCAGAAACGGGAGCACTACTGTGTGCGTCAAACTTTTTTAAAAGAAAACAGAGAATAAAGCAAACTTTCAAATGAAACTTGTGAAATCGTTTTATAAAATGAAAATAGGGATTTTGCGGATAGTTTGATAAAAAGAAAAGCTTTTTTAAGGCCATTTTTTTTATTTAAATTAAAAAAACCACAAGTATTTACAAACGTTGTACTTTCTCTCTACGTGATTTTTTTGATTTTAAGTTTAAAAAAGATATAAGATATAAATTAAAATTATTCATTATTCTCAAAATGCCTGCATCTGCCAAGCGTAAATTATAATGAAAGATTTTATGGGAGGATTCTTTTGATAAAAAATCACAAAAAGTAAAGCTAAAACGTAAACATGTGTTTTTGGGGACCCAAAACTCATTAAAGAGGCAAAATCGAACTTATTTCCACAGGAAATGCTTGATCTAAGTTAAAAAAAAGCAAATATCAGACTTTTGAATAAAATGGTTTTATTTAAAATGCATAATAAATCTCTTTTTATGACTTTTTTTAGTGGGGGAATGTACTAGTTTAACCCCTCAAAAATTTAAATTAGATTGTTTTTCGGACTGGACTCTTAATAGTAGACGCGCGTACACAAGTCGCGCGGCAATTTTTCCACTGCGGATAGTTTGGAACTGGGAATTTGGGCTGTAAGAACAAAGCTGTGTTTGATATGGGCAGACATTGACAGTTTAAATAGAACGAACAGAGCTACTTAATTGGTTTCACAAGACACTGGCACGCTGTCAAATTTCTTTTAGTAAATTTGGTTCCAATTATTGCCTTATGTATGCCATAATTTTGCCATGATTCAATTATATTTATAGTGGTTGTTTAGTTGCTTCTTCATATTTTACGAATACAACAAAAAAACATCCAGAAACCAAGAGGTTTACAAATTTACTCAAAAAAATTTGACAATGTCCCAGTTAAGTGTCTTGTGAAACCAAATGTACATTTTATATCATTCTAAATTATACCTAGAATACCTACTTTTAATATTTTTCCACGATACATGGAGAGATCCCCCAACTTTTTGAGTTTAATTTCATAACTTTGGCCTTGATTAAGGTAGGTTAGGGTATCTTCATTTATTTTAGTGGCGATACTGGTAGCTGCTGCCAGGACGTATTGAAAACGACAATCTTCAGAAAAGTTAAAATTTGTCGACGTTACACTAAAGCTGTCTTGGGATGAATGGGGTGACACCAAATTAGCTAAAATAAAATAACCAAAAAATTAGAGAAAACTATAAATTAGTAAGAAGTTTTTAAATAATTGATTTAAAATGATGAGAGAATTAAATAGATATAATATACACAAGAATTATTTGGTTAACTTTTAAACAAACCCTTCAACAAACCTTTTAGGGGGATAAAAGAAGTGTTTACATTTACCTTATCTCTGATAGGCTGACAAGAATCATAACAGCAACTAGTAAATTTCTTTAATTTTGTATTTTTTTATGATATTGCATTTTTGAACCCTGATATTTACCAATTAATGTACTATATCTTTCTTTTTTATAAAAATTTGGTTTGTTTACGAAAAACCCACATAGAAATTTAGAATGTGAGGTTAGAAAACTCCATTGGCGGTGGCGAATAGTGGCGACAACACATGTTTGTTTTTTGTACACAGAAGTAAACAATAGAATGCTAATTTTTGTTTCAAAAAGCGAACCAAATTTTACCTTGCGTTCTCGTCAAAAATTACGCTTGAATGTGTAATTTATTTACCTTAATTACGAATTTTGCTTTTAAATTGAAGACTATATTTAAAATAAATGTATCTCTTGAAAAATATGCGCTATTTTGCGTGAAGAGATCCACATCTTTCCTTTACTTGCTGCGTTCCTTGCTCCATAAGATAGCCAAATATTGTACCTACGTATTTAAATGATGCTTCATCTATTTAATTGTCTCATCATTGATTGAACAAAAAATGAATGCATAGATTTTTCTTAAAACATGATCTTTGTTTCCGACTAAGCTTTTTAGTTAGATAATTACCTTCAAATGCAGTCTGCAAATTTCCATAACCTGTTTGATTCAACAATTGATTAATGGTGTTATTTATCATGTGTTGATCAGCATTCGCGTCTTCCAGAACATTTCTGGGACTTTCTTGAGTCGAAGTTGGACTTTGCGATGATCTTTGTGCTAATTTTAAAGCTGCCACTTCCTGGGATGTGGGAGATGGTACCTCTTGTTTAAAAACTGTTAAACCTGAGATTGAGAGGATGGCATCACTGTAAAAAATATCAAAATATACATTTAAATCGGTACAGTTAAGCAAAAAATTTTGGGTGATATGAAAGTTTTTTATTGAACTTCTCTACCAGCAACAATAAATAGAATTACAAATTTTGTAGGAGACAAAAAATTTACGACAATTCTTAATGTACAGTGGTAACCCCATTTTGAGGGGGGCTACAAATGTCAAAATAAGTTTAAAAGGATTGTTTTAATTGGCATTAATGATTCCATTAATTTGATTATGGTTCAACAAACCATTTGTAAGATATTAACGATTCTATTTTTTTAATGTACGTACTAGACAAAAAAGGGGTTTAATTTCTAAACGGTGCTTTCTAGCCAGGTCATGTCGAGTGTTCTATGTCTAATTTTTTGACTTATATCTTCCCTCTTAAAAGATGCACTCGTTTCGGGGACACCCTGTATGTAGTTGTTTCTAACTAGTGATGGGAATAATCGATTTTTTTGAAAATCGATTTTCTTCGTTCTATGAAATTTTACATTAAAAAAAGAAAATATTGGCATTGAGAGTTTCAAGCTTACTGTTTCTGAAATATTTTTTTTTTATAAGTCAAATTTCATGGAGCGAAAAAAATCGATTTTCAAAAAGATCGATATTTTCCATTACTACTTTTAACGTGCTACCCACAAAAATCCACCTCGACTCCTGCCATATATTTGTAAACTATTAATTTTTTTCATTGTTAAAACATTGTTGATTGTCATGTTTTTGACGTTCCACATCAAGAGTTAAGGTGACATTTTGTGATATGTTAGGCTTTTAATTTATCAGAAAACCCTGTGATAGTATTTTGTACGATTTGAAAAGCAGATTTGAAAAGCAAAATTTGCACACAAAATGGGTTCTGTGGCATTAAGCCGAATGCGAGAGTTACAAAGAAATTTGAGTGTGCAAAGTGTTTTTAAAACAATACTTTTTCTACGTCTATATTAAAATGACAATTTTTAATAAAAATTGAGGTAAAAATATTTATTAATTTCATGACATTTCCAAAATGTACGCATAAACTAGGCTAAGAACATGTATCAGACCACTTTCGGCACGGTAAATGACATGTGACTTGACTGTGCGTAAAATTCTACTTTCAACACATGTAGGTCGTGCGTAACATCCTATTTTCCATCAATCTGTAGAAAAATGCATTAAAAACAGTGTTTGCAAAAATCGAAATTTTTCGGACTGTTCCGGACTGTCAAAATCATGCGCATTAACCGATTTTTTGTAACGCGTAGGATTGGTAATGGGATTTTGCTTTATAACAAATGCCAATAGCATTGAGTTACGAGTTAAGTTGGTATTCAATGGTAATAGAATAAAAATTTTACCTCATGTTATATTGGTTCGGATCCAAAGTTGTGATCGATCCATCAATATCCGATATGTCATCGACTGGCCAATGGGGAGGCATTCTGGATACACCTAAAAAAAAAGTCAACTGTGATTTATACAATACAATGAATAAAACATACATAAAATTTATTTTGTTCATTATAACAAGTATCTATTATACCGCAAAGTTATTTTATGATGCTAGATAAAAATAATTGCATTTTTAAATATTTACTTTTGATTTTTGCACTAATTGCACTATCTACAACGCGTCAAAAATTAAAAAAGATAGAAGGTACTCTTCGCATACTTAAATCTTAAAAACAGCAAGCTGTATTTGTATAAAAAATTTCCTTGCTTTAAGTTAACGTAAACGTAATTATGAAAAAAAAAGTCATACCTATTCTTTTTAATGTTAAACCTATGTGTAGGTATATTTACTTTATAAACGGTTTCTAACTACAATGTAACGTTTTAACAATTAAAGTCAACTTCAATCATTTAGTAAACACAAACTAAGCGCTAATATGTTTTAAAAATAAGTTTGAACTAAAATGGAGACTTACTAATTACAAATTTATTAAAATCTATTGCAGTAACTTAAAAAGACTTTAATCATAATTATTTTGTTTAAATGAAATTGACCTCTAAATCTCTTCGATTCAGCTGTCCATTTTACAAGCATTAAAAAAAGTTGAGACAATGTACTTGTGACAAATTTGCTCATTTATTGCGTAGTTATTATATTATGTTAACTATTTTATTATTGTACTGTTAAAAAAGAGTAACATTTTTATTCTTGACCTTTTTGAAGATTTTTATGGAATTAATTTTTTGCATTTAAAATTTTATTAACTTTAGAGTAAATACAGTGTTACAGCTTCTCTAGATTTAATTTAGAATGCAGGATATTATTTTTAACAGGAATGACAATTGTCTTTGTATTTTTTAGAAACCATTAATTTAAATTAAATTGACAGTTTCTAAAATTAAATCAACGGTTTCCGAAATGCAAGTAATCCTTTCCAAAATTAAAATGATAAATGAAGCGTGTTCGTGAAAAATTGTTGGGTTGGTGTAACCTGGGAGATCTGTCATACCACCCGTCGTTTCAGATGCTAACTGACATTACTTCTGAATTTTATATTTTTATCAAATATAACGCTAATATACCAAAAAACAACAAACTGCCGGTTTAAAACATTCTACGTACCAGCTAAAAGGTTTGTATAACATTAACGGAGTGTTTTACAAGTTTAATTCTTCATAATTAGGTAAAAAAGGGCAGAATGACCCATTTACAAATGTACTGTTGATGCAAAGTCCGTGCATCCAAAAAATGCGGATTATTTTAAACATTAACGGAAATCCTTTTGTACATGAGTCATAATTTCGTATTTTTATCTAATTATAAAGAATTAAAGATGTAAAGCACTCTCTAAATGTCATACAAATCTTTTAGATGGAACATTGAATGTTTTAAATCGGCAGTTCGTTGTTTTTTGGTATATTAGCTTTATATTTGACAAAAATATAAAACTCAAAAGTAATGTCAGTTAGCATCTGAAACGACGGGTGATATGACTGATCTCCTAGGTTACCCTAACCAATTTTTGTACGAATGCGCTCCATTCTGAAATCTTTAAAAGATAGATTTTTTTTAACAATTTTCTGGGAATCCCTAGGCATGCCCCAACAGCGTATCATACAGGTGGTGCGCCAATTTTGAGGCAGCCTGCATCACAAATTTGAGACCCCATATATTAATTTAATTCGTCAACGAATAACTTTGTTCCTTATTACTTAGAGTTAAAAAAGAAATAACAATTTAGTTGTCCACTTATTTTTTTGTAATGGATAAGTTACTTGTAACATTGTTGTTACAATGTTGCTGATGCCAACTTTTTATTGGTCTTTAGCATCCCAAACAAAAAGAGCGAAGGGTAAATTAATAACTTAAAACTTAAATTGAGTTGTGACGTAAATAAGAGTGTCATGACCTTATCTATTAATGGTAATCTGTCTCTGCAAACTGCTTTAACTTTACATTTTAGAAATAAAGAAAGCAAAATTTTACATCATAACCTAACTTTATCATTTAAATTAAACAGAAACATACAAGTTTTATAATATGCCTCCATTTTTTTCACAAAAACACACTAAAACTTAATGTACTTTGTATTCCTTGTTTTAAAAACATTTAGGATCGACATTATTAGAGATTTAATTACTTAACATTAGTACGATAGAAAATAAATAAACTTAGTTCTTGACATTTTAATAATTCTCTGGCTATAATTATGCATTATTATTATTGATAAGAAAATTGAGATAAAGATATAGTGCTTTTCGTATTGAATTTGTCTGAGATTAACAATTATAGTAGACATATTTTTTCTCGTAGCATTTAATTGATTATTTCATTTATATGTCAAATTTGAGGTTTATGCCAAAATTTGAAGCATTTTACTGCGAATTATACTGGAAATCACCCGTTGACAACAACCTCAGCTGAAATATCCCGTTGTCAAGCGCACTGACAGTGAATTAATTTACATAGATAGAAGTCAAAGTTATAATTTTTTGTTAATTTTGCCAGAAATGGTTCTTTTAGTTAGACGCATTCAGTAAAATAAAATTAATATTATTTTTTTGGGTAAGTAGTATTTATAAATGAAATAATCGTGTCGAATAGCCCTCGTGCTCTTGATAAATTTTTGATTTTAAAAGAACTCGCGCTTGTTGAATTCGCAATGTCCTTTAAAAGTAAGGGTGTTTTCTTTGAATTATTAACCTCGTGCTTCGCACTCGGTAAATAATTACACAACACCCCTACTTTTGCGGGACATTACTATGCAACAAGCACTCGTTTATTTAATAATAGAAAATTCATCGAGCACACGTGCTATTACTACTGATTAATGTATGTTATTACTATTTAAAAACCCCAGAATATTTTACAAATTGTGTCCAAAAAAAGTTCGTTTATAAATAGTGATGTCTGATTTGAATCTAGGGGCTGAATAGACATTTGCAAAAACAATCTACTATTGGGCCATATTCGTAAAATTATTGGTTGGGGTTTCCAAGAGATATGTCATATCACCCGTCGTTTAAGATACTAATTGACATAATTTCATGTCAGTTAGCATCTGAAACGACGAGTGGTATGACAGATATCCTAGGTTACCCCAACCAATTTTTGTACGATAAGATTTTCACAGAGAGTTGTATTTAAATACAACTCTCTGCAAAAATCTGTCCACTGCTAAGTACTAATACGAATAGCGACAGTATGAAAGATAGAAATGCAGGTGAGGCCTGCGCGGTGCTGACGAAGGGCAAGACTCTGAAACGGCTGTACACCGCTGGTCCCCTGTGTTTACATTTTTCATATAATTTCTGCAGTTTGTTGTATTAATTTATATTTATACGTGATACCATAGGTATACCTACATTTACTTGTGATTAATTGAAATGTCAATATAATCTAACGCAAACTTGCATAATCAAGAATCATAGGTGATTTTTTTACATGTATTTCCTAAACTGTGTTGCCTAACTTATTGTATTTTCCTTAGTGATTCAAAGAGATACTTTTTTTAAAAGTGTTTCCAGGTGTTCCCATTGCATTTATGCGTATCTTTTTGGACATTTTCTAGAGTGTTATTGACAAAAGCGATCATGGACATTTCAATGACTGCCATTGCGCAGAATTTACTTTTATTTACCTAAAAATACCTACCATTTGGCATGACTGTAGCTCCTGCTCCTTTCTTAACTTGCTTGCTCTTAGGTGTGGCTAAAGGATCTTGTACATCGTCAATTGAACTATGTCTCGATTCTCTGCCTCCGGTTAACTTCCGTTTTTTACCCAATTTACCATGTTTATCAATGGTACTTGTATTTTCCGGCTGCAATTTACTATCCTCGTCAATTTTCATGGAGTTCCATTCGTAATACTCATCGTTATCCATGCTGCTATTGTCGCTCGGTGTATCCCACGCAGATTTGAGGTTAGGATTCACAGAAATGATATCGTCGTTAGTCAAAATGTCCGAATTTTCGTAAAGCAGATGATACTCCATAATAGGCCCAAATGACTGATTTGGCAAAAATGGAATGGATGATTCTATTGTCTAATGAGGAAGTCCAATATGAATTTAAACTTCAAAAAACTCTTTAAAACATAACAAAAAACGAATTGTACAATTTTTTAATTCCTGTGGTTTCTCTTTGTCGACGGTTTTGGAGGAAATTGTTGTCAGTCTTCAACATTTTATAAAAGTACGAATCAATATCCATTAGACACAAATATCCAAATTAGTTCTAGACCCTTTTTTCAAGGGATAACTGTATTTAAACACAAGAAACTAAGTCCAAAACTGGAAAGGGGTATGCCGTTTTGGCGAATCCACCACCACTAAATAACCCAAATGCAAATCTGTGATTCACGCATTCGAATGCCTTAACAAAAACTGTTAGATGTGTCGCATGCGAGATACAACTGAGAATTGAAGAGGCACAACCAAATCAGAGGAATTAAGTCCAATCTAAAGCTTGTTAATCCTGACGAATGCAATTGTTTAAATTCTTTTATCAAGTAATAATGGCGACTTAAGACGAGCGAAGGCGAGCAATTTAAATTTGACTCATAAGAGATGTTAGTGGACCCAATTTTTTTAAATTGACAAACTGCGGAGCCTGTCTAATTGAAATTTAGACTAGGTTTAACTGTTTAACAAGGTCAATCTTGAAGGTCTTCAAAGTTATCTGGAACAAAAAAATTAACTTTAGAATTCATGTTTTAATTAGGGGATTTATTAGCGCCTAAATATTTGTCTGATAGCCCAATCATTCTAATAATAATGCCCCCAGAAAAAAGTCCCAACCAAGATCTGCTTATGCAGGTTTGTAGCCACTAACCCCAGGAACATAAAAGTGAAAAATTCCCACAAAATTTCCGTGACGTTTCTTGCATAGAAGTGAGGAGTTAGTTTTTTGTTAATACCTAAACTATTCGGCACTTTTGAAAAAAGTTTTAAAAATTTGTAGGAACATTATTTGACTAGAAATACATTCATTTAAAAAAAAATAATAAATCACCAATGTAAATGATTTTATAGCACTTTGAAAATGTGCTTATTTGGTCCTACAGAGAACGCTGCAATCTATGCTTTAGGACTCTATGACTAAGATCGACGATTATGATAAAATAAGGTGATTTTTAAAGTGCTATAAAATCGTTTACATTGGCGATTTATTATTTTTTTTTTTAAATGATTGTATTTCTATTAAAATAATGTTCCTAAACATTTTTAAAACTTTTTTTAAATGTGCCAAATAGTTTAGGTATTAACAAAAAACTAACTCCTCACTTCTATGCAAAATGGGGGCTAAACGTCACGGAAATTTTGTGGGAATTTTTCACTTTTATATTCCTGGGGATAGTGCCTACAATCCTGCATATGCAGATCTTGGTTGGGATTTTTTCCTAAGGAACCTACAAATTTTAAATAGAATGATTGGGCTATGATTTTTATATGGATTATTTCGTATTAAAAAGAATTTAGACACAGCTTTTAATAAATGTTTTTCGCAAAAATGCAAATATATTTTTTTGCTATCAAATTTTTCTACCGACAGACAAAAAATTTTAACTCATTCAACATCGATTATGATTTTTTTCTACAAAGAGGATATGGACCTTTCCCGTCGACGACCACCTTCGCGGTCGTTATACTTGGAGTTAGAATAACCACCAGCATCACAATGACTCCAGTCAATATGACGCTATGATCTGAAGTTTTCCAAGTATAACGATCGCGAAGGTGACTGCCGACGGAATAGGTCCATAAACCATTTTAGAAAATATGCAATGAATTCTAATAATACTGATTGACTTTTCTGCAAAGAGTTTAACAATGAAACTTTTCAAATGGAACACCCTGTATTTAAAATACTTTTGTATTCGAAGCTACATATTGTCGTTTCGATTAAATAATTGAGGAAGTTGACGTAAATCGAGTAAATAGGAACTGCTGCTTGTTTTATTTACACCAATTTTTCACACAATTTTTATAACAGAGGATTTTATTATAACTAAACTCCAAACTGAGTTTTTGAGACATTAATACAATTTTTTTATTGCAGAAAAATTTTGAAAACGGTGAATTGCGCTTGTTTTACTAAAAATCTAATCGATATAATTCTAAAATGATTGACTTTGTGTATTATTTAGTTAGCTAAGAAATTTATAAACTTCATATTAATTGAAATAGGTTTTTTTTTTAAATTATTAGCAATAGGACCATCGACCGAAGTCCTTCAGCCAGTTTTTTTTTAATATTTTTTGAATGGACTTAAAACAACAAAATTGAATGCAAGTGGAGGGCAAAAAAAACAAAACAAATTTTTATTTTGGATTTTATTAAAAACTTAAAAAGTTAACAACAGTACAATCGAGTGTAAAGCCTATTTCCTAAAGGTATACAAAAAAATAAACCCTAACTTGAAAGTAATAACATTAGTAAACTTAGAACACGGGTAACATAATTTATTGGTTAAGTCGAGGTTTAAATTAAAATTAATATCCCGGTTTTTTTAAGTGTTGGTGTTAATTTCAAATAGGTTCTATTTGAAGAGATTAACAAACTAATCAAAGGATAAAATTAATTTACATAAAGTTCATAAAGATAAAAAAAATTGTTGCTGTCCCATCTCTGCTCTATTTACTATCTCTACTCAGTTTTTAATTTTTATACAAAATCATACAGCTACAAATTTAAATTCCAAGATATTTAACGTTTCAATAGTTATAATTTATTTTTTTTAGTTCGTTCAGAGGCAGCCTGATTGGGTTCGATTCCCGATTCCGCAACTAAAAAGTGGCCAGTTTTTAGAGGCGAAGGTTGGTTGGTTGTATCCGTGTTTAGAATATGTTATAAATTGTCAATTAGACATAGTATGTCAGAAATCGGAGCACTATTGTGTGCGTCAAACTTTTACTTACGTTTTACTCAAAAAAAATGCCCGAATGACTAAAAAAATAGATTTAAATCTATCTGCGTACAAAGTGACTTAAATTCTAGTTTATCTATTATAATTATACATTATTCCTAACAGCTTGAAAAACCTCATAATGATGATTTAAGTCCTTCACCGTATGCACTTGACACAAACTACCTAAAGCCCCGTTCACGCTAGCCATTTTATAGAACACTCTTTTGGCTCTACTATGAACTAGGGCCATAGAACACATTACGCAAGGTTCATGCGTAGCATACACGTAATAACCGGTACACAAATAGGGTCCATCAGCAGGAATCTCTAAATCGCCTTTCGCTTTATAATAAGTCGCTCCAAACGTTAAATCCGGATCGGAACGTTGTAGAAAATGCAGAATTTGAGCTGGAATCCCTTTGGTGTTCAGTTGCGCATTTGAACTAATGTCAGAGGTTATAAAGTTAGAACTAGTGACAACAGGTGGCGTCACGTTAGTACTTTCGTCTGGATTCAGGCAAAGTGTAACGTTAGAAATGTTGCTTTGTAAAACTAAGTTTGTTGGATCTGACCACGCACCACCATTTTGTGTTTTGGCCACATTATCAATGGCGATCATAACCGGATGTTGACACGGACCGTCTTCTGTTCTGTCGTAGCCCACTGCGACAATTGAATTTAGTTTTGGGTCCACTACTACTACACCGTAGCTGTTTTTTGATTTTGTGATTTCTCCAATTTTCCATGCTGTTTCAATAAATCTAGAATGTTTTTTAGTCTCGCTAGGAGTAAACATGTCATTAGTAGCTAATTGTTCAAGGTATTTGTTACTGTGAAAGTTACAAGACCATAATTTGTTAACTGCATCGTACTGTTTTCTGGTTAGTGGTGCTATTTTGGCAACTTTTACTCGACGTATGTTGTTTTCCAGAAAATCGCATGGGAAGCCCTTTTGGCCTAATATTTCATGCACATTTTCATCTTTAATGTTGTCGCAAGGTATTAACAGGGCATCTTTGCCTTTAATTCGTTTAAGATGTATAAGTTCAGGTATAGCAAAACTTGAGTTAAGTTGGACTACAATTTTGGAGATGTTTTTTGGTTCCTTTATTGTATCTACGAAAACATCAATCAGTGGAGTGGGTTCTGTGTATTCTTTTGATAGTATTGAATTAAAATTGTATGAGTGTGTGTTTGTTTTATCTATTTTCGCAATCTCCATGTTTTTATTTGTACTTATAATTTAATTATTTGCCAATTTGCTCTATTTTAACAAGTACTACTTCTAACGCAGAAATTTAACTGCTTCAAAATTAAAAGTGGTTTATTTTTTCTTGGCCTATTTTTTCTTTCGTTTTTGTTTCCATTCGTTCGTTGTCCTTTGGTTCAAAGTCCATTTTCGTTTAAAGTTGCTGAACCTATATACACAAGCATTATCACTATTAACACATTTTTTTGATCTGTAAATGCATGCAATATAGCATAGCACAATTTTATAAAATACTCTTAGCTAATATTTTGTTTAATATTATTTAAAAAAAAGTATGTTATTTAATATTTATCTGTAATTATACTATCTGTCGATTATTGTAGGCTATAAATGGAATAAGCTACGGGTATTTAAAAAGGCTATTGATATTATTAGTTTACAAATTTTTAAATTCAACTTATAGAATTTATTAACCTTGATTCAGATAGTTTAAATTCTTTGAAAATACTAAGTAATTTGCGGGTTTAACTAAAAAAATCACCTATTATTGATTTTTCCGGTGAAAAAAATCTAGTTTGGTAAAAGATCCGACTACTAAAAATAAGTTTAAAAAATCAAAACTTAAATCATTTAAAACTACTTATTAAAAGATTAAACAAAATGATGTTGTTTTATTTGTTAATAGATTAATTTTTAAGTACATTTTGGATTAATAACTAATCATCGTTTAGGACTGGCGTGTTTTCAAGTTCAAAAAAAGTATGTTTTTCCTTTTTTTTTTATCTAGATAGGTAATTTGGTAAATTTGAAGAAATAGAGAATTAGTAACACTACATTTTTTCCCAATTATTTTGGATATTTGAAAATATTGAAATTAGATTAAAACCGAATTCAAGAAGTGTGAAGGGAAATACTTTTTGTCTTTTCTTGAAGGTATGAAAGACTTTATTAGTCGTTGTATAGCTGAAAGAAGACAGATCTTAAGAAATATGGAAATACCCATTTAACTTGTTGGTATTTGTTCTTTTGAAATATCCAAAACGACTGCTCACAGCTAAACATGTTACGATTAATCAGTAACATGTTGTTCGAGGATCTTAATGTAGCCTAATAAAAATTGCAATAAAAGTGTTTCTCAACAATTTTTAAAACGTCCTCAAAATAATAAAACCACTTAACCCCAATTTGAAAATGTCAACTCTGTAAAACTGTATCAGACTAGGCAGAATTAATAATCTTGCTAACAACAAAACAATAAATAAAGTATAATAAGTAATTAAAATATAAAGTATTAGATTATTTCAAGAAGTTTTCAAGTTTGCTAACCCTTACTGCACAGTGCACTTTGTAGGTTATAAACTTTTAAGAAGTTTAGACAACCTGTTCCAGCTAAATATGCATTCTCAACATTTTTATATAAATTACCA
Organism: Cartodere bifasciata; assembly: GCA_963920755.1. NCBI lineage: Eukaryota > Metazoa > Arthropoda > Insecta > Coleoptera > Latridiidae > Cartodere > Cartodere bifasciata. The sequence goes on from OY987197.1 coordinate 15,026,993, forward strand.
TATAATTTGTTATACCAATATGCATAATATTTAATAAAAAATAAATCATACACGATACACGTATTGAAGTGTTCTTACCTAAATAATTGATTTTATATGGAATCCAAGTTTACAGGCAATCTTTTTAATTTAAAATAGCACCAGTACATGTAATCTTTCGAAACACTTTTAATAATTTGTTAAATAACTAGTTATTAATTGAAATCTGATATAAAATGTATAAATATCGCTCGAAGCAGGTGAGAAAATTATTTTTGTTGAAATTGAAATGTCAAACTACGGAGTTTAATTATCGCATACACGGAGTTTTGCTATTGGTGTTTGTGCACGAAGTTTTTTAGCGCCAAATTTAAAACTTTTGTATGAACAGTGATTATTTTTTAAAACTGTTATCTTCTGTAAATGGAACTGTTATTTTCTTAAATGCTTTTATGAAATAAAAAAGAATTTAAAATGTTTACAAAGTTTATTGAAAATTTATTAAATCAGTCACATTTTGTATTTTGTTACACCAAGAAGAATACCATTGCGATTAAAAAATACCCCAGAGTTTTAAGCCATTATTATTTGACGGGTACTTTAGATCGAATGGTACATAAAAATTTAAAAATAGGCGATTGACCTGCTGCCGTTTTAAGGATTATAATAGGTACGATTGATTACTAGGAATAAAAACTTTTAAATAAATAAAATCTCACACAGCACAATAATATACATTATTAATATACAACTTAAAATTAAATAAACTAAGCAAAAAATAATTGCATTATTCTACGCCCATTAAAAATTATTTATTTTTAAATACATAAAGCTAGATTGTTTGCGTGTAAAAAATGTAATTATTTTTTTTACATTTATCATTATTTGTATTACTATAAAATACTGTAAAATTTAAAGTATTGTTATGCCTAAATAAATAATTAAAAATGTATACACAAAAATATTATATACAAATGGCAATGTTTTTTCAATATTAAAATAAAAATGTAATTTTATTTTAATATTACAAAAAATGGGTACAGTAAAAATATAAGACAGGGCGACTAAAAAGTAAATTTCCAATTTAAGTAAAATTGAAATATATTTTTTAAGGGTCACACTGATTATTACAATTTTATAAACGGCAAGAATGTTGTAAACAAAAGTCACGGTTTAAAATTTTTGGTCTTGAAAATCATAAAAATAACTCTTAATTTGGATTATTTGTAGTAAATACCTTTGTATTGAGGCCGATAGTAAATTAAATTAATTTAAAAAAATATATGATTTTACAAATATTTTTTAATAAAAACGACTTTTTAAAACAAAATTATTTTTTGTATTGCGTTAGAGGCCATAAGTTTATATTTTGTACTCCATTTGTAATAGGATTGTTAAAAAACCTTGATTTAATTGACCTTAAAGATTGCTAGCAGGTGCAGTAAAATATCTGGGAAATTATTTTAAAATGACAAGTGCATCTGCTAACAATCTTAATGAAGATCACATTTGAGTACTGAACATGTAAAGAGTTCTAAATCGTTAATTTTATTCTAGTTTGAGATCAATAATCTTAAAAAAAAGGAAAATGTTATATTATGATTATAGATAAATTGATAAAATAATATGTAAGAAAATGGCTCGGAAATAGCATTTTATAAAATAAAGACTTCAACCAAATCTCAAATTCTGTGAGAGAAGAATGTATGTTCTCGTGTATGTTTAAAAATTAGCTGCCATATTGTACTATAAAGACTTACTTTTAAAATATTTACTTCATTTTAACTAAGTTCCATTAAATTCACCTCTCAGTTAACTCCTTTCTTTAGCTAAAATGGACTAAAAATTTAAGCTAAACCGATCTGCACTGATTTTATCAAGTTACCTTTTTAGTAACTTTTAATAATAAATTTAAAAAGAGTTCAATATGAATTCTGCTAAATTATATTTTAGCTAAGATTAAAAAATACTATCACATAAAAACAACAAAATAGCACATAAAACTAATAGCTTTTTCGTTAATTTTTAATTAAAATATGACCAAATAACTGGTCTTTTGATTGACTGATTAAAGTTCTCTTCATTATGCAAATAAAGATGGTTATATAGTTACTTCATCCACACCAATGGTACTCAATATAATTAAATACTTTTTCTAGCAATAATGATAATAGTACGATTACTCGATGAAATATAAATTACATTAATAAACTAGGAATTCCATTGTTAATGCAAAAAAACATGCATTTTTTATGGAGAAAATAACCTAAAGTTTATTTTAACAAAACTCGGGGGCACACTAACGGCAGTAAGAATCGAAAGTACCGTGAATGCATGTTATCTAGAAAAAATTTCATGTTCTTAACTTGAATCAAACGCCACTGCATGACTGCAGTTAGTATGCCTCGAATTCTGAAACACCAAAAGCATTCAAACAATTAGGTACTGAATTACCCAACTAGCATTCAAATTCATTGGCAGTAATGGCATTTAGAGTAAGCATTAGCCCCTCAAGATTGGCCATCTCTTGATTGAGTTCCTCTGTGGAATGTGACGGGTTAAGTCTTTGTAACTCCTCCTGCGTAGCTGCTGGAGGATGCGTGCCACTGATGCGCGATGGAGAGGGACCTGGCCCATGCGCACTAGGGCTCCCTGAGTTGGATGTAGGGGGACGCTTGAAGGGTGAGCAGTTGGCTCGGACTGTTACTTGGGGTTGGCCCACTAATAACAAAAAATAGTTATAACTATAAAGGTTGATTTAGAGTTGAATTAACTTAAAATTAACGTATCGCGAATTAACACAAAATTAAATGAATTATAGGAAACTTAAAATATCATTTATAGATCGAATTAACGTCACTTATTGTTCACTTATGGTTTATATTTGTTAATTTAACTAACTTCTGGTAAAGAAAGAATCTGTAACCGATTTTTACTAGAGCCATCTACACCAAAGTTTTAAAATTGGAAAAAAAACTAGAATGGAAATAAAAACAGTAAAATAATGAGATTCTAAGATTTAATGATATAGGGCGTTTACTGCTTTAAATTAGTAAAATTAAGAAAGTTACATGGTGTCCTAGTATTGGCGCATCGTATGTATGGTACGTTGTTGAAGGATGTCTAGGGAATCCCAGAAAAATGTCAAATAAAATCTATCTCATATACACTCGGAGATATGAGGCTCCAAAATGCGAAAATTTAAATGCTTATACCTTGAAAACAACCTCACATATTAACCAAAAATTTGGCTTAATACAAAGGCACAGTATATCTTAAACCATCTTACTATTTGTTTATACTTAAAATGGTCAAATAACATTTTTATAATCAATTTAATTTCACAAAATTTTTATGAAATGATGCCAAAAAGTATGATCAAGAATCATAGATTGGTTTTAAAATGAGGGATTCCTAACAAAGTTGCCAAATTTATTATACTTTAACCGTATTTTTCTCAAAGATAACAAAAGATGGATTTTTTAATTTTTTTAACCATTTTTTAGGAATCTAAAGACATGCCTCAATATGATACCATACAGATGGTGCGCCAATTCTGAGACACTCTATATAAAGGCATTAATTTGGTCGCGTTAAAATAAATAAATAAACCTTTATTACGAAGTTTAGCGGCGTTAAGTTAATTTAAATTAACCATAAATCAAGCTTGATACTTATAAAAGATATAATAAGTTGTGATATTATTTACTAAGGGTATAGTCCGTAAGTCATTTTGGTAAACCATAGTGACAGGAAATGACTTGTTACACAATTCGTTATCATAGAAAATGATTGTTGCAACTGTCATTTTGGTTTACCAACTTACGGACTATACCCTAATAAACAAAATAAAAAATGTCAAAAATGATATTTTTCTTTTCTTACCCATATGCTTAGCTTGTGGGGTGCCAGGTGCCGAAATAGGTGGAGGGGCCGGCACTGTAAAACTTTTTAAGGGATGGCTTTGCCCTTGTATTCGCTTTCCCCCTTGAGATTCAGCAAGTACGCTCATACCAGGGGCGTATGCGTTTCCTGGGGGAACGTGAGCCACTGGCGGAGGTTGACTGGAAAAAAGGAAACAAAACATATAAAACCCAGTATTCCAATTAGCAATTTTTTAACCCTCCTTTCAATTGTTGTTCTCTTTGATAAAGAAAGTTAGTACCTTTATTGAAAGATCTATTCTGCATTTTTCTTAATATGTACCGCACAAGTATTGATGCATCACCCACAATTTCTTTCCTAGAAACTTAATTTTTATTTCGATTGAAGGTTTTTCAATTTCCACTTTTTTTGGATTTAAGAACATCAATATTAAACAAAAAAAACCGCCATTTATTGCCTTTTTTTTTCTAATCTACTAAGAAAGAAGTAATGGTTTTTTGAAGTCGATATTTAGTGAACGTTTGCAGGGATTTTTTGAGTAATACAGTCAAAAATTGTAAATCTTTTTTAAGTTTAGTAATGGTGGTTGCTGCCTAATGCCTTGGATGACATTTTAGTGAATAAGTAGTTATTGGGTCTCATCTACGGAGGAGAGCCGATGCTTTCGTTAAATGTCTAATTTGCCAAATTTGCAACATTGCACCTTTTTAAGTGGGGATAATTGTTACGAAGGTATACAGAATGGCTAAACGAAAGAAAAACGCATTACAATAGCAACTTAGGATCGATTTTAGCGTTTAACAGGACTAAGAATACGAGATTGTACGTTCAGAATGTTACCAGGGGATTTTGTTGCAAACAGTTCTAAAAAGTCTCAGAAAGCACAATACTTCTATAATCTAAGGGTTCCTGCCCATGTCCTCAAACTCAGCAGAACCAATCAGAGAACACTTTGTTAAAAACTTTTAGGATCTGTTAAATTTGGGAATTCGGAATCGGTTCAATATTCGGTTTCCGAAGTTTTTTTCAACTGAAATGTGTCTATTTGGTGTGCCCTTGAATAATAAACAAAATGTATGCCCATAGAACCAGAAAAATGTCCCAATGTTAATACTCCAATTTAACAGATTCTGAAAGTTTTGTTCTTAAATCCAAAAAAAAAGTGGAAACTGAAAAACCTCCAATCGAAATAGAAACTAAGTTTCTAGGAAAGAAATTGTGGGTGATGCATTAATACTTGTGCGGTATGTAGTATATCATTATCTTAACATACCTAGGAAGTGAAGATGGTGCCACACCATCATAACCAAGAGAATTGGCACTTGGGTGAGAGGCATACGGACTTTCAACTACACCCTGAGAACCCATGTTCGAATCTACGGTAACATGGGTCCGGGATAGACTGTATTGGGTACGGGGATAAAACGGTCGGCTAGGCGGGATTGAATCCGAGCTGGACTGACTTAAAGCTGTGTTGGTGTTGATTGGAGTTGCTATTGCTAAAATAAAAGAAAATTAGTGTAATTTTTTTTTGCTTTTTGGCTAAAATGAATTATTTGGTATACTTTTGCTAAACATGGTATGTATTGTGTCATGTGTGTTAGTTATATTTCGAAAAATGATTTACAGTTTCGATAATTCTAAACATGCAGGAGAAATTAAATAAATAGAGAATAGTTACAAGACAACGAAATAAAAACAGTAATACTTACGATCCCTTGGAAGTTTAGAATCTATCGAAAGTGAAATGAGTGGTTTTGATTTTATGTGTCTATGTTCGTCTGAAAAAATATAAAAAATAGTGCAAAAACCTAGGTGTAAGGAACTCACGTAATAGATGTACTAATCATGCGTAATTAATACGTAATGGATAACGTAACGGATGCCATGCTCTATAATTATTAATTACTATCAAATAATCACGTAAAAACTGAGTAATAGATTTTGACTACGTAGTCATTACGTTATACCGAGCGTAATACTTTGTAATGTTAAGGTACGTAATACCAAAATTTTCAAGTAATAATAACGTAATACCAAAAAAATTATTAGTCCATAGGTAATGGCTACATAATAATCGTAATAGATACGTAATTATTACGCGATGGAGGTGTTCATTGCGCCATTACACGTAATTGATGTAACAATTGTTTAAGTGTACTACCATTCGGCAAAAACAAATATTAAGTGTAAAATTACAACAAAAAAAGCAAAATTTTAAATTACGACTATTTTAAAATACAAATACCTAGTGCAAGAGTTCCAAAATACCTGTAGAGAAGGTACACACTTTTATGCGTAATCATTACGTAATAAATAATTTTCATCTACGTTTAAACGTAATGTATTGTTTAGTTTGAAAGTATAATCATTACCTAATGAATGTAATAATTAACTTGGTATCTCTGACAGTGTAATCATAACTTAATTAACGTAGTAACTACGTAATGGATGCGTAATTATTGCCCAATTTTATGACGCTTTTTTGTTTTTAATTTTTTTAAATCCTTTAAAACTCAGGGTTGCTACTTCATGTTAACTACATCTACATTAAAATGATCAATATTAAGTTGTAACTACGTTATACCTTTTATGTACACTACACACACTCATAATCAATGAATTTTACTTTGTTTATATTTAACTTCAATTCAAAACTAACATTAATAAGAAATTAGACACATACAGGATGTTCTACTGTTTTTACGTAATTAACTACGTTTCAAGCGTTAAGTAAGTGATCAAGTATTTTACACATTCAAAATAAATAACAACAAACGTAGTAACGTGTAACTAACCTGCATAACTAGGCACATAGGTTCGCTTATCCAACGAACTGCTATGAATATGATCATGCGTATCATAATCATTCCCTCCGACACTACGTGGCAACGTAGTCCCACTACTACTTCCAGCGTCATTATTCGAATGACTCTTTTCCATGTTCTTGAGTTCCATTTGGTCGTGGTGTATCCATAGATCTGGCGGTTTGATGTCTTGATGCGTTTTCTCGTAGCCCTTTTTGCTACGGTCAGGCGAAGTGGTTGTAGTGCGTGGCTCCCTCTTGCGGCAACACAGAAAGATGGACACTACGGACACTGTTACTACAGCGATTGTGCTACCGGCTATTATGATGTAGAGGAGAATATTGCCGGTGAAGAAGCTCTTTGAGTCTGAAATAAAGAAAAGAAAAGTTAGACGCTTTAACAAATAAACATTATTTTTCAAAATAAAAAAATAAATTAATAAAAATAAATTACCTAAACTCTCTTTGGCCAATGCCACATTACCAACATCTATAAAAAAAAATAAAAAAAATTAAGTAAAACGGAAAACTCATAAAACAATAAATAAAAAAATGTTATTTGTTGAAAACACATAAAAATATTATAGATATATAACCTCTTTGGCTAAACACAATTAAATTAAAAAAAAATACTTACTTTGGCCCGTTCTAAACATAACAACGTTAGAAAAGGGTCCATAACCTCTGCTATTTCTTGCTTGCACCTTAAAGTAGTATTCGGTAAAAGGTCTTAAATCCGGAACTACAGAAGCATGTCTATCTCCTTTTATGGCGTGAACCCACCATTCTCTGTCACTTTTTGTTTTGTTGTCCGTGTATAAAATTACATAACCTAGAAAATAAACGACAATTATTAATTTTGTCCTCATTTAAGCTGTCGAAAAGTAGAAAGGGTGAACAAAAAAATAAATTAATTATAACCCTATAAAAAAAGTCGCATAGAACCAGATCAAAAGTTCAAAAATCACATGAAAACTTCATAAGTTTTTGTGTTTCTAAAGTTTTCATGTTTCTTAAAAGTTTTAAAGTTCTTTTTTTATCGGGAAAAAAATAAAATACTGTTGAAAATTCGCAGGGTTTTGGACAAAAATTCATTGAGTTAGGTGTGTCGACGTTTCCAAACTATAATCTTTTCTGCATCAGGACTGTAATTTGAAGGATGGACGAGGTCTTATTGATCAATCAATAATGATAACTAAACTTCAAGATGAGTGTTTAGCTCAGGCTATGCCGACAATTATTTTTATTTGTTTTATTTGTCGGCATAGTCGGAGCTAGAGTGCCTAGATGTCATATTGACAGATATTCTCGCCTTATAGAGTGGCGCCATGCATCATTCCATCTCTGTCATCAACGTAATAGCAAAGATGACAACAATTACAACTTACAAATACAATTGATGACAGAATCTGTATGACAGAGAAGGAATGATGCATGTCCCCACTCTATAAGGCGACAATATCTATCAATATGACATCTAGGCACTCTAGCCTGAGCTGAACACTCATCTTGAAGTTTATGTACCTGTAACCGACAAAACGTAAGTCTTTTTTTATTAAAGACAACTAAGTTTTATTTAGGGGTACATTAAATTACTAAACAAATCTTACCAGTAACTCTTCCATTAATTATTTTGGGTGGTTGCCACGTCAATTCCACTAATTGATTTCTTTCATCTTGCAAATGAACGTCAAGTTTAGTAGGAGCAGCATTTGGAGGTAATTCCCAGGTTGTATTTGTAACGACCATACTCCAGGGACTTTCGTTTGTACCTAAAACACATTGATTTGAACAATATTACTGCGAAAAACAAGTTTTTTTTATTGTTCGGACTTACCTTTGACTAATTTAACAGTAAATTCATACAAAGTATTCGGCTTCAAATCGTCAATCATAACATTTTCATCTGTTACATTAAGAATTCGGTGTCGTAAACTTTTGTCAGCCGAATATTTCACCAGATAATGTCTATTTGAACGAGCATTCTAAAAAAAAGAGGAATACAAATTTTGTTTAAAAGCTGATTTATAGTTGAATTAACTTAACTCCACTTAGAATTAACATATCGCAAATTAACTAAGAATGCAATGAATTATACGAAACTTACAATTTCATTTATAGATCAAATTAAGATCACTTAACATTTACTTATAGGTTATATTTGTTAATTTAAGTAATTTCAGGTAAAGTAGGCATCTTTAACCGTTTGTCACTAGCGCCATCTATGGGCTACTAGACCAAATTTTTAAAATTAGAAAGAAAACTTCAAAATTGAAATAATAATAATAATAATGTTTGTAACCCTATATTCAAGTAGCCAGGCTACTCCAAAGCCTAAGGCTGTCTGGATTAAGAACAAGGGGGACCTATAGCTTAACGTGGGTTCCGAACCACGAGGTTGCGAGCCTTTCGACTAGTACTTGGGTGGTCACCCATCCAAGTACTAACCTAGCCAGACGTTGCTTGACTTCAGTGATCGTGTGATCACTGTCCAAGCGGCCTGGCCGCTCGCTCCCTAAATAAAAACAGTAAAATAATGAGATTCTGAGATTTACCGATAGAGGGCGTTTACTGCTTTAAATTAGTTAAATTAATGGATTTTTAAATGGACTAATTTGGTCGTGTTTATTTAAGTGGCGTAATCAAAATGTTGGGACACTTACTGAGCTAGATTTTCCAATAGTAGTATCCGTCCAATAAAGAACAACAGAGGTGGTGCTCAAGATATGAGCCTTAAGTCCTACAGGAGGAATTAAAGGCACTGCAGGTGTGGGCGGAGTTTCTTCTTGAGTTCGGACAGTGGCGTACACAGGTATGCCAGCTCCCATTTCGTTACTTGCTCTTAAACTTAGAACGTACTCGGAATTCGGTTCTGGAGATTGTAAATAAGCCAAATTAAATTAGAAAAATAACAAAGAATGGATAATTAAACCCAATGTAGAAAAAAATACAAGAAATGGTTGATAAATTAGTACACTTTTGACGATTTTATTGCCTTTTTTTTGCTGGCAAGAGAATTATCAGCAACATTCCAATATAGACCCGGTCAAGCCCTACGTCACAGTTCACAGAAGTGCATTAAAATACTATCTACATTACGGACCAAAGAAAATGGCAATTTTTTTCTTATTCTATGTTTAAAACATTGGCCTTTTTACAACATAATTAAATAAAAATAAAATACCTTTTTATGTACCATTGATGTAAAAATGTTTCTTAATATATTATTTACGATATTTCAAGTTAAATTAAGTTAATAGAATAGAAATTAGAAAACAATGTTAACTTTACGATGGTACGTACCAGACCTCTTGATATGGTTGATTTTAAACCAATTTGCGTTTAAAATTCATATCTTGGAGAGTCGGCAACATTAACAAATAAAATGTAATGTTTGTAGTTTTATCATAAACTAAACTTGAAATATCGAATTTAAGACATTATAGTACATTTTTATACCAAGAGTTCCCTAAGAAAGTCTTTTATTTTCATAAAATATTGTTTTAAAAAGAGGGTAAATCTGACCGAATCAAAATTATACAGGGTGGTCCAAGCAAAAGTTTCCACCCCCATTATTTCCTGAACGAATTTGTTCTGAAGGAACTGCCGCGACACGTCATTTTTTTTTGGAGGGGGACATCTAATTAGGGTATTTTTTAATTTTTTTGTTCAACCCTCCAGGCGGGGTGATTACCCCATCAAAATCTTTAAATGGCACTACGGGTCAAGTGGGGTCTTATTTGAAAGCTACAATTTTTCTCTTTTCAAAAAAAAACATTTTTTCAAAATCGGGCGAAAATTTTTCAAAATTTTTATTTTTTTGAATTTTAAATTTAAATTTAAATTTAATCATATTTTACGCATCTTAAAAAGAAAATGCTTAGACAGGTCGATTTTCTTTCGAAGAAGAACATCTAACAACATATTTCTTAATTTTTTTCTTTAACCCCCCAAGCGGGGTAATAACCCCATCAATAATCTTTAATGACCATTCTGGGTAAGTGGGGCCTTATTTGAAAGCTACAATTTTTCTCTTTTCAGCAAAGTAAAAAATTTTAAAATCGGACAAATATTTTTCGAAATTTTGTTTTTTTTTTTTATTTTAAGTCTAAAAGTAAATTTACACTACTAAAAATTTTGATTTTTTAAGAAATTATTCTTAAAAAAGATCAAAAATGTTATTTCAAGAATACTTTCTTAAAAAATTTACTTTTAGATTTAAAATAAAAAAAAGCAACAAAATTTCAAAAAATATTTGTCCGATTTTAAAAATTTTTATTTTGCTGAAAAGAGAAAAATTGTAGCTTTCAAATAAGGCCCCACTTACCCAGAATGGCCATTAAAGATTATTGATGGGGTTGTTACCCCGCTTGGGGGGTTGAAGAAAAAAATAAAGAAATATGTTGTTAGATGTTCTTCTTCAAAAGAAAATCGACCTGTCTAAGCATTTTCTTCTTAAGAAGCGTAAAATTTGATTAAATTTAAAATTCAAAAAAATAAAAATTTTGAAAAATTTTCGCCCGATTTTGAAAATATTTGTTTTTTTGAAAAGAGAAAAATTGTAGCTTTTAAATAAGGCCCCACTTGACCCGTAGTGCCATTTGAAATTTTTGATAGGGTAATCACCCTGCTTGGAGGGTTGAACAAAAAAAATAAAAAATACCCTAATTAGATGTCCCCCTCCAAAAAAAAAATGACGTGTCGCGGCAGTTCCTCCAGAACAAATTCGTTCAGGAAATAATGGGGGTGGAAACTTTTGCTTGGACCACCCTGTACTTCACAGTTTTTTAATGTGGATCTGTGAACTGTGGCGTAGGACTTGACCGTGTCTATTGTAGTTTAAAAAGGACTAATAGAAAAAATCTTACCAAGTCTTTCCAAAACATAATATCTAGATTTTTCGGTCAATTCATGATGAAATGTGTCAGGGATTCCTTTTCCCCATCCCAAAATATAATTTCTAACCATAATGTCTTGATTTTTAGGTGGAGTCCATGTGATGTATAGTTTATCTGCTGCTGGTCGAACTGAAATTTGCAAAAGAATTAAATTAATAAGAGTCAACGGGATAAAAATGTACTATTGGATTAAAAAAAGGTCTGTGCCAATTAAAAAAACAGCTTCTTAAGAAAATTCAAAACAACTTACCAATTAATGGTCCAGGTTGGTCAGGAACTTTGCTTTCATCTAAAATATTTTCTACAGTATCAATTTGTATCCAATCAGTCGGCGGACTTGTGCCATTTACATTCATAGCCCATAATTTAATTTGGTACGCTGTTTCCTTTTCAAGATCATTAAAAACATACATTTTGGAGGTCGACGGTGTTGTTATTGTGCTTGCCTTACGGGCACTTAGTTTTTTCAGTCTAATTTTATAACCTTAAAAAAAACTTTAACTTAGTATTCTGCGAGGTATTCTGTATGTATAACTAGAAAGTGGAGGAAGGGAGCGAGCGGCCAGGCCACTTGGACAGTGATTACACGATCACTGAAGTCAAGCAACGTCTGGCTAGGTGACCACCTAAGTACTAGTCGAAAGGCTCGCAACCTCGTGGTTCTGAACCCACGTTAAGCTTTAGGTCCCCCTTGTTCTTAATCCGGACAGCCTTAGGCTTTGGAGTAGCCTGGCTACTTGAACATAGGGTTACAAACAAACATTAAGTCGTATGATTGAGAAGCCAATATGCTTTCAGAATACGAAAACAAAACGTTCAAAAATAAAATATTATAGAAATGTTCAAGTTTCTTTAAAAAGTCGACGTTTCGATTTATTTTTTATCTTTCTCAAGACAATTTAAAAATGACTTTTTGGAGCTATTGTTCGGTTATTTGCCTCTTTTGATCACAATAAACGTTTCATCAATCTTAAATAACATTAAAAATCGTTTTTACCTGTTATTATTCCATTTTGATGTTCCAATAAGGGTGGTTCCCAGCGCACTGTTAAACTAGTACTTCCCGGTTCGACAGTGACATTAAAAGGCGGTTGCGTTGGAGCATCGCTAAATGTGCGAACTAATTTCTCTTCAGTGGCAGCCCCTTCGCCGTTATTATTAAAAGCAACAACCCATATGCTATATTCCGAAAAGATTCCCAAGTTTGTAAAGTCATATTCAAGGTCGGTTGTTTCTATGTTGTGCTCTATTGATAATCTGCAAAAACAACACATTTATAAAAATTATACACTGACTTTAAATTTTAAAATAATAGACCGGCTTATTTGCATTTTAGAAGAAATTAAAACAAGGCACAGTCTAACCTATACAGACGGCAACTAGGAGAAATGTAACTAATTTAGAATTTTTAAAAAATATGTCTATGCGATATCCCATACTAATTTATATATTTAAACGAATCTGTATTCTGTAGTAACATTTTCACGTCAATTGTTAAAGTGACCATGATCGGCTCATTTTCTCTAAATAGTTGTAGGTGTTCTTTTAATACAATTTGTTTGATCACAAATTTTAAGTTTAATCATAGGAGTAACAGTAGAATAGATTCATTTATGCCTTGCTTATTAAGAATTTGATCACCTCCATGACGGAACGCTTATGGTTTGTATAAAAATGATGTATAATGCACTATTTTTGTAATTCTGTGGTAGGGAGCCAAAAGGGGATAGGTACTTTTAAAATTTTAAAAATGTGCTTTTTACTCGTAAATACCAAATTTTAATAAAAACATTTGGATATTTGCAATGTGGATTAGCCATATAGGTCTTCCCGTCGTTGACCACCTTCGCGGTCGTTATACTTGGGAAACTGAGTGACCACCAGCTTCACATTGGTTTAAGTCAATCTGACGTTTCCCAAGTATAACGACCGCGAGGGTAAACAGCGGCGGGAAAGGTGAATAATGTGAAATCTACTTTTTCATCTAGCTTTTCACTATTAAGTTCTAGAGTGCCTTAATTTTGACAGATATTGTCGCTTTATAGAGTGGCGCCATGCATCATTCCATCTCTGTCTTACAAGACGTGTTTTTTTATTCGATCTGATTCGTCAGATATTTCTGTCAATTGCTTTTGATAAAATTTATTTTGTCAAAAAAAATTTCAACAAATAAATTTTACTAAAAACAATTGACAGAAATATCTGACCTAAATCAGATCGAATAATAAAAACACGTCTACAGATTTTGTCATCAACGTAATAGCCAAAGTGACAACAAGTACAAAAATGGTTGACAGAATCTGTATGACAGAGATGGAATGATGGTTGGCAGATGCACGGCGTCACTCTATAGAGCGACAATATCTGTCAAAATCATCAAGGCACTCTATTAAGTTCCAAAACCACATGAAATCTTCATAAGTTTTAATGTGTTTCTAAAGTTCTCATGTTTTTTGATAAAATTCTTTGCGACTTTTTTTATACGGCTGTCTATTATTCTCAGTCAGTGATAAATTGAATGCAATTTCTGATTTAGCTGAAATTCTTTGACGCAGCCTTTCTTACTTTAAAAATGAGAATAAACTCGACTCCTAGCAAAATTCAAACGCAAATTCTTTACTTCTGGCGACACTTTTTATAATAAGCCAATGTTGTGAGTAACTGATCTATCCTTTTTAAGTCTTTGACAGCTTAAAAACAGTTTGAAATTTATGTACTAAACTAACCTTGTCTCCATGTAGTACACCTTATACTTCTTAATAACCCCTACAGGGTTCTCAGGCGGCCTCCAATTAACATGAATAGCTCTAGAGTTGGTAGCGTAAGCCTCAAAGTGCATAGGCGCACTAGGAACATGTTCTTCAGCTTGAGTAGTCACTGTTAGTACGTCAGAAGGCGTTCCTGATCCGTTCTTGTTGTACGCCACCACTCGGAAGTGATACACTCGCCCTGGGATCAGTTCGTTGATCATTATTTCTTCTAGTTTGGAGCGGCTGGTGTTTTGGCTACGTTCTCTGTAAGAAATGTTTGTGTTGATATAAAATAAAATGATTAGAATGCAACACAGAATGATGCAAATATTAATTATTTAGGGCATGGTCCGAATGGTAACCTTTTTACCGGTACAAGAGAGCAAGAAATATTTATACCTGTATGACAGACAAAGTTAACCGATAACCATGATTAAAAACCAAGCGATTCGGACTATACCCTTAATGATTGTGCGGCCACGCGCGCGTTAGACAAATCATCTGGTAAACATTTACGATTAAGTGTTGTTAGTCTGCCTGCCTAAAGGCCATTATCTCCAAAAAAGGGGCACTTATTTAAAAAAACTGTTTTTACCAAATGATTATTCCCAGCTATTTCCCATAAAAATGCACATTGATCGCGGACACCCTGTATGTAATGTTTACTTCTAAAATATTACCAATTTAGAAGAAGCATATTACAATACATCCTTTCAAATAGAGTAATTGACAAGCTAATGTCAAAAACGTGTAAGTAATTGACAAACTAATGTCACATTACTAGCTACTTCGGATTTATTAAATTTCTACGCCAGAAATTTCATACATTTAGCTAAAAAATTCAATTGTACTTAGTGAAAAATGTTTGTGTGTGTTTACGCTTTTTGTTTTAAACTTAGATTATTTATGGCAATTTTAAGTGGGTATTTATAGGCATGATTGTGAATAAAACAGTGTACATACCTCAGGTATAATGTTTTGTGTGTTTTCCATTATACTTTGATTTGATGTAGGTATTTAATTTGTAAAATTTAAAATTGCCAAATCAGTTTTTCAATGTTGTACACTAAATACTTGCTTAAAAACTTATTTCTTGTAGTAAATCTTGATGCAAACAATAATTTAGTATTGTGGATTAATGTTAAAGGTGAAAAGTGATCGAACTGTTTCTTATCCACTAACACTAGTGCTCACTACTGTCGCACTTTTTAATTTTTTTCATTAAGAACAAAATTACGGTTGATTGTCATAAATTAACTTATATAAATGTAGAGATGGGCAATCGGAAAGTTCCCAGTTTGGGAATATTCCCAAAATGGGAATATTCCCGGGAATTTGAATTAAAATTTTGGAAATTTGCCCATCTCTATATAAATGTGTCCCGTGTGACAAGTGTCACAAGACATAAAAAAAACTTTAGAACAATAATAATAATAACTATAAATAAACCAATGTAAATGCTTACCGTTCACTTCCCTCCTGCCGATAATAAACGCTATAAGTCTCCACTCCCTCTCCATTCACCAAAGGCGGTTTCCAACTTAGTGTAATGAACCTTGCTTTCACAACAGGTGCGTTGACGTCCTGCGGCGGACCAATCATATCTCCCTGCGGCTTCACGTGATGCCCTGTAAGTGGGTGGGGGGAAGCAAGGTGATGGGAAGAGTAAGCAGATTGAATATCACCCAATACATTAGAGTTAGTATCGTCATTTAGGTTAGTTTCACTACTTTTTAGAGCGGTTAACACGCTGTGCGGATCTACCATTTTAGATTTAGTGTCTAAGTTGGTGTTTTTTGAGGTTAGTAAGTGACTGAAGTTAACATCGCCTAATCTGGCTGTTTTCTCTGATTTAAGACTTGAGAATAAGGCTATTGATTGGGTTTTTAATGGGATTTTGGTTTCGTCTTTGTGTTGTTGAGCTTTTTTCTGTTTGCCTTTCTTTTTGTATTCTAGTTATGCGCAAGACCATGCAATAAAAAACATGCGTTTTATTTGAAGAATAAAAGTAATTCATGCAAGAAAAAAATATAATTTAGTGCATGGGAGTTTTGGGAAATTGGTAAAGGTAAAAATAGAAAAAAAAAACAAATTAATAAAAGAAAAAAACTAAAAGTAACATAATAAAAATAGGTAATAATTTGCAAACTTAAAAATCAATAATAATAATAGAATATCCCCATAAGGAATCTAAGAATTTTACGTTATTTACTCTGTTCAATAATTTGAATGAAAAAATTATGTTCTTTACTAATGCTGACTTTATACAGCCCAATTTACGATACTTTTTGTGGCGGGTTTTGGCCTGTATTCTTTAACTCATCTGTCAAATTTTAGAGAACTTTAAATTTAACAGGGTAATTACAGAATACGGCCCTTAATACATTAATATGCTAAAGAAACATACCTGCTTTTAAAACCTTCACACTTGCAGCTGCCTGTATATTTCCCGCAGAATTGGAAGCAAAACATTGTACCAAACCAGTATCTTGGGAAATCAAGCCTTTAATTCTAAGGTTATGCCTGAAAATAAAACCAATTAGTTGATTGAAATAAAAATTTTAAAAATGTACAAAATGCAAATCCGGACCAGTTTTTTGACAGCTTTTTTAAACTCAAAGCAGGAATTTTTTCAGGCTAAATCTGCCATGGATAGTTTTTATTAGAACTTCCAGTATAATTGAATAGCTGTGCATTTTGCAAAATTATCAAAAACAGGTAACTCATTACACCTTTTTTTAATGTGCTTACGATTTCTAAAAACTCTTTTAGTTTTTAATTATAAAACATGTGTTCGGTGAGTAACACAAGTTTTCTTAATTCTGTAGTGTTATTATCTAATGACAATCTTAACAATTCTGTTCACGAAGCTTGGTAAAGTTATTTGCTACCATGTTTTCTTTTGTACTTCTACAATATTTGTTTTTTTAACTAATAAAAATAACCATGATTTTTTTCTGTTAGCTGTTACTTACCCATTAATAATTTCATAATAATCACTAGGAATTATTAATTCTCCATTTTTTAGCCAATGGATCTTAGGAGTTGGAATACCATGTACGTTACATTTTAGTTCAATGTCTTTATTTTCGTATTCGGTCACGTCGACCGGTTTAGTTATGAAGCGTGGTGGAACCTAAAAATAAAACAAAGTTTTTGGAATTCATACCATTATTACAAAAAAATGTGTCTCTGAAACAAATAAGTAACTGCATTTAAAAGAAGAAGAAAGCATACAAAAAAAAGTACTTACCAAAACTTGCACAGTAGCAGAAGCATCTAACGAATCCTCCCGATTCTCAGCTCGACACTGATAAGTTCCTGAATCGTCTTCTTTAATATTTGTTATTCTTAACGAATTTGTAGATCCAACTAAACTGAATCTACTATCCAAGAAGCTGCAAATAGACAAACAATTACAAATTTTGAAGGACGTGTATCTAAATTAAACTAAAATATTTTAAATTGTAGATTCATATACCTACAGGATGTCCCCGAAATGATTGCATCTTAAGAGGACAGAAAAAGCAAAATAGACAGGTATACTCGACTTGTCCTAGGATAGGGGGCACCGTTTAAAACTGCAGATCTTTAAATTTAGTTTACTTTAAATACATTGGCTTTCAAAAGTCTTGCACCCCCCCTTTAAAAACTTTCGCATTTGCCTGACAGAAATAAAATTTTCTTTAAAATAAACCTTAAAGCCTCTGTGATATAATACACAAGATAGAAAATGTGAATGCACCCCTAGAAGTTATTGATAGTCCCATTAGGAGTATGCGAAACCATTTGAATGCATCATTTAGATGGATATTTGATGATTTCTGTGGCGAATGTTTAATATAAAACAAAGATTCTCTCCAAACCACACTTTATTTAGAAAAATCTGAATACGTATTTCGACAGCTAAGCTGTCATCTTCAGCAGAAGATAGAATTCATTCTATCGTATTCAGATTTTTCTAAATAAAGTGTGGTTTGGAGAGAATCTTTGTTTTATATTATGCATCATTTAGAGTAAGAAGTACTAATTTCACTTACTAATAATCGCGTGTTTCCTTTATTTTTAATTTTTACACTTCTTCAATTTTCAGGAATTTTACACTTTTTTTTTAAACGTGTGGTACTATTGAAGAAAATTAATTAAACGCTTTTCTATCTTGTGTATTATCACAGAGGCTTTAAGATTTATTTTAAAGAAAATTTTATTTCTGTCAGGCAAACGCAAAAGTTTTTAAAGGGGGGCAAGACTTTTGAAAGTCAGTGTATTTGATCGTAAACATTTTGCAAATGGTTTGGCAAAACATAACAAAATTGATGGAATCATTAACTGCAATAAAAATTTCTTATAAACTTGTTTTGACATTTGTAGCCACCCTAAAGATGGAGTTACCATCTTATTGAACCCATCTACCAGTAACAATAAATAAAATTACAAAATTGTTAGTTGCGACAATCTTTATGCACTTTACCAGTGGTAACTCCTTTTCTAGGGGGGCTACAAATGTTAAAACAAATTAAAACGAGATTTTTTTATTGGCATACCATTTGTAAGATATTAACGATCAAGCATTTTTTTTTCCTTTTTTGTTGGCGTTGGTTAGACTTAAAGAGCTGTTTTTAAACGGTGCCTCCTAGCCTAGGATATATCGGGTGCATCTGTCTATTTTTTTGTCTTTTATCTGCCCTCTAAAGATGCACTTGTTTCGGGAACACCCTTGTAAACAATAAACTCGTAGAAAATATTATCTCAAAAGGTTGGTTTAGTAAGTAAGGTGTAAACAATCGTCTACAAAAACACATATTTTCTTACTTCATGTCAATAATATATCCATCTTTTAACCACTTTATAGTTGGTTTTGGATATCCAATTGCAGCACAATCTAGAGAGACGTTTTGTCCTTCTATTGCCACTTCAGAGTGTGGCTTCGTTATAAATACTGGTGTGGAAATTTGTACTCTTTTATCTGGATCGGAATCCACAACTAAAGTTGCTTTGTTGCTTAGTTTGAAGTCATTCATATTTGAGACGTTACATCTAAAAAAAGCAGATTAATTGTGAACTTAATATTTACAAAGTTTTCAACTTACCTATAAGCTCCTTGGTCAGATTCCAGAATGTCATCAATTTCTAAGGACCCTGATGGAAGCAATGTCATGCGCAGTTCGTCAAGGGTAAACGGTCGGTCATCTTTAATCCATCGCACTGTAGGATGGTTTAAATACGTTTGTGCTAAGCGGCATTGAAAATGTGCTTTTTGTCCCACAAATACTGTTAAATCACGTGGTTCCTCCACAAAAGTTGACAACCCTAAAATAAGTTTATGGTTATTCACTTTTATTGCTGACTAAAACGATACCGTTAGCGAGTAGCCAAACTAATTTCTGTGACGTCACAAAACTGGATCTTCTAGAAAATAAGGCCTCCAGGATTCAAAAAAATACACATGAGAGTGGGCCGGCCTGATAAAATGAAGTATGCCTTGCTACGAATCACGTTTTGTCTGCCAAAAAATGTGACTTTTCTCTTGTTAGAATTGTCAATAAAAAAATAGACTTTTTTGCTATAAATTGTAGCAAAAACCAAAGAGGAACCCCTAATATTCAATGTTTTATCGTAATAGAGCTCAGAATTCGAATCCCCAAGATATAAGCTTTCATAAAAATAATGTTTCAAAACTACGTTTTTCCGTGCATACGAACTTTCTAAATGAGCGACTTTTTGAATACGCCATATTAGTGATGACGAAATACGAAGCCAACAAAGACAAAATCGCATCCTAGTTTCCATGGTTTTGAAGTTTTGACAACTAAATGTCAGAAAGTAATTGTCGAAGTAATTGTTAAAACGTTAAAACCATGGAAACTACGATGCGATTTTGTCTTCAGTGACGACACACTAATATGGCGTATAGAGTTACCTGTACTATTGTTTTTAAAGGAAATATAAAAACGTTTTGCGGATTTAGGTGTTTGCAGTAAGTAGAAAAGACCGGCATTAGAATGTTAAAAGAATGGTTTTTTTAAGAGAGATGTTGGACAAAAAAATGACCTTTAATTTTCTTTATTCTAAGAAACACTAGGAGGTCTAAATTTTTATTTTCTATTGTCCAATGCTTTACTTAAACTTTCTACAATGTTGGCTTAAAAACTAGGTATAATAATTTTAGCAGTTTTAAACTTCCATAATAAGAGATACTTACTTGTTATGCTTAGTTTAGCACTTTTGCTAACTATGGAACCAATATTTGGTAAAACAGCCATGCACTGATATGTTCCAGCAAGACCTCCTTCTTCGGACACATTGTTAATGTACAGGGAACCATTTGCTAATTGACTCCTGAAAAAAATAATGCATTTTAGAACCTTAGGTTATATTACACTTTTGTTTAAAACCATGATAAAGAATACAGGTCAAGGTTTAAAAAAAATTAGTACATTTCTGTGCATGGCGTCATTTAAATGACATTAAATTCCAAAGACAGCCGGGTGACGTCACTTGCTAAAATACGCTCCGACAGACCAGAATACTTTACCATGTCCGAAACTAAGAGATTTCTTTAGAAATTTTGTGGGAGTAATGTTCTTTATACAGGGTGTTACCAAATAACTAGGAAAAAAAGGGGGTAATTCCTGGACACATTTTAAGTAAAAAAGTTCATATAAACATGTGTCCGAAAATCCTTCGTTTCTGAGATACAGGGTCCAAAGTTCCTAAAAAAAAACTTTTTTTTTAAGATTACCAAGAAACTAAACCAGATATTTATTTGAAACTTAGCAAGGGTAATTTTCTTGTATTTAGGCATAAAGTGCGGTAGCAAAAAAATAAAAATTATAATTGGAAGGGGCACATTTGGGGGTACTATGCTACTATGGTACTTTTTTGTGTGTTACTTCTTTGGTATTTTCATAAAATAATTAGAAGTCCTAGAATACGATCTTTAAAATTAATGTCCTGTTCTTTTTTCATAAAACTAACCGTTTTCGAGAAAAAAATTCATTGCCCAAAGGCAACAAAATTTCTTTTTTAAGTTTGGCTTTTTTATTTTAATAAAAATAAAACATAGTTAACAATGAAGGGTTCATTTTTTTTATTATTATTTCAAATAAATATCTGGTTTAGTTTATTAGTAATCTTAAGATGAGAAACTTTGACACCCTATATCTCAGAAACGAAGGATTTTCGGACACATGTTTATAGGAACTTTTATTCTTAAAATGGGTTCAGAAATTACCCCCTGAAATTTCCTAGTTATTTGATAACACCCTGTATTAAGCTATTGTGAGATTTATTACGTTACCTGTAAGAATCCATGGTAATAACTTGACTATCCTGATCGAGCCATTGAATAAGGACTGTGGTGGGGTGCTGCGATCTAACGGTACAATCCAGAACTGCAGAGCTTCCTTCCACTACAACTGTGTCAGATGGTTCTATACTAAATTCCAATACATGTCCTGTAATAAATAAAAAAATATTTGAGCATTCTGCGAAGTTTTTAAAAGTTATAGATAGTATTTTTTTCCGGAAAATCTTAAATGGGCCAATAAATTTACTTTACTAAGATTAAAAATAAAATTACCATTTTTCGAAAATACATGTAAGATAATTAAAAGTTTCGTTTTATAGAAGCATTTGGAAATTTTTATCTACCTAAATAAACAACATTGTCTATATTGATATCGTACACTATAACGCAAAATAGATTATTGTTAATTGTTATGTCTATAAGTATTACCGAAACAAAGGAACATTTTTGCAATGAATACCAGACAGTGTACAGAGTATGTCAGGTTAAATGTTCCTTTAAATTAATCCTACCAAATAAAAATCAACGCATTTTTAATTAAGTAGTAAAATTGGTTTTCTTATAAACCATGTTATTTTAAGTAAAACACCCCATATCGTTTTATTTTTAAATGCTTTGTGAAACTTCGAAACGAAAACAGAATTATTATCACCAAACTAGAGAAGGAAATAAAGTTTTCAGACTTTGACAAATTAATTTCGCTTTGTGGTTCTCAATTTAAAAAGCAGTCACAATGAAATAGGTATACTATTTTCTTTGCCATTATTCCAAACGATTCAAAGTCAAAAGAAAAAAACTTTGCAAAGTACGTGAGATGAAAATTGAGCTAAAAACTTCGGCAAAACGGCGACGCGCCGGTAAAAAACTGTTTAAGTTCGTATCCCCTGTTTGTTCCGTAGTCGTTTCCTAATTTCTCTACTTTAAAGTCCGCCAAACTAAAAAGGAAGGAAGAATTTCCATTTCATTGCAAAATGCAGAGAAAATAGAAGGATTTGTGGTTTTAACAAGACTTTCATAAGAATTTATAGCATACTTTATAAAGGGAGTACTGAGTAATGTTAAATTTAACATACACTTTACCCGGTAATGCAGTTAAAAGCATTATAAATAAGTCCCTCTTTAAAACTAAAAGTATCCAGCAAAACTAGAATTATGTTATTTAAGCAAAGTGCTTCAGACAAATTTAAATACCCTTTATGGAAAATATTACTTCTTAAAAGAAAAACATTCAACTTAAAAGCTTCAAAGAAATTTGTATTTAGTTTAGTTTTTTTAGAGAAAACAAAGAATATTTATGCATCCAAGAAAATAACGCGTACAGCAATGATACCCCAACCAAAATTTGTACAAATTATAAATCTCTCCCATAAGGTAAATTTAAAATTTTTTGGTTCAGTTAAAAAGAGAAAGCTAAAATGTCCCTTTTCATAAAAAAGCCCCTTTATAAGCGCTGTTAATCTTTAAGGTTTCACCCCAAATTAATTTTAAAACATCTGGAACAAAAATTTCGTTTCATTTCAGTTACTTATGAAAGCAATTTATCAATGTACATTTTCAAGCAGGACTAAAAATAATAAAAATATGATTAATTAGAAACAATGAATCATTTTGCATTTTTGTTATTCTTTTTTGAAAAACTCTACAATGTTAGTTCATATAAAAGCGTTCGGTCCCTTTCCACAGAAGTAAACCAAAAAAATAGTAATTATTTCTATGGTTATGATTTTTCAAACTTTGACAGAAAGTGTTGTTTCATTTTGATTAAAAAAATTCCTTTAACATTACTTTTTTAATAAAATTTTAAACAATTTAAAAAAAATTCTGAACACATAAAGCTTATTCTGAAGTTTATTCGATAGACGTTCGATGTTCATAATTTATCACGTTCAAGTTCAATTAAATTAATTTATCTTTAAATTAGTGGGCTAGAAGCGCCCTTTTTTTATAGCCATTTAAATTTATTATGAAATGTGAATGATGGATGTTTACACCAAATTTAATGCTCGTAATGGTATCGTTAACATTCTTCGAGATTTTACGATTCATGATGTGAAAATAGGGGACTTATTAATAGATACTTGAGGTTTCATTTAACTTGAAATAAAGAAGGGTGCAGCCCTCAGCTTAAAAGTTGATTAAACCTTGTGGTTAAAGTAGAAATTTGCTAGACAAGAAAATATTTCGCTATGTCAAAAAAAATCAAAATAAGTGATGTTTGCACAAAAATTGCTATGTAATAGAATAAAAGTTTAAAAGAACGATAATTCTACAAAATAGCCAATGTAATAAGGCTCTTAAGAAGATAGGAACTAGCAAAAGTCGACATTTTGGGTTCACATGGCCATTTTTACGATTTTTCGCATGACTTTCCTTGCAGACAAAAGTAATAATAGTATATTAAAACATAGAGTTTAATAAGGAACGTTTTTTAGCACGCGTCCAGGTTTGGAAAAAGAGCCGCGCAGCGGCGAGTTTTCCAATGGACAAGTGATAAAAAACGCCTTATAAAACGAGTTTTTTATATTTGCTTCCTTTATTTCATTAAAAAGCTTTTTTAATTTGAATTAAAAACTTAAGATGAAATTTTGTTTTTTATGACCAACCTTATAGCATAACATTGACATTTTGAAGTAAAAAATAAATTTAGGTTAGGTTAGGTTATATGAATCATCATATTGAATAATGACATTTGTAAACTTTACTCATTAAATACTGAATGAATAGGCGTTTTTGAGAAAATGTAACCATTGATATCGTTTCTCCAATTCTTCTAGTTATTCCCTCTACAAAAAAACTATGTCCCCCGATTGATTATAATAGTAAAATTTTTAAATAAAAAGTACCTTGCAAGAAAAGAAGTCATCTTTTTGCATCAGACCAATAAAATAAAATTTTGAGTTTAATAATGAAGCAATTCAGAAACTTTAAAAAACCAAATTTCGGGTTTCATAATGTGCATATTATAGAACGCAAATATAAAATTAGTATATTAAAACAAAGAGTTTTATAAGGAACGTTTTTTAGCACGCGTCCAGGTTTGGAAAAAGAGCCGCGCAGCGGCGAGTTTTCCAATGGACAAGTTATAAAAAACGCCTTATAAAACGAGTTTTTTATACTATTTTTTATATTTGCTTCATTTAATTTATTAAAAAGCATTTTTAATTTGAATTAAAAACTCAAGATGAAATTTTGTTTTTATGACCAACCGTATAGCATAACATTGACATTTTGAAGTATAAAATAAATTTAAGTTTGACATATTGAATAATGGCATTTGTAAACTTTACTCATTTAATACTGAATGAATAAGCGTTTTTGAGAAAATGTAACCATTGATATCGTTTCTCCAATTCTTCTAGTTATTCCCTCTACAAAAAAACTATGTCCCCCTATTGTTTATAATAGTAAAATTTGTAAATAAAAAGTACCTTGCAAGAAAAGAATTTACCTTTTTGCATCAGGAAAACCAACTCATAAAATAAAATTTTCGGTTTAATAATGAAGCAATTCAGAAACTT
Organism: Cartodere bifasciata; assembly: GCA_963920755.1. Taxonomy (NCBI): domain Eukaryota; kingdom Metazoa; phylum Arthropoda; class Insecta; order Coleoptera; family Latridiidae; genus Cartodere; species Cartodere bifasciata. Next base: position 15,052,138 of record OY987197.1, read on the forward strand.
TAAAAAACCAAATTTCGGGTTTCACAATGTGCATATTATAGAACGCAAATATAAAATAGTATATTAAAACATAGAGTTTTATAAGGAACGTTTTTTAGCACGCGTCCAGGTTTGGAAAAAGAGCCGCGCAGCGGCGAGTTTTCCAATGGACAAGTGATAAAAAACGCCTTTATAAAACGAGTTTTTTATACTATTTTTTATATTTGCTTCATTTAATTTATTAAAAAGCATTTTTAATTTGAATTAAAAACTTAAGATGAAATTTTGTATTTATGACCAACCTTATAGCATAACATGACATTTTGAAGTAAAAAATAAATTAAAGCTAGACATATTGAATAATGACATTTGTAAACTTTACTCATTTAATACTGAATGAATAGGCGTTTTTGAGAAAATGTAACCATTGATATCGTTTCTCCAATTCTTCTAGTTATTCCCTCTACAAAAAAACTATGTCCCCCGATTGATTATAATAGTAAAATTTGTAAATAAAAAGTACCTTGCAAGAAAAAAATTCATCTTTTTGCATCAGGAAAGCCAACCAATAAAATAAAATTTTGGGTTTAATAATGAAGCAATTCAGAAACTTTAAAAAACCAAATTTCGGGTTTCATAATGTGCATATTATAGAACGCAAATATAAAATAGTATATTAAAACATTGAGTTTTATAAGGAACGTTTTTTAGCACGCGTCCAGGTTTGGAAAAAGAGCCGCGCAGCGGCGAGTTTTCCAATGGACAAGTGATAAAAAACGCCTTATAAAACGAGTTTTTTATACTATTTTTTATATTTGCTTCATTTAATTCATTAAAAAGCATTTTTAATTTGAATTGAAAACTTAAGATGAAATTTTGTTTTTTATGACCAACCTTATAGCATAACATTGACATTTTGAAGTAAAAAATAAATTAAAGTTAGACATATTGAATAATGACATTTGTAAACTTTACTCATTTAATACTGAATGAATAGGCGTTTTTGAGAAAATGTAACCATTGATATCGTTTCTCCAATTGTTCTAGTTATTCCCTCTACAAAAAAACTATGCCCCCCGATTGATTATAATAGTAAAATTTGTAAATAAAAAGTACCTTGCAAGAAAAGAATTCATCTTTTTGCATCAGGAAAACCAACCAATAAAATAAAATTTTGGGTTTAATAATGAAGCAATTCAGAAACTTAAAGAAACCAAATTTTGGGTTTCATAATGTGCATATTATAGAACGCAAATATAAAAAGATAGTTATGTGGCCCAAAATGTCGACGGTTGCTTATTCCTAGTAAAGGCGGCTCCGCCCCCAATTTTGTTTATGTCCAAAAACGGGGTGACTGCTCCAAACAATTTTATTTTTGACATTTAATTAGTGGTCCAATCAAAAACACAACTGTCAACAAAAGAAACATAAAATTTTAACGAGAAATTCCATTAGGATTTTATTTAAATTAACCTGTAATAAATACCTTTACGAATCATTAATTAATGAACGCAAATTCGGTAGTTAAAGCCATTGTTTCGACAGCTGAGAACATGTTTAACTCGTTCAGATTTCAAATTCTTAGATATTTTTAAAAAGGCGGAAGAACTTGATACTACATCTAAGCGGGCGGAGGGGAACTGACAGATTCTTTTAGTTATTGGAAACTACTGTAGTTAACATATGTAAATATCCAAAGTAAGATAAATGGATACCGAATACCCTTCTATTTACTAAGAAAAATACGAGGGAAGACACAATAATAATAGAAAATCTATAATAATAACTTCCACGGTCCACGAAAAAATACAGTTTACAGTTCGTAAATACTTATCCTAGGATTTTATTTTTTTCGGATGAATAACTGAATTTTAATTGCAAATTAAAATGAATGAAAAACGGTGTTTGGTAAATTTTTTTTTTCAATATTTTTTTACTTTGTAATTGTTTTAAGTATGTAGGTTTTCTTCCTTCAGGCCAGAGGAAAAACATGGGTAAAATAACTCTAGCATAGCAGCATCATAATCCACTTTTTTCGCACATCGTTTAATAAAGACATTCATTAACGCACTCCAAATCGTTGATTATTGACCCCTATTAATGCATGGATACGAGCCCATGATAACGCCCTTCTATGTTAAAAAAAAAAAAAAAAATCTATGTTTCTACATTACAAATGTTAAAGTAGCTTTAATTATGGTTCAAGCAACAAAAACCAAAAGAAATTAAATATTTACCGTTGGAAAGAATAAGAAGTAGATCCTTTTACCACATTTTAAGGAATTAACATTTATTTTCTATTCATAATTAATAAAAGTTCGATGACAGCTCTTCTTCTTCTTCAACTTTAATAAATTTGAATGGTCGACCCATTGTTTTGGTTAATTGGTGAAATAACTATTTTATTTTATAATTTATTTAATAATGATCTACCATGTGCGAAAAAGCATTGTAACCAGTTCGTATGTTAAATAGCGATTAATAAACTCACTTATTAACAAGCTCGCTGACCGCTCGTTTATTAATCGCCTTTATTATAGTATATTTTTTTTATAGAGAGAATTTTTTACCTTTACCTTAAACAAATTAGTTACTGTGATTGGTTGCATGCTCCGTAAATTTACACTAGAAAAATTCAAAATGGCCGCAGCAAAACATATGTTTTTTTTGGCATAAAAAAAACTTCGGTTATACTTAACGTCAACTTCTATAGTGTCACTATAACAATCAAAACAAAAGTTGAACAGTTGAATTTTTTTTTAAATGTCAATATCTTGTCACGTCAACATGCCAGTTAAAATTCTTATAAAAGAAAATGTTAGTTTTATAACACCATAAACAAATTTTAAATCCTCTTTACCAAAAAGATTATTTTTCTGGAATTGCTGTTAATGTGGATTGTGCATTGTAAACCTGTGTTTAATAGCTAGGTTGCTTCAGAAGATCCTGCTTTAAGAATCTTTTAAATAAATTAAGAGCATAAGGCCGAAAGGGGGACTGGAATTGAACCATGAACAGGAACTGCAGAATTTGTTTATGCGAAAACTCTCAGGATCTAAACTAAAGTCCCTTCGCAAAAAAGGCGGCCAAATTTTGTATACATTATGCTTCACAAGCGGGGTTTTAATAAGTGGTGATTTTTGCGGATGACGCTGTTTTAATAGTGCTTAAACGGAGCTTATCTGTTCGGCAATTTTATAAGTTTGCCGATTGAATAGTTTACAATAATCCACCGATTCTTCTAAGTTGTGCCACTAAACAATTATTTATTTTATTTCATTAAAATTTATTTTATGTAACTACAACCTTTGAGAATCTAATATTATAATTTACAAATATTCTAAAAAGTCTTTCACTGCAAGTTAAATATTTTTTGAGCTACACTCAAATTGTTTTATTTCCAAAATGGCTTGTTCTCAAAGCTGTTTATTTTGCTGTCTGATGTTTCTGCAAAATGGCAAAAATATCCTGCTGCAGTATGAATCGGTGTGGCACAATTGCATTGAATTAAAAGGGGCTTCTCATTTCACGTTTATATGTAATTTTTTGCCCCTTTAATGCTTCTACATAACTAATACCTCCAAGATGATTGAGAATCCCCTTTATGGCCTCTATGGTATCCCCAACCGTTACCCAACACACAAGACACTTTAACAACTTGTTACTTATTAAGAAATAGGTGTATATGGACAAAAACATTAAATTTGTTTTGAATTTTAGTTTTTTGTGACAGATTTGTTTAAATTTTTCAGTTTTGACAAACGTTCGATTTTGAGCTTTGTTCGAAAATACAACAAAAAAGAGTAAAATTACTGAACAAACCCCTAATAGGCAACCCAAAAAACACATTTATCGTGTGGTCGGAGTTTCTCTCTATAAAAAAATGAACTATAGGACTCTTTGTACTTTGTTTTTGTAAGTTTTAGTGAATTTTGTTCTTATTTACCCCTCGTACATAGTAAACAAACTACAACATTGATGAATCGCGATCGCTCTCTAAAAGAATGTTTTCATTTAGCATTTTTGGCTCTCGTTCCCCTACACATGCATCCACATAATAATGTGTATTTTTCCTATTATTCTAGACATTTATTACTACAATGTTGTGACATTGTATTTTTAGGTTCGTAGTATTATAAATCAGTAAACAGTATATAAACCATTAGCCTTTTTTTTAGATAAAGCTATTTACTAGATATGTGCTGTTAGCTTTTAAAAGCATGTTACTCCTTTGCTTGCCATATTTTTTTTTGGATGTTCTTTTTGTAGCAAATGGCTTTATTAACTTTTAAAAAGTACACAAACAACGTGATTACTTTGTTTAATGTTTTAAAGAAACTAGAAGTTTTTGACCGAAAAACCCTCGAAGTAAAGTTACCACTGATATACAAAAAACTAGGGCTAGTGGATATGAAAGAGTTCGGTCACTTAAAGTATGGTATCATGCTAACTTGTTATTGCCAAAGTTTAAAAGTTGTTCCGATAATCTTTCACACAAAATCTACCAAATTTTTGCAAATTATATTAACGAAAAAAATACCATTAACATCCTAATAAAGTTGTGTTAATAATAATCCCAATTCTTAGTTTGAGTTCCACTTCCTAATTTCCGAAAAATCCCTCGAGCTTCGTTCCTGAACGACACATTCTATAAAAGTTTGAAACACTCTAGTCTACTCGCTGTATAGAAGGAGATCAATTTTTTTTTGGACCCACGGCACACCAAGTTTAATCGAAAGAGCTTTATTTATACTACCGAAAAAACTTGGTGTGCCAAGCCAAATCATGGGCCTAACTGCGGCAGCCCCTTTTAAAGATGATATTATCCCCATATTAAATACTGTTAAAAGAATTCACTATTTTCCTCTGAAAACAGCCTTTTTTTTTGCCCCAAAACTGGAAGACGTCAGTGTTTTTAAACAATTAAACAAATTTATTAATACCTTCCAAAAAATACATTGAGGGTGTACACGTCATAAGGAGGTGAAAATACTTAATTAAATTCAACTTAAAATTAATTTAATTCATGAAGTTAACTGTGATTAAAAATGCAAAATTGAACTTTAAGAATTATATGTTTGACATTTAATTGTATTTAAATGTGAAAACGTCACTAAAATATCATCTTTAAAAGGGGCTACCGCAGTGAGGCCCATGATTTGGATTGGCACACAAGTTTTTTCGGTGGTAAAAAAATAGCTCTTTCGATTAAGCTTGGTGTGCCAGTGGGTCCAAAAAAAGTTGAACTCCTTCTATACGACGAGTAGACTATTCATGACCATAGAAATATCTACTATTTATTCATTTTATTTAATTCTGGAAAGTGACCGAGCTCTTTTTTATTCAATAACACTACAAAAAATTACCCATATGTATCGTGTGAGCAAATAAAAACGGCCCCTAAGTAGGCTATGAACAATGTAAAATCTGTCAATTAACAATATTTTGACAATCCCCATGGCCCACTTATGGGCCGTTTTTATTTGCTCACTCGATACATGGATAATTTTCAAATTCAATAATAAATAAATACAATTTTACATTTTTTGTTGTCGACACATTGTCGATCGTTATGTTTTTAAAGTTGCAAGAGTCGAGATAATTTTTGCGGATCACCTGTTACATACTAGAGTGCCTGGAATAATTGACAGTTATTGTAGTCTTATATATAAGACGACAATAACTGTCAATTCTTCCAGGCACTCTACTACATACAATTTGGTCCAGAAAAATCAAAGAAACCATGTCCCATTTCAAAGGAAAACCTGACAAACCGTAAAAGTCAAAACATCAAAAAATGCTGTCTCTAATTCTCCTTATCCAAACGCTCTTAATTTCAACCACAAAAAGCTTATACAACCACAAACAATTCGTAACACTCATTACCTCACAAAATATCGAAGAACTAATCGTGAAAACAAAGGAAATATGGATGATCGACTTTTTCGACGACCATTCAGACAAATGCAAAAAGTTCGCATATCAGTTCAACACGGCAGCGAATCACATGCATGGAATTGTTAAATTTGGCGCAGTCGACTCACGAAAAGAAAAAGAACTGGTAAAGAAATACAACGTGGTTGCATACCCCACTGTTAAGATATTTAACATGAACAGATTGGTACCCGACGACTACCAAAGACACACCATGGACGCAACAGCACTAATCAACGCGTCTATGACACATATCCAAGAACGTATCAGGGTAAAAAAAGGATTAAACCACCACCACGTGTACGAGCTCACTGACGACAACTTCGACAAGCTTGTCTACAAAACAAACCACTCATGGTTAATCATGTTTGGGGACAGAGTGTCCTTCTTCGACTACGGAACCAAATGGGCATACATAGCCTCACGGGTCGGTGCACACATCAAAGTTGCCCAAATTGATTTAACATTCAACGATGAGATGCGGCATAGGTTTAACATAGATCTAGAAGAATTGCCAGAAATCAAACTTTTGGTTGATGCAGACCAAATGAAGATTGTAGTTGAGTATCCCAAACACACAGTTGAAAATGATATAGCGAGATGGGCTATTTTGAACGAGAAGAAGCATTGTTCTATGCCAGATATAAAGCAGTTGACTAATGAGTCGGTTTTTCAAGAGTTTTGTCTGGATAAGGAAGAATGCGTTGTTGTTTTTGTGCCGCATATCATGGAATGCCTTACTGGATGTCGATTGGACTATTTGGACCTTATAAAGGTACCTTTTAAAATTTATCTTACTCAGCAAAAGTAAAAAAAATTAGAAAGACTTCTTTTACAACTTGGCAGTTACGCTTAGGATTAATGTCGAATCTTAGATTCACCATTTATTTTTTATATCAGACAAAAAGGAAACATCTAATCTGTCAATTTTTTTCCAGATCATGGCCAAAAGGTTCAAAGGCGAAAGATGGGGTTGGATTTGGTTAGAAGTGGAAACACAACTTGAATTAGAAGCCACATTTGGGATCACCGATTTAACACACATTCCAACACTTATTTTCCTAAACCCAAAAAAGAAACTATTTACCAATTATAAATCCTCCTTTTCTGAGAAAGGTCTCTATGATTTTCTTCACGCTGCTAGTAAAACGCCACTAGGGGGAGAGCAGATTAGAAGTAAAAACTGGCCATTTATTTTGGAAATAGAACCGTGGGATTACACAGATCCTTTAACTCCTGAAAGTACCGAACCTGATTATGATCCAAATCAAGAACGATAATCAATGATATTTTTAGTATTTATTCACCCATTCCGTTTGTACCGAAGTCACCGGTCGACACATCTCAAAAGCCGTCAGATTGACTCATTTATTTCTGACGTATTTGGACGTATCTGAGATGCGTCGACCGGTGACTTCGATACAAACGGAATGGGTGAATACTAATAATATTTCAGAGAATTTACCTACTAGTAGTTAATATGTACATTATACCATTTTATATATAAATCGATAAAAGTCTGAACGCTCTGACAATCTTGTTTATTAAAAATTTCGCAATCAGCATTTTATTCTTCAAATGCGTTTGTTTAAATGTTTTTTGAAAAAAAACTAGATATCTTAAAATGATAGATGTTCCATTCAGCATAATGTTTCACAAAACAATAAATTGTTAACTGCAAAGCCAGATGTTGAACTATCCTTTTTAATTCTACTTTTGACTTCACCCCAAACAGTAAACAATGCTGAGGGTGGTTCATTAGTTTTAAGACTACCCCTAGATGTTACGCTATCCGAACGAACGATACCTTAATCCACATTCAACAATTAATTTAATAGGTAGCTCAACTTATAAAAGATCCTTTGTTGGACCAACACAAGTATGAAGAAATAATATGGGGCTCTTTGGGTAGGTACCTGAAAAATCTTTGCACGCGTCAAATTATTGGGTCCCTTATAGTCTAGCCTAGGGTGGTTTTTAATCTGAAATAACCCAGCGACAGAATAATAAAGTCTATTCTATGTAGAGGAGGGAGATTGGTACTTTATTAGATGCAGCTTGTTACTAATAATTCGAACACAAAGACATTCTCCAGGTGTGAATACTTTATTTTTATTGTTATATTGTATGATCAAATAAAGATGGAATTATAAGTACCAAAGTACGCTTTTATTGAAGATAGAGAGCTGGCAACAAGAAAAAATACTAATATTTAATATTTCTTTACTTAATTTAATCCAATAAATTGCCATTGCTAACAGGTAGCGTTTTTGAAAAACATCAGAAGTGGGATAGTTTTTTTTCATACCAGTAAATTGGTGCTCATATGAGGCCTAACACTGTCATACCGTAAAAAAAAATTAATTTAAATCTATTGTAATCCATAGACTAATCTGTGTAATACAGGGAATCCAAAAAATGGCACATAAACGCGATGGTACGATGTTGGGGCATGTCTAGGGAGCCCCAGGAAATTGTTAATAAAAATGTATCTCATATACCCTTAAAGATGTGAGGCCCCAGAGGGCGAAACTTTGAACGCTTATACCTTGAACATAACAGCACATATTAACGAAAAAAATGGTTTAATACAAAGCTACAGTCTATCTTAAACCATTCCACCATTTGTTTATTTTTTAAATGGTCGAATTACATTTTTATATTCAATTTAATTTTACAAAATTTTCATGAAATGAAGCTGACAACAACGTCAATAAAATCTAAGACAAAAGTGTACGATCAAGACTCATAGATGGAATTTTTAGATGTATTTTCCTAGACTGTGTTGCCGAATTTATGCAACTTTGTTCGCATTTTTCTCGATGAATATAACAGATGGATTTTTTTGACAATTTTCTAGGGATCCCTGAGAATGCCCCAAGAGCGTACCATCGCGTTTATGCGCCATTTTTGGACACCCAGTATTGTAATTCATAGACTTATCTGTGTAATATAGTTGTCCTTGGAAAGCACATTGGTCCAGTATAATCTTTTGACAGGTTTATGGTTCGTATGTGCAAATATCAATTTTTTTGTACGAAGAAAACAATCCCACTTATGATGTTTTTAAAACAAAAAAAAGTTTTATTAAATACTAGGTAATTCTCAAAATACTATAATACAGGGCTGTTTCTAAACTCCTAAAACTACGACAAAACTATGCAATTATTTTTGGGGTTTAAAACGATCGAGAGAGCCCCATTATTTTTATCTCTTGTAAAGTTTTTCATTTGTTAGCTGAAAATAATGGCCCTTAGAAAAATACATTTTTTATTAAGTACTGATACAAAAGTACTTCATTTTATAAGATAGAAGGTATTATTAAGACAAATATAGTTTTATATCTAAATTTTAAGAACCGATTATTAACTATCAATAATTAAAATAAAAAATACTTAAGTGTTTTGTAAATGTTGGTACTTTCCAAATTTAAGTACTCTACAAAGAACACAATACTGTTATCTTCCCCATTTAAAAAATTATGTTTATATTTTAGGTAAAAAAAAGGCATTTAAAATTTAATCTGAATTTGCTTTTTAATTTTACTGCATAAATGTGTGTCCAATCTTTTATTTACTATCTCTAGAACGAAGTTCGATTTTGTAGGGAACCTAACGCTTAACAATTGCATTGACACGAAGGTCCCCAGAAATTTCCAGGAAGCAAATTATTGACTAATTGAATTAACTCAACGTTTTATTTGCTTCTTCTTATACAGCTATGTCTACAATATTTAATTAGATTCCTATCCTCTGACTTCATTCCTTATTCTTATTCCAAGGCACAATAGCATTAGTACAAAAAGTTACTAGATAAAATTGTTTGCAGAGAATGAACAAACGATAATGGCGGCCAAGCAGGCGGGACTTTTGTTCCCATGAATTCTGCGAGACTTAAGTTCTCATTAATTCATAATATCGGCGACAATAAGACAAGTAATTATTCTTACTTTCCTTTATAAATATTTACTGCTACTTTATTTTAAAATGAACAGAGGCGACTCGTGTAACAATCCATTTAACTTATAAACCAAAAGTGTTAAAATAGGTAAAGATAGATTTTTACCTTGCAAGAAATACACAACAGCCAGAATTTTTACATGTGTTTGTGTTAAAACATATCTCCAGGAAGCTAAATCCACAAAATGCACACTAATAAGAGTTTAGGGTGGGCGTGAAAGCCCACCTTAAACTTTAATTTGCAACATTAAATTACGATGGATCTGCAGCAAATAGGTGCTAAATAAAATTTTAAATGGTTTCTGCAAAGCTGTCTCTAAAAAATTCCTTTTTTCCATAAATGGTCCCCGAAAAGTAATATTTAATCACGTTGGATTCACACCAAACTTGATAAAAAAATGCAAAATAAGGTTCGATAAAACTATAGTAGATTTTAGAACTAAGAGTTAAAGTGATGCTTTGTGTGATAAGGCAGAAAGGTTGTCAAATCTGCCGAGGCACACAAAGCCACTTTAACTCTGTGTAGTAAACGATACTTTTTCTTAAAACTTCTGGTTTTATAATAAATTTAATTTACTTATTTTAGTTGACTTTTATTTATTTTAAAATACGTCATTAAAGTTAGAGTGCCTTGATAATTTTGACAATTATTGTCGCCCTATAGAGTGACGACATGCATCATTCTTTCTCTGTCATACAGATAACGTCATCAACGTTATAGCCAAAGTGACAACAATTACAACTTACAATCACAATTAATGACGTTATCTGTATGACAGAGAAAGAATGATGCATGTCGTCACTCTACAAGGCGACAATAACTGTCAAAAAAATCAAGGCACTCTAATTAAAGTTATGTTTATTTGACGTTTTAAGAAAAAAAAATTGGTAGCGGCAGTAAAAATAAAAACTCTATGTTGGTTGCTTATTAACTGCCTTCTGGTTCTGGTTATAAGACGCTGCCAATGATTTTCATTTATCTCCGCGAAATCTAAACTACCAATATAATACTATGGAGCATATTAAACGTAACATTGGCATACCTGGCTATTCTAAAACGTGATTTTCTGCTATAATAATTACAAGCATTTATTCTAATTCATTATTTGATATTTTATTATAATCTTACTGCCCACGATTTATGTTTATTTTCTAGATATTTCCTTAATCTTATGTAAATTTCTCACAGAATTGGAGAAAAGCAGATTATAACTTAATTTCATTCTACTTTCTGCACGTTTTGATATTTAGATTTTAATTTAAACATTTATCATAAAAATTTATTTTGAAATTTACCATAAAAAAGATACTTTATAAAAAGTACCAACCCTGAAATACCTATTGTAAATTTGTGTGTTTTTCCAAATAAGTTTCTTAGTCATTTTTGCTATAGATCTTTCCCGCCGTAGGCCACAATCGCGGTCGTTATACTTGGGAAACTAAATGACCACCAGCATCACAATGATTTGTGTCAATCTGACTGACGCATATTTGACGTTTCCCAAGTATAACGACCGCGAGGGTGGTCAACGGCGGGAAAGGTGAATAGTAGTTGGTACCTTTACTTTTTCATGAAATCTACTAAAATAAAACTTTTCAAGTTAAGTGACTTCTTTCTTATGTTGGATGTTTTTATAGTTTTTATTGTTATATCCCGAATTGTTTGAAAGTTAAGCATATGTCACTCTAAAGAACCGTATATAAAACACTTCTTGTTTGGCATCGCGTTTAGTATTCGCGTTCTTTAAAAGCAATTTTCTTTTTACTTCATTCTTATGCGGTGTCAGCTTCAGCAGTTTGTTCAATTTGCATCTTGAAAGTCTTGTTGATAGTTTTAGGCAAATTGGAATTTGAATTTATATTAACATTGGTATTAGACCGGAACTGGAATCATTTCCATTTCTTGCTTTGGTCTCTAAAGTGTCATTTACAAGGGTCGATACTTGTTAAGTTTTTTTCTTTAGTAAAATTCTATACAGGTAACTCAAAATGTAACAAAATCTAATATACCCTTGAAGACACGGATACTTTTCTCAGAGACTAAAAAATTAATTTTTGAAATCCCTTGGCATTTATGTTATTTTTTAATCTGTTCTTTAATTTTAGCTCAGACTTTGCAAGTTGAAAGTTGTAAATAATACTTAAGTCCACATTCATATACGTACAAGAAGTAATGTGATCCTATCTAGATTCTAAATAATGCAAATAAATACCACTCCGGTGTGCAGACTGATGCAAGTAAGGTCCCTGAGTGAAAATGAATTACATGTAATTTAATACAAACGTTAGTTGCAATAGATTGCCTTGATGTTGTAACAAACAAGAAAAGAAAGGTAATGAAAAAGCTCTTGGAAATAATAAATGTTTAATTTTGACGTTGGGTTAAACTCTTTATCGAGACTCCATAATAAAGAAAATTATAATCAAACAGCGATAACTTACATCAAAATTGCTTTTCAATAGAATTAAGCCACTTGTTGTACATCCATTACGTAGAGAGCTTGGCATAATCACTTAATTAAAGTAGATTCCTTAATTAAAGGACTTTGGCATCCTTTCTTCAAGAAGTATTTTATTTGAAATTGTAATATCTTAATAATTAAGCAGGGTTAAGAGGCCGACTTGGTACATATTTCTACTTTGATGTTGCAATTTTAATAAATTAAGCGAAAATAAAAACAAAAATTATTTTTTTTTTATTATAATTTTTGTAAGAGCAAAGAACGAAGCAGGGTTGAAATAGTAGTTTTCATATTAAGTTTTACAAACGAGTAAATAATATTATAAAACGTGTTGCGAACTATACTTAGTAAAAACATTTCAAAAGTTGAAATGAAAATACATGCTATAATTTTCAATAATGTTTAATCAAAAATCCTACCCCTGTTATACTAAATACTCTCTTAAATTATAAAAACACTCAAAAACAACTACGGTTTTAGCTTCAACGCGTTTTTAGCAGACTTGTTGACAAACAAGGAATAAAACTAATTGTACGAGAGCTGGCACCAAAAACACACAACATCGAAAGTTGTCATGATTTTTTGTGCATTACATTATATTTAATATTTCTTAACTTTTGTCCAATACACTGGCAACGCTAACAGGTAGCGTTTTTTTTAAACATCATAAGTGGAATATTTTTTTTTAAGAAATAAAATAATATGTGCAAATATGCGCCCTAACACTGCCAGACATTTATGAAGCGACAATTTTTATTTTATGTAATCTGCATATTTTTATGCGTAAAATAAGAAACAGGGATTTCTGTCCTTGGAAAGCACATTTGAAAAGCTAACTTATCATAAAGGGTTGGCAGAGTTATAGCTCGAAGGTGCAAAAATCAATTTTGTTGTACGAAGAAAATGTGTTTTTACCTTTAAAAAAAAACGCTACCTGTTTGGCCTGCCATTTTGTTGGATAAAGAAAAGTAATATTAAATATTATGTAATATCAAAAAATCATGACCACGTTAATGATGTGGATTTTCATGTTGAAAGCTCCTATACTATTACAAGAACCATATCTTAAGAACGCAAACTCCGATCAGGTTCAACTTTTTATGAAAGGAAGAACTCTATTCTTTTTTAAAGAAAATCCTATAATTACTGTTATGTTGTGCTTCAAGATAACAAAAAATGCTAATAAAAATTATTATTTTATTCGCCATGTCCAATATAATCACAATACCAACCTTTTGTTTAGTTGTGCTGTTTTAAAAACCTATAATAATGTGTTATAGTGGTCCATTGTCAGATGTAGGTAGATATCTATTGAAATTGAAGAATATCCACACAATAAAAGAACAAAAGGCCTTATGCTGGCGCATTTAAAATGTTTAGTGTAGACGGTAGATTGACCACGAGCGATAAAAATGAGGGCTTGCCCGAGTGCCACCTTGTCTTCTTTCTTTTTTGTACCCATTGTGCACACCTACAGGACGTAAACTCTACAGCTAAGGAAAATATTAATCACGAGTCACGACAAAACACCTTTTAAGTCTTGTATTATATGCTTCTACATGAATCGCGGTGTACATTAAAATTGTCAAAGATTTTAGTGTCGTATCCAACTACTATGGTCGTATCGTTAAAAACAACCTACAGGGTGTCGGCGTTTAGTTTGCTTTTTTCATATGACAAATACATTCGTGTGATATTATAAATACAATTACATTTCAAAAATAGCTACATAATGAACATTATAAAATGTAAGATGTTTAATTTCCAAAAGGTATAAGTGATAAAAAGTTACAGCTGTTTCAGGGTTGATATTCAATTCAAAGTTTCTGGAGTTAATTGGTGTATTTCTTGAAAACCACCCTCAAATTTAGTGTTTGAAAATTCTTCTACAATATGTTTAATCGTTTCTGGCAATGCATCACATTCACACAGAGTATTGCATTCCATGTATAAACCATATTGCACATTGCAACATTCGTGACACGTTCTAAGGCCATCAACAATACTCCAAACTTTTTTGGGCTGATCAAACCCTGGAACTACCTTTGTTGGATCTTTAATCAATTCTTTGTTAGTTAAATCATCAATTTCTTGCCACTTATTTTTCCATATATCAGTAACGGAAAAGGGCTGATGAATAAAATCCTCTTGCATCTGCAAATCAATATGTAAGGGGAATTTTTCCAACTCAAATTGAACCTTATCCCATTCCCTTTTAGCTGCATGTCTTCTTCTAAGGTCAGGTGGAGCTATTTTAGAAAGCACAGGCAACCAAGGTGTTGGTGTAGATTTTATTGTACCAGTGATTACTCTCATAGTTTGGTTTAATTGTGTGTCAATTTTGTTCACATGACAACTATTCATCCAAACAGGGCAACAGTACTCCGCCGTAGAATAAACAAGTGCTAGTCCTGCTGTTCTCAAAGTATGAGCATTCGCCCCCCAATTGGTTCTCGCTAATTTACTTAGAACATTGTTTCTGGTTTTGATTTTCTGTCTCACTTTTTCCGAATGATTATTATAAAATAAGGAACTGTCCAAAGTTACTCCAAGATACGTAGGGTTAAAGTTTAGCTACGTAGAAACGACAAAAACTGTCCTGGATAGTTTTCGTTGGGACACCCTGTAGAATCTCGTATGTGATAGAATGCATTTTAGAATCCCAAAAATCTAAATTCGATAGTCTTTTTTCAGTAACACACTGTATAAATCAGTAGTCTTTACATGGTTCACCATTTTAAAGGGGAAGGGCATCTAGAAATGGTTAAGCCCGTGACAAGATACCTCGCTCGACAGAGAAATATCGTAAGACATTACGATATTAAAGGTACCTATATTGATTATGTTCCACTGTTAGGTACAAATACTATTTCATTTCAGAATTCAGTTCATGCGAGATAGATTGAAGATTGCATTTATTGTTGCCTCTAACTCCTTAAGTTTTAATCACTAAACTCAGTTCAATGCTAAAGTTGCTGCTGGATTGGATTGGATAGAATGGATTAATACTTAGGTGTTTGATTAGTTTTCAAGTAACAAAGCTTCATAATTATTGACTCCCTCAAGTTATAACATTATGTTAGTATTATTTGATCAATCCTTACCAATAGTATAGTGCGATTCACAAAATTTCACCTCGACTCTTGCCATGGACAGGTTAATTTTCAAAAATTACAATGGAGCGCATTCGTGCAAAAATTGGTTGGGGTAACCTAGAACAACTGTCATACCACACGTCGGTTCAGATGCTGACATTTTTTCTGAATTTTAAATTTTTATGAAATATAAAGCATATATAAAAAAAACAACAAATTGCCGGTTTAAAACATTCTATGTACCTTCTAAAAGGTTTGTATAACATTTAGAGAGTGCGGTACATCTTTAATTCTTTATAATTAGATAAAAAAGGAAAGGACTCATTTACAAAAGGATTTCCGTTAGTGTTTAAAATAATACTGATTTTTTTGGGTCCACGGATTTTGCATTAAAAGTTGTATTGTAAATAGGGGTTTTCCATTGCTCACGGATCACAGGGATCCATTGAATCATGATCCGAACTGGACCAATCATAATGACTCCGTGAGTCGCGGAGTCTTTGTGATTGGTCAAGTTCGGATCATGATCCTGTGATCCGTGAGCAATGGAAAACCACTAATGAGTCATCATGCCCTATTTTACCTAATTATGAAGAATTGAAGTTGTATAACACTCTGTTAATGTTATACAAACCTTTTAGCTAATACGTAGAATGTTGTAACCAGCAGTTTGTTGTTTTTTGGTATATTAGCCTTATACTTGATAAAAATATAAAATTCAGAAGTAATGTCAGTTAACATCTGAAACGACGGGTGGTATGACAGATCTCCCAGGTTACCCCAACCAATTTTTGTACGAAAACGCTCCGTTACTATTTTTAGTACAACAAAATGGCAGGTCAAACAGGTAGCGTTTTTATTAAAATGTTAAAAACATCATAAGTGGGATCGTACAAGAAAATTGATATTCGCACATACGAGCCATAACCCTACCAGAAATTTATAATGGGCCAATCGTTTTTAAAATGTGCTTTACAAGAATAGATAACCCTGTAACCAGAATCACTTATTTATGCAGTTATTATTGCATCTGAATGTTTCCTGTTTAATAAATCAAATACCAGGATTAAAAGTCCAAAAACTAAAGATCATGATGGAACTATTAAATCTTTCTTACCCTTGGGAGATATTTTATACTTGAAGCCAGAACAGTACAATCCAGTATTTTATAAGGGTATATCGAATAAAGGTTAATAGTAACATACATTTATTGACGACTTTACAAAACGTGGCAAACCTTTCTGCCCGATAGAGCATAAAAATAACCTTTGAAAAGGTGATAAAAATTGTATCCTGATTTTTTTCTACACCTTCGTATTCTAAATTTATTTTTATCGCCAGATGTAAGGGAAAACGGGAGAGAAAATGTATTAGCAATTTTCATTTTTAGGTTTCCCAGATTCGTTTTCATTGACCGTATGTAATAGAAAAGAGAAATAAATGTAGGGTATAGGTTTATTTGGACAAAATTAATGATAAATTTTTATGTGGCAAAAAATTCCAATAAACAGGTGTCAGTCCCGTTTATCCGTTACTACAAGCTACAATGATACTTTGTGTGTCGAGGCAGAAAGATTGTCTGGTGAGCAAAGCGAGACATACAATTCTGCCAAGGCACTCTGTAAATGATACTTTTTCTTAAAACTTCTAAATACAATGGTTTTATAATAAATTGAATTTACTTATTTTAGTTGACTTTTATTTACTTTAAAATAAACGTCATTAAAGTGATGTTTATTTGACGTTTTAAAAAAAAAAAAAAATTTGGTAGCATCAGTAAAAGTTACTTTACTGTCGCCGCCGGCAGTAAAAATAAAAACTCAAAACCCAAAACTGTGATACAATTCAGAAAAGTGCTACTTTAGGATCGCCATATACAGTTAAAATCACATAAAAATGGTACACTGTCAAAAAGTGTCAAAAATGTTTCATTAAATTTTGCATTATTTTCTTCTGGCAAATCAACGAAACAACCATCGGAAATATAATTAAATTATGGCAAAATTAAGGCCACATTTAATTAAACAAATTTGACACACCTTTGACAGTGTACAACTTTTAAACGTGTTTTTTTATTCGATCTGATTTAAGTCAGATATTTCTGTCAATTGTTTTTGGTAAAATTTATTTTGTTACAAAAAATTTCAACAAATAAATCTTACTAGAAACAATTGACAGAAATATTTGACATAAATCAGATCAAATAAAAAAACACGTCTTTTATGTGAATTCAACTGTACGTCACTAAAGTGATGTTTCTTTGACGTTTAAGGAAAAACTTTATTTGTCCAAATACGCTAAGTAAGTATCTCATTTTATCGATGTGCGCGCCACCTACGTGACTATCGATAGTTCCGCATCGCACACTTGACTACGCGTTGACGTAAGGTTGTCAAAACTAAAATTTCAAACTTTTAAACTGAAAAATGTCTGATAACATAAATGTTACAATAATAAGCCATTTTCAGAGCGTGAATCTGTGAATGTTCCCAAGGATTTTCATTTTTACTAAAAATAACTACAGTAGTACGTCGAAGTAAATAAGAACTTTGTAATTAACATAAAGAAAAACATATCATATACTTACAGTGTTCGTCCATCAGCATTATTTATCCATTTATGTCGCCTATCTTTTTCCCAGGGATTTTTTGGGTAGTGGTAAAATGCAATATTTTTACCACAGCCCCAAGATTTGCAATCTGGAAGGCAACAAGTGCGATCACATTTTCTTTTTTGCGACATTTTATTTAAATTTTAAATAAATGACATTTGAACGACAGAAGTTTATCTTAAGATCATAGAACAGTTTCGTCACTTTCTATGAACTTGACTATCGATAGTTCGTTTTTGGGGGCGCCACTAGAGATACTTATTTAGCGTATAATACAGAGTAAATAGAAAAATCTTGATAAAAAAATTTTCTATTTATAAAATTCAAAAATAAGGCGGTGAATTTCAAAGAGTACCAGAATAATTATAAAATTTGTTTTGAATACTTTTATAAAGTTTTTTCTTGTATCTTAAATTTAACGTTATATCGTTATCTATTTTTTTGTTTGATGTTAAATATTCGTACAATATGCAAATATGATTTTTATGCTTTGCTAACATTTATCATGAAAATTATGAGCTTATTGTGGGTGACATATTATGGCAAATATATTTTAGGTACTTAAATATTACTATTTAATCAATACACAAACTGCATCATCATTTTTATACAGGGTGGTCGGTTAAATGGAGGCAAAGTTTCTTACTATACTTTTCGCAAGACTACCCGAAGAGTATATTGAAATCAAATATCTAAAATCGTCGATTTTTATTCTAGGGCAAAAATTCATTTTTTTTGAGTTCGAAAAAAATTGCCAAAATAATAATATTATCGCCCCGCCGAAGTGTTGAACATTTGCTCACTATAATAGCAAAATGCAAACTCATAAGTCAAGAAATGTAATTTTGCCTTGTAACTGAGGATCTAAATTCTAAACTTAGTAAACTTATACGACTATGTACTGTTATGACTACTTCTTCTAGTCTGCTCCAACTAACACTCTAATAAACCTCATTTTATTACCAAAGTTGTCTAATTGGAATTATTGCATTTCGAGGAATTATATAAATCGTAATGTAAATTATCTTCAAATGTACGGCACTTCATGTTGTACTACACATTAAATCAAAGTGAATTATTTGTTTATGGGTCTGAATTGTTGCAAAAAGAATCCTTTAAAATGCACATAAACATACAAATACCGGTGGCATAGGGATAAAGGGTTTTAAAAAATAACCGTTTTTGGTAGGTAAATGGACCATATTCGTACAAAAATTAGATGGGGTATCCAAAGATATACAGCCCAAAATTGGCGCATCACCTGTTACACTAAATTGCTAAACAATATCTTATTTTTATCTTTGAGGAAAATACGATTGCTAGTTATTTAACCAGTAAGTGTGTTAATAAATGCGATTATTAAACGAGCTGATTTAACAAGCGAGCGCTCAGCGAGCTTGTTTATAAGTGAGTTTATTAATCGCCATTTAACATACGAAATGGTTACAATACTTTTTCGCACATCGTAGATCATTTTTAAATAAATTATAAAATAAAACAGTTATTTTACCGACTAACAGAAACAATGTGTCGGCTATTCAAATTTATTAAAGTTGAAGAAGAAGAAGAAGAGCTGTCACCGAACTTTTATTAATTGTGAATAGAAAAGGAATTTTATTTCCTTAAAATGTGGTGAAAGGATCTGCTTTTCATTCTTTTTAACGGTAAATATTTAATTTTTTTTGGTTTTTGTTGCTTCAACCGTAATTAAAGCTACTTTAACATTTGGAATGTAGAAACATAGATAGTAATTTTAAACATAGAAGAGCGTTACTATGTGCTCGTAGTGCATTAATAGGGGTCATTAATCAACGATTTGGAGTGCGTTAATTGTTATGTAGTTTAAACGTGGAATGTGTTTAATAAACAATGTGCGAAAAAGTCTAATAATTTGGCAACTTTCTTAAAAGAAAAGTGCACTTTAAAATAATCTATGATTCCTGATCATACCTTTTTGCATCAGATTTTATTGCATTGTTCATGTCAGCATCATTTCATAAAAATTTTGCAGAATTAAATCAATTATACAACTGTAAAAAGCAATTATATAATAAAATAGTGTTAGATAGATTTTGCTTTTTTATTCATTAAGCCATTAATTTCCTTAATAAAAAATGTGCTGTTGTTTTTAATGTATGTTTTTAAGGTACACTTATTGCCCAAATGGTATGGGACAATAGTACATTATTAACCAAGGTAGAGAAGAGGGTCATTATTGACCTAGAGCAAAGATTGTGTCCCGAGCCGCGCAGCGGCAAGGGACACAATTGCGCGTAGTCAATAATGACCTTCTCTACCGTGGTTTATATACTATTTTTTTCACTACTAGGATTTTCTTGAAAAATGTTAATTTAAAAATATGTTCAATTTTTATCAAAATCCTGTATATGATTTTTATAAAAAATTAATAGAAGTTTCCATGGAAATGACAATGATGTTACATTAATCAAAACAATAAAAAGTTCTTCAAATGGGTGTTTTTTCCAAAATAACTCATAATTTGCACGTAAATGGCGTAAATGATTTAAATAATATGATGGTCACTGATAAGGAATTTGTAAATATAATGATAATGATAGAACACTGACACAGCTACAGAAAAAAGTGCGACATGTTTATAACTGTACAACTTTTTTTTTTCGTTAAAATATTTGTGCAATAAAATGTTTTCAAGTATTTTAAAGTAGTTATGTTTTCAAAATAAAAAAATCTTCGTAAAAAACTCACAAAAACTGCTGTAAGTACCGTTCTATTTATGATAAAACCTTGACATATGTTTTGACATTTCATTATTGTACAATGTACATAGCATGGAAATTATTATTGACCAAGGGAGAGAAATGTGATTTCTCTGGTAGAAGATCGGTCAAAAATTGCCTTTTCTACAGGTAGTAGTGAAAAAAATTTATTTGCTGATTTAAACTTGGCATTATTTTACCACTTAACCTGGGAAAAAATGACGAACAAAGAGTTAACATTTTAAACGACAGTTGACATATATCCTTGGATACCCCAACCAATTTTTGTAAGAATATGACCTATTTAAAAATAATTAAAATTTGATGCTCGGGCAAAGCTTAGCCACCTAAGGCATCTTACCACTGTGGTAGTTGCAGAAATCACTACTCTTACTATTGTTACTTGTATTGTTACGACTGCAACCCAAAACTTTACCTATTAATTCGCCAAAGTTTTAACTACATAATGATGGAACGGGTCATTTAACTCTTATGCTTTCTGTTATTCTGTATAAGGGTCAGAATTTTTAAATAAGAAAATGAGAAAACTTTGCTCCTAGGCAAACAAACCTATAAAAATTGTTTATTTCCTAGAAAATGTTCAAGAAAAAGGATTTGTATTAAATGTTAATATTCAATTTTGGTTTTTGCCAAAAAGAGACACAAGTAGATACTAAAAGATATATCTGATTTTCCAACCGACCCTGAAACCTAAAAGAGGAAATCGTTTAAAAAATACCAAATTGAAATTCTTGAAGGAGTGTTGATGCCACAGTTGAAGCCTAAAGCAAATAAATAAAAAGTCAACACAAAATAACTCCACTGATAAATCAAATAAAATGTTCTAAAATGAAGTCAAAAATGATTATCTGAAGACATGTTTTCTTTTCTCGATTCTAATAAAGGGCGTTTCTACACTTCTGCGTGCACAAAAAGCTTTATATTATATTCTGCAGATCAAATAAGGAATAAATCCCTTTATTTTTTTTTATACATGTATAGGGTATCCAAAAAATGGCGCACAAACGTGATGGTACGCTCTTGGGGCATTCTCAGGGATCCCTAGAAAATTGTCAAAAAAAATCCATCTGTTATATTCATCGAGAAAAATGCGAACAAAGTTGCATAAGCTCGGGCAACCCAGTTTGTAAAATACATCTTAAAAGCTCATCTAGATTCTTGAGCATCCATTTTTGCATTTAGATCATATTGACATTGTTGTCAGTTCATTTCATAAAATCTTTGTAAAATTAAATTGGTTATAAAAATGTAATTTGACCATTTAAATGAAACAAATAGTAAAATATTTTAGATAGATTGTGCCTTTGTATTTAGCCATTTCCGAGGCCATTTCTTTTGTTAGTATGAGCTGTTATCTTCAAGATATAAGCGTTAAAAGTTTCGCACTTTGGGGACTCATATCTCCGAGGGTATTTGAGATAGATTTTTTTTACCAATTTTCTGGGGCTCCCTAGACATTCCCTAACAACGTACCATCGCGTTTATGTGCCATTTTTTGGACAATACGTAGTATAAAAAAATAGGATATTATTACATAGTTTCTCGATTAGTTTTACAAAGCAAGGAATATTTCAAGGAATATATGCTAAAAAATGATTTAATTTTTAAATTATTGAAACGGTCCACTTAGTGGGGAAAAATTCATATCAAAAAAATAAAACTTTTATGATTAGATTTACGCTATTTCATACTTTTTATTTATCGAGTATTTTGCTCTTCATCACTTTTTGAAGCACCGGTATTTTACGAAGTAGGTATTATAAATGCTCTCTCCCAGAGTTTTCTTTTATTATTTTGTCAGAGTAAATTTTAAATTCAATTTAGTCGATGATGTACGGGTAGTTTAATATCGAAATTCACTCCAACTAGGAAATGCCTAGCTTGATGCTATGTCATGTGAAATATTGGATATCGATTCCTTGACACGTTTAAGATGCTATTTAATTTTAGACATGAATTATTGCAATAATTCATTTATTTTTTGTAGTTAAGAAGTGGCAGGAAATGTTGTAATTTTTGACCTTTCATCTTTTATCTATAATTTCATTCTTAATTTGTTGGTTGTTTTTGTGTTTCTAAAAAATAAATCGATACTATTTACTAAAGTGTTTATTCTGAAATATTCTAATTTGTAAACCTTTTTTTTTTAATTGGATGAACACATTCTAAGAATATCTTTCTTTAGGCACAAAATTTATGATGTGTTTAGTAATGCGAAAGTAATATTAACACGCTAATATTTGTTATTTTCAGGATAATAAAAACCAAAAACTTTTTAACTTAACGAAATAACTACAATTTGTTTGTTCAGCAATTTTCGATGCTATTTTGAAATTGATTTTTAGTAAAAGTTACCATATGGAAACACGTTTTTGCTCGTAAATCTGAAACTTCTCCGGACGTTCAAGTTTCCGCAGTACAAATTTATGACAACTCTTTAAATTGGGATTTCTTTATTAACTTATTTAAATAACGCTTACCTCATATGCCCTAAGGGACAATTGGGACTTGGGAGGCAATTTATTAAGCGACTTTGTGAGAATTGGATGATGAATGATTTATTAATTACCATTCACTCAGTAATAAAAATGTAGCAAATGTTTTCAATTATTAAAATGCATTAATATTTTTAAAAAAGTGGAGTAAAGTGAGTATTTTTTTATGCAGGTGTCCCAAAAAGGTCTAGAAAAAATTCTCAAAAAAAATCCATTTTTTCACAATCTCTAAAAAAAAACGGTTAAAGTTCGACAAATGTGGTGGATTCTTGATCATACCTTTTTGCATCCGATTTCATTGTCTCGAACATTGTTGTCAACTTCATTTCATAAAAATTTTGTAAAATTAAATTGATTATTTCATTTATATATCAAATTAGAGGTTTATGCCAAAATTTAAAGCATTTTACTGCAAATTATACTGGAAATCACCCGTTGTCAACAACCTGAGCTGAAATATCCCGTTGTCAAGCACTGACAGACAATTAATTTACCTGGATAGAAGTCAAAATTATGATTTTTTGTTAATTTTGTCAAAAATCTTTTGGTTAGTCGTATTCAGTGTTTAAATGAAATAAATATTATTTTTTTGGGTAAATTGTATTTATAAATGAAATAATCGTGTCGAATAGCCCTTGCTCTTGATAAATTTTCGAATTTAAAAGAACTCGTGCTTGTTGAATACGCAATGTCCCTTAAAAGTAAGGGTGTTGTCCCTTGATTATGTACCTCGTGCTTCGCACTCGACAACACCCTTACTTTTGCGGGACATTACTTACTAAGCAACAAGCACTCGTTCATTTTATAACCAAAAATTCATAGAGCACTTGTGCTATTACTACTGTTATAAAATTTTTACCATTTATTATTTATTAAATGAATAGTAAAATAGTATTAGGTAGACCATGCCACTGCATTAAATCATTTTATTTCGTTAACATATGCAGTTATTTTCAAGATTTTGGGGGCCTCATATTTTTATTAAATAGATTTTTTTGAACATTTTCTGGTGATCGGCATGCCCCAACAGCGTACCATAATAATATTGTTCTTCTATTAATACGTTTTTTTGTTGCAAAAAGTATAACAATCTAAATTCTAATTAAACTATGCATGGATGTTATAAAAATGATTTATTCCCAATAAAAGCTTATCACGAGCCTTATCATGTCTTTATATTACGATGTGATAAAATAAAAAAGGCTAACTACAATCTACAAGAGTATAAAAGCTTCATTATCCAACATTCAATATCCTCTTTAAAATAAGGTGCCTTTTTGTCTCGCTTTTTGTTATTCAATAAGTATCCATCATTTTCCGACAAAGGAAATCTTAAACCAGAGTTCACTTATATTAAGGTACTTTATAAGGAAGCTGTGCTTCTATTTGGACCGGATTTAAAAGGGCATTCACCACGTTCGACGTTCGAATCATCAGAAGTTGAAACCAATGTTATAATTACTTCTCAAATTACTTCCTACACTCGCACAAAATTTTAAATCGATACTTTAAAGCTCGCTGTAAAATCCATACTCTTAAAAAAATATTTTTTTTTACACTTTTTATCGTCTGGGACAACCAAACTTCATCTAAGTAGAGTAATTGTGTGGCGAATGCACTAATCTATTCGTAAATTCCATCCTGAGAATAAGCGCTCTTTTTATAAAAATCGCTAGACGAGGGAGTTTATTGTCTAGATTCTATAGCTCATGACGGTAAGACCCTCGTTAAGAGACGTTGAAAAAAATCCTTTTTTGAGGGTTGTAAATTTACAATCAAACAAGAGAAAATGTGAGAGATATAATTTATTATCTGGATACTTTTGAAAAATAAAATAGTTCTTAAGAAATTGCGAGCATTTTCGGAATTTATAACTATTATGCACTTTGAAATGTAGAATTTTTGTTTTAAATAAGGTTTTGATACAGGGTGTAAAAATTTGGGTATGCGGTAAATTGCTCGAAACAGAATTGCACCATAATGCCCAGTTCATGAAGTCTCATCTAAGAATCATTTAAAGTAGGAATCACTTAAAGTAAGAAATTTACGGCAATTCATTGGTCTATTTAAATTTGACTTTTAAGTTTGACATATGTCAAACCCAACTAGACCAGTCACCTGTCTTAATTTCTTACTTTAAGTGATTCTTACTCTAAATGATTCTTAGTTGAGAGTTCATGAACTGGGCATAATTCTGCCAACACTTTATGATGGGTTAATCGCTTATTTTTTCAAAAAAAATTATCCCACTTGTGATGTTTTAAAAAAACGCTACCAGTTTATTGGACTAAATAAAAAAATATTATTTAATAATGCACAGAAAATCATGAAAACATTCGATGATGTGTTTTTTTTGGTTGCCAGCTCTTTAT
Organism: Cartodere bifasciata; assembly: GCA_963920755.1. Lineage (NCBI taxonomy): Eukaryota > Metazoa > Arthropoda > Insecta > Coleoptera > Latridiidae > Cartodere > Cartodere bifasciata. The sequence continues at coordinate 15,077,804 of OY987197.1, forward strand.
CTACCTAAATGTTAAAAAACACAACTTAATTATTACAGAAAATTGTCCAATTAGGAAATATAATGATGCCAAGATACTTGAAATAAATCATGTTTACTATTCCTTAGATAGTGCATAAAGTTAAATCTCGAATAAACTTAAATTATCATGTTATTTAAGTTCTATTTTACGGAAATAGATTATTAATTTACCTTGAGAAAACTGCATAATTTTATCTAAAATTGCTCAAGATTCATGGCCTATGCACTTTTGGTGTAAACGACCTTTTACCAAAAAACCGCAATATTTTTGCATTCTATTTTTATTAAGATTTAAACAAAAATAATTATTGGGCCTCATTCTGTTTACGAAAAAATAGTAAAATTTCCCTCGCTCCAACCATTTCCTGAAGAATGGCTGTTGAAAATGTGATAATTTAAAAAATGCAGACTAGAAGTTATGACTTAAAAGCATCAGTAAAAAAACTTCTCAAAGCAAAATAAGAAATTTTGATCCCCTATTTAAAATCTACCCCTCAATAAGGACCCTATAAATCTTCTAAATACATTAAATAAACAAATAAAAAACCATTAGGTCTTACCTTTAGCCGAAGACGTCAAAACAGAAGCAACAAAAGTAAACACTACAACAAAATTCCAAATTTTGCTAAAACTATGGCTCCCATTGCGGTCCTTGGCCATTTTGCCGGCACAATCAATTCACTGCGGTCCCGAAAATCGTGAAAATTTGCACATTATCAGTATTTTTGTTTAGAACAATGGAACAGCATCACATAACACCTCCACAATCTACAAACAAACCCAAACTAAACGTACGACGCCATTTTTGCTACCTAACTTGAATTCCGAGGCAAATGAACTATTGTAAGCATTTGACATTTTGTTTTACCCAACCCTGGGTATGGGCAAAATACATACAAAAGTGACATTTATGTCCAGATTGCAAAGTTTGAGGTTAAAAACGCTAAAGAATGAATATTTTGTAAATATCCGGGCGTTTTAGTGCAATTTATTGTTATTTAAAAGTAAATATACTAGTAGAACAATGATTAAAGCAATTTTAGTGTTTAATAATCATGGCAAGCCAAGATTATCCAAGTTTTATCAATATTTTGTAAGTACAAAATGACCTCTTTCCTGTGTTGGATCTTTTATAAGTAAATGATGTTCTTTTAGCCTGAAGATATGCAACAGCAAATAATAAAGGAAACATTCCAATTAGTATCCAAGCGTGACGATAATGTATGCAATTTTCTGGAAGGAGGAAGGTAAATAAAATGCAATAATTGCTAAAATTGTATTTTTAATATTTTTGTTGCAGTTTAATCGGTGGAAGTGATTACAAACTTATTTACCGTCATTACGCTACTTTGTATTTCGTTTTTTGCGTTGATTCTTCGGAAAGTGAGCTTGGTATTTTGGATTTAATACAGGTTTTTGTTGAAACGTTAGATAAATGTTTTGAAAATGTGTGCGAATTGGATCTGATTTTTCATGTTGATAAGGTCCACTATATTTTAAATGAGCTCGTTATGGGTGGAATGGTTTTAGAGACTAATATGAACGAGATTCTTTCTCGAATTGAGGACCAAAATAAACTAGAAAAACAAGAGGTTAGTAATACCTTGTAAGATTGTGACTTAATAAATAATTATAATTAATTTTTAGGCTGGAATTATTGCTGCTCCAGCGCGGGCTGTTTCCGCAGTGAAAAACATGAACATTCCCCAACAAATCAAAGATATTAAATTGCCCGACCTCCCTCAGGCTATTAAAGATCTTAAATTCTGACCTCCACATCTTCTAATGGCGCATCCTCGAGCTCACGAATTCCAAAATCTGGACATGAACGTCTTAGATTTACCACCAGATTGTAGTGCACTGTTAGAACAACCCAACTCAGTAAAATATACATAAGTTATTTTATTTCATAATTATTTAGGATTCTATTATTATCGTCGTTTTGCAATACATAAAAGACCATTTTAAATCAAAAATGAACCAATGATGTGGTTTTTACGTTCTAAAATACGTAAGCTTGGATTCAACAAATATTTATTCTTGTATTTTCTTAACTTAAAATGGTGAAATTGTGTTCCTGATTATTCCAGGCCAAATTGTTTAATAGACAAACTTTATTTTATCTAATTTGAAAAAAAAAATATGTTTGGTGAATCTGAGTTTAAAATATATGTTATTGTCTTTTTCATTTAATAAATAAATGTTCTACATTTAGAATAATGGTAAAATAAGCTATAAAATGTTATTAGGATATATTTGTCAATAAAGTAATAAATTAAAAGCTTTTTTTAAATAATAATTACTCGTGCTAGAACTGTCTTTCTTTAGTTTAATATCTATAAATAAACTAATTTTTTAAGATGACCCGCTCGGGCCGCTACTGAGTTCTGGTGCGTTACGAAATTACTAAACGCACCTTAACAACGGTATGATTTTTGTCCGCCTTTGAAGTCCATTTTACATACACCAAAAAATCGCATTCGTTTGACAGCGGAACGATAAACGATTGTTTATAATTTGACAGTTATTGGCCAGATTTATCAGTTTCCAATCAAAATATTTGTACAACAATAAAATGAATTAGAAATGAGTGTAATAATCCGCCAAAACGCACCAGTGTTCCACAATATTGAACAATGCATCAATAGACGAAGTTATTTCAAGTGAACAAACATCGTAGTAGCAAAAATGAGTGACAAAAGCAAAGCTGTGTCTGGGGCGGGTGCCTCGGCCCCAAATAAAATGAGGCTGTATGCCACTTGGGTGGATAGGACACCTAGCAACTGCATACCAAGGTAATTAAAACAAAAAAAATTATGTTATTAAGTCTTGTAATGAGTGCCAAAACTTATCTACGTGGTAGCCAAAATTAAAAAGCAAATTTGGTTTCAGATTATGCTCGCTGACTTTAACAAGACTTATAATTTTAAAGCCCTTGGGGTCTGACTTGGCGTCACTCAGTATCGCTGTAAAAATGCAGTCCAGCAAAAGGACACTTAGGTCCCATGAACTGATTTTGCCGCAGAATTCTTTGTTGGACACACCGCTGGATATTACTTTTTGTTTGCAATATCCTCATTTTTTGAAAAGGGAGGGCAACAAATTGCACGTTTTGCTTCAAAGAAGAAAGAGATACAAGAATCGTACGATGTTGGGATTTAAAACATTAGCTGAGGGGGTCATTCGCATGGATCAAGTAAGTTTTTCATAAACAATTTAACTAACTGTCGAGAATATAAATATATGCTGAATGAAAAATTAAAACCAAAATAGTAATTTGTTTGCCAAAAAAACATTAGTGTTATTTTTCAAATAATTCAAAAAGTAGGACATCTAACGCATTTCTAATTTTTATAATTATTTCTTTTCATTTTTATAACTATGTTTTGCTATCTGTTGAAAAATAAAGTGCCTACTGCGAATTTGGATCAATAATTTTAATAATTTTAAGTGCTTCAAGGAAGTTAGCAACATCCTTTTGAATTATTATTTTTATACTCTTCACAAGAGTATATTGCAATCGATCAGAAAATTCTAAAATCGTCAATTTTCGTCGTAGAGCAAAAATTTTTGCAGATTCATGCGTTTCATGACTTTTTAAGATTTTCATTTTTTGTCCGTCCGTCGGTCGGTCGGTCGGTCGGTCTGGTGTATGTCACGTTTCTTGTAAACACGCTATCTTAAGAACCAAACTTCCAATCCTATTCAAATTTTAAGGAAAAATCGATCCCTATAAGAGGAAGAACCCTATTGTTTTTGACAAGAATCCGAGTACTATAAAGCCCCCTTCTCAGCCCCCCAAGTGAACAAAAAATCGTAACCCGATTATTATTAAATTTAAAAAAAAAATTATTCGACATAAAACATAGGAAATTTAATTCTCTACAAAAAAGTATTCGTTGGTTTTTTTGTCAGACCCCCCCGTTACCCCCCACCACAAAAAAACCTTCTATCTCCGTTATTATTCAATTAACAAAAAAATCTTTTTCACAAAATTAATGAAAATTTAATTTTATACTAAAAATGTTGATTCGTTTTTTGTAAAGTTAGCCAGTAAGGTTAAAAAAACTAAAAGATTTCAGTAGCAAAAAACTTTAAAGTCCAAATAGCGTCACGCGTCGGTCAAGTAGGCCATGCCAAAAATATTTTAAACAAAGAATCAAAGCCAGCTGTCAGAACAAATAACCTCAAATAATTTTAAAGTTCAGAACTGACGTTTATCCTCTTCGTTAACTAAATTCTTCGTATTTTCTGTTAATAGTTTGCACTCTTCGCAGATTTTATTAACATAATTTTTTTTATAAGAGTCTCTTAAATAATAATTATCCTGTAATAGTTTTCTTGCGAAGAGTATACCATAGAATGTGTAGCAATTATATAAAAAATTGATTCAGTTTTGATTAATAAAATTTAAAATTACACTTCTACCGATTCCGAATTCTACTCGAGCTACTTATCTGTGAAGAGTAACTACTACGTGCTTCGACTTCTACTTATTTCTTGTTTTTATATTTGGAGCGATCCTTGAACATAGTAATTGTCTGTTCTGTTTACAAATTTTATTTCATATGCATATGTTGTTTTAAATTTATCTGCCTAGTGCGTATCTTCCTATTATTAATATTTTATCTTTAAGTATGCTTTTAATTATTAAATATTGCATTATTAATATAAATATTGACTCAGATTATGTACAATTGAACTACTTTATGCTATCTTATTGAGTTATCAACATTTACGGATGTAGTCTTCTGGAAACAAATAATTTTTTAAACAAAAACTTAATAAAAAGGCATATTTTTTACTAAAATTTTTTTAAAAAGTAATTTAGAAAGCTATACAATTTTCTAACTAAATCTTTTATTAGTTATAAAGCAATATTTTCTTTAATAAATATTAAATTGTTGTTTTGCTGGATAAATATTAAACGACCTAATAAACTAGTGACATGAGTATTAACTTGTCTCTAGCTCTGTAATCAAATTGACATAATTCATAACCTAAAAAATTTTAAACATTAAATTCTTTCATTTGACGTTTTGCACAAATTGACCAGCAAAATGCTTGGATACGGTTTCCGCTCTACCCATAAATACGTAGTATTTAGATTTTAAGTGCCCTAGACAGAAGTGAGGACGCGGCGCCCTCTAGCAGACATTATTTTTATTTGCGACATTAGAACGTGACACGTTTCTTTATTTAGTATAATGTATAGGTACCGTCTAACAAACTGTGGAGGTGGCACTTAAAAATAAGGCAGCAGCTGTTTTTTCATTCGTTGAAAAATGCGGTTCACAAAAGTAATCGATTTCAAAAAAATAAGTTTAGAAAGTAATCAATAAAACCATGATTATGATTAATGATTACAAGGAGAAAGTAATCATGATTACGATTACATTTAAATTTTTTAAAAAATGTAATCGATTATGATTATTGATTACTTCAAATGTAATCGATTACTGTAATCGATTACTTTTAGAAGTAATCGTTCCCAACCCTGGTAGTTTTATATTCTTTAAATTAGAGCTAAATTAATATTTTATATAATTGCTACACATTCTATAGTATACTCTTCGCAAGTATATGATTATAGGATAATAGTTTTTTTTTTAATATAACAATTTCTTTTATTTATCTGCGAAAAGTACAAACTATTAACAGAAAACAGTAACACGAAGAATTTTGTTAACGAAGAGGATAAACGTCAATTCCGACGTTTAACATATTTGAGGTTATTTGTTTTAACAGCTGCTTTTGTTTCTTGGTTGAAATATTTGTGGCATGGCCTTCTTGACCGACACGTGACGCAATTCGGACTTAGAAGTTTTTTGCTGCTGAAAAAAATTATTTTTTGTTTTTTTAACCTCATTGGCTAACTTTATAAAAAATAAATCAACATTTTTAATAGAAAATTAAATTTTTATTAATTTTGTAAAGAATATTTTTTCTATAGATTGAATAATAACAGAGATAGGAGGTTTTTTTGTGTTGGGGGGTAATTGGGGGGTCGGACAAAAAAACTAACGAATACTTTTCTGTAAAGAATTAAATTTCCTATGTTTTATGTCGAATAATTTTTTTTGTAAATTTAATAATAGTTGAGCTACGATTTTTTTTTCATTTGGGGGGCCGAAAAGGAGGCTTTGTAGTGATGGGATTCTTGTCAAAAACAATAGGGATCTTCCTCTTATGTAAGTTGATTTTTCCTTAAAATTTGAGTCTGTTATCAATTTTGGTTTTTAAGATAGCGTGTTTACAAGAAACGTGACATACATACAGACAGACCTACCGGCTACCGACCTACCGACCGACGGACGGATTTTTTCAAAGTTGTTCAAAATTCGATGAAAAACACGAATCTGCAAGAATTTTTGCTCTACGATGAAAATTGACGATTTTAGATTTTCCATATCGATTGCAATATACTCTTCGGACCTAGTCTTGCGAAGAGTATAATAAAGTACACAATAAATAAGCGGAAATAATTTATAAATATATTTTAATCTTTTGCATCACATATTATGCAATTATTTTAATTTAATTCATTATTTAAAGTACCTATGTGACATGGCGTGATATAAAAAACATTGTCAAATGCCTTAATTTTATAGAAGTTTATGGTGAATCATTTATTTAAAAATATTCAAAATATGTTTCATTGGACTAAGTGTTTTAATAATAATAATTATTAATCTAAATTGAATTAGTACTTATAGACAAAACATTGCAATTTTCCAAACCTTGTAATAAATTAGTCACATTACGTTGTATTTTTTGGTCTTACGTGTTTCTTGTAAAAAAAATTAACATAAAAAATAATTACATAATAGTACCCTGTAAATTTTATCGCAGACAAAGTCGAAATTCGAAAGACGAAAACATAGTAAAGATTAAATCAACCAAAATCTAATAAATCTATTTTTATTGTAAAGCAAAAATTATTAAACTTAAACAATAAACGTAAAAATATATTCAAGATTTCAATAATATTTTTGTTATTTTAATGGATTTTTATTTTATTGCAAAATTTTTAATCCAGTCTTACTTTTCAAGGTTGTAGGTTTTTTGTGTTATCTTTTTTGATTTAAAATGAAATTTTTTAAGTGCTAATTCCGCGACGTAGGTGTTATTGTAAAATTTAATAAATATTGTTTATTTTTGTTCTATTATTTTCAGTCACTTTTTCTAAAAAAATACCATTTATTTTATTTATTTATTTTAGAAGTTAAATTACAAAATATCTTTTTTCAATTTACCTAATCGATTTAATCATTTCTCATAAAAATATAATAAAAAATGGTTAACAAAGCAACTGATCAGAAATAGAATTTTATGTTAGTCATAAATTGTGTTATTGTTTCAGAAAACTATTTTTCACAGTTAAATTATTATAAGTAATGGCACATCCCTACCAAGTACATTATATTCGGTATGAGTATAAATATTTTTTAATAAATCGACACCAAATGAAGTTGCTAGTAATGTGACATTAGTTTGTCAATTATTAACGCGTTTTTGACATTGTCAATTACACGCGTGTATGGTAAAATTTACTGCAATATGCTTCTTCCAAATTTTGAAGACGTCAGATATGTTTACATTACATATGATTGTGATGAAAATCATTTTATGTTCAGGCTTTTTGTTTTGAACTTAGATTATTCTGAAAAAGTTTTTGTTCTAGAATGAATATTAACGATTTTAGGGAAGGTTAAACCAAAAACAAAATGAATGCTCTAAATTTGATTTTTAAACATTCTTGAAAATTTTCTCGATTAAAAAAAAAATGGAGTTAGAGAACAACGTTATTCTCGGCAGTTGAAATATGAACAATTGTTTAAAAATAAAATTGTATTATGTGGTGAAATAATTAGGTTTAACCTATAAATTTCTTTATTGCAAATTGTAAAAGAAAAACTATAAAGTAACTATTTTATTTAATAAAGTAACTAATTTAAAACTTTAACAACGTTACATACATACGTTGTTAAAGTTTTAGATAGTTAGAGTAGAAAAACCATTTAATAACAATTATTGAATTATTCAATGAAAAAAGCGAATGAACGTAAAATTCAAAATCGATATAAGATAGGTAGATACATTAAATTTTAATGAAGTTACCTACCTATTTGTAAAGTTTCTATTTATAAATAAACTCCAAAACAGGCTATTGACATTTTGACGATTAAACTTTTAAGAAATGAGTTAATAAGTTACAAAATAAATTTCATCATTTAGTACTGAAGGAAATATTAAAAAAGAGTAGAAAAATAAAAAAAAAATGTTGGTTTTGCCCATCCCTTTAAATGAGTAATATTTTAATGACATTTTTATTTTAAATATGCAATCGATAAATAAGATTTTAAAAGAGTTTGTACAAATTTGAAAATATCAAACCTTACCATGTTTTAGGGTTGTCTTTTATATTTTGCAAATGGACAAATAGCGGGCGCCACCAACGGCACCATAAGTGCCATACAAAACCCTCATGTTTATGTGGACTATACCGAAAGTTTTGTTAAGATACGACAAGTGGTTTCGCCACATTAACTTTTTTTTGTTAACCTATTGAGCAGCAAGGAAACGTATACCTCTTTTTGGCTTATTCTTTACATGAAACCCCCTAGAAGCTTATTGTTGGTTTTTTTTTTTATGTAAATTTGTGATTTATGAAATTCCGATGCTGAACTGACTCAAAAGTCACTAATTTAAGGCAGTCTACTCTTGTACTACCGAAAATAATTTTTTTTACTTCTAATATTTAATATAAAATTCTTTGAATGGAAATCATTTAATTGCCTAGAATGACTTTATCTTGCGATGTGTCACTTGTGCATTTTCGGGTTATATTAACTGGCGCAAAGTATTCATGTTCTTCCGGGACACTCCTGTTTTTGGTAGACCTGTCTTAGGATGGGCGCTAAGACTGATGTGTCCATGTTTGAATTTTAAGAATCAGCAGAAAATAGCCTATTGATGTGGTGCATCGTCGCTAAAAGTAAAAATCAACTCGACAAGACAATTATCATTGAAAGTAGTCAAAAAATTGTACAAGTAAAAAAATATCAAACCTTACATGTGCATGTTAAATTTTATTTATTCTTTTAATTTTAAAGGTTCTTCAAAAGCACATGGATCTGGAACTAGAGCTAGTTTCCGACAACAATGGTAAAGACAAAGGACAAGGACCAGTTGCAAAACTGTTGGTTGTTCAGCTGAGTTCAACACCTGTGGATCAGGAACAGAAAACCGAACATAAGTATGACTTTAGCGATGAAGAGGACGAGATCAGTTCAGGTGAAGAGGAACCCGGGGATTTGTCTGATAGTGAACCTATTAGGACCAAGTTGCCACACGCTAGAAGGGTAAGTTACTTCTTAAATAAAGAAGGATTCCCAAACCCTATTTATTATTATTTCCAAATTTTTAACAACAATTAAAAAAAGTATTGTCAGGCTTAAAAACTGGCGCTTAAACTCTTTCAATGGCTTTCCTTTTTTGGCACAACAAGAGTTTATTATTTACCGAGTTATTTACGAGATTTTAACTTTCGGTGACTGGTTAAAAAACCTTTTTTTTGTGTTTTTTTAGCATAATCTTAAGCAAAGGTTTGTATCTTTGTTAAGAAGATTTCGAGTGGCAGATTCTGAAGGAGGACGTGGAGCCGACCTGTCAAATCCAAGTGATATACAGGCTCTTTTCCAAGAATTGGAATCTTTAAGTTGTGATGAGGATTCTGGAGGGGAACAGGTAACACTTAAATGTTCTAATTAGTGTAGAGCTAAGATAGAAAATAGAGAACCTTAATTTTGCTCTTTGAATGCAAACGCTTTTACTGATATGCATTCGACAATAGGTAATATCAGCATTTCAATTTGTAAAAAAAAACGACTTGTGGTAATTTAAGACTTTTGACTGGTTATAACTACAAATAAATAACGTAATATTAGTTATACAGAAAATGACAATGATTGTTATTTTTGTGCAAATTTCAATAACGGCTCGTATTCGTACAAAAATTGGTTGGAGTTACCTAGGAAATATGTCATTCCACCCGTCGTTTAAGATGTTAACTGGCATTACTTCTTTATTTTATATTTTTATCAAATATAACGCTAATATACCAAAAAACAACAAACTGTCGGTTTAAAGTATTCTATGTACCAGCTACAAGGTTTGTATAACATTTACGGAGTGGTTTACATCTTCAATTCTTCGTAATTAGATAAAAAAGAACATAATGACTCATTTACATAGAAACTTTTAGTGCAAAGTTTAAAAAAATGCAGATTATTTTACACATTCAAGTCCTTTTGTAAATGAGTCATTATTTCCTTTTTCAACTAATTAAAAAAAAATAAAGATGTAAAACACTCTCTAAATGTCCTACAAACCTTTAATCTGGTACATTGAATGTTTTAAACCGGCAGTTTGTTGTTTTTTGGCATATTAGCGTAATATTTGATAAAAATATATAATAGAGAAGTAATATCAGTTAGCATTTTGAACGACGGGTGGTAAACATATATCCAATTTTTGTACGAATACGAGTAATAGTAATAATCATTCCTTTTTTTCTATGAATTTTTTTATTCATAAATGACATTTTTTACATTTTTAAATATCTTAACATTGCCGTTATTTCTGAACAAATTAATTAAACTAATAACTTAAATGGTCTTATCGGTAAAAACTCAAAAATGTTCTGTTGTTTTTTTATTTCTCTGCTAGGTACTTACATCCAAGCATTTAAATATGTTGTTTAAGAAATAAAGGCACTTTTGTCCTGTAGTATATACACCATTTTTGAAATTTCCAACTAAACGCGAGTAGATTTAGTAAAATATGCACTTTAGTACCCGTTTACAGGAAGTAAAATGCTGTTTTGTCTTGAGAGAGCTATTTTACTAAGAAACCCAATATTTCAGGACACAATGTCAATATCAAGCACGCCCAAACCAAGCCTGCGTCCCTTCTTCAGCAGCAGCCGCAGCCTACTAGACTCTAGCCATCACATCAACAACGACCCTCACACAGTAGGCTACGAGGACAGAGCTTGCTCGGGCAGTGACGGCAACACAGACTTCTGTTATACCGACCCCGAGGCGCACACCGATCCACCTGCAGGCTCGCCACCTCGCGAGCATGCCAGCACGACGCCACGCAGCAAGCAGTTTGGGGATAGTGATTTCCAGAATCTGATGCAGGAGATTAGTGAAAGGAAGGCTAAGTTGTTTAGATCGGCGGCATCGTCGGCCAAGAAGAAGAATTCATTGAGCGTTTCGAGCGACGTTCCTCTTCCTGAAGTTATAACGGTGAGTTTAAGTACGACCGGAACCTAAATGTCATTTTTGATCTGAACTTTCATAACTTCGCACAAGTTTCGTAAACCTTTTTAAAATAAATGCGTAAGATTGAAGGAACGATATTAAAAGTCCTCAAAAACTATGTTTTTATGAAAAATAAAACTAAAGATGATGCTAAGAAAGTAATTGTTGCTTGTAAAAAACAACTTTACTACGTATGGTATGCAATTTATTATACGAAATAAGTATTTGGTGCAAACAATGTTGTATGTTAAATCTCTCGACTCACAAATAATAAAATTATGTGTTCAGGGGTAATTTTTTGTTTAGAAATATCTTAGAGACCCCTTGGTAGGGGTTGGCAAAATTTTAATTCATGCGAGGACCTAAAAAGTGTTCAAAATACCCTTTTAAAAGTCAATTCATTATCACCACAAAGAATTAACTATTTTTATTGAAACCAAACACCGTTTGTGGCAATATTTTTATTGTTTACAAAACTGTATTAACTTTTGGTTAAGTAAAATAAAAAAATTAACAGTGACAGTTATGTATACAACGTCATGCAATGTTGCCGAGATCAAATTATGCATCTTTCATCATTGTCGCACAATGATCGCGCTCTCTCTATGGTCGATAAAAATACCTTAATGGTAAACATTTATATTTTTTAAATTTTACAAAACCAACGAACTATGTTCCTAAGAAAAGAACTACCAACAATAGTTGCACTCTTCTGGGTATTTTTTAGGAATAAAATTATCCCAGTTTTGAAACTAATGGCAGTTATTTTAATAGACACCGTCAAGCCCTACGTCACAGTTCACAGAAGTGCATTAAAATACTATCTGTGAAATTTTTTCAGGCAACCAACATTACGGACCAAAGAAAATGGTCATTTTTTTCTTCTTCTGTGTTTCCAACATTGGTCTTTTTTAAACATTATTTAAAGAAAAGCTCGAAGAAAAGTAAGAGAGTTTTGTAGGTCCCATTGGTGTAAAAATGTGCCTTTATATCTAATTTGCAACATTTTAATTTAAAATTACCCGAGAATCTACCGCAAGGAATAAAAAATCCCTTATTAATCTGATGATGATAATCACCCACCACAATGTCAGCTTTAAACGCAAATTGCTTGAGATAGCAACCATATCAAGGGGTGTGGTTTGTCCTAGGTAATAGATAAAAAATGTTAATTTAACAATGGTACTTACCTACCAGACCTCTTGATATGGTTGCTTTCTCAAACAATTTGCGTTTAAAATTCACATCTTGGAGGGTGCTTAACATTAACACATATGACATAAACTGTATAATATAGAGTTTTACAATGAACTAAACTTGAAATATCAAATTTAAGAAATTATACCACATTTGTATACCAAGGGTTCCCTAAGAAAGCCTTTTATTTTCACAAAATATTGTTCTAAAAAAGTGGCTAAATATGACAGAATCAAAATTCTACTTCACAGACAGTTTTTTAAAGTGAATCTGTGATCTGTAACGTAGGAGTTGACCGTGTGTATTGTATAAAAATCTCACCCGTCTTCTCTTTATTCTGACAAAACAGATAACTGTCATTAGTGTAAAAAAATGGAATCATTTTATTCTTGAAATACCCAAAAGAGCCATAAATAAATATACGTTTAATCTATTTGTTTTACGAGTGTTAAATATTTTTTAGCCACGAAAAGCGTTTTCCGAGCAAGTACTAAGAACTCTACCTCCTGAAGAAAACATACTTCCAGAAAGCATAATCCTTCTAAATGCACCTGAGCATCTGTCTAATGGAATTTGTTCAAGAATATCACATCATCGTCTTTATCAACCCATCTCATATATTGAAGCTAAAACAGTATTAACTCAACTATTTAACAAAATAAGCAAATAGTAAGTACTATCCAAATTTAGAAACAAGCGTATGGAGCGTATTCGTACAAAAATTGGTTGGGGTAACCTAGGAGATCTGTCATACCACCCGTCGTTTCAGATGCTAACTGATATTACTTCTAAATTTTATATTTTTATCAAATATAAAGCTAATATACCAAAAAACAACAAACTGCTAGTTTAAAACATTCTACGTACCAGCTAAAAGGTTTGTATAACATTTACGGAGTGTTTTACATTTACAACTTCAATTCTTCATAATTAGGTAAAAAAGGGCATAATGACTTATTTACAAATGTACTTTTAATGCAAAGTCCGTGCATTCAAAAAATGCGAATTGTTTTAAACATTCACAGATATCTTTTTCTAAATGAGTCATTATTTCCTTTTTTTACCTAATTATAAAGAATTAAAGGTGTAAAGCACTCTCTAAATGTTATACAAAGCTTTTAGATAGTACTATCGTGGACATGGAAGTTAAAACGATCAATTTTTGCATTGTAAATATGGCCAAAATAGTGGCTTAAACATCTCAAGTTTTATGCGAAGTGGACATTAACAAGAAACATTTCTCTGATGTTTTACAAAGATTAGAGCCTTATTGTTATCCTAAAACAAAATTATTTAAAAAAGGAAATATCTTCTTACTATTTTCCTCGCCGGCAGTACATTTTACATAATTTATTTTAATAAAATACATTTGACGCATTTGTTGTCAAAATAACATTCGAAAACTGACATAAAAAAAAACCATTTACAATAGAGTAAAATTCAAAAAATCAAAGGTGGCTAATAAAAAATCGTTTTAAATTCCATGTCCACGATAGTACATAGAATGTTTTAAAGCGGCAGTTTGTTGTTTTTTGGTAAATTAGCTTTATATTTGATAAAAATATAAAATTTAGAAGTAATGTCAGTTAGCATCTGAAACGGCGGGTGGTATGACAGATCTTCTAGGTTACTCCAACCAATTTCTGTACTAAATTACTAATACGCTTCATTTGGAAAGATTGCGTCTTAATATTTTGTTAACTTAACCCCATACTTTTCTTAATATTTCAGTTGCAACAGCTGTGCCAAACCTCAGTCAGGCACATTCGTTCGTATAATCCTGGTAGGTAGCGACACTCTCGTAGGCTGGGTGGTTCGTCCTTACGTTGAACTATTATCCAGCAAACCATCTGAGTGGCTTGCCTTCACCAGGATGTACATTGTACCAGTGGGTACTTGTAGCTTAGCACGACAGATGGCGTCACTGGATCAAGGATTCTCTAACTTGTTCCCGCCTTCTGCGTCTAGTAGTAACGTCTCCTCGGAGCAGGAGGTTAAGTTGGATGATTTGGTGTTAAGAATACAAAGGTAAGAAAACTTATTTTACTATCGATCGGGCGAACATAAATAAAACTGGAGTTCAAAATTTAAATAAATGTTTTACTAATTGGAGAGTTGTAACCAATGATGAGAAAAAGTGGGGGTCTTCAAGTTTAGATTTCTGCCAAAGTGCACAAAAGTAGCAGAGTTTTTTTTGTCGTATGTGATAGAAGAGACCCCAAGGTATATTACTATACCGTGTGTCCCGCAAAAAGCGCACGAGCTCATAACTTTCTACGTATACTTTCTACAGAACTGAAATTTTAGTAGTTGTCTAAGAATACTTTTAGCCTTCTTTTACATGCATTTACAAAAATGTATGACTTCCGGTTTAAGCGGAAATGACATTAATTTTCTATTTCTAAATAAGGCACCCCATATTTTGACATTTTTAGGAACATTCTTTTAGTAAGAATACAGTACGCATAGGTTAGGTTAGAATTTAAGCCGTTAGGATTAAGTTTTTAAAAAATCGCGCGGAAATACTGTCTTCCGCATTCTCTGCCATCCATTTTGACCGCAGAAAAAATGACTCTCGGCAGGGTCTGCTGCAAACGATAATACGACATGGCAGAGTCTCTTATCTTCCGGCATTTCACAATACACTGAGACGCTGTCAAATTACTTTTGATAAATTTGACCTTAATTTTGCCATAATTCAATCATATTCTTGATGGTTGTTTCGTTGCATCTTCATATTTTACGAATATAATCACAAAATTCCCAGAAATCAAGAAATTAATTCCAAATTTAGTAAAAGAAATTTGACAGTGTCTTGTGAAACCAAGGGTAATTGAAAACAGTGTCAAATTTAGCATCACTGATGCTATTTACCTTCAGTTAGGAATGTCTAATTCAAGAAAACGTAAAAATTTCGTAGAAAATGACCATAATAGCCTGGTCTGAATATTTAATTTATTTCTAGGTATATGTCATTACCAGCTTCCGCTCCCATCCTTCAACTTCCGGTTAGTGAAGCCATGTTGACGTGCCATGATGATTCAAGCCAACTTTTTATTCCTTTTGTTAATGTAAGTAGGTATTTAGGTATCTTTCTTTGGTTGAAATAACTAAAAAGTAAAAACGTTCATTAAATTTAATTTTGATTTACATTTAAACCATGGGCTGTTTTCATTTGCTCCAACATCTACTTTTTGATAACTCCAAGTGTGAGTCACTTCTGCTTCGGCAGATGGCGGTAACATTTCAAGTCCTTCTTTCGATATATGTTGAAATACACAAGTATCTTAGTTTCTTAAAGTTATGCATCGACTATACCTGATACGTGATTCTGATAAGCCCTAATAAGGCGAAACAGCTGTCAATCACTTCAGGTTTGGTAGGTGCATACCTTTAAGAAATAAAGAAGGACTTCTTTTATAACTTGGCGTCCCGCCTCTAGGGTCGACAGTGAATCTAGATTCCACCATTTTATATCAACTCCAAGTAGTTCAGTTTTATTTGTGTCATTTCAGGAAGTAAGAGTAGGCCCCGCAGAACACAACCTCTCAATGTCCATCGAGTTGGACGACTCCTCATGTATAAGCCCCCCAGCTCCCCCATCCTTGACTCCCCCCTCTTCGCCAAACGTGCAGGCTCGCGACAACCCATGGGAACCTTTAGAGTTGCAGTTGGACTACTGGTCCTTAGCTAAACCCATCTCCGAAGTAACTCCAAAGACTGATAGGACTAAACCGGACGGGAAGACGTCACTTAAAGGACTGTTTAGGGGGCTGCAAGCCACGCCTACTAATATTCCTTCGTTGAATCTGAATATTCATTTGGCTAATAAGGAGAAGAAGCAGAAAAGTAAGTTTTGTGGATTTTTTGGGAGACATGATAAGATATGCTGTCCAAAAATTGGCGCACCACCTGTATGGTACAGAAAATTGTTAAAAAAATATGGCTTAATACGAAGACACAGTTTTTCTTAATGCATTATACTATTATTTATCTTTAAAATGGTCAAATAACAATATAATCAATTTAATTTTGCCAAATTTTAATGAAATAAACCTAACAATAATGTTATAAATTCTGATGCAAAAAGGTATGATCCTTTCCTCAACAGAGTTGCCAAATTTACCGAACTTTAACCGTATTTTCCTCAAAAATGACAAAAAATGGATTTTCTTTAACAATTTTCCGAACATCCCTAGGCATGGCCCAACAAGGTATCATACAGGTGGTGCGCCAATTCTGGGACACTTTTTGAAACTTTGAAAGGAATATTTTCATTGCCGTAAATGGTTTCATCAACTTCATTATGATTCCTGGGACATGTTTTGTCTTTTTTTTTAGTTATGAGATTGGGCAAAAAGAAGGAAAAAGAAAAGGAGGTCGAGCACAAAAGTCAGTGCATTGAAAGCATATCAAGACTTATTTGCTCTGCTAGAGCATCACACAACACCCCGATGAAAGGTAATTTCTTTTAAAAATCCTCTAATCTATAAGTGCACTTTAGTAAAATAATTGTTTATTTTATTCAGCGCTTTATTGTTTACGATGACTTATCGTGAACAAAGATAGACCCAAGCCTACGTCATCAGTTCACAGAAGTGCATTAAAATACTATCTGTTTTAGGCAACCAACATTACGGACCAAAGAAAATGGTCATTTTTTTCTTATTCTGTGTTTCCAACAGTGGTCTTTTTAAATTATTATTTAAAGAAAAATAAGGGAGTTTTTTATTTACGATATTTTAACTTAAAATTACCCGAGACTCTACCGCAAGACTTAAAAAATCCCTTTTATCTGATGATGATCACCCACCAAGATGTCAGCTTTAAACGCGAATTGCTTGAGAAAGCAACCATATCAAGGGGTATGGTTTGTTCTAAAAAAATTAATTTTACAGTGGTACTTACCAGACCTCTTGATATCGTTGCTTTCTCAAGCAATTTGCGTTTAAAATTCACATCTTGGAGGGTGCACAACATTAACACATAAACTGTATATTATAGAGTTTTACAATGAACTAAACTTGAAATATCGAATTTAAGACATAATTGCACGTCTTTATACCAAGGGTTCAATAAGAAAGCCTTTTATTTTCACAAAATATTGTTCTAAAAAAGTGGCTAAATCTGACAAAATCAACATTTTACTTCACATACAGTTTTTTAATGTGAATCTGTGATCTGTAACGTAGGAGTTGACCGTCTCTATTTAGTGGCGTCAAAGTAGCATGAAAAACGTTCAGAATTAAATATAAATCACTAATAAAAACTAAAATGGCGCCGCTAGTCCTTCCTGAATTTTTTATACTCTTCGCAAACTATATCTCGCTTATTATTAAGTCCACAGAAAAAATCATTCCTATAAAAATTAAAGAGAATAATATTTTGTAATAAAAAAAATATTGCCCGCCCCCCTCCGAGCTCTGACCCCTTATAACCCCCTCAAATTTTAAGTAATTTTTTTTCATTCTTTTTTTTAAGGAACAAAATCAACATTCATTATTTACCAAATTAAAAAAAAATGTTGATATAAATGTTTAATAATAAGCGAGATACAAATTTTTTCCAAGTTGGGGGGGCATAGTGGGGGAGCATTTTTTTTATTAATTTAGTACATAATGAACGTTTTTTCTGTTTCTTAAAAAATAAGCATGAAAAAAAAAATATTTAAAATTTGGTGGAGTATAAGGGGGCGGGTAATATTTTTTTTATTACAAAATTTTATTCTCTTTAACTTTCAGGAATGATTTTTTCTGTAGATTTTATAATAAGCAAGTTACAGTTTGCGAAGAGTATAAAAAATTCAGGAAGGACTAGCGGCGCAATTTTAGTTTTTATTAGTGATTTCAATTTATTTCTGAATGTTTTGCAAAAAGAAGAAGTCAATCCATTGAGTTTCCCCAAAGCACTTTTATGCGAAACTAAAAAGACCAGAGTCACAGTTTCTGTATATTTGTAATTCTGAGGCCCTGGTACTAAAGAATGTTTATTTTTTTAGTTCTGGTCGATGGTGTGGAATATAACGGAGTAAAATTCTTCCAATTAAGTTCTACATGGCAAACTCATGTAAAATACATACCCATTGCTTTGGTGGGCGTTCCTCTCGCCAGCCACGAGTAAACATACTACTAAATACTCGAGGTATTTAATGTTGACAAAATACTTCCTCATTTTAAGAAACGCAAGACATAAATGCCATTTAATTTTTATAGGAAGATTGTTCTTATATGTTAAGTAAAAAAGCAAGGTCTTCTTTATAAGTGTACAGTTGTGTGTTTGTCAAGAAGGCCTTGTTAAAAATATAAATGTAATTTGTATTTGGCTAAATAGTAGCCGTTGTCAAAGTTGAACCAATGCAATGAAAAAAACAGTTTTTAATTGGATTGATGAAACGTTAATTAAATTGTAAAAAATATCAAATATCATTATAAGGACTGAATAATTTTTTTACGAAAATATGATGGGTTTAGAATTTAATTTGTAAGGTTCTTCACAAATGCTTCTGCTTCCGTGTTATTGGTTCTTCTAAATAACTGATATAATTACTACTAATTACTAAACCCTTAGTTCATTTTGATTAACTACATAAACGCTGAATATTTTGACATTTTGCTTAACAATCTCCTGGTTATTCTGATTATTTCATTTATATGTCAAATTAGAGGTTTATGTCAAAATTTGAAGCATTTTACTGCGAATTAAACTATAAATTACCTGTTGGCAACAACCTGAGCTGAAATATCCCGTTGTCAAGCACTGAAAGCGAATTAATTTACCTGGATAGAAGTCGAAGTTATAATTTTTTGTAAATTTTGTCAAAAAATGTTTTTTTGGTTAGTGGTATTCAGAGTTTAAATTAAATTCATGTTATTTTTTGGGTAAGTAGTATTTATAAATGAAATAATCGTGTCGAATAGCCCTCGTGCTCTTATAAATTTTCGATTTTAAAAGAACTCGTTTTTGTTGAACACGCAATGTCCCTTAAAAGTAAGGGTGTTTTCTTTAAATTATTCATCTCGAGCTTCGCACTCGGTAGATACACACTTATTTTTGCGGAACTACTATGCAAACAGCACTTGTTCATTTTATAATCAAAAATTCATAGAGCACTCGTACTATTACTTCTGAAAATTAAAAAAAAAATTTACCTAAAATAAGGTAGAATCAGAAAGGATTCAATGAATTCTGGGTAGAATCTGCAGTAAAAAAGGACACAAAATAAGTAGTTTCTATATCAGTTTAAAATAAATGCTTCTCTAGTCAACTCTCATTTCTGGGGTTATAATATCACTGAAAACCCATTCATGGTTGACAATATTCAGTTAAATATAGCAAGGCTCAAACTAACTGTTGTAATAATATACAATATACATAACAAAAGTAAGACTTTCATGTGAAAAAATACTCTGTATGTGATATAGTTTGTAGTATTCGTCAAATGCTTCTTCATTTTATTTAACAATTGATTTGAGTACAAGTGGCTTGTTTGTAACAGATTTTTTTTTTATATTTATTTTACACGCCATTGTTTTGTATCAAATACTAGAGTGCCTTGATTATTTTGACAGTTATTGTCGCCTTATAGAGTGACGACATGCATCATTCTTTCTCTGTCATACAGATAACGTCATCAACGTTATAGCCAAAGTGACAACAATTACAACTTACAATCACAATTAATGACGTTATCTGTATGACAGAGAAAGAATGATGCATGTCGTTACTCTATAAGGCGACAATAACTGTCAAAATAATCAAGGCACTCTATCAAATACAACAGTGGGTGTTTTAAAGTTCGATAACACTGGCTGTTGCCAAAGCGAATGCATCTTTCTTATGGGTAAAATAATATCAATTTATTACAAAAGAGGTCACATTTTCTTATTTTGAATTACCTTCTGTGTCTATTTGTAATTATCACTAAACAAAAATTACATGGGCCACTTTGCACAAATTCTGTTAATCCTATTTTTTTATCCGTTCTAATTTAATTCTAATGTTTTTTATTATTGTTTGTGATATATTTTTCCTTAACTTAATATATTTTATCGTACATAGTGTAATAGGTAGTTAAAAATAATTATTTTTTTTAATATATTTTGGATTGAATTATTATACTTTTGAAATAAAAATGAAGTTTGTGTTTAATAAAAATGAACTCACTTTTTTATTTTTATTATTTTGCAATTAAATGCAAAAGCTGTACATTTTTGATTGTTTTGTTTAAAAACATAATATTATTTAGATATATTTGTTATAGTATTATTTGTAATTAAATTATGATTTTTTTATTTTTTGCGATCCAAAGGAAAAATGTTAATGCCTGTTATAATTAATGTGGATTATTTATCAATTGCAACAAAATTTTATAACTTGTAAAATGAAACAAAAAAATAGCCCATATAAAAAGAAAAGGCAATGCATATTCTGTTGCTAGAGTGTATTTTTCAGAAATAAATTATTTAACTACCTACCTATAATAACGTATAAAATAAGAAACAGTTTTTGGCATTTACATTTTTTCTTGACTTGTATGTTGTCTGCAAACTAAAAGCTAAAAATCATAATCATGTAGAATTGTATGTATAAATAAAGCAAACGCAATAGTAATGTTTATATTATCCTCGTATACATAATAAACTAAAATTTTAGCTTATATACGTTCTTTTATTTTTAGTCCTATCTTTTGTTATAATGTTTAGGTAAAATTCACCTCATTAGATTTAATAAAATCAATAAAAACTTGTCAAATGGCGGTCAATTAAATATTGGATGTGTTTTAATTTCGTTTCAAGTTTAATTTTATTTTTGATTTTTTACATTTTGTTTCTATTTTTTTTAGATTAATGCCAAATGCAGTAAACAGTTTAAGACCAATTAAAAAAAATCGTCATTTAAGTTATGCTTCCATAAAAATGACATAAACATTTAAATTTGTTGTTAAATAATAATAAAATGACCTGTTTATGTAATTTTTACGGATCCATTATTTGATGACGGTTTTTCCTAATCGGCCTCATTAAAGATGATTATTCAGTCTTTTTTTAAATAGCATTATTCGTTAACTTCTATATTATCTTCAGATTGTATCTCTTGCTCCGATTCCTTTTGTTTCTTAAGATTTTCTGCAATAAATCTGCACCGCAGCATACAATCCTCCTAAAAATAAAACAGTACTCAGAATATTTTGTTATTTTTTTTACTTTGTTTTCAAGAAGAAATAAGGATTCTTAAATTAAAATTTAATAGACTCGGTCAAGTCCTATGCACAGAAGTGCATTAAAATACAATCTGTGAAATTTTTTTAGGCAACCAACATTACGGAATAAAGAAAATGGTAATTTTTTTCTTAATCTTAATCAACATTGGTCTTTTTAAAACATTATTTAAAGAAAAATTAAAATTTTAAAGAGAATTTTTTAGGTCCTATTGAATCTACCGCAAAAATTAAAAAATCCCTTATTAATCTGATGATGATGATCACCCACCAAGATGTCAGCTTTAAACGCGAATTGCTTGAGAAAGCAACCATATAAAGCGGTGTAGTTGTTCTTACAATGGTACTTACCAGACCTCTTGATATGGTTGCTTTCTCAAGCAATTTGCGTTTAAAATTCACATTTTAGAGGGTGCACAACATTAACACATCAACTGTATATTATAGAGTTTTACAATGAACCAAACTTAAAATATCGAACTTAAGACATTATAGCACATTTTTATATCAAGGGTTCCCTATGATAGCCTTTTATTTTCACAAAATAATGTTCTAAAAAAGTGGCTAAATCTGACAGAATCAAAATTCTACTTTACAGACAGTTTTTTAATGTTGATCTGTGACGTAGGAGTTGACCGTGTGTATTAGATACCTTATTTTTTCCAGGCACTAGTTCAGAAATTTTATCCCATCTATCAGCACTTCGTTTCGTATACTTGGCCAATGCATCTTCAAGCGATTTTTGTTGTGCTTGAGACCAATTTTTAACATCTTCCGTACCAGATAGTTCCTTCTTTGTTTTTAGTTTAACTTTTGGAGCAAACGGTTGCTCCTCTTCATGTTCAGAAGGTACTTTGTATGCGTTATCTTTCATTTTATGGGCCATAAATGTTACTTCTGGCACTGATCTTCCTACAAAATGCGGGTGTCAAAATTTGTGTTTAATCCTTTTAGGTAAACATTTGACTGTTATATAGTGTTGTGAATTTACCGGTAAATTAAAATTGCGGTTAATTAACCGGTTAATTTACCGGTCAATTAACCGGTAAATTATAAAAATGCTACTGGACACTAAATTTAACTTTAAAACGTCTTTACGATTTGTTTAAGACCATAAACACATGTTTTATTTCCTATTTTTTTAATTTTGAAAAAAAAGTACAGTGAAGAATAACTAAATAAAACATGGTAAATTTAACTTCACTTGTCAATTAAGGTCAACGCCCCCAACATGTGACCCTAAATAACGTGAATTGATTGGATTTGAAGCAACCAGCCGCGGGAACTTTAAATTGTTACCTTCTAATTTTTGTAGTATAAAAATTTTAACTTTTTTGTCCAATCGAACTTGTAGGTTAACGGAAATAAATAAAATATCTCTTAAGAAAATAAGATACAAAAGTAAACAAGTTTAATTTACCGGTAAATATCTTAATTTACCGGTTAATTAACCGGTTAATTAACTGGTAAATTAACCGGTAAATTATAATCTTACAACACTACTGTTATATGATTTTTTTTTATTTAAAATGGCAAAGGAAAGTGAAGACGCCAATACCGAAGCAAAGAGAATGAATTTACTAGAGTAAATGCGCGAGGTTTTAAAAGGTAGAGGCCGTCATTGGCAGTCTAAGTTAATAATTTGTCTATGACCGAAGTGAAGATCGAGATCGAAATTTATTTTTTGTAATTTTAATTATCATACGAATAAATAAAATAACCAAATAAATGGTCCACCCTTTTTCTGTACATACCCAATGCCTCAGAAATAAGTTCCCATCTCCCAGTAGTTCCCATTGGATACTTCTTAACCAATCTAACAAGCTCGGATAAATCATCATCAGTCCACAGTCCCCCTGACATGGGAGGAGGCGCGCTTATGCTCGCAGTGTCACTCTTATTGCTATTATTTGTTGTAGTTTCAAAATTCGCACCTTCAGGCACTACAAACTTATTCCTCTTTCGAACCGTTTTAACTTTGGGAACTGGTTCCGGCTCTGGTTCTATTATCGGTTTTGGTTTAGTTGCTTCTTCTATTTGCTGGGCCACTTGGGTTTTAACAGACATTACTGTTTGAGGTAGAGTTACTATTAGGTGCCAAATTAATTTAGGTATTTGAACTGGAAGAGTGTTTTTTAGCGATGGTTTGGGAATGATTATTTCTTCAATCTTTTCCGAGTTTTTTTCTTTGCCTTTCTTTGGTTTCTTTCTTGGTTGGTTTTGGTCCTAAACATTTATTTTTAAAGTCGCATAGCATAGAAACTGTGGTTATGTAATATTGATTGCCTAAATTTCAGGAAAACCAATCCTTCATGACTCAGGGAATATAAGAAAAATTTAGGATTAAAAAAGGTACCCGCAAGAAAAAAGATCAATGAACAATATGAGTGGTTAAAAATAAGTATCACAATTTACTTAAAAACCAAATTTAGTAAATTTAAAACCACGTATTTTTTTGTCATTTGTAGCTCTTTTTTAGTAATTTATTCAGCACTTTTTGGATTGATTTACAAACCCAAAAGCGGACATATTGTTTTTTATTTTACATAAAATAATTAGATGTTTTTCATACGAATAAACTCTGACTCCATGGAGAAAATTTGTAATGCCGCCGGCCACACCATAACAATATGTCCAATCTAAAAGTGCTGAATAAAATTAGTAAGAAAGAACTGGAAATGGCCAAAAAAAAAACAGTGTTATTAAATTTACTAAATTTGGTATATTAGTGCATTGTAATAAATATTTTAAACCACTCATATTGATCTTTTTCTTGCGAGTAAGTACCTTTTTTAATCCTTAATGTTTCTTTTATTCCCTCTGAGTCCATGAACAAAGAAGAGTTGTTTTTATTTTGCTAAAATTTAGGAAATCAACATTGCATAACACCAGTTTCTTTGCTTCGCGTCATTACGCGGTAATGAAATAAAGAGAAGCATGTGCAAATCAGAAAAAATCAACTTTGAATAGCGGTTGCATAGGTAAACCGCAATTTAAAAGAAAACAATTTTAAGAAAGTAGTAAGCGAAAGTAATAAGTATTGGCAATGTTTTACGTTACAAACTCTTTAGGCATACTTACTAGAGTCAATTTCATTTCCCAATATGTAGCCCAATGCACCAAATACTGTCCAATTGTAATGATCACAAACAAAATAATACAAACTTCAGTAATTCCCATTTTCCTAACGTATCTATAATAATACATAGCCGATTTCCAATTCGGCAAGCCGTTAACAAGAACCTCATCATAATATTTCCTTTTAACAGAACTTTTAAGTACCTCATACACACTAACCAAGTTTCTAAACTGTTCCGAGGTATCAACATCTTGATTTTTATCTGGATGTAGTTTTAAAGAGAGACTTCTAAATGCTGATTTGATTTGTTGATTTGAAGCATCCTGGAAAAACAATCTTAAATTCTAAAAAAGGATCGAATTATTAGAACTTACTTTGGATATATTGAGCAAGTTGTAAAAATTTTCTTTTACTTCGTCGACAACATCGAAAACTTCTAGTTGCTCAGTGTCCCATGCGTTTGAAAATTGAACTAAACTAATTAATATAAATAGATTTATCACAATCATTTTTAATATTTTGTTAAAATTGTACATTTTAAAGCTAAAACATATTGAAAACTGAAATCACTCCAACTTAAATATACGTCAACATTTTTTGTGGTTAGACTTTTTTGAATAGTTCAAATATTCACCTAAGACCAAACGTCGAACATTTGAACTACAACGAAAATCGAAACACGAACCTAACCTGAAAATTGTATATTGTTGTATCGCCCGTTTATAACGAGTTTACTGGCAAATAATTTCATCTCATCGAGGCTGGTTGGTAAGTAAAATGTAGCTAACACATTTCATTAATGCAAACATTTATTATACAAAAAACAACAGTAAAATACGTTAAATCGTCGTATCTTTTATAAGCACTGCCTTAGAGTTTATTCCGTGTATTCCGTCAATTCCTCCTTCAGGTAATTTATACTTTAAATCTGAGTATTTTCTATCGGGTGAGAATTCATGCAACTGCTTGTTGCTTTGTGCAAGATGGTTCAAATTCCAAATCGCCACATTTTTAGTTTTACCATGCCGCGCTAATACAAAGCACTCGCCTTCAGCTGTTTCCACAGCCCCTGAGATTATTGCCCAATGAGCTTTGTGCCCGTTGTGAAGGCCCGGTGAATTATCTTTGTCGGTATCATATCTTTAAGGAGATGTTAACGAAAAGTAATGTTTTAAGAATAGTACAGTCAATTCGTATGTGGACGTGGACATCGACAAAATTCCTGGTAGGGCCGCCTTTTTTATATGATGTAACTGGATGTCCAAAGAGTAAAACCCCAAATTGGCGTATATCTACCTATTGCAGAAACGGAGTTATGGCTCCCCAAAGGGCCCCCTTTAATTCATCACGGTGGAATTTCACCAAATTTTGGAAATAGATGTTAAGTGAGGTTTTAAAAATTTTTTTATAAAAATAAATCTCTAAAAAAATTCCTTCACCCCCTAAATAACCCCCAAAGAGTAATAACCAATCACGTTGGATGTACACCAAATTTTGCAAATAGATGTAAAATGAGATGCTAAAAAATATATACTTTTTGGAAAAAAAAAGTTCTATGTCCAAGGGGGGCATAGAATAGAAGCCCCCTTCGTTTATGGGGCGAAGGAATTATTTTTCGAAAAAAAGTTATAGGGAAATATTTTTAAGCATTTTATTATGCATCTATCTGCATAATTTGGTGTAAATCCAACTAGTGCAGCGATATGAATCAAAAATTCTCAATTTTAAATTTTTGTTGGACAACACTTTCACACCATCCTATTTTTAAAATATATTTAATTTGCATTCAGAATCTCATTTTGAAACTTTTTTCAGTGGGGGGGAGACCCCTTTCCAGCCCCCACAAAATTAAGATTTGGTGATTTTGAAAACTAATTTTGAGACTCATTAAAAAAGATATTTTATTTTTTTCTTTTGGTATCAAGTTTCCTAAAGTACCCTCTTTTTAATGATGTATTACTTAATAGTTTTGAACAATACTCTGGGTTAATATGACAAGAAGTAGTAAAAAACAGAGAAAAAAAATTGTATAAAATCAAATATCTCAAAATTTTTTCAGAGAAATAATAAATATTTATATATTAAAGTATTCGTACGAACCTCCTGCTTAAAATGAGTACTATAAACCCATGGGTCATAGATCTACCCGTGGAGTTAATGGACTTTGAGTTAGGCGCTGCAACGCGGTAAACGAGTAGCGAGCGCGCTTTGGGTGAAGTTTTATGCGATTTTGCAGTTATTCGTGTCCTGTTATCCTTCCAATCTAGCTGGACAACAACTTCGCACCACCTCATTATTAAAATATATTAAATTTGCATTAGGAATCTCATTTTGGAACTTTTTTCAGTGGGGGGAAGACTTCTTTTCAGCCCCCCCAAAGAAAAAATTATTTTTTTTTTCCAAAACTAATTTGTATGCCCCTTAGAGAATATTTTTAATTTTTTTTTTCCTGCTATTACATACCTTATAGGGTCCTCTTTCTTATAATGTATCAATTATAAAGTTTAAACAATACACAAAGTCAATATGACAAGAAGTAGAAAAAAACCCAGCAAAAAAAATGTTTTAAATCGAAATATCTTGAAATTTAAATTAAATTTTTTAACATTTTTTGCATAAAAGTGTTCCTCCAGGCCTTCTGCTTAAAATAGGCAGTTTAAACACATGGGTCATAGATCTACCCATTGAGTAAATGGGCTTTGAGTCATGCGCTACAACGCAATGATAGATTAAAAAAATACAAAATATTAGTTCTTCTTTTTAATGCAAAGCCCATTTACTCAATGGGTAGATCTATGACCCATGTGTTTAAACTGCCTATTTTAAGCAGAAGGCCTGGAGGAACACTTTTATGCAAAAAATGTTAAAAAATTTTAATTAAATTTCAAGATATTTCGATTTAAAACATTTTTTTTGCTGGGTTTTTTTCTACTTCTTGTCATATTGACTTTGTGTATTGTTTAAACTTTATAATTGATACATTATAAGAAAGAGGACCCTATAAGGTATGTAATAGCAGGAAAAAAAAATTAAAAATATTCTCTAAGGGGCATACAAATTAGTTTTGGAAAAAAAAATAATTTTTTCTTTGGGGGGCTGAAAAGAAGTCTTCCCCCCACTGAAAAAAGTTCCAAAATGAGATTCTTAATGCAAATTTAATATATTTTAATAATGAGGTGGTGCGAAGTTGTTGTCCAGCTAGATTGGAAGGATAACAGGACACGAATAACTGCAAAATCGCATAAAACTTCACCCAAAGCGCGCTCGCTACTCGTTTACCGCGTTGCAGCGCCTAACTCAAATTCCATTAACTCCACGGGTAGATCTATGACCCATGGGTTTATAGTACTCATTTTAAGCAGGAGGTTCGTACGAATACTTTAATATATAAATATTTATTATTTCTCTGAAAAAATTTTGAGATATTTGATTTTATACAATTTTTTTTCTCTGTTTTTTACTACTTCTTGTCATATTAACCCAGAGTATTGTTCAAAACTATTAAGTAATACATCATTAAAAAGAGGGTACTTTAGGAAACTTGATACCAAAAGAAAAAAATAAAATATCTTTTTTAATGAGTCTCAAAATTAGTTTTCAAAATCACCAAATCTTAATTTTGTGGGGGCTGGAAAGGGGTCTTCCCCCCACTGAAAAAAGTTCCAAAATGAGATTCTGAATGCAAATTAAATATATTTTAAAAATAGGATGGTGTGAAAGTGTTGTCCAACAAAAATTTAAAATTGAGAATTTTTGATTCATATCGCTGCACTAAACGTGATTGGTTATTACTCTTTGGGGGCTATTTAGGGGGTCATATAAAAAAGGCGGCCCTACCAGGAATTTTGTCGATGTACCCTCATTATTTAGGACAGATTGACTGTAGTAGAAGGGTATTGCAAATATTATATACAGAATGTCCCCAAATCGAGTACATACAGGATGTCCCAGAATTGGCCCACCACCTGTATGGTATGCTGTTGGGGCATGCCTAAGGTAGAGTGCCTCGATGTCATTTTGACAATTATTGTCGCCTTATAGAGTGACGACATGCATCATTCCTTCTCTGTCATACAGATAACGTCATTAATTGTGATTGTAAGTTGTAATTGTTGTCACTTTGGCTATAACGTTGATGACGTTATCTGTATGACAGAGAAGGAATGATGCATGTCGTCACATAAGGCGACAATAATTGTCAAAATGACATCGAGGCACTCTAGCCTAAGGATCCCAGAAATTTGTTAAAAAAAAATCAATTTTTTCTTATTTTCATTTGTTACATTGACATTGTTGTCAGCTTCATTTCATAAAAATTTTGTGAAATTAAATTCATTATAAAACTCAAAAAATGTTATTTGACCATTTTAAAGATAAAAAAATAATAGAATAGTTTAAGATAGACTGTGCCTTTGTATCAAGCCATATTTTTCTTTAATATGTGCCGTTGTTTTGTACATGCTTTTAAAGTTTTATACTTTGGGACCTCATATCTCCGAGGGTAAAGTCTGATTTTTTTAAAAATGTGTGTGACTTCGGCATAATTTCCCAGTTTTCTTCTTGTTGCGATGGGAAAAAAAGCGTAGATTAAGTATATCCAACAACTCTTGTTAAATAGAATAGGATACACATCATCAATGCGTTTTCCCATGCCATAACAAGAAGAAAACTAAGAAATCGTGCCAAGGTCACACACATTTTTAAAAAAATCACACTTTATATGAGATTTTTTTTTACAATTTTCTGGGTATTCCCAGACATGCCCCAATAACGTACTATACAGGTGATGCGCCAATTCTGGGACACCCTGTATAAGAGGCTAGATAGAGGATGAAAAAATTAAATTTTGGCATACGATTTTTACCGAAAATTTTAACTTGGAGTTTTGGATTTTGAAATAACAAAAATCATGACATTTTATAATCGAAAATTTATAGAGCACTCGTACTATTACTACTGATAATAAAATATTTTTAGTGAACTAGACTTAAAGGGTTGTAGCTTTTAAACGGTGCCCCCTAGCCTAGGACATATCGAATGTATCAGTCTATTTTTTCGACTTCTATCTACCCTCTTAAAAGATGCACTCGTTTCTGGGACATTCTGTAAGTGTTTGAAAGTCTAAGGATACGGTGCTAGAATAAGGCCACCAGAAAATAGAAATTCCTTGACTCTTTCGCAGTTCAAGTCCCCAGAAAATTCATCAATACTGCATGTTGTAGGTAAAACTATTCTCGCCAAATTTGTCATGTCCGAAGCACTAAATATTTCTCCGTTATAAGTAAAGTTGCACTCTTTCCCCTTAGATAATAAATCATTTAACTTTTCTTTGGTTGGATTTCCAAGAGCCATTGCAAGCGCAACAAGTCCGCACTGGGGCCCTTCTTGTAAATATTGTAATAATTTTTTATAAGCAAATCGTTTTGGATTACGCAATTCATCAAGACCAAAAAGAGTGCATATTTTGTAAATTTCTGGATACTCTAATGCCCAATCAAACCCCATTTGGGACTCTTATAACAGTTATAACTTAACAATTTACACAAAAAATAACCCAAATGGGTCTAGGAAACAATAAAGGTTATGTGTAGCGCTCTTAGCGCGTTTGAACTACTTACGCTAGAAAATCCAGTGGCGTAATCTTTTTAATTTTTCAGGCCATAATGAATAAATCAAGAAAATGCCAAGCAAAGGAAAGTTTGCAAAGAATAAGTTATTTATATCAAGTCGCCAATGAATTAGCAATTGATAATAAAACGAATCATGAAGTTTCTAACATGGCTACTAATTTATTAGTAAGCATCTCTAAAAAGTCTGTTCAGAGAATGGATATAGATATGAAACGAACTATTTGTAAAGGCTGTAGGTGCCTTCTCGTAGCCGGAATTTCGTGTAAAGTCCGTATAAGAAAAAAAAACATTAGATGGATTTGCACAAAATGTCTTACTGTCAAAACATTTTCCACATATAAAAAAACGTACAAGCCCTGGACGGAAACAGATGAAAGTTTAGTGGAAACTTTGGATTACGCTATGGAGTCCAATTCAAGCAATGACAAGGTCTATTTGGGAACATCATTACAAACCGACAACCTAACCAGGAACCAACAATAGCTAGGCACCGAAATAGTAGCAGGGCGACAACAAATTCATTTTAAAACAAGCCGGCAACGCTGTAGGTACTCAACGCATGTGTTTTTAAATTTCAGGGTTTTGGAGTCTAGGGTTACTATTTATCTTAGACCTCTTCTACCGGTCTTCTTTTTGGATACCATTTTTGTCCAGTAGGTATACATATGTATATTGTTACCTATTTTAGCCCAAATACTTAGGCCCGCTCGCACTGCAACTTTTAACTGTTTATGTCTCTTAAAATATATATGTTTTATGTTCAGGTCTATCCTTGTTGTATATAAAATTTAAAAAAATCTATCAGAGAGTGCTTACTCGTAAGAAAAACCTTAATGGAGCGTATTCGTACAAAAATTGGTTGGGGTAACCTAGGAGATCTGTCATACCACACGTCGTTTGAAATTCTTTCTGTCATTAGATACTTCTCTTTTTTATACTTTTATCAAATATGACGCTAATATAGCAAAAAACAACAAACTGTCAGTTTAAATCATTCAGTGTGCCATCTAAAAGGTTTGTATAACATTTAGAGAGTGTTTTACATCTTTAATTCTTTATAATTAGGTAAAAAAGGAAATGTGCATTAAAAAAACCTTTGTAAATGAGTCATTATGCCCTTTTTTACCTATTTATGAAGAATTAAAGTTGTAAAACACTCCGTAAAAGTTACACAAACCTTTAAGCTGGTACGTAGAATGTTTTAAATCGGCAGTTTGTTGTTTTTGATATATTAGAGTTATATTTGATAAAAATATAAAATTCAGAAGTAATGTCAGTTAGCATGTCAAACGACGGGTGGTTTGACATATCTCCTAGGTTACCCCAACCAATTTTTGTACGAATACGCTCCATTAACCGGTAAATAATACCGCAAATATCTTTTGTAGCTTAAAAATTGTAGCTTTTTTGTCTAGTCGACTTTGTAGGTTAACGGAAAGAAATAAAGTATCTCGTAAGAAACTGAGATACAAAAATAAAAAAGTTAAATTTACCGGTAAATAACTTAATTTCGGTCGTTATACTTGGGAAACGTCAGATATGCGTCAGATTGACTCAAATCATTGTGACGCTGGTGGTTATATTTAGTTTTCCAAGTATAACGATCGCGGTTGTGGCCATCAACGGCGGGAAAGATCTATATTAACTTTTATATCTTTACATTTCTGTGGCAGAAAGGAAAAAGATCATAACTCATAAGTTTATTTGACGGATAAAAAGCTGGGCTTTTTAATTATTGAATTCTAATAATACAGGGTGTCCCAGAATTGGCGCACCACCTGTATGATACGCTGTTAGGGCATGCCTGTGGATTCCAGGAAAATTGGTAAAAAAAATCCATCTGTTATATTCATTGAGGAAAATGCGAACAAAGTTGCTTAAATTTGGCAACACAGTCTAGGAAAATACTACACAGTCTAGGAAAATAAATCTAAAAATCCCATCTATGAGTCTTGATTATACACTTTTGCATAAAATTTTATTGACATTGTTGTCAGGTTATTTCAAGAAAATTTTGTAAAATTAAATTGATTATAAAAATGTTATTTGACCATTTAAAAGAAGAAAAATTGGTGAAATGGTTTAAGATAGACTGCAGCTTTGTATTAAACCATATTTATCGTTAATACGTGCTGTTGTTTTTAAGGTATATGCGTTTAAAGGTTTGCACTTTGGGGCCTCATATCTTCAAGGGTGTATGAGATGGATTTTTTTTGACAATTTTCTGGGGATCCCTGGGCATGCCCCAACAACGTACCATACAGGTGGTGCGCCAATTCTGGGACACCCTGTATAATAATATTCATTACGGTAAAATCAGTCATACACATTTCGCGAAATCTTTCTTCACAGCTAACGCTACAAGGTCTCGATTAAGGTAGTATCGTATAAGATTTATATTTGTAAAAAAACAGAATCTTTCTGACATCCACAAATGACGTTTTTACACACTTATACATGGCTCAAGGGGTATTTCCCCGTTAATAAATAAATATTTTTTTATATTTGCGTTCTATAATATGCACATTATGAAACCCGAAATTTGGTTTTTTAAAGTTTCTGAATTGCTTCATTATTAAACCCAAAATTTTATTTTATTAGTTGGTTTACCTGATGCAAAAAGAAGAATTCTTTTCTTGCAAGGTACTGTTTCTTTACAAATTTTACTATTATAATCTATCGGGGGACATAGTTTTTTGTAGAGGGAATAACTAGAAGAATTGGAGAAACGATATCAATGGTTACATTTTCTCAAAAACGCCTATTCTTTCAGTATTTAATGAGTAAAGTTTGCAAATTATCAATATGTCTAACTTTAATTTATTTTTTACTTCAAAATGTCAATGTTATGCTATAAGGTTGGTCATAAAAAACAAAATTTCATCTTAAGTTTTTAATTCAAATTAAAAATGCTTTTTAATGAATTAAATGAAGCAAATATAAAAAATAGTATAAAAAACTCGTTTTATAAGGCGTTTTTTATCACTTGTCCATTAAAAAACTAGCCGCTGCGCGGCTCTTTTTTTAAACCTGGACGCGTGCTAAAAAACGTTCCTTATAAAACTCTATGTTTTAATATACTATTATTTTATGCCCTTTTTCCTTTCGGGCATAGATTTGTCGTTCTAAAAAAGCAAGAATATTAAAATAACAACTTCTTTGATAATTATTTATTATGACTTTCTTTACAATTAATATAATTTATTACATAGACAATGAAAAGGAATTAAAGTGCCAAAAATTTTCTCCGGCAAAATTTTTAAACATACTTTTATTTTAGCATACTATACAGGGTTTCCCGCATATAGTTTGGTCTTTTTGTTGTGGCAAATAGCTGGGAAAAATTCAAGACATTCGGTAAAAACAGTTTTTTGAAAAAGTGCCTTCCTTTGGAAACAATGGCCTTTGAACAGGTAGACTAATAACACGTATTCGTAAATATTTACCAAACGATTTGTCATCATACATATTTCATTATGTACAATCAATAAAGGTCATTTGGATCATTTTTAAATTTGGGGTTCCTTTTAAAATAGGTTAAACACTGGTAATGTTGATAAAAACTGCATTTAATATCTTTACGTCTTTAAGAATTTTGCTATTTTTTTAAATACCCCAATTCAAGTGAAAACTTTTTTTATAAATTTCTAAGAAACTGTAACGTTTTTAAATAACTCTCTTAATGTACCTCATATTTTGTATTTATTTTAACAAAAAATTTACTTCAATTCAGTGATAGTGGTCAGTGACATAGAAATTAAAAAAAAAGAGTCGTCTTTGCAAAAATATGGGGTACATTAAGAGTGGCAGTTTATTCGTAAACGCAGTATTTTAAGAATTTCAAGTGGTAAAAATGTTTTAACTTGAATTGGGGTATTTAAAAAATAAACAAAATTCTTAAAGCTAAAGTAATTAAATGCAGTTTTTAACAAGACTACCATTGTTTAATCCATTTTAAAAGGGGCCCCAAATTTCCAAATGGATTTAAAATAAAAAATAAAATTTTATTACCTTTATTGATTGTTCAAATTTTATTATGACAAATCGTTTGGTAAATATTTACGAATACGTGTTTTTAGTCTACCTGCTTAAAGGCCATTATTTCCGAAGTGGGGCACTTTATCAAAAAACTGTTTTTACCGAATGTCTTGGATTGATATGATTACAAATAACAAAAATTGCTTTTTTTGAGATATTTTATAAGATATACGATAAAGTTATGTTATTTTAACTGCAAATTAAAAACTTTTCTACAAAGAAAAACAATTTTTTTCAGACAAAGAATCATTATAATTAGGCTCAAGAATGGTCAACTCTGTATACCTATGGAATGTTTTGCAACATTTTAAGTGACAGCTTGGGTATGGTTTCATGTCGGGTTCATGTAAATTCAATTAACATTTAGGACGTATCCCATAGCGTAGCAAATGAACTAAAATCCTGGTTAGACAAGATAAGAAAATGCAAAATGCAACGAGTGCAAAAGAGACAAAGCTACTTACCGGTTAACCGGTAATGCTATTGGAACATGACCTTAATTAAAAACATTTACGGCAGCTCATTAGTTCGCTTGACATTGACATATGAGAAACTTCAATGTCAAATTAACCTATAAGCTGCCGTAAAATTTCTTAAATTAAATGTTAATTGAATTTGCGTGAACCCGACATTAACGTGCCAAAATAAAGATGTATTTAAAAATTTAACAGGATTAAACTTTTTTAGTAAATCAGCTATTTTTTTTTGCTTTATTGGCCAGGCTTTTTACTAACGCCATTTAAAATAAAGTAGGGACAAGGGGCTTTTAAATTCACGTAAATTAAGACGACTGTACAATGTGGTGCAATAAAAAAAATCGGTCGCATTGACCAAATGTCAGGGCCTACTTGAGTATTTTGTAAAAAGGGATGTCCCTGCGGTATTTTCAGAGCGTTAGAAAAAGGTTTCTGATTTTTTACATACTTCGAGAAAAAATTGAAAAAAATTTCTAATATCTCTGTATACCAGAATGGTAAGAGAGTGCGCATATGTTCGATCGTCACGATTTTCGATTACTAAGTATTCTCTTCCTACATACGAAGTGAAGTTTTGAAGTGAACGCGCATAAAGATTTTGAAGCATTGTGCCTAAGATATTTCTCATATTTAGTGCATACGTACTAAATAGTGCTTCAAACGGCCATTTGTAATCATATTGTACCCACACCATCCACTCGTATGCAACACTAATTTTTTGTAAATATTCATACATTTTGAGCATCATTAAATCGGTCTGAAAACAAACGAAGATTAGTAATATTTGATATTTTGGATCTACTTACATCCAATTTTACAAATAAAAAATGTACATTTCTTTTTGAGATTCAGATTTTTGTAGAAAATAATTGTTATACTCCGAGGCAATAGTCGAAAACGAAAAGTATACAGGTGTCCGCGATTAATGTGCTTTTTCTTAATGGGAAAATACCTTTGATTATACAAACATGGATGAAGTATTTACTTAAATTTGCATTGGTTTAAGTGAACCAAAGTATTCTCGAGTGGAAGTAGAGTTTCCGAGACTAAAATGGCGTTCGACCTAAAACATTTGAATCCACCAATAGCAGCGGAGAAGCTAGCAAGAAGCTACTTGAAAGGCTTGCATTATGGCTGTCCTTCACGCAGCTTCTTGCTAGCTTCTAGAACCTAGCTTCTCCGCTGCTACTGGAGGATTTAAATGTTTTAGGTATGCGCACGCGTACCTAAAACATTTGAATCCTTCAATAGCAACGGAGAAGCTATAGCTTCTAGAAGCTAGCAAGAAGCTGCGTGAAGGGCAGCCATAATGCAAGCCTTTCAAGTAGCTTCTTGCTAGCTTCTCCGTTGCTATTGGTGGATTCAAATGTTTTAGGTCCAACGCCGAAAAGAAATTAAGCAAGGTTTGATTACTTTTAGCTTCTTCTGCTTTAACAATGCGCGCGCATAATGTCATTGCAGCAGATCCTTTTTCATTTTATTTTTATTTTGTGACTTGTATTTGCTGGAGCGAGGCGTGTATTGTGTATTTAAAGTATTTAGTATTCATTTACGTATGAACAAAATGCACAATAAACAAATAATAGTATTTTATAGGTTATATTGTTAGGTTAGAAGCAGCTTATTTTTGTCGTGCGTATGAACCTGCAATTTAATATGACAGATGTCAGTGGAGTGCAAGGCTAGCATAAGTGGGCCTTGTACGACGTCGACGCAGAAGCCCATTGGTAAGCAGTGCATCGCACAGTTTAAAACTTGAGTTTTACATGAATCTGATCCATGGGGTCAGATTTTCCTCATACTCATAGCTAAGTGCATGCGTTAACCTGACTTATGGTCCGTCTTTATGAGATACAAAGTTTCTAATGGCTGCCCTAGTGATAGTTGATGATAAAAGAGTTTGGACGCTCAAAGGAGGGAAATAGCGGAAGTCTCTTTCTATATTGCATTTTGGAGCTCTCGATAGCTGGTCCTAAAATCTCCCTTGAAAAATCTGGTAACTTGGTGTAAAATCTGCCAAATTTTTAAATATAGGTTATGTAACAAATCAAAATGTTTCATTGGCGTACTTGAGAAAAACATATATTTTTTTAAAATCTTGTTTAGGCTATTTTGAAACAAATTATGTTAGAATATTATGAGAAAGCTTTATATATTAATATTGAAAAACAATATAACACGATGGCATTTTTTTAGATTTACTTTTTAATGTTTATTTTAATAAAAATACAACATTATTTTTTTATAATACCAATATGGATTAAAAAGTTTCCGACTTTGTTTCTTCGACCAACAGAAAGTTATTAGTTTAATCGAAGATTAAACTAAGTAATCCTCCAGAATAGCCCCAAAAGTAAAATAAATTGAGGTATAAAAACCTGGAACTAGTGTCATTCATAATATTTTGGACTGAATATTCTTAAAAGAAGATGCACCGACGGTTATTCAATAACCACATTATTTTCATTCGACTCTTTTCTACCATTTTTGTCCTTCCAAAGTTTGTTGGGACTTTTTCTTCCACAAGACAATTTTCCTGAGATGACCTCTTTCAAACATCCAATAATCTTTATCGCAAATGCCTCCAAAATTATTTAATACTTTTAATCGAGGCGTTTTACTTTATTCTAAAGTTTTGCTGTATTTTGTGATTTGCTTATTTTAAATTTTGACGTTTCTAAACGAAAAGTTTTCAAAAATTGTAAAACGTCAAATTTTAAAATAACTAACAAATACAAAATACAGTAACATTTTAAGAAGAACTAAAACGCTTTCGATTAATGGAAAAGCATTAAATAATTTTGGAGGCATTTGCGATGAAGATTATTGGATGTTTTGCAAGAGGTTATAGCACGAAAATTGTCTTGTGGAAGAAAAAGTCTCAACAAACTTTGGAAGGGCAAAAATGGTAGACAGAGTCTAATGAAAATAATGTGGGTGTTCAATAACCTTTTTTGAGAATATTCAGTCCATTTGTTTAAAGGAAACTATTTTTTAAAAGGTCCAAAACCAGAGTTTTATGAATGATAATAGTTTTATTTTGGTCGACAAAGTAAATTGTATTCTTTTCAATAAAGTTGTAAATTTTTATCAACGTTTATCATATCACGTAAGTTATACTAATTTTAAATTAAGCTTCTCAGGTTCTAAATTGTTTTTTTTAATGAGTTTCTTTCAAAATTTAAATTAAATAAATTTAAAATTAAAAAAATAGTACGCATATGTGCGACATTTCTTTCAAAATTTGAAAGATTTCAAAGTCACTGAAAAATTGTACAGGATTGTCAACCTTACAACAACAAAATTACTATATGGAAATTTGACGTCTGTCTGAAGTGGCTTCACTCTATTATATCAACTCACTCTAGGCTGCCCTACACGCAATTTCTTGTTAGCTTCTTTGCTGCTATTGGAGGATTTAAATGTTTTAGGTATGCGCGCGCATTGTTAAAGCAAAAAAAGCTAAAAGAAATCAGGCACGGTTTGATTTTGTATAGGGCAGCCATAAGAAAACAAACGGCTAATGCATGCAAAAGTTAGTGTACGAATTAGAAAATCTGACCCCTGGTTAGATTAAGATTAAGGGTCATTATTTTCATCTCTTATTAAACTGACTTTTAGTTAAAGTTACAGTTAACGCCGATTTAAGCTATTCTGATTGGTTAAAATGGACTTTAACAGGAACTTTAACTAAAAGTAAGTTTAACAAGAGATGAAAACAAGGGGCTAAGTTATATGTATAATACCTTTGTTATTGATATGGGGAATTGATATGACATAATTGAATATAATGCCATATTACTTATATTATTGATATTGCCCCCATTTACTGATCTTGTATCTCTTAGGATAAGCGAAATCTTAAACTTACGTCTTCAACTAGGAGTCCGTTTAAAAATGATAGTGGTGTCGGTTCATTGAGGTATTTTGGTATCTCTTTAATTGTAGGCATTTCTTCCAAATAGATGTATCTTACTGGCTCCCAAACCATGAACTGCTCCAATTCAGTTGTAATATTTCTATTTTCAAACCAAGTCAACTAAAAGAAGTTAATCTGCATTATTCTTGTTCTCACGAACTGATATTAATAAAGAACAACGTTGTTTCTAGCCCTTACATTAAACAGGATTCTTAGTAGATATCTGTACTTTTTTCAATTTAGTATAATTTAGTTTAACTTAACTTAACCTAACCTTACCTAACCTAGTCTCCTAACTCAAAGCCATTTAAATAACGTAGAATCAACAGTTTTTATTCGCGCACCCCCCGCTTTTATTAATCCGGTCAATAATGATTATCTTTTCTACCTGGTTAATAATATACCATTAATTCTTTAAATAATATTTTTAATGGAGTCGATGAAGTGTCCAGTCGATGTATTGTCCGGGCGATGTAGTGTAGTCGGTAAAATGTGCACTTGTTTGGGCATTCTAAGAATGGAATTATTCTATTCTTGGAATATACAGAGGCAAAAGTCCGCCCCCCCCACCTTAACTTTTGAACGGTTTGAGTTATTGATTTAAAAAAAATTCTTGACAAATTAGCACTAAAAAAACTACCTTTTGACAAAATTAGTTTTTCAAAAAATAATAACGCCCACATAAGGGGACTATTTACTTAATTTTTTTAAAAGTAAAGAGGGGTCAAGTGACCCCTCATTTGAAAGCTATTTTTATTTCCAAGACAATGACGTTTACGAATTTTAGATTGATTCAGTAGTTTTATTGTACTGTGCGTTTTAAAATAAAGCACAAAAATCCTGTTTTACGTAACAAATGCAACAATAAAAGACTTAAGTGACTCCAAAGTAAGAAGGGGTGTATGTTTTCTTTTTATTTAAAAATATTAATAATTTGTTTTTTGTTAGTATGTTTTATAACAAATGTTTTAAAATAACATACCAGAATTATTTTTTTTTTGAAGAACGAAGTAAAATAGGGTTAAAAAATATAATTAATTAAAAAAAAATTATTTAGAATCATAAGGTTTTGTTTTTTTGTATTTTATGTTGGGACACAGGGTATAACACATTTTAACAAAAAAATATTACATATTTTTTTTAATTAAAGAAAAACATGCACCCTCACCTAATTTCAAATCGGAGAATACGTTTAATGAGGTACCGTGCTTTACAAAAATTCCAACCAAAAATGAATTCTACAAGGTTATTCGCTGCAACTTTAAAACACTTAATCTTCGAGATAATTTTATGACAAAATATAAGACAAAGACATCTACTCAAAACTCTCCATTAAATAATGAGATGCTGGGTTGGACTGGAAAAAACGCTGTCTTTATAAATGATGCACTCACTCCTGCAAACAAATATTTGTTAAGTCAGGCCAAACGTCAACTTAAAAATGAAAATGGTTATAAGTATGTGTGGTCTAAACATGGCCTTATTTATTGTCGAAAAACAGACACATCAAAAATAGGAAGAATAGCAAAGTTGGAAGACATTCAAGGAATGTTAGACAACTAACCACCTATCTATTTGATACAATTTAATTATAAATAATGTTTTTTTTTTTTCAATGACTTCCATAAATGAATTCTCGGATATTCATACACTTCATTCATTTGAAGATGTTTCAAATTTTGCTTTAAGCACCCTTAATGATATAAATATTATGTACCTAAATGCAAGATCAATTAAAAACAAAATTGACCAAATTGAAATCCTCTTAAATAAACTACCAACAAAAATCCATATTATATGTGTTACGGAAACATGGGTTCGTAACGAAGAAAAGCACCTTTACAATATCCCCAACTTTGTGTCAACTTATGCTACACGCGCTAAAACTGGTGGAGGAGCGGGTATATTTGTTCATAAAGACCTGACCTATGAAGTGCGTAAAATAATAGAAAACGAAATGTCTCTTATATGCATTAAAATATCCAAACCAAACATTACTTTAGTAACCGTTTATAGACCTCCCAATTACAACGTTCTTTCATTTTTAGACGCAATAGACATTGAATTAAGCTCATTAAAAAATTCTAATACAATTTTAATTGGTGATATGAATCTGGACACTAAAGAAAATAATTATCACACGATGCGGTATGATGTAATGTTAAACACAAACAATTTCAAAATGTGCAACTCCATAGAAGCAACCAGAACCACATCTCATAGTGCAACCCTAATAGATCATGTTATAAATAATTTTGAAACACCTCACGTAAAAATCGCGTTGTTTGACTACAGTATAAGCGATCATAAAGTGCAACTTATTAAACTTAATAACTGTCCACCTCCACAAGCTTTTCAAGCTAAATATTTCGTTAAACATTTTGTTGACTTTCCCGTTCTTAAAATCAACCTTAACATGCTAATTAGTGAATTAGACACATATACTGATGCAAATAAATTGTATAAAGACTTAACTTCTGCCATTAAAAATAGTTACAAAATAAAAGTTATACGAATAAAAAATAAATACCATGAAAGGAAGCCCTGGATAAATGATGAAGTCTTATTTACTATCAAAAAAAGAGACAAATATTTTCAATTAACAAAAAAATATCCCAACAGTGTTGATCATCATAACTCTTACGTACATTACAACAAAGAAGCGCGCACAGCAATAACAAATAGTAAGCAAGCCTATTACAATTCATGTTTCGAAAACACAGGACTGGACCCAAAAAAGTTATGGAAGACAGTAAACGAAGTAATACACAACTCAAATAGTAAAAAACATAAATCAATAGTTAAAATGTTTGACGATGATGGAAAAGTTCATGAGTCAGCAAAGAACATAGGCAATGTTTTAAATTCTTACTTCACTGAAGTGGGCCAACGCATTGCCAGTTTGTTACCCGACGTTCCTGTTATTGAAGATACTCCTGCCAATTTCTCTATGTTCCTGCAACCCGCTACCGAGCTTGAGATAGAAGGAATTTTAAAGAAGATGAACTCATCAAAAGCAACAGGGTCTGACAACATTAGTGTTGGTAGTGTCAAGTTGTGTTCGAAAGAGTGTGCAATCGTTATGTGCAAAATAGTGAATCTCTCGTTCTTAACCGGCTGTTTACCCGATGATATCAAAGAGGCTAGAGTTGTACCTCTTCCTAAGTCAGGTGACCTTAGCATTCCATCCAATCATCGACCTATTTCTGTGCTTCCTGTTCTATCTAAGGTAATCGAAACTTGCATGAATACGAGATTACTAACGTTTTTAGAAAAAAATAACATTCTATTTTCTGGTCAATATGGCTTCCGTAGATCGAGCGACACCGAGACAGCAGCTACTGATTTGATATCTGAAATCCAACTAAACCTAGATCGAGGCAAATTATGCGCCCTAGTGTCCCTCGATCTGCAGAAGGCATTTGACACAGTTAATCATAACATACTTCTCGAAAAATTAAATAAAAATGGCATAAGAGGTGTCGCTT
Source organism: Cartodere bifasciata (assembly GCA_963920755.1). Classification (NCBI taxonomy): domain Eukaryota; kingdom Metazoa; phylum Arthropoda; class Insecta; order Coleoptera; family Latridiidae; genus Cartodere; species Cartodere bifasciata. The sequence continues at coordinate 15,120,198 of OY987197.1, forward strand.
TAGAATGGTTCAAAAATTATCTTTCTGAAAGGTCGCAATATGTAAGCGTAAATAACATAAGAAGTGATAATAAGACAGTTTTATGCGGAGTTCCACAAGGATCCGTACTGGGTCCCACTCTTTTTTTAATCTACATAAACTCCATGTCAAAACTGCACTTAAACGGACTTCTTAAACTTTACGCTGACGACACTACCATATTCTATCACGGCGAAAATAAGAATGAAATACAAGAAAGAATAAAAAATGATTTAGTGATATTAAAAAATTGGCTCGACTCTCATAAATTGTCATTAAATATAGAGAAGTCGTCCTACATGTATATCTCATCTAGAAATCCTGGTGTGCAACCTTCGATTACCTTTGATCAGCTTACCTTAAAATATTGTAGTAAAATCAAATTTCTCGGCCTTGTAATAGACTGTCAACTAAACTGGAATGAACATATCTTACATGTTAGTAAAAAAACAGCTTCTATTGCTGGACTACTTTATAGACTATCGTTTATTTTGTCCGAAAAGGTGTTACGACTTATATATTTTGCTCATATTCATTCTAACATGCAATATTTAATATCAGTTTGGGGAACAGCCTCCAAAAAGTATCTGCAACCATTAAGAGTTGTGCAAAACAGAGCTGTAAAAAATATGTATAGGTTGCCACGCCTTTTTTCCACTGTTCTTCTGTATAAGAAATATAAGCTTTTATGTATTGACAATATTTACAAGGTAAAGATATGTACTTATATTCATCATGTTATAAAAAAAACCAAACATTCAAACATCGAACTTCGTAGAGTTGACACTGTACACACTTACCATACTCGTCAAGCAAAAAATTTATATTTAGAACCAATACGTTCAAAAGTCGGTGAAAAGTCGGTATTTAATAGAGGTACCAATTTGTATAATGCACTACCAATAGAGTTAAAATCATGTAAGATTTCTTCGTTTAAGACGAAGTTAAAATATTATTATATTAATCAATAGAATCTTAGATCTTTTTTTCTAATTTTCCATAATTTTCCATAATTTTTTATTGTTTTATTTTTTTCTCATAAAATGCATTGTTTAATTTTTCTTGTTTGAATAATTTCTTATTTGTAGATAGTAAATAATTTATACTGTCTTTTATCTTTCTTTATTTTCTATATGCAATTCAATATTCAATATTTAGAACTTAGTACTTAGAAACTCCTGTAAAAATTGTTAATTTCTTGGAGTAAATAAATAAATAAAACAAAAAAAATCGTTTTATTTTTTCACTGTTGCATTTATTAAGGAAATCGTTCTTTTTATTGAGAAGCTCCTAGCCAAAAAAATAATAAATATATCTTAAATTGGTAAACACCATTGTTAGAAATAAAAATATCTTTCAAATGAGGGGTCACTTGACCCCTCTTTACATTAAAAAAAACTAAGTTCATAGTCCCCCCATCTGGGGGTTATTATTTTTTAATAATCCAAATTTGTCAAAAGGTAGTTTTTTTTGTGTAAATTAACCTAAAAATTTTTGGAAATCAATATCTCGAACCGTTCAAAAGTTAAGGCCAGGGGGGGGGGACTTTTGCTTGTCACTGTATTTTTATTCTGACAGTTCCAAATTTGTGAAAAGTGGGGGAATATACAACCTAACCCTAAAAATATTGTTTTTGTTTACCTTAAAGAATTTGGGCGGTAATTATGTAATCGCAAATTATACCATTGTGGGCCCCAATTGTGCCCCAAAAAATAACAATTTAACACATAACCTATGCAAAATTCACGCTTGACATTTCTATTAGGTTAGGTATGCATCCCCACTTTTTCCATTCTCTTCATTCGTGCTGTTTTGCAAGAATAAAAAGAATGACAGGAACGATTCTGAGACATCAAAATAACAGTCATTCCGTTCAGGCAGAATAGCCAAACAAGTGTACTTAAAGTGTCTGTCGATGTACTGCAGTCGATGTAGTGTCCGGATACCCATATACCGGGTGAACCATTTATTTGGTACCTTAGGCTTATTTGAAATTTGGTTTGCATAAATTTGAAATAATGATCCATCTTTGGAAAATATTTTTATAATTTTACGACTTCCGGTTTAACCAGAAGTTGACGTAACGCTTATTATACTCTTCGCAAAAGAGTATATTGCGATTACTTTGACCTTCTCTAAAATCGTTAATATTCATCCTAGAGCAAAATTTATTGCAGATTCATGCGTTTCATGACTTATTAAGACTTTTATTTTTTGTCCGTCTGTCTGTCTGTAACGAAACTTCTGACCACGATAACTGAAGAACGGATTAATCAATTGATTTGAGATTTGGTGCAAAAATCAATCTCGTGTGGGGGAAGCCCTATTGTTTTTGAAAGAAATCAAATAATAAATAGAGGGTAAAAATCACCCCCAAAGTTGAAAAATATTCATATTTCGGTTAATATCAATTTTACAAAAAAAAATATTCTTAACTAAATTAAAGATTGTACCTATTTTCCCCTATAAAAAAGCATCTAGTAATTTTTTTGTATCCCCACCCGTTTACAAAAAAAAAATAAGTTTTACTTTTTTTTTATAAAATAAAAAATGCACCTTTTTAATCATCTACTGCGAAGAGTATCATATAGAATGTGTAACAATTATACATATAACAATAAAAAAATAACCTATCTGCGAAGTGTCACTTTTTAAATGATCTATGCCACTCACTGATCTAAACCATTCATTGATCTAATCCGCTCTTGTTTTACATGGATTACCTAGAGTGCCTGGAAGAATTGACAGTTATTGTCGTCTTATAGAGTGGCGCCATGCATCATTCCTTCTCTGTCAAACAGATTATGTCATCAATTGTGATTGTAAGTTGTAATTGTTGTCACTTTGGCTATAACGTTGATGACATAATCTGTATGACAGAGAAGGAATGATGCATGTCGCCACTCTATAAGGCGACAATAACTGTCAATCCAGGCACTCTAGGATTACCCTATTTTTTATTATTGATTTGGATTCTCCCTTAAATTACGGTAGGTATGCCGTTAAAACCCCACCTTAAATGTAAACCCTTTTTTTACAAAAAATTATTAAATTTGTTTTTTTCATTACATTTGAAAGAAATTTATTTCTTGACGACGAAAAAAGATTTTGGAATACAATTTTTATCATTTCCTAACGTAAGAAGGCTCAGTGTTTTTCAAATGTAATACCACGAATGATGAGAGGATTGCCGGTAATACTAAATTTTATACGAAAACTTCGTTGCGTAGCAATTTTTAAGAGTCAAACTGCCATGACAAAAAAACGAGTGCCTAGGCTACGAAGCAGCCCTTGCACGAGTTTTTTTGTCAATGTCAATTTGACGAGTACAAAATTGCTTCACGCAACGAAGTTTGGGTAAATTAAAAATTAGTATTACCGTGCAATACTCGATTCATGAGTGGTATTCGAAAGATTATTTCCTGACAGTATTTAACTTACTTACAGTTTTTTTAATTATGATATAATAAGAAACATCTATTTCTGCCAAATATAAGTACCCATTTCAGTAGCGTTACAATAACCTTTTTAACGCAAATTTTTTCGTCTTCAAGTATTAAATACATAGTTTTCTACATAATAGCTATATTTTTTTGCAAAACACGTGTACCGAACAAAACGCAACTTTGCATTCATTTTTAAACTTTTTTTTAAGAACCTTTCAAGACATAAAAAGGTAGTGCAAGTTATGTCACTAATGTCAACTTGTAACATGAAGTCTGCTTATTGCACAGATCATACTGTGATCATAAAATTTATAAAGTTACAACTCCCCCAAAACATTATCCAAAACTGAGGTTGATATAGGAGATTCAACACATAGTTATTTGGGATAAGGAATACCAGCGGGGTGATAACGGAATATCGCTTCGTACGAAACCTACATAAGAAGACCATTAGGTTTCGTACGAAGCGATATTCCGTAATTACCCCGCTGAGGTAGTCCTGTAGTGGAAGACATTAAGGGCCCTTGAAGATGTATACATAGGTATGGCCAACTTTGACACTTATGACAGTTAGATCAAATTGCATGGCTTACTAGATTAAAAAGACAATGAAAAAGCATTGTCTTTTTAATCTAGGAAGCCATGCAATTTGATCTAACTGTCATAAGTGTCAAAGTTGGCCATACCTGAGTATATTCCAGGGATCTTAGAAGACATAGTTAAGTGTTTTGAAGAAAAGAACGCTTAGCCATGCCTAAGTGATAACACCACGTAGTCATAGCAACGTGGTGTTATCGCTGCGATAACACCACGGAGTCATAGCAACGTGGTGTTATCAGGCTAAATCGCAGGAAATGCGAGCTCAGATAGCAGGAGATGACTGGAAGGAAATAATCAGATGAAAATAACCCAAAATGTTCAAACCGGACATCAAGGATATTTTTTCAGAAGAGCATTGAGTTACATTTACAAAATAACCCCCAAAGTAGCATTTATAAGTTAAATCGTGAATTTTATTGGCCCTGCTTAGAGAAGCTTTTTGGAAATTCGGAGTATATGGGTACTGGGTAGATACCTTTACAATTTTTGATTTTTTAAGTGCCCGGACCTAACAGAGCTTGTATTCGCTCTAGTAGGTATCCTATTTTAATTCACTAGCGTTATCAGAAACATGGGATGGGATGACATCAAAGTTTAGGTTGTATTTAATAAATACATATGATTTTGGTTTGAATAGTTTATGCCTTTTAGGTACCTCCAGTTTTTGATCATTTGGATTACATTAAATCGTACCTATACGTTTTGTAGGAATATGTCGTAGCACCAATACGTGTGGTAGTGTATACTTTAACAGAATACGTGCAAAACAGAATACAAATGGATAAAAGTGTTGAAAAAAAAGAAAACGGATGATTTGACATTTAATAATTGATTATTTTATTTACTTTTCTTTTCAAAAATTATAGGAAATATGTGCAATAAGTATAAAACGAGGTTGCCAAATTTAACTGTTTTTACATAGATTTATTTTTTGTGAATCGTCATGTTTTTCTGTGTTTACAAGCCGTTCCACCTTAAGCATGTTCCTACAAAGTTTTATCGCGTTTATGCGCCAAATTTTAGAATTTCTCTATACATCCATAACCTTCATCGTGGCTAATGCACGGTTTACACAACTTCTTTACCCCAACTTCTTTCCCCTTTACCTCATAGTCTTCGAAGATAAATATGTGTAAATGTTATTTGGCGTTCAAACAGAAAATCTTTACCTCCGTCTCTTTCTGTACTTTCTGTTTAAACGCCAAATGGGATTCACACATATTTATCTTAGAAGACTATGAGGTAAAGAAGAAAGGAGTTGAGGTAAAGAAGTTGTATAAACTCTCCATAAATTCTTTAATTTAAAACTTACAAACTCATAATTAAGGTTTTCCAAAGGTGATGATACCATGTTTGCTTGTAATATCAAACTGTGGTACACTTTTTTCCAATCTGCTATTACTATCACATTGTCGTCAAAATCAAATTGAATGGGATATTCCCAAAAACCCATTGTAAACCAACGAGTGCTCTTATCTTTGACAATCATTGTGTCAGGATTACTTTTCTACAAAATAAAAAGCGTAGGTATTAAAATCAGTATGTCCCACATAAGATGACCCAACCCCTTATCTCAAGAACTAAACTAGCTGAGTCGAGACCGGTGGATCCGACTCTTGAGTTCATTTCTTACGTTACATTCATTTTTTTGTTAGAATCAAAGCGTTTCCTGAAGATAGTCCAGAAGGTCCAAAACATAAACACAACCTTTTATGTTTCTAAATACATGTCCAAAATTTACATTGCATTTACCAGGAAATAATTTTTGATTAATAAAAATTGTATTGAACTTTTAAACGATATGACCTTGACATGCCCTTGAACTTCTGTCTTTTGGTTATCCATCCTCAAAGTTTAAAACCTTTAACTATTGTGATCTTTAAGATAACCGAAGTCAAACTATAAATCGCTTCCTGAAGATGGTCTTCTAAGTCCGAAACATAAGAACAACCTTTTGTGTTTTCAAAAACAAGTCCAACATTTACCTTGCATTAAACTTAAAATAGTTTTTAAGTTATAAAAATGCTATTCACCTTTTAAACAATATGACCTTGATATAACTTTGAACTCCTGTCTGTTGGTTATCTATCCTCCAAGTTTGAAACCTCCAACTATTGTGATCTTTGAGATAACCGAAGTCAAACTATAAATCGCTTCCTGAAGATGGTCTACTAAGTCCGAAACAAAAGAACAGTCTTGTGTGTTTTCAAAAACATGTCCAACATTTACTTACCTTGCATTTAACTTAACATAGTTTTTTAATAATAAAGAGGCTATTGACCTTTCAAGCAATATGACCTTGACATGACCTTGAACTCCTGTCTTTTGGTTATCCATCCTACAAGTTTGAAACCTTTAACTATTGTGATCTTTGAGATAACCGAAGTCAAACTATAAATCGTCACCTGAAGATGGCCTACTAAGTCCGAAACATGAGAATAACCTTTTGTGTTTTCAAAAACATGTCCAACAATTACCTTGCATTAAACTTAACATAGTTTTTTAGTAATAAAAATGCTATTGACCTTTCAAATAATGTGACCTTAACATGACCTTGAACTTCTGTCTTTTGGTTATCCATCCTCCAAGTTTGAAACCGTTAACCATTGTAATCTTTGAAATAACCGAAGTCAAACTTTAAATCGTTTCCTGAAGATGGCCTACTGTTCGAAAAGTTCGAAACATAAGAACAACATTTTGTGTTTTTAAAAACATGTCCAACATTTACCTTGCATTTAACTTAGCATAGTTTTTTAATAATAAAAATTATATTGACCTTTAGAAAGATATGACCTTGACATGACCTTGAACCCCTGTCTCTTGTGTATCCATCCTCCAAGTTTGAGTCCTCTAACTATTGTAGTATTGGAGCTATATCAATGCAAACATTGACATTTGAAAACGTCATAGCTTTTTTCCTAGACATAGAATTTTTTTTAAAAAGTTTTAACACAAAGGGCTCTTCGAAAGAATATGTTTAAGCAAAAAAAAATCACAATATTTTGGGCTAGATTTTTTTTTGCATGCAATATCTTCTAACCTTGACCAGTGGTCATGTTGACCTTGAGGTCACCTTGACCACAAGGCTTTGGTATTTACTTATGCCAAGTTTGAACCTTCTATCTAGTACCATAGTTGAGTAAATTACAGTTAAAGAAATTTTTTGTCCCGTACATCCATCCATCCTAACATACACCAAAGTGATATTTTTTAATAACAACCCAGTGGATGGTCCGATCGAGATGATTCTAGTATTAAAAGATCGGTAATTTTTTGTAGCATCTTTCCAACACCCTTAACATTTCTGTATCTTGCTTCGTTTAGGCACAGTTTCAAAAAAACATCGATTTTCAGAAATTGCAATTACAATAGTACATTTCCTTTAGAGAAATGAACTAAAATGCTAGCAAATATTTTTTTTTTCGCAAGATTGTTAAGTAATGAACCAAATTTTTATTTTTAGTAATTTTTTACTATACACGGTGTTCCATTTACTTGGAACACATTCACTTCTTTAATTTAAATGGAACACTCTATACCGTGTGTGCCGCAAAAAGCGCAAGAGCTCATAACTTTCTATGTATACTTTCTTCAGAACTGAAATTTTAGCAGTTATTTTCGAAGATTTTTAGCCTTCTTTTACATGCATTTACAAAAATGTATGACTTCCGGTTTAAGCGGAAATGACATTTTGTATTTTTAAATCAGACAGCCTATATATTTTGACATTTTTAGAAACATTCTTTTAATAAGAATCACCAATATTAACGATTTTATAGCACTTTGAAAATGAGCTGATTTGGTCCTACAGAGAACGCTGCAATCTATGCTTGACCATACTAATAATAATGGTACAACTAATAAGTGGATTGACTAGGATAGACGATTATGATGAAATTAGGTGATTTTTAAAGAGCTATACAGGGTGTCTCAAAATGGGCGCCCACGGACCCCGAGGCGTGGTTGAGGAACACAAACGATATACAAAATCAGAAACATAAATTTTATTGGGGGCCCCATTTCAAAAATATGGGGCTGCAAACTTAGCAAAGTTTGGCAACACTGTTAGTTTAAATCCGCGTAGTTTAAAAAAAATCAAGTTAGTAGGTGAGCAAACATGAAACTTCAACTTGACATTAGGAAATAGGTTAATGTTTATTTTTAATTTGAAAAATACAAAATAGTTTGAATAGCTGAATTTTATACTTCTTTTTTTATAAAATGTAACAAATCAATAAAATCATATCGTAATTGGTAAAAACTAATGTATGTTCGAAATAACAACAAAACTGTTAAAAATTACGGCCATAACAAAGTAAGTTTAGACTTTTCTGGTAACACATCTATTATTGTTCTTAACGAGGTTCTTCATTTGGGGAATGATAGTAATTCTGCATTGGGGCTCACATTGGAACTTATTTCATTCAAATATTACAAATTTCTGATGCTGCTCCAAACTAAACACCTTTACCATTTGGATCAAATCGGCTCTATTCTCACAGGAACTTTATTGGGGCACTTAATGCTGTGGATTCGTATTACCATATTTCTTGTTAGTAAAAGCGAATCATTTAAAAAAACTTGAATTAAAAATTGACGCAGACAATAAATTAATGACACTTATCACTGATAAATAAAATTTATGCTCAGTTTCCCTTAGTTACGAGCATGGCAACTTTAATCAAAATCAAAAGGTAAGACATTGTTGCCGCATAGATTTTGGGGTAATATTCTAAAAATTAAAATTCATTTTTTATGGGAAATAAACATCATTGGACCAAAATTTTGCAATAAATAATTAGTTATAGTCCCTGTCTTTCAATAATTAAGTAAATTATGTTTTATTATACTCTTCGCAAGACTAGGTCCGAAGAGTATATTGCAATCGATCAGAAAATCCTAAAATCGTCAATTTTCGTCGTAGAGCAAAAATTTTTGCAGATTCGTGCGTTTCATGACTTTTTAAGATTTTCATTTTTTGTCCGTCCGTCTGTCTGTCTGTCTGTCACGTTTCTTGTGGTCACGCTATCTCAAAAACCAAAAGCGATATCAAACTCAAATTTTAAGGAAAAATCGATCCCTATAAGAGGAAGATCCCTATTGTTTTTGGCAAAAATCTGATTACTACAAAGCCCCCTTTTAAGCCCCCCAAATGAAAAAAAAATTGTAGCGCGACTATTATTAAATTTACAAAAAAAATTATCTGACATAAAACATAAAAAATTTAATTCTTTACAAAAAAGTATTCGTTAGTTTCTTTGTCCGACCCCCCAATTTCCCCCCAGCACAAAAAAACCTGCTATCTTCGTTATTATCTAATCTACACAAAAAATTATTCCTAACAAAATTAATGAAAATTTAATTTTCTATCAAAAATGTTTGTTCGTTTTTTTAAATATAGACAGTGAGGTTAAAAAAACAAAAAACAAATGATTTTAGTAGCAAAAAACTTTTAAGTCCGAATAGCGTCACGCGTCAGTCAAGATGGCCATGCCAAAAATATTTTAAACAAAGAAACAAAACTAGCTGTCAGAACAAATAACCCCAAATTTCTGAGACATCAGAACTGACGTTTATCTTCTTCGTTGACGAAATTCTTCGTGTTTTCTGTTAATAGTTTGCACTCTTCGCAAATTTTTTTTAGAAACTATTATCTAATAATAATTTTCTTGCGAAGAGTATACTATAGAATGTGTAGCAATTATATAAAATATTGATTTAGCTTTGACTTAAAAAATACAGGGTGTCTCAAAACGGGCGCCCACGGACCCCAAGGCGTGGTAGAGGAACACAAACGATTTACAAAATCAGTAACAAAAAATTTTTGTGCGGGCCCATTCCAAAGATATGGGGCTTCAAAGGTACAAAATTTGCACCCTTATAGCGACTTTCTTAAGTAATAATAAAACATAATTTACTTAATTATTGAAAGACAGGGACTAAAACTAATTATTTATTGCAAAATTTCGGTCCAATGATGTTTATTTCCCATAAAAAATGAATTTTAATTTTTAGAATATTACCCCAAAATCTATGCGGCAACATTGTCTCACCTTTTGATTTTGATTAAAATTGCCATGCTCGTAACTAAGGGAAACTGAGCATAAATTTTATTTATCAGTGATAAGTGTCATTAATTTATTGTTTGCGTCAATTTTTAATTCAAGTTTTTTTAAATGATTCGCTTTTACTAGCAAGAAATATGTTAATACGAATCCACAGCATTAAATGCCACAATAAAGTTCCTGTGAGAATGGAGCCGATTTGATCCAAATGGTAAAGGTGTTTAGTTTGGAGCAGCATCAGAAATTTGTAATATTTGAATGAAATAAGTTCCAATGTGAGCCCCAATGCAGAATTACAATCATTCCCAAAATGAAGAACCTCGTGAAGAACAATAATAGATGTCTTACCAGAAAAGTCTAAACTTACTTTGTTATGGCCGTAATTTTTAACAGTTTTGTTGTTATTTCGAACATACATTAGTTTTTTCCAATTACGATATGATTTTATTGATTTGTTACATTTTATAAAGAAAGAAGTATAAAATTCAGGTATTCAAACTATTTTGTATTTTTAAAATTAAAAATAAACATTAACCTATTTCCTAATGTCAAGTTGAAGTTTCATGTTTGCTCACCTACTAACTTGATTTTTTTTAAACTAAGCGGATTTAAACTAACAGTGTTGCCAAACTTTGCTCAGTTTGCAGCCCCATATTTTTGAAATGGGGCCCCCAATAAAATTTTTGTTTCTGATTTTGTATATCGTTTGTGTTCCTCAACCACGCCTCGGGGTCCGTGGGCGCCCATTTTGAGACACCCTGTATAACATTAAACTTCTACCGATTTCGAATTCTGCGAAGAGTAACTTCTACCTCTACCCATTCTAGTTATTACTTAAGAAAGTCGCTATAAGGGTGCAAAGTTTGTACCTTTGAAGCCCCATATCTTTGGAATGGGCCCGCACAAAAAATTTTCGTTACTGATTTTGTAAATCGTTTGTGTTTCTCTACCACGCCTTGGGGTCCGTGGGCGCCCGTTTTGAGACACCCTGTAGAATCGTTAATATTAGTGATACATTATTTTTTTTAAACGATTGTATTCATATTATAAGAATGTTTCTAAAAATGTCAAAATATATAGGATGTTCCAATTAAAAATACAAACTTAATGTCATTTTCGTTTTACCCGGAAGTCATACATTTTTGTAAATACATGTAAAAGGAGGCTAAAAGTCTCCTTAGACAACTCCTAAAATTTTAATTCTATAGATACTATACGTAGAACGTTATGAGCTCGTGCTCTTTTTGCGGGGAACACGGTATATTTTTAAATTCCTCTAAAAATGGGAATAATTTTCTTAAAAGACTAAAACCTCTAACCTCTAACTTTTTTAGTTTTTGCAAAAAAATTGTTTTAAAATTTTTGTCAGTGACAGCAGTTTCCAAAAAAATCATAGTACCTTTTATGGCTGATATTTTTGCGTAAAATTTATACAACTTATAACTTAGATGTTTAAAAAACAGTTCTATCTAAAATTTGACCAAAAATCGTAACCGGAAGTAAAGAATTCGCCGTTTAATTTCGATACATTAAACCCGTTTTACTTTTAAAAAATTAAATACAAAGCTATATTTTTTTGGTCCATTAAATTCACTTTTATATTTCCTTTTATTTAATACTAAAAATGTCATCCAAGAAAAGCACTATAATTCTTTTTGAAAACGGCCGCAACTGGATTTTTTTTTTTGCAAAAACTAAAGAAGTAAGAGATTTTAGACTTCTAACAAAATAATCCTCATTTTTAAAATTTTATCGAATAAAAAGTGAATAAAAAAACACGCCTAAAGACATGTTTTCAGATATTTCTGTCAATAGAGCGTATTCGTACAAAAATTGGTTGGGGTAACCTTAAAGATCAGTCATATCATCCGTCGTTTCAGATGCTAACTGACATTACTTCTGATTTTTATATTTTTACCAAATATAAAGCTTATATACCAAAAAAACAACAAACTGCTGGTTTAAACCATTCTATGTACCATCTAAAAGGTTTGTATAACATTTAAAGAGTGCTTTACACCTTTAATTCTTTATAATTAGGTTAACAAGGAAATTATGACTCATTTACAAAAGGATTTTCGTGAATGTTTAAAATTTTTTTGGATGTACGAATTTTGCATTAATAGTACCATTATAAATGAGTCATTATGCCCTATTTTACCTAATTCTGAAGAATTGACGTTGTATAACACTCCGGTTATGTTATAACGTGCAAAATTTGACGTCGAGAATGTTTTAACAACGAAAAAAATTGAAATTTTACAAATGCGTGGCAAAAGTCGACGTCAAATTTTGTGGATCGTGCGATACAAACCTTTTAGCTGGTACGTAGAATGTTTTAAACCGGCAGTTTGTTGTTTTTTGGTATATAAGCTTTATATTTGATAAAAATATAAAATTCAGAAGTAATGTCAGTTAGCATCTGAAACGACGGGTGGTATGACAGATCTCCTAGGTTACCCCAACCAATTTTTGTACGAATACGCTCCATTGTTTTTGGTAAAATTTATTTGTTACAAAAAATTTGAACAAATACATTTTACTTAAAACAATTGACAGAATTATCTGACGTAAATCAGGTCGAATAAAGAAACACGTCTGAATAAGCCTAATTAAATCCTAAACGTCAGTGTATAAATTGATACCTATTTATGCTTTTCGCTAATAAAATTATATTTTTTGTTATAGGAGAGTTTATAGTTTGGCCTCATCTCTTCGCAGATTTTTTTAAATAATATTAAAAAATTATTGTTTTTTAAATTTTACTAGTTATTGCCGTATTACTGCGAGGAGTATCCCATTAAGCCCCTAAATGGCCCCCTTCTATTGGGTTTTTTTTAATTTTATTAGTTATTGTCGTATTACTGCGAGGAGTATCCCATTAAATATCGGCATTTTATAGAGAAATCTAACCGGCTCATTGCTCAAACCTACTCATTGATCTAACCCACTCGAAGATCTAACCCACTCGCTGATCTAACCCACTCTAGTTTATGCTTTATAAATTTTACTAAAGCTTTTGATTTCATCCAGTGGAATCAGCATTGGTCAATCCTAGTTGAATTGGGCACCCCACCGTATCGGGTATATGGGAGCAGCGCACAGACAACCCTTTAGGTATACCAAATAAGTTTGAGCTGCGCACACATTTGTTATGCAGTTAATCCATTTACCCTCATTAGGAAACGGATAATCCTTTAATTTAAGATGTTTAGATATAGGTACAGCAGTCAGTAAAAATATTTTATACTTTTATTTTGTATGAAGATCAAATAATTTTAAACTACAATGCTTTCTGACTGTGTTGTACCATTTTTAACATAACAACACCGAGAACAACACCTAGTAATATGTCCCTCAAAATTTTGGACGCACTGCTAGGCATCAACAGCTAGAGTTTATATTTTCTTTTTAGCAGCAAAACTTAACCTAACCTACGTAACCTAGTGTCCCCCAGTGGAAAAGTGTCCCCCAGTGCTTTCATAAAGTTCAGTCTAAAATCCTAACATTAAAAAAAAAACCTGCGAATGCGATGTTGGGTCCGGTAAACATTGGGGTGTTTGCCATTTTTTACTTTTTTTTCAAAATTCTTTCAAAAATGGTTAATTTAAGCCGTTTTATTTCGAAAAAAGTGAGGAAAATTCTATTTTTCCGGAAAATAATAGTGGCCCTAAACTTTACTGGAGCTAACAACAGCTTCGGTAAACATTGGGGTGTTTGCCAGTTCAGACTATTTTTAAATTTTTTTTTCATAAATTGCGAGGAAAAGTGTTTTTCTTTGTGAAAAAGTGAGGAAAATTAATTTTTTCTAAAAGAGGTAAGTAAAAAAGCGTGTTTTCCACTTCTGTATTATTACAATATCAAGCGCATTTTCAGCTATATTTTTTCAAGTAGGCGGTGAAAAATGCCGTACACGACGGTCTCTTTTGCACGGATCCTTCTTCAGCAAAATTAATATTTCCGTGCGAGCAATTTTAGAAATATTTTGGTACTGGGCCTGTGAGGTACGATCTGGTTGCATGCAAAATCTTACCGCTGTTGTGTCGAAGGTATCAGTGGTGCAGTTAAATAGATATATTCGCGACGTATGCAGTTGGAAATTGCTCAATGGCCCATTTTTGCTAGGTATGTAACTTTAAATAAGTACCTATCCATTTTTTCTTTACCGTAAAAGGGGAAGGGAGAAAATTAGTTAAAACTGATCAATTATTTCTTTTCTCCTTTAAGGAGGAAGGAAATAATTGATCATTTTTATCTTATTTTCTTCCTTCCCCTTTAACGGTAATGGAGAACTCGAACCGGTTATAAATACATAATTAAGGAATGGATCGCGGCCGCCCTTAATCCAATATGTCATTAATATTCCTTATTTAAAACACATATCTCAACGCAGGTTTGGCCTAGTGGCAGAGCGTCCGGCTTACATGCTGCCGGCAGTGCTATTTTTTTCTTTTTTTTTTTATCTTTGGGACCCATCCTTCTAAAGGTTCTACAGTTCTAGGTTAGATAGGTTATGGTAAAGTTTGCTGCTAAAAAGACATGTTAAACAAATGGGGCTGTATTTCTTAGTGATTTTTGGTTTTTAATGTTTTTATCGTCATAGACAGATACTTTCTATGGTCGGATCAAGGGCGGCCGAGATCGTTTCCTATATATTACTATTTTATTAAAATTGTTTTATACAAATTTCCACAACCTACATGAAAAAATATATCTGAAAATTCGCTTGATAATATGAGAATACGGAAGTGGAAAATACGCTTTTTAACTTACCCCTTTAAAAAAAAATTAATTTTCCTCATTTTTTCACCAAGAAAAACACTTTTTCTCGCAATTTGTGAAAAAATATTGAAAAAAAAGTGTAAAATGGCAAACACCCCAATGTTTACCGAAGCTGTTGTTAGCTCCGGTAAACTTTAGGGCCACTATTATTTTCCGGAAAAACAGAATTTTCCTCACTTTTTTCGAAATAAAACGGCTTAAATAAACCATTTTCAAAAGAATTTTGAAAAAAAAGTGTAAACTGGCAAACACCCCAATGTTTACCGGACCCGCGATGTTCCCTAAGGGTACAACCCAGAGTCTAAGGTAAAAGGATTAGGCAGGTAATTAGATTAATTTCTAGTATTTCTCAAAAATACAATTTGGGACTTCCAGGTAGAAGGCTTAAAATGTGCGCTGCTCAAACTCAACTATGGGCGCAGTTACAAGTGTTTTTCAGCGGCTGTGCGCAGTTCAAATACACCCACCGTATCTTGCAAATCGCAGCAAATCTCGTGAAAGCACTGTAGGTACGCAAGTACAACAGGACGAGTCAAACTGGATAATAATTTGTCTGGTTCTTTCGATGTAAAGGCTGGTGTCAGGCAAGGACTTATGGATTCAATGTATTAGCTAAGTCGTAGTAGTAAAACATGAATATGCCAGCAGATTTCCTAAATTGTTCTTTGACAAAAATATTTAGTTCTTACCACGTTAAGAGCTTTGTATGCATTTGTTCTGCTAATAAACTGATGGAAAATTAAACTGTATATTACGATGATTTTTAAATTTTTCCAACAAAAATTTGCTGCTTTCATATTTAAAATAAATTAAAGAATATTAGTTTTTCTACTGACAAATTTTGACTATTTGACATTATCTTGACTTGTTACATAAGATGTCAACGCCTTCTTATGCTAGCCCTACACGCAATTTCTTGCTAGCTTCTAGTAGACGGAGAGCCAGCAGTCATTTTGACTAAGGTGTTTTAACAAGGCTAAAAAGTTGTAGAGATATTATTTATAACATTCTAATAAAGAATTGTCCGGTCTGGCAAGCCAACCCCGGTTGCATCATCAACCAATACTTCTTTAAAACTGTCAAAAAATAATTTTAATTATGTTGTTTTAACAAGGTTGAAATTTTCATATGTTTTACTTCAAACATTGTAAAATACAAAAACAAAACTGCCAGACCGATTTAACGGTTGCAAGTACGTGCCAGACCGTCCTAAAGGGTGTCCCGCCGGGAGTTTCGAGTAGAAATATCTCAGGAACGGTTTGCATTAGCTTTATAAAATTTTGTATACTGGGGATTATTTGTATTATCTCACAAATAAACATATTTTCAACATGGCGACACTTCCGGTTCTACCGGAAGTTGTCAATTACTACCTTTTTTTGACCGACATACCCCATTTTTATTTTAGATTTGAATTCTATAAGTTATTTTAAGTTAAGTTTTTCAATTTTAACGGTTGCAAGTACGTGCCAGACCGCCTTAAAGTTGTTTTGCAATGGGTTATTTTTATATTGCTTTAACAAGACTAAGATTTTCAGTAATTTGTTATTAACGGGTCTAGGAGAATTCACCACCCACAATTCTTCGCCCACAATTCACCGATCCACAGTTCATCGATAAGACAATTCATCGCCACACAATTGTTCGATGGGAGAATTCATCGCCTAGTATGAATATTAAATGAAATGATTTTAAACTAGAATGCTTTCTGATAATGTGTTGATACATTTTAGTTCATTTCTCTAAAGGAAATGTACTATTGTAATTGCAATTTCTGAAAATCGATGTTTTTTTGAAACTGTGCCTAAACGAAGCAAGATACGTAAATGTTAGGGGTGTTGGAAAGATGCTACAAAAAATTACCGATCTTTTGATACTAGAATCATATCGATCGGACCATCCACTGGGTTGTTATTAAAAAATATCACTTTGGTGTATGTTAGGATGGATGGATGGATGGATGGATGGATGGATGGATGGATGTACGGAGCAAAAAATTTCTTTAACCGTAATTTACTCAATTATGGTACTAGGTAGAAGGTTCAAACTTGGCATAAGTAAATACCAAAGTCTTGTGGTCAAGATGACCACAAGGTCATACTGACCACTGGTCAAGGTTAGTAGATATTGCATGCAAAAAAAAATCTAGCCCAAAATATTGTGATTTTTTTTTGCTTAAACATATTCTTTCGGAGGGCCCTTTGTGTTAAAAATTTTTAAAAAAAATTCTATGTCTAGGAAAAGAGCTATGACGTTTTCAAATGTCAATGTTTGCATTGACATAGCTCCAATACTTCAATAGTTAGAGGACTCAAACTTGGAGGATAGGTACACAAGAGACAGGGGTTCAAGGTCATGTCAAGGTCATATCTTTTTGAAGGTCAATAGCATTTTTATTATTAAAAATGTATGTTAAGGTAAATGCAAGGTAAATGTTGGACATGTTTTTGAAAACACAAAAGCTTGTTCTTGTGTTTCGGACTTAGTAAGCCATCTTCAGGGAATTATTTATAGTTTGACTTTAATTATCTCATACACCATAATAGTTAAAGGTCTCAAACTTGGAGGATGGATACACAAAAGATAAAAGTTCAAGGTCATGTAAAGGTCATATTGATTGAAAGGTCAATAGCATTTTTATTATTAAAAAGCTATGTTGAGGAAAATGTAAGGTAAATGTTGGACATATTTTTGAAAACACAAGAAGTTGCTCTTGTGTTTCGGACTTGGTAAGCCATCTTCAGGAAACGATTTATAGTTTGACTTTAATTATCTCATACACCTTAATAGTTAGAGGTCTCAAACTTGGAGGATGGATACACAAAAGACAGGGGTTCAAGGTCATGTCAAGGTCATATCTTTTTAAAGGTCAATAGCATTCTTATTATTAAAAAACTATGTCACGTTAAATACAAGGTACATTTTGGACATGTTTTTGAAAACACAAAAGGTTGTTCTTATGTTTCTGACTTAGTGGGCCATCTTCAGGAAACGATTTATAGTTTGACTTCAATTATCCCATGCACCACAATAGTTAAAGGTCTCAAACTTAGAGGATGGATAACCAACAGACAAGAGTTCAAGGTCATGTCAAGGTCATATGGTTTAAAAGGTCAATAGCATTTTTATTATTAAAAACCTATGTTAAGGTAAATGCAAGGTAAATGTTGGACATGCTTTTGAAAACACAAAAGGTTGTTCTTGTGTTTCGGACTTAGTAAGCCATCTTCAGGGAACGATTTATAGTTTGACTTCAATTATCCCATGCACCACAATAGTTACAGGTCTCAAACTTAGAGGATGGATAACCAACAGACAAGAGTTCAAGGCCATGTCAAGGTCATATTGTTTAAAAGGTCAATAGCATTTTTATTATTAAAAACCTATGTTAAGGTAAATGCAAGGTAAATGTTGGACATGTTTTTGAAAACATAAAAGGTTGTTCTTGTGTTTCGGACTTAGTAAGTCATCTTCAGGGAACGATTTATAGTTTGGCTTCAATTATCTCATACACCACAATAGTTAAAGGTCTTAAACTTGGAGGATGGATAACCAAAAGACAGTAGTTCAAGGTCATGTCAAGGTCATATTGTTTAAAAGGTCAATAGCATTTTTATTATTAAAAACCTATGTTAAGGTAAATGCAAGGTAAATGTTGGACATGTTTTTGAAAACACAAAAGGTTGTTCTTGTGTTTCGGACTTAGTAAGTCATCTTCAGGGAACGATTTATAGTTTGGCTTCAATTATCTCATACACCACAATAGTTAAAGGTCTTAAACTTGGAGGATGGATAACCAAAAGACAGTAGTTCAAGGTCATGTCAAGGTCATATTGTTTGAAAGGTCAATAGGATTTTTATTATTAAAAAACTATCTTAAGTTAAATGCAAGGTAAATGTTGGACATGTTTTCAAAAACATAAAAGGTTGTTCTTATGTTTCGGACCTAGTAGGTCATCTTCAGGAGACGATTTATAATTTGACGATTAGTCAAGTCAAACTTAAAGAATGGATAATTAAAAGACAAGGGTTCAGGGTCATGTAAAGGTTTTATGGTTTAAAAGTTCAGTATAATTTTCATTATTCAAAAACTATTTTTTGTTAAATGCAATGTAAATATTGGACATGTCTTTAAAAACATAAAAGGTTGTTTTTATGTTTTGGACCTACTGGACTATCATCAAAAAACGCTATAATTCTAACAAAAAAATGAATTTGTACGTAAGAAATGAACTCAAGAGTCGGATCTACCGGCCTCGACTCAGCTAGTTTAGCATAACAGCACCGAGAACAACACCTAGTAACATGTCCCTAGTGTAATGCACACAATTTTAGACGCAATGTTAGGCACCGACTTAGCTAGGGTTTATATTTTCGTTTTAGGAGCAAAACTTAACCTAATCTACCTAACCTAACCTAATATCCCCCAGTGAATCGTGTCCCCCAGGGCTTTCATATAAGTCAGTCTAAAGTCCTGAAATTCAAAAAAAAGTATGCATATTGAACTTTACCCAGGTAAAAAAATTCCATTACCTCTATCCTCTCCGTTCTTGACCATTTAAGTCCGAAAATTGGGTATGTCTGCAAATTGGGTGTCTAAAAATAAGAGGACTCGGGCAATATTCTAGGTAAATAAATATCCAAGAAATTTCAATAAAATCATTCGGTAATTATTATCTATAATTATTTTGGTGGCAGGCAATATTCTAGGTAAATAAATTTCTGTTATTTATTTTTATTTTGTTCATTAAATAAACTAATATTCATACATTGCGTCTAAAATTGTGTGCATTACACTGAGGGACATGTTACTAGGTGTTGTTCTCGGTGCTGTTATAACCCAGGAAAATAAAACAAAAATTAATACAATCTGCCGAAAAATTATTTGTTAACTTTTTTTTTTACCATTATCTCTATATTGCCATAATATACAACATATCAAAAGTCCCCTAAGATCCCGTGCCGGCGTCATGCCATTTTAGAGGGTCAAAGGTCGAAGAGGACAGTTTTTGGTAAATAAATCTCTTCCTATTGGTCGGACAAAAAAAATGTAGGATGTAAATTGCAGATTGAACAATTACCTACAAAAAAATTCATACACACTTTTCCATCGAGCGACCGTTATCGCGTAGTATTGTCAATTATGCATGACGTTGGTATACTTTTAACACCGGCTAAAATACAAAAACGAGGAAAATTTCTTTCAAAATTTTTTAACCAGGGTTTTAATTTAACCCCTAAGATACATAATCGGCAATAAAGGGTCTTGTAAATTTTCAACTGCATGTATACAGGCGCTCCAAAAATAAATTTGGATATGTCTGTAATTTCTCAGGTTAATAAAACAAACTAAATTTTTTACAAAGAGATGTTAGCTCTTGTCCTTTCAATGAGTTACAATCCCCTAACAAAGCCCCAAAGTATCTAGTAATGTTATTATACTCTTCACAAGAGTATATTGCAATCGATCAGAAAATCCTAAAATCGTCAATTTTCGTCGTAGAGCAAAAATTTTTGCAGATTCGTGCGTTTCATGACTTTTTAAGATTTTCATTTTTTGTCCGTCGGTCGGTCGGTCGGTCGGTCGGTCGGTCGGTCGGTCGGTCGGTCGGTCGGTCGGTCGGTCTGTGGGATGTCACGTTTCTTGTAAACACGCTATCTTAAGAACCAAACTTCCAATCCTATTCAAATTTTAAGGAAAAATAGTACCCTATAAGAGGAAGTACCCTATTGTTTTTGACAAAAATCTGAGTACTATAAAGCCCCCTTTTCGGCCCCCCAAGTGAAAAAAAAATCGTAACCCAATTATTATTAAATTTACAAAAAAAATTATTCGACATAAAACATAGGAAATTTAATTCTTTATAAAAAAGTATTCGTTGGTTTTTTTGTCAGACCCCCCTGTTACCCCCCCACCACAAAAAAACCTCCTATCTCCGTTATTATTCAATTAACAAAAAAAATCTTTTTTACAAAATTAATGACAATTTAATTTTCTATTAAAAATGTTGGTTCATTCTTTGTAAAGTTAGCCAGTAAGGTTAAAAAAAACAAAAAAACAATTTTTTTAATAGTAAAAAACTTCCAAAGTCCAAATCACGTTACGTGTCGGTCAAGAAGGCCATGCCAAAAATATTTTAAACAAAGAAACAAAACCACTTGTCAGAAAAAATAACCTCAAATATTTTAAATGTCAGAACTGACGTTTATCCTCTTCGTTAACTAAATTCTTCGTGTTTTCTGTTAATAGTTTGCACTCTTCGCAGATTTTCTTTACTAAATTTTTTTTATATTAGACTAATAATTATCCTATAATAGTTTTCTTGCGAAGAGTATACCATAGAATGTGTAGCAATTATATAAAAAATAGACTAAGCTTTGATTTGCAAAGTATAAAGTTACACTACCGATTCCGAATTCTACTCGAGCTACTTATCTGTGAAGAGTAATTTCTACGCGTTTCGACTTCTACCCATTTCTAGTTTTTTTTTAAAGATTATTAGATACTTTGGGGCTTGGGTGTCCAAAGTTGACTACCTAAGTTAGGAAGGCTTTAGGTAATCATTGCACTACGGCGCAAGACATTTTTGAGTTGGGAAAAGGTTTAGGGGTACCTAAATGTTAGGTGCCACCCAAGGTACTGCGATGCAAGCGGCCATTAATTGTCAAAACGTCAAAGTCATGATACTGATTGGTTGTTTTAGCTTCAAGAGGGGTTTTCCATTGCTACGAATCACTTTGATCCAAACGCGTTTGGATTCATTCCGTGAGGCCACTAAGTCTATATGATTGGTCTAATTCGAATCCAAACGCGTTTGGATCCTGTGATCCGTGAGCAATGGAAAACCCGTAGTGACGTCACACTAATATGGCGAACAGACAATGAAAAGAAATTCAGGCAAAATACAGGGTGTCCAAAAAATGGCGCATAAACGCGATGGTACGATGTTGGGGCATGTCTAGGGACCCCCAGAAAATTGTTAAAAAAAATCTATCTCATATACCCTCGTAGATATGTTGCCCCAAAGTGCGAAACTTTAAATGCTTATATCTTGAATACAGGGTGGTCCAAGCAAAAGTTTCCACACCCATTATTTCCTGAACGAATTTGTTCTGGAGGAACTGCCGCGACACGTCATTTTTTTTTTGGAGGGGGACATCTAATTAGGGTATTTTTTAATTTTTTTGCTCAACCCTCCAAGCGGGGTGGTTACCCCATCAAAAATTTAAAATGGCACTACGGGTCAAGTGGGGTCTTATTTAAAAGCTACAATTTTTCTCTTTTCAAAAAAAAACATTTTTTCAAAATCGGGAGAAAATTTTTCAAAATTTTTTTTTTTTGAATTTTAAATTTAATCATACAGGGTGTCCCAGAATTGGCGCACCACCTGTATGGTACGCTGTTAGGGGATACCTGGGGATTCCAGGAAAATTGTTAAAAAAAATCCATCTGTTATATTCATTGAGGAAAATGCGAACAAAGTTGCTTAAATTCGGCAACACAGACTAAGAAAATACTACACAGTCTAGGTAAATAAGTCTAAAAATCCCATCTAAGAGTCTTGATTATACACTTTTGCATAAAATTTTATTGACATTGTTGTCAGCTTATTTCAAGAAAATTTTGTAAAATTAAATTTATTATAAAAATGTTATTTGACCATTAAAAAGAAGGAAAATTGGTGAAATGGTTTAAGATAGACTGCAGCTTTGTATTAAACCATATTTTTCGTTAATACGTGCTGTTGTTTTTAAGGTGTATGCGTTTAAAGTTTTGCACTTTGGGGCCTCATATCTTCGAGGGTGTATGAGATGGATTTTTTTTGACAATTTTCTGGAGATCCCTGGGCATGCCCCAACAACGTACCATACAGGTGGTGCGCCAATTCTGGGACACCCTGTATTTTACGCTTCTTAAAAAGAAAATTCTTAGACAGGTCGATTTTCTTACGAAGAAGAACATCTAACAATATATTTCTTAATTTTTTTCTTTAACCCCCCAAGCGGGGTAATAACCCCATCAATAATCTTTAATGACCATTCTGGGTAAGTGGGGCCTTATTTGAAAGCTACAATTTTTCTCTTTTCAGCAAAGTAAAAAATTTTAAAATCGGACAAATATTTTTCGAAATTTTGTTGTTTTTTTTATTTAAAATCTAAAAGTAAATTTACACAACTAAAAATTTTGATGTTTTAAGAAATTATTCTTAAAAAAGATCAAAAATGTTATTTCAAGAATACTTTCTTAAAAAATTTACTTTTAGATTTAAAATAAAAAAAAAGCAACAAAATTTCAAATAGTATATTAAAACATTGAGTTTTATAAGGAACGTTTTTTAGCACGCGTCCAGGATTGGAAAAAGAGCCGCGCAGCGGCGAGTTTTCCAATGGACAAGTGATAAAAAACGCCTTATAAAACGAGTTTTTTATACTATTTTTTATATTTGCATCATTTAATTCATTAAAAAGCATTTTTAATTTGAATTAAAAACTTAAGATGAAATTATGTTTTTATGACCAACCGTATAGCATAACATTGACATTTTGAAGTAAAAAATAAATTAAAGTTAGACATATTGAATAATGACATTTGTAAACTTTACTCATTTAATACTGAATGAATAGGAGTTTTTAAGAAAATGTAACCATTGATATCGTTTCTCCAATTCTTCTAGTTATTCCCACTACAAAAAAACAATGTCCCCCGATTGATTATAATAGTAAAATTTTTAAATAAAAAGTACATTGCAAGAAAAGAATTCATCTTTTTGCATCAGGAAAACCAACCAATAAAATAAAATTTTGGGTTTAATAATGAAGCAATTCACAAACTTTAAAAAACCAAATTTCGGGTTTCATAATGTGCATATTATAGAACGCAAATATAAAAAAATATTTGTCCGATTTTACATTTTTTTATTTTGCTGAAAAAAGAAAAATTGTAGCTTTCAAATAAGGCCCCTCTTACCCAGAATGGCCATTAAAGATTATTGATGGGGTTGTTACCCCGCTTGGGGGGTTGAAGAAAAAAATAAAGAAATATGTTGTAAGCTGTTCTTCTTCAAAAGAAAATCGACCTGTCTAAGCATTTTCTTCTTAAGAAGCGTAAAATTTGATTAAATTTAAAATTCAAAAAAATAAAAATTTTAAAAAATTTTCGCCCGATTTTGAAAATATTTTTTTTTTTGAAAAGAGAAAAATTGTAGCTTTTTAATAAGGCCCCACTTGACCCGTAGTGCCATTTGAAATTTTTGATAGGGTAATCACCCCGCTTGGAGGGTTGAACAAAAAAAATAAAAAATACCCTAATTAGATGTCCCCCTCCAAAAAAAAATGACGTGTCGCGGCAGTTCCTCCAGAACAAATTCGTTCAGGAAATAATGGGGGTGGAAACTTTTGCTTGGACCACCCTGTATAGCAGCACATATTAACGAAACAAACCGTTTAATACAAAGCTACAGTATATCTTAAACCATTCAACCATTTGTTTATTTATTAAATGGTCTAATAACATTTTTATAATCAATTTAATTTAACAAAATTTTTATGAAATGAAGCTGACAACAACGTCAATGAAATCTAGTGCAAAAGTGTATGATCAAGACACATAAATGGGATTTTTAGACTTATAGATGGGATTTTTAGATGTATTTTCCTAGACTGTGTTGCCGAATTTATACAACTTTGTTCGGTTTTTTCTCGATGAATATAACAGATGGATTTTTTTTTGACAATTTTCTAGGGATCTCTGAGAATGCCCCAAGAGCGTACCATCGCGTTCATGCGCCATTTTTTGGTCACCCTGTATGCAGGGGTTCAAAAAAAAATAATAATTTTTTTACGTCAGGAGATTTTCATAAGACATTTCTGTGGCAAATAGGAAAAAGGGTATAAGTGTAAAAACGTCATTTGTGCATGTCAGAATAAAAATTGTGTTCTTACAAATATAATACAATACTACCTTAATCTTGTATTGTAAGCTGAAAAAAAGATTTCGCTGAATATGTATGATTGATTTTACCGTATAAATATATGAATATTATTATTAGAATTTGTTAATTATAAAAGTGATTCTTTTATATGTCAAAAACAGTTATAATACCCTTTTTCCTATTTGCCACAGATTTAATAGACGTGTTTTTTTTTCGATCTGATTTACGTCAGATATTTCTGTCAATTGTTTTTGGTAAAATTTATTTTGTTACAAAAAATTTCAACAAATAAATTTTACTAAAAACAATTGACAAAAATATCTGACGTTAAATCAGATCGAATAAAAAAACTCGTCTAATTTAAAAGTATTAGGGTGAAGGGCTCTATAATGGACACTGTGTCAGTAGTGGTCACTCCCGTTTAAAAACTTAAGCAATGTTAATTTTTTTTCGAAAATGGTGATTTCTTTTAAGTAACGACCAATTAATCCATATATTACATAATATTCCAAAAAATATGATCAGGACAATTTTTATGGGGAGGAGTCCATTACTGACACAAACGACATTTTCTTGTAAAAAACCTTGCAACAAATAGAAAAATGCAAAAAAAAAATTTTTTGGGTGTCCATTACTAGAGCTACGCTAAAAAATATAGGTCTTACGGTACCATTGTGGTAAATTCCATTTACCCCGAAACACAAAAATAAAAGGGGCGTGTGAGCCTCCTCCTATAGAACCTGAAATTTTAATAACAAAACACAATAAACAACAAATTCTTTCAAAATAATGTGTAAAAATTTATTATAACCGATTAATATATTTTTTCATAAGGGTATTTTGTACTTATTGTGGAATAACGATAAATTTTATAAAAATTCAACAGTATTAACCTTTTATTAATTTAATTAATTTTAATTTCGCCTGGCTTTTTAGTAACGCCACTAAAAATAACGTAAGGGCAATGGACTTTTAAATTCACGTAAATCAAGACAGCTGGATAATGTGGTGCAATGTGGTGAAGATCGGAGAGTTTTACCACATTTCAGGACCAACTTGAGTATTGTACGAACAGGAATGTTTCTATTATATTTTCAGTGCGTCACTTTTTACAGGTTCAACATTTATTTAAAAAAAGGTTTCTGTTTTTTTATATATTTCAAGAAAAAATTCAAAAAAATTCCTTATATCCCTGTATACTAGAATGGCATGAGAGTGTGCAAATGTTCGATCGCCATGCGTACCGATTACTAAGTATTCTCTTCCTATATCCGAAATGGAGTGTTGAAGGTGACGCGCATAAATACTATGAAGAAGTATGCCTAGAAGATTCCTTACTAGCATTGCATTCAAATTAAATAACTCTTTAAAAGGCCAATTGTAATCATATTGTATCCACACCATATACTCCCATGCAACACAAATTAATTGAAAATCATCATACACTTTGAGCATCATTAATTCGAACTGAAAATAGACGAAGATTAGTAACACACCACACCCTACGTTAGTGCTCTGGGTAGCAGAAACATAACTTCATGCGCATAAATTAACAAATTTTGTTCAAACCTCGATCATAACTGTTTACTTTGCCATGTCTAGAGTACCTATACAGGGTGTTACCAAATAAGTAGGAAAAAATTCAGGGGGTAATTTATGAACCCATTTTAAGAAAAAAAGTTCCTATAAACATATGCCCAATTTTGACTTTTTTTTTCTTACAGCCACCTAAGGGCCCCCACTATTAACACGTTTTTTTAAATTTTACAAAGGGAAAAATATTTGTAGTATTTAGATAAATTAAATAGATCCTATAAAATTTTTTGAAAAAATTATTTATTTCGAAATTATAGCGAATAAACCGATTTTTAAGGGGTTTTTGGGGGGGCTGTATCTCAGAAACGAAGGATTTCCGGACACATGTTCATATTAACTTTTTTTCTTAAAATGGGTTCAGGAATTACCCCCTGAATTTTTTCCTACTTATTTGGTAACACCCTGTATATCGTGCGATCCATAAAATTTGACGTCGACTCTTGCCATGCATTTGTAAAATTTTAATTTTTTTCATTGTTAAAACATTGTCGATTGTCATATTTTTGACGTTCCACAGCCAGAGTCGACGTCAAATTTTGTGGATCGCACGTTAATATGTTATATACAGGGTGTTACCAAATAAGTAGGAAAAAATTCAGGGGGTAATTCCTGAACCCATTTTAAGAAAAAAAGTTCCTATAAACATATGCCCGATTTTGACTTTTTTTTTTCTTACAGCCCCCTAAGGGCCCCCACTATTAACACGTTTTTTTTAAATTTTATAAAGGGGAAAATATTTTTAGTAATTAGATAAATCAAAAAGGTCCCATAAATTTTTTTGAAAAAATTATTCTTTTCGAAATTATGACAAAAAAACTGATTTTTTTTCAAACGTCAATAAAGTAGTACATTTTTTGACAAATTTGCGTCATAAAAGTTGACGTTTCTTTACAGGTAAAAAATGAGCAGGTTGCTAGGCAACACTTTTACTGCCTAAGCGTTAAAACTGCATTTTAACGCCTAAGCAATATTCATTTTTAAAAAATTACTGAGTTTAGTTAAGTTTAAGAACATTTTATTAATAACATTACATTTTTTGTTTACAAAAGCAAAAGCAATATTACTTAATTTTTTTATTCGTTAACGGCAATATTAAAAGTGCAATAATTACATGATTGATTAAAATTTATAGATCCACTTTTTTCGATTGTGTTAGTATTAGAGTTAACGAATTCAGTGTTTATTTCCATCGGACCGGAATTACAGCTACTGGTACTAGGACCGGCTTCAAAAACATCTATGGGGCTGATTGGAACAGAACTTGTTACCCCCAGTATTTTTTCGGCAATACTTTTTTTGTTTTCCAATGAATCTTCAATATATCCTTCTGCCACTGAGCTAGACCGCCATCCACCATGTCGTTTTAATGACATTAGATCGCCCCCCGAATCAACAAGTAAGGTAGCGGATGTGCGGCGTAAACTGTGCCCTGTATATTGATTGGCATTGGGTAAATTTAAATATTTTGCCACATCTTGGGCAACTTGACCTAATTTATGAATTCCCACAACCATTTTTGCGCATTTTCCTTTTTGATATTTTACAAACAATCTTGACTCTTTGAAATCTTTAGGGCGGAGGCTTACGTAGGTTCTGTATAGTTGTAAATATTTTTCTCCTAGAATCGTAAATGTTCTAGATATGTTTGTTTTAGTATTTGGTATTTTGACAATAAGAGCGGTTGTTAGGTCTTCAATATCTTCTCTTTTTAGTTTTACCAATTCATCGCAGCGCAAGGCTCCTGATATCCCAAATATTAAAGCAACCTAAAATGTCCTAATTTGTAATGTGATGTATCATACAAAGTTATTTTAATAACATACTTTTGTTAATAAATAATCCACGTCTGGTGCTTCATCTAGAAACTTATCGACCTGTTCTTTTGTAAGAACTTTGGATTTTTTTGGTGTATATCCAGTGTTCTGCTTCTTTAAAAAAGCCCGCAATTTTGAATATTTTTCGATATCAATATTGTTCTTGATTTTAAGCATTGATTTGATCATGGAATAGTGACTCCATAGCGTAGAACACTTGCTTTTTTCAGAAAGAGTGGCAAAATATGCCAGCAGCACATCTTCAGTGTGGACGTGTACATTTTTTTCTGAACACCAATCAAAATATTTTGCATAGGCAATTTCATATACTTTCCGTGACTTGTCCGGTAACAAATTAAGAGTTGCTGCCTTTGAAATATCTAGAATTTCTTTCGGAATATCTTTCGGAATATCTTCTGACATTTTTTGCGACGATTAATCTGACATTCAAAGTAAACAAAAAAAAAAGATAGGAACTGGTAACCATGGAAATTTCTGAAATTAAGTTACCAGAAGCCTAGATCATTAAAAGTACAAAAATATTTAATTAATTTTATATCTTTAAAATTATTAAAATATGTCGTTTGAAAAAAAAATAGTATACAATATTCGGAGAAAAAGTAACTTTTTTCGCCTCGCAATTTGTATCCGCTCGGCTACGCTTCGCTCCGCCTCGCAGCTACATCTAATTGCTAGGCGAAAAAAGTATAACTTTTTCGCCTAATATAGTAATCTACTATTTTTAGGGGTTTTTGGGGGGGCTGTATCTCAAAAACGAAGGATTTTTGGACACATGTTCATATGAACTTTTTTTCTTAAAATGGGTTCAGGAATTACCCCCTGAATTTTTTCCTACTTATTTGGTAACACCCTGTATAGGTACTCTAGCCATGTCTATGTTACCACATATCGACGTGCGCAGTTGATTACATTGTATCTCGAGTTTTTGCAAAAATAAGTTAAGACACTATTCTACTGTAAATAAATCTGCTCTTTCAATGTAAAATACCGTCGTACAATTGTCGCCAAAATGGTATGGGACAAAACTTGTTGGCAGATGTACTATTGTGGCCGTATTAAAGTGGGCATATACGAGGTGGCCGCGCTATAAAATTTAATGAGGGTTGATTTGGTGGCCGTGGCCGCCATGACCCATGCAGTAAAATGTACTGCATGGGTCATGGTGGAGGTGGCCGCGGTACCTTTTCTACCTGCTTCCATGTTTAGCAGGTAGAAAAGGAGAGTTTTGTGGAAAGATGAGTATGAACACCAAACGAATTTTATTTTTATAAAATAACAACGATAACTTTCAATATTTTATTGAAAAAATGATTTACATTGCAGTTTGGTGACAAGCACATTTGTGTAAATATTCTTTTTAGCAGCAAAACTTACCCTAACCTACCTAACCTAGTGTCCCCCAGTGGATGTGTCTACCAGTGCTTTTAAAAAAGTCTGTCGGTAACAATAAAACTCAAAAACACATGCATTGAGTACTTTCAACGTGGCTGGCTTGTTTTAATAATAATAAAAGTCTGTATATTATCCAAAGGATTCTCTGATTTATAATTTTCTAATATCATAACTCAATAAAACATCGGATACAGAAAAATAAATCTAGGTAAAAGGAAGTTAATTAGTCGCGGCCAGTACGACCAAACCAGAAATATCGCGCGGCCACCTAGTAGTCTTTTCAGGTAGATGCGGCCAGTTGGTATTCTCCCATTAAAGTAATCGACGCTTTTCTTTATTGTGATTGTGGGCATTGTGGCCTTATAGCAACTTACAAATCTTAAGTTAAATTCTAAGTGCGTGTAAGTGAGTTACCCTTTTATACTATTTTGCAAAAATTGCAGCCTTTTAATTGTGCTAATACAAATAAATATAAAAAAGCAAATATGTTTCAACCATTCTTTTTACCCGGATTTCATTCTTAGTTCTGATAATAATATTTCGAAAACGGTTAAAAATAGGTAGGGAACCCTAGTACCAATCGAAAGGAGTTACAAAATTACATTAATTAAGCTTAAGAAATAATACCGGTTACATTTAATTTTTTCAAGAAAAATCACTTTGAATTTCTTCAAATTGAATCTTAAATGTCTCACTTCCAGTTTGAAATTTTTGGATTATTTTATTTTGAAAAACACTGAGCTTTCTTACGTTAAGAAATGGTAAAAATTGTATTCCAAAACCTTTTTTCGTTTTCAGGAAATAATTTTTTTTCAAAATGATTGCAAATGAAAAATAAAAATTTAAATAATTTTTTGTAAAAAAAAATAGGGTGTTCCATGTAAAATAAGCAAGTTACGTCAAGTTGTAAAATTATGAAAATATTTTCAAAAGATGGATCATTATTTCAAACTCATGCAAACCAAATTTTAAATTTCTAAGTATTTCTGTCCTCCATATACGGTCAAGGTACCAAATAAATGGTCCACCCTGTATACTACTCGTTTTTGACTTTGTCTACGAGAAGTATAATAATTTTGTTTTAGGATAATAAAAAGTCTCTCAGATTTTTCCAAATAAAGTGTAGTTTGGAGAGAATCGTTGTTTTATATTTAACATTCGCCACAGAAATCATCAAGTATCCGTTTAATAGTTGACTAATCCAAGTCAAGGTAAATTTTTTTGGATCGCACATTATATCATCCGAGATATCACCCTATTAACTTACATCTGAAACTAGGGGTCCATTCAATAATGATAGTGGTGTTGGTCCTTTTAAGTGTTTTGGAATATCTTTGAATGAAGGCATTTCCTCTACATAAAAGTATCTTACTGGCTCCCAAACCAGGTACGCCTCCAATTCATTTGTAATATTTCTCAATGAATACCACTCTAACTAAAAGAAATTAAAATTATATTTTTTTCTGTTTTCAAATGTAGTTTAATTAGGTAACTTTGTTTGAAAAGTAGAGTACTTGACAAGGTCACAATTTTAGGACTTAAAAATGTTTATTATAATGGGCACACAGGGTGTAATTTTTTATTATGGATTTGGATTTCTGTCCCGGAGATGTATATACAAAGCACTTTCCTCATCGAGATACGGTCTGAAAAAAATTATGGTAATAATTTAGACAAATCTTTATTAAAAACACTTGGTCTGCCTAAGATCCTGCGGTTCGGCCATATGGTAATTAATTAATTCTTTTGTTAATTTTTACGCGAAAGTTTCCTCATAGAGATACGGGCTGAAACTTATACCAGTTATTAAACACTATTTTTACAATATGAAAATGTTGGTCTGGCAAAGCTCCATCGGTTCGGTGTACCCGGCAGACCAATTTAAGAAAAAAAATTTTAAATTTTTAAATAAATGTCAAAATGTCAAAAAATAAGTCATATCTTCCTCATCGAGATACGGGCTAAAACTTTGTAGGATTATAGTTTATGAGTATCTCGTTATGAAAAAAGTGGTCTGACAAAGTTCCGTCGGTTCGGTGTACCCGGCAGACCACAATTTTCAATTTCACTTAATTTTAAATTACCGTGTGTTATATTAAATTACCGTATTTAAAGTTTTTTTTTTCTGAAATTTATGGCTTCATTACATTTTGTAAAAGTTGATTCAGAGAAGGGCATCACCCTATTATCATTTTTATGACAAATGAAACAACTTAACATTTTAAAAAATTATTTTAAAAACTTTAAGCGTGTGTCGCAAATCGAAGTTACTAAATTAAACGCCAGAACAAAAAATGACTTTTCTTATCAGTTGTGTCTTGATGCTGTTGTTTTTATCAGATTTTTTTTACGTCGAATCTATGATGTGTGTATTTAAAACTTAAAGTGGGATGTGTTTAGTTAAAAAAGGTATAATTTTTTTTTACAAATAAGTGGGTGTATTTTAACACAATCCCCCAATTTGTCAAACATTTAAAGCAACATTTTCTCCAGGGCAACTGAACATTATTTTTTTAATTTTTCTTTATATGAACATTATTTTCTTTTTATACTCTATGATAACAGCCGTAGGCTGATTTGTAGTTTTATTCTAATAAATAAAAAAAAATAAAATACATTTTCATATCTTTATACAACTTTATTACATTGAAATTTCAGATCACAATTTTAGTTCCAAGGATAACATAGTTATGGGGCAAAAAAATCGACACTTTAAACAGGGGTGGGGAGAAAACAACAATTTTCGGAGGGTCCAAGATGTGGTTGATTACTATGTTAATGATCCTGTATCTGAGCCCACGACTTACATAGGCGCATCGATTTTTCGATGATTTTCAACCGCGTGGTCAATTTTTTAAACATATAATTGGCTTTAAAAAATTTAAAAGAATGCAATACACTAAAAAATGTATAAAGTAGGTTTATAACCTTTACATCGCTAAAAAATGTTCAATTTTCATTCATAAAATAGGAGAAAACTAAAGTTACTTAGCGCACGAAGGGGGTTATAAATTGTGGTCTGCCGGGTACACCGAACCGACGGAACTTTGTCAGACCACTTTTTTCATAACGAGATACTCATAAACTATAATCCTACAAAGTTTTAGCCCGTATCTCGATGAGGAAGATATGACTTATTTTTTGACATTTTGACATTTATTTAAAAATTTAAAAAAAAATTTCTTAAATTGGTCTGCCGGGTACACCGAACCGATGGAGCTTTGCCAGACCAACATTTTCATATTGTAAAAATAGTGTTTAATAACTGGTATAAGTTTCAGCCCGTATCTCTATGAGGAAACTTTCGCGTAAAAATTAACAAAAGAATTAATTAATTACCATATGGCCGAACCGCAGGATCTTAGGCAGACCAAGTGTTTTTAATAAAGATTTGTCTAAATTATTACCATAATTTTTTTCAGACCGTATCTCGATGAGGAAAGTGCTTTGTATATACATCTCCGGGACTATTTAAATTGTAGGGTAAGTTTGTTAATATGACTATTCCCCAAATTTGGGTCGTTTTTCTAAGAAAAAATATTTGGTAATAAGCGAGGGGGGTTTCACAGGGAGAATTGGTGTACACAATTGGAGGATTTTTTTTGGAATTGGAGGAATTTTTGGGGAATTGGGGGAATTTTTTGGGAATTGGAGGATTTTTTTGGGAATTGGAGAAATTTTTGGGAAATTGTGGGAATTTCTTGGGAATTGGGGGAATTTTTTAGGAATTGGAGGAATTTTTTGGGAAATTAGAGGTATTTTTTGGAAAATAAAAGCTATTTTTTCTAAGAAATTTCTAGGTAATATACGAAGCTTACGGTCTAATTAAATTTGTTGTGGCAGAACCAGTTAGGCAATGAACGAGTTCATTAAACTTTTAAAAATTGGTAGCAAAGGTATTTTGAAAAATACAATTTTTACAAGATTTTTTTTTTCCCGGGCAATCGAATAACTTTTATCCCTCTTAGAAATAAAATCCATTTGTTTTTGTCTTTTATACCCGAGTAGTGATCGGGTAGTAATTCAGAACAAAGCCCATCGCTTCCGACTTTTTCACTGGTAGAATGTGACTATATTCTTATTCTTTAAATGAGCATCACCACATTGTAACAGTAAGAGAGTGCTATGCGAAGTACGTTTATGCGGCTCCAGATGGTCACCCTATTCCTAAGTAAAACGACCGCGAAAATGTTCCTCAACGGGAAGGGTCAATACTCAAGATTGGAAATAATTACTTCCGAAAGTAATCGATTGCATTTTTTTAAATATTTAATGTAATGTATAATTGTGATCATAGTTTCCAGTAATCGATTATTTTTTATCCAAAAATTTGAAATTTTCCGCCAAAACTTTTTTATGTTTTTGAATTTCGCGCCAAAAATTAACAATAAAGGACATCGCCCTTTCTATAGGGAAAATGGCTCTACGGGTAATTTGCTGCAATTTTGATATGTTGTAATTTGGGAAATTTGCTTAAAGCTCCCAAGATTTTGTCAACTTTGTTTTTCTTCAAGAACCGAATAAAAATTCGGGATGACTTAAAAATTAAATTCTTTTCTGTGCTTGACATTTTTATTTAAGGGTATAGTCCGTAAGTCATTTTGGTAAACCTAGGTGACGGTTTTAACAATCATTTTCTATGACAACGAATTGTGTAACTAGTCGTTTTCTGTCACTTTGGTTTACCAAAATGGCTTACGGACCATACCCTAAATGTATTCAATCTGTCAACGTTAACATTTCATTTTTGATTTTTGTGTGACATTTCTAATAATTAAATATCACAGATGGCAAGTTTAAATACAAATGTCAAGCACAGAAAAGGATTTAATTTTTAAGTCAAATCGAGTTTTAGTTCGGTTCTTGAAGAAAAACAAAGTTGACAAAATTTTGGGAGCTTAAAGCAAATTTCCCAAATTACATATCAAAATTGCAGCAAATTACCCGTAGAGCCATTTTCCCTATAAAAAGGGCGATGTCCTTTGGCCTTAATTTTGCCATAATTTAATCACATTTGCGATGGTTGTTTCGTTGATTTGTCATATTTTATGAATACAGTAAATAAGCTAGAATGGGTAGAAGTCGAAACGCGTAGAAGTTACTCTTCGCAAATAAGTAGCTCGAGTAGAATTCGGAATCGGTAGAAGTGTAGTTTTATATTTTGTAAATCAAATCAAAGCTAAATCAATTTTTTATATAATTGCTACACATTCTATGGTATACTCTTCGCAAGAAAACTATTATAGAATAATTAATAAATTCTTATAAAAAAAAATTATGCAAATAAAATCTGCGAAGAGTGCAAACTATTAACAGAAAACACGAAGAATTTAGTTAATCAAGAGGATAAACGTCAGTTCTGACGTTTAAGATGTTTGAGGTTATTAGTTCTGACAGCTGGCTTTGTTTCTTTGTTTGAAATATTTTTGGCATGGCCTTCTTGACAAACGCGTGACGCGTTTTGGACTTAGAAATTTTTTGCTACAGAAATCTTTTAGTTTCTGGTTTTTTAACCCTACTGGCTAATTTTACAAAAAATTAACTAACATTTTTAATAGAAAATTAAATTTTTATTAATTTTGTCAAAAATATTTTTTTTTGCAGATTGAATAATAACGAAGATAGGAGGTTTTTTTGTGCTGGGGGGTAATTGGGGGATCGGACAAAAAAAAACTAAAGAATACTTTTTGGTAAAGTATTAAATTGTCTACATTTTATGTCAAAATTTTTTTTTTGTAAATTTAATAATAGCCGGGCTACGATTTCTTTTTCATTTGGGGGGCTGAAATGGGGGCTTTGCAGTACTCGGATTCTCGTCAAAAACAATAGGGTTCTTCCTCTTATAGGGATCGATTTTTCCTTAAAATTTGAATTGTATAGAAGTTTTGGTTCTTAAAAGCAAGTTTACAAGAAACGTGACATACAGGGTGTTATTTTGTAGACTTTACTAGCGTTTTGCTCAGCTATGTGCAATTCGATTTCCATGAAAATTTCTGGAGTGACCATTTGGGAACTGTGCTTGCGACTGGTAAAAACAGTATTTTAATTGCTCTAATGGTTTTGCAGAAAATGACTGACATTATCATACTCATCAATTTTTATGTTAATAATCATTTTTTTTCGGAAAATCTGGATTATTTTACGTACCAATCATTTTTTAAATTTTTAATAAGTCTTACCATTGCTTTATAATCGATTTAGTTAATTTAATAAGTCTTTCTAATATAGTCGGCTGATTTAGTCTTTTTTTTATTAATTATCTTAGGTGTGTGCTACAAATTTAGAAATTTTCTGTGTTCTTATTGTGTTGACAAATTATGACAATCGTGATTTATTGTTAATAACGTCAAAAAAATGAGTGTCATAAAAGCAAACAAATTCAACGCCTGCCTAAATAAAAAAAAGAACCACTTTAGCCAGGTATTTTAAGAAATGTTATGAATTTATTCTAAAACAACGGACATTCTTAATTAATATGTAAAAACTAATTTAAATGTAAAATAAATCAGATTTTTCGATAAAAAATAAATATTACCAGAATAGGTAATGACTGGTAATGGCTGTCGTTTTCTGCAAAACTAATAAACCAATTGAAATTTTGTATTTACCAGTCGCAAGCACAGGTTTTAAATGGTCATTCCAGAAATTTGTATGGAAATCGAATTGCACATAGCTGAGCAAAACGCTAGTAAAGTCTACAAAATAACACCCTGTACATACAGACCGACTGACCGACCGACGGATTTTTTTAAAGTTAATTAAAATTCGATGAAAAACACGAATCTGCAAGAATTTTTGCTCTAGGATGAAAATTGACGATTTTAGGATTTTCGTATCGATTGCAATATACTTTTCGGACCTAGTCTTGCGAAGAGTATAATAACTGGAAATTAGGAAAATAATGTTAAATTTAATTAAACCAATTTGACACAACTTTGACACTGTACCTCTTTTACAGTGCGAGGCAAAAGTCCGAAAAACCGAAAACTACCTTCAATCTTCATCGCCTTATTCAAACTTCGTCAAATAATGAATATTTTGGGGCAGCCAAATTCCATACCATATTTTAAATCAACACATCACTATTCAACGTTCAAGTAAGTAGAATTATTTTAGTTTTATACAGTTTTAATGTAAGTACAAAATAGTACAATGAATGTCTTTCTTGAAGGGAAAAATCCTAATCCCAGAGTCTGCTGTACCTAAATATAGGGATTAACTTTAAAATAATTCAAGCTAAGAACAGGGATAGGTGAGATTTTTACTAAAATACGTATTATTTTTGCAAACTTCTTTGTTTTAAATTATTAACATTTTAACTGAAAAACGCTTCTTTTTAGTTATACTCCAATACGCAGCTACACCATCTTTCTTGAGTAAGGGTCGTAATTTCCGGTGCGGCTCTTTTTGTGTTGAAAAAAAAAATGTGAAGATAAAGTGAAGAATGATCAAAGCAAATAAAGACGCTTCGGTAAAAATCAATCTTTTTTGTTAAAAATTATATCTTTTGGTATATACGGATAATGTACAAACAAAAGGTATTCACTAACAATAGTTTGGATGTTTGTTGTACAGGGTGAGTCTCTATGAATTCCCCCCCTACTTTTCTCAGTTATTAATAATATTTTTTAAAAATTTAAAAACTCGTTTAACTCAGCAGATCCTAAAGTTTTTGAATCCAAAGTCAAAATTTTGGTAACACCTATAGTATACAGGGGGTAAAAAAAATATTTTTTTTTAAATAGAACAGCCTATAATTTTTTATTTTTTCATTCAGAACTTGTTACCCTGAATTCAAAAATATATAACATGTAAACGCAAAAATTAAAAATGGCGGAGTTATTAACTGTCAAAATTGATGTTTTTTAGTCATTTTATCCAAGTTCTTTGTGAATAACTTTGTAATAACCCGATTTTTATTCGTTATTAATGTTATTTATTATGTTCTAAGCAAGAAAATTATATCTTAAATCAATTCAAAATTATTTTATTTTAAATTTTTGATTTAAAATTAGGAAAAACTGACGAAAAATAATGAATTTTGACAGCTAATAACTCCGCCATTTTTTTTTATTTTATTTAAAATATTACATATTTTTTTTAATTAAAGAAAAACATGCACCCTCACCTAATTTCAAATCGTTTTATTTTTTCACTGTTGCCTTTATTAAGGAAATCGTTCTTTTTATTGAGAGCTTTTATTGAAGCCAAAAAAATAATAAATATATCTTAAATTGGTAAACACCATTGTGTTAGAAATAAAAATACCTTTCAAATGAGGGGTCACTTGACCCCTCTTTACATTAAAAAAAAATTAAGTTCATAGCCCCCCCATCTGGGGGTTATTATTTTTTAATAATCCAAATTTGTCAAAAGATAGTTTTTTTTGTGTAAATTAACCTAAAAATTTTTGGAAATCAATATCTCGAACCGTTCAAAAGTTAAGGCCAGGGGGGGGACTTTTGCCTCTCACTGTATGTGAATTCAACTGTACATTTTAAGCACTTATGCGAATACTTTTAAAACAAAATGTATTCGGACATACGAATACGAATACAAACTCGATTTGATAAAAGTGTATTCGAACACAAATACCGAATGCTGTTAATTCGTTAATTCGTGTACAACTCTGCTCCCAACCCATTTGAAAAAAAAAATAATACATTAAAAAAAAAATGCGGATTTTTTTCATTACTGATTATTACTGTGTAAATCATGTATCCCATGAAAATGTTGGTTTTAAAAAAAATAAAACCTTAAATGATCAAACATTGTATCTCCACCTATAAACTGATCTAACTATTCTATTCTAGTGTCCAGGGCCGGATTTAAGGAATGTGCCGCCCTAGGCCAAGGATGTGATGCCGCTCCTGTTAGTACGATAAAATTTTGCGAAAATCTCTATTTTTCAGAAATTTTTCTGGAAGAATGTAGTATTTTTTGATATTAAGAAACATAATTACCATGCGCGCACTCATGCGCTCATTTGCATTTTACGCTAGCGTCCCCCAAAGAACCCCCTTCATTCTTAATACTAAATCATGGTGAATCTACAACAAATTTTACAAATACATCAATAAGATTCGTAAAAAAATTTCTCCCAAAAAAAATCCTTACCCCCTAAATGGCTCCCAAATGAGTAATATTCATCACATTCGATTTACTCAAAATTCTGTGGCAAATAGGAAAAACTGGGCATAACTGTTTTTGACATATAAAAAAATGAGTTTTTTTATTATTGAATTCTAATAATATTATCCATATATTTAGGGTAAATTGAGTCATACACATTTTTGACCTAAAAATACAAGATTGAGGTAGTATTGTATTATATTTGAAAGAATACGATTTCAATCCTGACATACACAAATGATGTTTCTACACTTAAATACCCTTTTTCGCACAGAATTAGGTTCTAAAAATTCTTTTTGTAAAATAGTTAGAAAAAAATGTATCCCTTTGGAGGGTCATTTTTTATGGAGGGTTAAAAAAAAATTCTAGAGAAAATGCATTCAAAAAATGTTCACCTTGTTATAAATCCATTTTCAAAAGTTGGTGTAAATCTCACGTGATTAAATATTACTCATTTTGGGGCCATTTGAGGAGCAAAGGCATCTTTTTGGAGAAAAAAAGTTCACTATAATCTTTTTAGAACCCATTTTGTCTTTATTTGCAAAATTTTGTGGCTCTTTGGCCATTTGGGGGGCTCTAAATGCTAATATGCTCATAAGTGCGCCCCTGGTAATTACGTTTCTAGATAAATGCTACATTTTCACATAAAAATTTCTGAACCAAATGAAAGATTTTATCGGACTATGTGGCCTGAAAAAAAAGTCACGGCAGTTTATTCTTTTTTTAATCCTCAAATTTGCCGCCCCTAAAATCTGCCGCTCTAGGCCAGTGCCTAGTTGGCCTAATGGTAAATCTGGGCCTGCTAGTGTCTTTAGATCT
Organism: Cartodere bifasciata; assembly: GCA_963920755.1. Classification (NCBI taxonomy): domain Eukaryota; kingdom Metazoa; phylum Arthropoda; class Insecta; order Coleoptera; family Latridiidae; genus Cartodere; species Cartodere bifasciata. The sequence continues at coordinate 15,159,815 of OY987197.1, forward strand.
AACCATCCACTCACTAATTTAACCCACTCTTGTTTTTTTTAAACTCCTTTACAAGAGGCATGCGTCCAAACAATTCCCGATTTAGTTGCCAACTATTTAGCCATATGTTTTACGTTTCATTTTTTTTATTGTAATTAGGTATATTGATTATTGCAAACATATCACCTTAAACAATCGATCTTATTTTTAATTTATTTCAGGACATTTTATTCGCCTAGGCAGTAAAAGTAAAACATAGATGACCGTAGTAAAGCTTTGAGAAAAAACTAATTACTAATTTTAAAACTTTAGTGTAGCGATATGAATCAAAAATTCTCAATTTTAAATTTTTGTTGGACAACACTTTCACACCACCCTATTTTTAAAATATATTTAATTTGCATTCAGAATCTCATTTTGGAACTTTTTTCAGTGGGGGGAAGACCCCTTTTCAGCCCCCACAAAATTAAGATTTGGTGATTTTGAAAACTAATTTTCAGACTCATTAAAAAAGATATTTTATTTTTTTCTTTTGGTATCAAGTTTCCTAAAGTACCCTCTTTTTAATGATGTATTACTTAATAGTTTTGAACAATACTCTGGGTTAATATGACAAGAAGTAGTAAAAAACAGAGAAAAAAAATTGCATAAAATGAAATATCTCAAAATTTTTTCAGAGAAATAATAAATATTTATATATTAAAGTATTCGAACGAACCTCCTGCTTAAAATGAGTATTATAAACCCATGGGTCATAGATCTACTCGTGGAGTTAATGGACTTTGAGTTAGGCGCTGCAACGCGGTAAACGAGTAGCGAGCGCGCTTTGGTCGAAGTTTTATGTGATTTTGCAGTTATTCGTGTCCTGTTATCGTTCCAATCCAGCTGGACAACAACTTCGCACCACCTCCTTATTAAAATATATTAAATTTGCATTAAGAATCTCATTTTGGAACTTTTTTCAGTGGGGGGAAGACCTCTTTTCAGCCCCCCAAAGAAAAAATTATTTTTTTTTTCCAAAACTAATTTGTATGCCCCTTAGAGAATATTTTTGATTTTTTTTTCTTGCTATTACATACCTTATAGGGTCCTCTTTCTTATAATGTATCAATTATAAAGTTTAAACAATACACAAAGTCAATATGACAAGAAGAAGAAAAAAACCCATCAAAAAAAATGTTTTAAATCGAAATATCTTGGAATTTGATTTAAATTTTTTAACATTTTTTGCATAAAAGTGTTCCTCCAGGCCTTCTGCTTAAAATAGGTAGTTTAAACACATAAGTCATAGATCTACCCGTTGATTAAATGGGCTTTGCATTAAAAAGAAGAACTAATATTTTGTATTTTTTTAATCTATCATTGCGTTGTAGTGCATGACTCAAAGCCAATTTAATCAACGGGTAGATCTATGACCCATGTGTTTAAACTACCTATTTTAAGCAGAAGGCCTGGAGGAACACTTTTATGCAAAAAATGTTAAAAAATTTAAATTAAATTTTAAGATATTTCGATTTAAAACATTTTTTTTGCTGGGTTTTTTTCTTCTTCTTGTCATATTGACTTTGTGTATTGTTTAAACTTTATAATTGATACATTATAAGAAAGAGGACCCTATAAGGTATGTAATAGCAAGAAAAAAAAATTAAAAATATTCTCTAAAGGGCATACAAATTAGTTTTGGAAAAAAAAATTAATTTTTTCTTTGGGGGGCTGAAAAGAGGTCTTCCCCCCACTGAAAAAAGTTCCAAAATGAGATTCTTAATGCAAATTTAATATATGTTAATAAGGAGGTGGTGCGAAGTTGTTGTCCAGCTGGATTGGAACGATAACAAGACACAAATAACTGCAAAATCACATAAAACTTCGACCAAAGCGCGCTCGCTACTCGTTTACCGCGTTGCAGCGCCTAACTCAAAGTCCATTAACTCCACGAGTAGATCTATGACCCATGGGTTTATAATACTCATTTTAAGCAGGAGGTTCGTACGAATACTTTAATATATAAATATTTATTATTTCTCTGAAAAAATTTTGAGATATTTCATTTTATGCAATTTTTTTTCTCTGTTTTTTACTACTTCTTGTCATATTAACCCAGAGTATTGTTCAAAACTATTAAGTAATACATCATTAAAAAGAGGGTACTTTAGGAAACTTGATACCAAAAGAAAAAAATAAAATATCTTTTTTAATGAGTCTGAAAATTAGTTTTCAAAACCACCAAATCTTGATTTTGTGGGGGCTGAAAAGGGGTCTTTCCCCCACTGAAAAAAGTTCCAAAATGAGATTCTTAATGCAAATTTAATATATTTTAAAAATAGGGTGGTGTGAAAGTGTTGTCCAACAAAAATTGAGAATTTTTGATTCATATCGCTGCACTACTTACAAATTCCGTATCAACTCCTTCTAAAGCTGATAAAATTATGTTTGCTTGAAATATCAAATCGTGGATCACTTTTTTCCAATCTGCTATTTGTATATCATCGTCGGGAAAGTCATTTTGAATGGGATATTTCCAAAAAGGCAATATAAACCTACGAGTTTTGACATCTTTGAGAATCATTTTGTCTGGAGAATCTTTCTACAAAATGAATAGCATATTATGGGATGAGAGAGAATTCTCTCTGATTGGAATCGGCACTTAGAGAGGAATCAGTCGGGGCCGCCCAGATCCAAAGTGTCATTCATATTCTTTATTACAGGCTCCGTCTACAACACCGTCGGAAGGTGTGGTAGTAATAATACAAAAAATGTTTAGTGCACAAGGATGTGCACGAATACATGGGAATGTATTCGAATACATTTTGAGGTATTCTGTACTCGTATTTGAATACTATTTTGTATATTTGAATTTGGTACTCGTATTCGGGAATACCTGAGTAGGGTATTCTGTATACTCGTATTCGTGTTTTATTACGATGTACTCGTATTCACGCAAAGCGCATGCGCAACAAAAGTTGTTACTGGCAGCCATCTTAGTTTGTCGCTCGACAAAGTAGAACGCTGTAAAGTATTTTTTTCTGCTATTCGCACAAGACGCACGCGCAAACGCATTATTGTCGGCGGCAATCTTAGTTTTTTCATTTTTGTTAGTCGCTCGGCAATGTAGAACGCTGCAAAGTATTCGTTTAAGACGTGCGTTTCAAATTCACAAATCTTCGAATCTGTGCTCCTAGAGGCTCGTATAAGGCATCTCCGTTGAGCTCCCGCAAATTCTACTAAGTAGCACATGTAGATGTGCCAAGGGCCCCATCGTATATTAAAACTAAGCGTAGTTTTGAAAACTACATAAATGGGGCCACAAACGTATTATGGTTTCATTTAAATCGGTTATTTCTTTGTATCGAAAATCTTACTTCAAAAAGGCAGGCTACATTATTGTGATTTGCCACCTGCCCTTCGGCTTTTTTTCTTCTGTTATCTTCTAGAAATGAACATTTATTATTATTGTTGTATTTTTTTATGTGAAGAAAAATAAAGAAATTATTTATTTATTTATTTAAAAATCATTGTACTATTTTTGATTTTTTTTTTCGACTACGGATACATTTTTTGGTTTATATGCATTACGTGGTCTATGCCAAACTATAATACGTTTATTTACCATGTTTTTTTTAAGCTTGTAAATGATTAAAATTGCAACTTACGTTTTTCCCTAATATAGATGTGCTCGTTTAAAGATTTAAATGTACAAAGAAAACACCAAAAGTACTATTTTACCATATTTTTATTATTTCTGGCATCAGTACCACTTCTATACAGGATGTCTCAAAATGGGCGCCCACGGACCCCGAGGCGTGGTAGAGGAACACTAACGATAAACAAAATCAGAAACAAAAATTTTATTGGGGGCCCCCTTTCAAAAATATGGGGCTGCAAACTTAGCAAAGTTTGGCAACACTGATAATTTAAATCCACTTAGGGTATGGTCCGTAAGCCATTTTGGTAAACCAAAGTGACAGAAAACGACTTGTTACACAATTCGTTGTCATAGAAAATGATTGTTACAACTGTCATTTTGGTTTACCAAAATGACTTACGGACTATACCCTTAGTTTAAAAAAAATCAAGTTAGTAGGTGAGCAAACATGAAACTTCAACTTGACATTAGGAAGTAGGTTAATGTTTATTTTTAATTTTAAAAATACAAAATAATTTGAATACCTGAATTTTAAACTTTTTCTTTATAAAATGTAACAAATCAATAAAATCGTATCGTTATTGTTAAAAACTAATGTATGTTCGAAATAACAAAAAATCTGTTGAAAATTACGGCCATAACAAAATAAGTTTAGTCTTTTCTGGTAACACATCTTTTCGTTTCTTCCCTTTTTTTGTATATCAATAAGTTTATAATTTTGTTCTTTTTTTTTTCACTTATTTCGTAGGTTAAGTGTCAGAATAGCAATGCTAAACTTCGCCTATGTAATGAGTTTTTTATTTGAATAAAGACGATTTGATTGATTGATTGACATCAATTATTGTTCTTCACAAGGTTCTTCATTTGGGAAATGATTGTAATTCTGCATTGGGGCTTATTTCATTCAGATATTACAAATTTCTGATGCTGCTCCAAAAACACCTTTACCATTTGGATCAAATCTGCTCTATTCTCACAGGAATTTTATAGGGGCACCTAATTCTGTGGATTCGTATTACCATATTTCTTGTTAGTAAAAGGAATCATTTAAAAGACTTGAATTAAAAGTTGACGCAAACAATAAATTAATGACACTTATCACTGAGAAATAAAATTTATACTCAGTTTCCCTAATGCACGGTTTACACAACTTCTTTACCCCAACTTCTTTCCCCTTTACCTCATAGTCTTCTAAGATAAAAATGTGTAAATATTATTTAGCGTTCAAACAGAAAATCTTTACCTCCGTCTCTTTCGGTACTTTCTGTTTAAACGCCAAATGGCATTCACACATATTTATCTTAGAAGACTATGAGATAAAGAAGAAAGAAGTTGAGGTAAAGAAGTTGTATAAACTCTCCATAAGTTACGAGCATGGCAACTTTAATCAAAATCAAAAGGTAAGACAATGTTGCCGCATAGATTTTGGGGTAATATTCTAAAAATTAAAATTCATTGGTCATTGGACCGAAATTTTGGAATAAATAATTGGTTTTAGTCCCTGTCTTTCAATAATTAAGTAAATTATGTTTTATTATTACTTAAGAAAGTCGCTATAAGGGTGCAAAGTTTGTACCTTTAAAGCCCCATATCTTTGAATAGGGCCCGCACAAAAAAATTTTATTACTGATTTTGTAAATCGTTTGTGTTCCTCTACCACGCCTTGGGGTCCGTGGGCGCCCATTTTGAGACACCCTGTATATCACAAACATTATCCTACATATTTTATTTTTAATCATAGTTATTGATGTATTACTCCGTATTTTTACATATTTTGTTAAAATTTCGAAAATAACTGACATTTAGGAAGATGACTTTTCACGAACTTTTGAGAGCACAGAACATCATTTATGAATTTGAAACGCCCCTCTTAATGGTATTCCAAAAAAATTAAGAGAATTCGTTCTTAAACGCGAATAGGAGTACGAAGGTACTCGTATTCGTATTCGAATACTTTTTAGTTTTGGAGGATTCGTACTCGAAAAGTATTCTCAGAAACTTTAATGTATTTGTATTCGTCTCGAGTACAAAAAAAAGTATTCGTGCTAGTGCAACGTCGGACGGTGTTGTAGGGTTGTAGCTATAGTCTAGCAATAGCTAAAACACCGTCGCGTGGGATGGTGTTGTAACCATAATCCAGCAATTAGCTACTACACCGTCGGCGTCGGACGGTGTTAGCTCTAGCTAGCTCTAGCAATAATACGGGTTTGTCCATTGCTCACGGATCACAGGATCCAAACGCGTTTGGATCCCAATCATAGAGACTTCGGCCTCACGGAATGAATCGAAACGCGTTTGGATCAAATGATCCGTAGCAATGGAAAATCCCTAATATACAGGATATCCCATTGATATAGTACACTGATTTAACCGCGTATTCCTTGGACAAAAATAAGAAAAAAAGTTCATATAAACATGTGTCCTATTTTGATCTTTTAGTGAGTTTAAGCCCTCTAAAAAAACCCTAAAAAATCAGTTTTTTTGAAAATCGAATAATTTTTTCAAAAATTTTTATAGGACCTTTTTGATTTATCTAATTACTATAAATATTTTCCCACTTGTAAAATTTTGAAAAAAGTGTATATAGTGGGGATTCTTGGGGAGCTGTTAAGTTAAAAAAATTCAAAATCGGACATATGTTTATAGGAACTTTTTTTCTTATTTTGGTCCAAGGAATATGTGGTTAACTCAGTGTCGAGCTCAGTGTACTAAATCAATGGGACACCCTGTATACAGCTATTAGCTAGTGCACCGTCGGACGGTAAATTGTATAGCAATTATTTATTACACCGTCGGACACAGTTTTTTACTTTAACTCTTTTCGGCACAGGGGTAATCTTTAAAAATAAGACCCATGTTGCACGAGCAAGATTTTGCGTTTTTTTAATTAATTTTTTGATTTTAATCTACTAAAATATTTTTTTTAAATATTTTTTTGAGTAATTTGGTCACTTCCGGTGAAACCGGAAACCAGGTTTGAGGTTTTAACTTGGATTTTTTTATTTGCATTTTTGTATTTCAATTAAAAGAATAAATTATTTTCAACTTGTTTTAGACTCTTTTACCACTTCCGGTCAAACCGGAAGCAAAGAGTTAATTTTTTAAATTTTAAGTTTTTTTATTTATTTCATTTTATATGTTTTTTGGGTTTTATAGTACTAAAAGAATTTATTTCAATAATTTTTTGGGTAATTTATTTACATCCGGTTAAACCGGAAGTCAGGGTTAACGTCTAAATTTTGTATTTTTTATGTGATTTTTATTTTCTAAATCAATAAAACAACTTATTTGCAACATTTTGTAAGTCATTGAAATACTTCCGGTTTTACCAGTACAACCGGAAATAAAGTAAAAATGTTCAATTGTATTTTTTTTAATTTTTTGTATCTTTAACTTACTTGAAATAATATATTTTTTATAATTTTAAGGTGTTTTCCAGTAAAACTGAATTTATACCCAATAGAAGGGGGCCATTGAGGGGGTTAAAGAAATTTTTTAAAAAATATCTTTTTGGGACCTTATTTTTTACCTATTTACAAAATTTGGTGCAAATCAATTTTTTTTTATAAAAAGGGGCTATTTGTAGAGCAACGGGACAAGGCCACAAAATAAAAAATGGAAACATTTTTTTCTAGGGGTCTTTCCCAACCAAATGCAAAAAACCGCATCTCAATCCACTTTGGCCAAAAAAAGTTGGAAATCTTTGTTTCCTCGCCTACCAACGAAGTTACGACCCTCTTTCTTTTTAAGCTAACTACATTTAAGTCAAGTCAAATGAGTCCCATATAGGGTAGAGTGCCTTGATGTCATATTGACAGATATTGTCGCCTTATAGACAATATCTGTCAATATGACATCAAGGCACTCTAATATAGGGTATTTGTGATCGGAATATTAACTTTAAGAGTATACTCCCCATCGGAGTCATTTCCATCTAGGAAATCATCATCGGATTCATCCTCATCTAAAGATTGGACTTTAGGGGGAGTTCTGGGTCGTAATACATTTCTTTTTGAAAATACATACCGTGTGTCAGGCAATTTTAACAGTTGTCTAAGAAGAATAATAGCCTTTTTTTACATGCATTTACAAAAATGTATGAGTTCCGGTTTAAGCGGAAATGACACTAATTTTGTATTTTTAAATGGAACACCCTATATATTTTGACATTTTTAGAAACATTCATTTAATAAGAATACAATCTTTTTAAAAAAAAATAATGTATCACTAATATTAACGATTCTATAGCACTTTGAAAATGAGCTAATTTGGTCCTACAGAGAACGCTCAATCTATGCTTCAGGACTCTATGACTAAGATAGACGATTATAATGAAATTAGGTGATTTTCAAAGTGCTATAGACTCGTTAATATTATTTTTTTAAAAACGATTGTATTCGTATTAAAAGAATGTTCCTAAAAATGTCAAAATATATAGGATGTTCCATTTAAAAATACAAAACAAATTTCATTTCCGCTTAAACCGGAAGGCAGAAATTTTTGAAAATACATTTAAAAGAAGGTTAAAAGTCTTCTTAGACAACTCCTAAAATTTAAATTTTGTAGAAACTATACGTAGAACGTTATGAGCTCGTGCGCTTTTTGCGGGACACACGGTATAAGGCAAATGGGGTTATTTTATTCAGTTCTTTTTAAGTTTGGATCTTCTTCCATAACTGGATCTGATGACGGCATTATTTTTCCTGTATTATCTGTGATTTTCTCTAAGGAAATACACTCCAGCAGTAACTCTCTGGCATACTGTGGCTTTTTACCTACCATTTTAATAATTTTAATAATAAACCAACAAGAAACTATGGATATAAACTTTGACTTAAAAGTTAAATTTCAAAATTATTAGTAACCAAATTTTTGCACGAATGACACTGCTTATTAAAAAGTAAGCACGGACTTTTTAAAAAAGTGTCACGTTTGATCTACTACCAAGTTAAATATTTTAGAGGTTATGTTTATAATAAAATATTTGTTTTACATTTTTTAGGCTTAAATGGGGCGTTTAGAAAAATTATTTTTGTACTTCAAATTTTAGCTTAAAATGTAGTTTAAAATGAGGGGTCTATCGATTAAAACACACAAAGTGGTTGTTTCACGGTCATATTTTTTAGAGGGTCTCCTGCCCTAAGGGTAGTTCCTACAAATTATTTAATAGGGCCTACATTTAGTACAAATTAATATCTATTAATTAACATTAATTTTATTAAATTATTTTAATGTGGTCTTTAATCGTGAAGTTGGCATGACCAAAAATAAAACCCCATTTTTGGGGTTTTTAAGGGGGGCTACAAATTTAAAAATAATATCTACAATTACTACAAATTGACTACAAATTGCTGCCATAATTTTTTTTGTAAAATTCCAAAATGGCCCTGCCAAGTACCCGCACCTCAATAGCTATCCTATTTTATTCGCTTTACCAAGCACCGTCCGACGGTGCTGTAGACAATACCTTTATATTAAATACATGGCCTAGTGCCATATAAATATAAACTAAAGAATAATGCGTGTCCCTAATAATAGAATAGCAGACGGGCGAGCTAACAAAGTGAAATAGTCAAATTTATAATCTGATTAATCTGCATGCAACAAAAAGAGATGGACTGAAGGTGTACAATGTTGTTCATGCGCATGTACCTAAATCGTATATTCGGCCAATCCGGGTCGTCAGTCGGATAGATGGTGGGAGTGATCATGCGCTTTTCTCGACTCTGTATGAGAGGTACCTTTCACTTTTTTGACCCCAACCTCTCTTTCTTTATTCACAATATTCTTTTAAATAGTTATTTTCCTAACAAGTGCGGAAAGTGATTCTTTTCCGCACGCGGGTTGCGTTTGACGAACGACGCGAAGCGGAGTTCGGCAATGCACCCAAGTGCGGAAAAGACACTTTCTGCACGTGTTAGGAACAATATTTTTTCTACAAACGATGTTTTAATTCACATAAAAAAATAAATTTTGTATTTCATAACTAGGAACTTATTATTACTTATTATTTGTGATATTAACAATAATAGAACAATTTGATACATGTTGTAGAGTATCGCCAGTAGCTAATTGAGTACTTATTGGCAGAGTAGAGGAGCTTGCGGAACTTAAGGGGGTCTGTTGGTTGGTCGAACTATCACAGGCTTCAACATCAGCGCTTATAGATTGATCAGGCAGTGGCCGAACGACAAGTGAAATTTTGTCTTAAATACGAGAATTTTATAAACAACTTTCTAAACGCAAATGCGTGCAGAAAAGTACACTTTTCCGATCGTTTGTAGGAAAATATATTTGCCTAGTGGCAAAACTCTCGGCTTACAATCCCAAGGTCGTGGGGTGGGATCGTTTTGCTGCCGGCACTGCCTTTTTTTAATTTTTGGGGCCATTTGTCCCCGGGGGACGCTAGGTTACGATAAATTTTGCTACTAAAAAACATTTTAAACAAATGGCGCTGTTTTTCTCAGTGATTTTTCAGATTTTTGATTTTTAATGTTTTTATCGTCATGACAGGCGCTTTCTATGGCTGGATCAGGGTGGCCCCGACTGATTTCTTTTACCAGGTTTTTCAGGAGTGGTGTGTGTGTAAATACACTATGGTTAGAAACCAATGTCATTCGGACCCCAAAACCGAAACCTAGGTTAAAAACCAATAACTCATTCACCACATAGGAGAGGGATGACTTTTTTCTAGCCGCATAGTACACCAAGCCATATCGATAGAGAATTTTGTTTACTTCTAGAAAAACTTGGTGTGCAACCCCAATTCTTGGGGCGTCTACCCTATAATCCCATTTAGGTTTATAGTTTATATTTTTATGACTTTTGAACATTTAATTTTGGAGAAATACAAACAGGAGGACAAACCTGTGAATGCGGGGATTAAAGAGGCTCCTTTGTTCTTTCGAAAAATATACAGGGTGGACCATTTATTTGGTACCTTAGCCGTATATGGAGAACAGAAATTCTTAGAAAGTTGAAATTTGGTTTGTATAAGTTTGAAATAATGATCTTTTGAAAATATTTTCATAATTTTACAACTTCCTGTTTAACCGGAAGTTGACGTAACTTGCTTATTTTACATGGAAAACCCTATTTTTTATTATTGATTTGGTTTCTACCTTAAATTAGGGTAAGTATTCCGTTAAAACCTCATCTCAAATGTTAACCGTTTTTTTACAAAAAATTATTTAAATTTTTTTTTTATTTGCAATCATTTTGAAAAAAGTTTATTTCTTGACAACAAAAAAAGATTTTGGAATACAATTTTTACCATTTCTTAACGTAAGAAGGCTCAGTGTTTTTTAGAAGAAAATAACCCAAAAATTTCAAACCGGAAGTGAAACACTTAAGATTCAATTTGAAGAAATTCAAAGTAATTTTTCTTGAAAAAATTAGATCTAACCGGTATTATTTCTTAAGCTTAATTAATGTAATTTTGTAATCCCTTTCGATTGCTACTATAGCTAGGTGGTTAAGGGGAATCTATCTGCAAAATGTGACCGAGGTCTGAAATTTACACCATATGATCTTCAGAACATTTAAAAAGAATTGGTTGCTGCAGTATGAAGATGTACATCTGAAGTTTACAAATTATAGATGGAGTGGAGTCCCAGCATGTTCCCCATTTTTTGCACTACAGGGTAGTTCTTTATAAAACTAGTAATATAATAATAAAGATATGATTAATGATTACCTGTAAACCTACTATTTTTGATTTGCTTTATATATTTATTTTAGAATCTATACCTAGTACATCCATGAGTGGAATGTAACCGCAGCAAAAAAACTACCCTGTAGTGCAAAAATGGGGTACATGCTGGGACTCCATCTATAATTTGTAAACTTCAGATGTACATCTTCATACTGATCAAGATGTACCATGATGATGTTCCTTAATCAAGAATTATGATAACCACAATAAATGCTACAAATCATACTTCAATTAGGTTTTCATAATGGGGCCCCTGGTAATATTTTGGGTAAATCAGACCTATGAATCATTATGGAACATTTATACCATTGTGTATACCAATTTTCATAGCTTTGTGCATATCGGAATCTAGCAAAACAGAAATTCTTAAATAATCTTCTTTGGAGTTTAATGGGGCCCCTGTCATTTTTTGCCACAAATTTATGATTAGAAATGGTAAAGTAGGATCCAAAAATCTTATATATTGGTTTTCGTGAAAATCCAATAACTAGGAGGTGTCAAATAATCAATAACAATAAATGGGGCGCAGGGGGGTTACGACAAAAATTTCGACAGGGCTCCAGCAATTGATCGCTATAAAGTATGATTTTTAAAGCCTATGTTTCAAATTATAAGGTTAAATTCAACTGGATACCTTTGTAAATGCTTCCGAAAGAAAGTGCACCAGTGGGCTCTAGGGGGGCCCATGGAAACATTTGAAGGTATTGCAAATTAAAAGCAGTTAATGTACCTTCTTAGGAATCCAAATATGAAGTTTCATGTAAAAATGTTGAAATGCAAAGGTGTAAAAAAATAATGTAAAAGTGAAAAAAGAAAGGGCCCCAGTAGGGCTTCTATAAGAATTTCGAGTGGGCTCCAGCAGACAATTCTTTTTAAATGTTCTAAAGTAGTACAGTCAATCCGTATGTTGACATCGACAAAATTCCTGGTAGGGCCGCCTTTTTTATATGATGTAACTGGATGTCCAAAGAGTAAAACCCCAAATTGGCGTATATCTACCTATTACAGAAACGGAGTTATGGCCCCCCAAAGGGCCCCCTTTAATTCATCACGGTGGAACTGCACCAAATTTTGCAAATAGATGTCAAAACAACTTTTAAAAAGATATTTATGAAAAAAAAATCTCTAAAAAAATTCCTTCACCCCCTAAATAGCCCCCAAAGGGTAATAACCAATCACGTTGGATTTACACCAAATTTTGCAGATAGATGTAAAATGAGATGCTAAAAAATATTTGTTAATAACTTTTTTTGAAAAAAAAAATTTAATGCCCCCCTTAAAAGCCCCCTTCGTTTATGGGGCGAAGGAATTATTTTTTGAGAAAAAGTTATTAACAAATATTTTTTAGCATCTCATTTTACATCTATCTGCAAAATTTGGTGTAAATCCAACGTGATTGGTTATTACCCTTTGGGGGCTATTTAGGGGGTGAAGGAATTTTTTTAGAGATTTTTTTTTCATAAATATCTTTTTAAAAGTTGTTTTGACATCTATTTGCAAAATTTGGTGCAGTTCCACCATCTTTGGTGTAAATCCAACGTGATTGGTTATTACCCTTTGGGGGCTATTTAGGGGGTGAAGAAATTTTTTTAGAGATTTTTTTTTTATAAAAATCTTTTTAAAACCTTATTTGGCATCTATTTGCAACATTTGGTGCAGTTCCAGCGTGATGAATTAAAGGGGGCCCTTTGGGGGGCCATAACTCCGTTTCTGCAATAGGTAGATATACGCCAATTTGGGGTTTTACTCTTTGGACTTCCAGTTACATCATATAAAAAAGGCGGCCCTACCAGGAAATTTGTCGATGTACCCCCCTTATTTAGGACAGATTGACTGTAGTAAAGATCATATGTTGTAAATTTTAGACCTCGGTCACATTTTGCAGATAGACCCCCTTTTTTTTCGCTTAACAACCTAGCTACTAGGGTTCCCTAACCGTTTTCGAACTATTAAATAATTTCTTTAAAAAATACTATAATTTTTTTATGTTCTATGGTTCATCACAAAACGTTCGGTTTTTCTTTAAAACGGTTTATGTATTGTTAAAATGTCAAAACTGAGGCATAGAAATAAAAAAATCATTCTGTGATGGATAACAGAACATCAAAAAATTAAAATATTTAAAAAAAAATTATTTAATATTTGGAAAACGGTTGAAAATAGGTATAGGAAACCCTAGGACCAATCGAAAGGGGTTACAAAATTACATTAATTAACAGTGGCGTAAATAGACTGAAGTTTGAGGGGGGGATATTGTCGTTGCAGGGGGACTGGGGGGCGGCAGCCCCCCTGAAAAATGGCACCGCAGGCGAAAATTTTTAAATTTGAGGGGGGGATCAAACCTAATATCCCCCCCCCCCTATTTCCGCCACTGTTAATTAAGCTTAAGAAATAATACCGGTTACATTTAATTTTTTCAAGAAAAATTACTTTGAATTTCTTCAAATTGAATCTTAAGTGTTTTACTTCCGGTTTGAAATTTTTGGGTTATTTTCTTCTGAAGAACACTGAACCTTCTTACGTTAAGAAATGGTAAAAATTGTATTCCAAAATCTTTTTTCGTTGTCAAGAAATAAATTTTTTTCAAAATGATTGCAAATGAAAAAAAAAATTTAAATAATTTTTTGTAAAAAAACGGTTAACATTTGATGGAGAGTTTATACAACTTCTTTACCTCAACTTCTTTCTTCTTTACCTCATAGTCTTCTAAGATAAATATGTGTGAATTCCATTTGGCGTTTAAACAGAAAGTCTTTACTTCCGTCTCCCATAGTTTTTACTTCAAATATTTTATCTTTTATGGTTAGGTTACAGACTAAAAGATAAGATTTCTTTTCGATAACATTTGAACTACGCAATCAACATTTAAACTATGAATTTTACATTTGAACTACCTCGGTTAACAAATCATGTTATCCTAACCTTAAAACTGTCAAAATAAACAAACTGTGTAATTCTGTTATGAGTTTTTAAAATAATAATGAGTGAAATAGATATAAACGAAGAATTCTTTTTAGACCTAGTACAAAGCTGGCCAATTTTAGACAATAAATTATGCGAGAAGTAAAAACATATTACTAAAAAGCCTATGTATCTTGTTCAAACTTAGAGGTAAGAGGTAGAGTTGTATAAACCATAATTTTTAATTAGGAGAACTCGAAGGTAAAGACTATGAGGTAAAGGGGAAAAAAGTTGGGGTAAAGACGCTGTATAAACTCTCCATATGGAGTTTTAACGGTATACTTACCCTAATTTAAGGTAGAATCCAAATCAATAATAAAAAATAGGTGTTCCATGTAAAATAAGCAAGTTACGTCAACTTCCGGTCGAACCGGAAGTTGTAAAATTATGAAAATATTTTCAAAAGATGGATTATTATTTCAAACGTATGCAAACCAATTTTCAAATTTCTAAGTATTTCTTTTCTCCATATACGGCTAAGGTACCAAATAAATGGTCCACCCTGTATATAAAAGCAACATGGGTCCACCGGGGCTAACGAAATCCCCATTCGTTGGTACTAAGTGACGTTTATTTTGTGCACAATTTTTTAAACCTAAAACTCCTTTTTACAGGCAAAAAACTGAGGAATTGCTATGTAACTTAATAAAGCATTATTTTATCATTGGGCGAGTTTCATGAAAATTTTTTATTTGCTTAAACGATTCCTCTTATTAAACTATGTTGTTTTGCAAATTTTTAGAATACAGAAGTCTCTACTTTTCGAGAAAAAAAATAAATAAAATTTAAAAATTGCGTTTAATTGGATCAGCTTTAACAGCCATTTTTCCCCTACCACCTTCTTGAATCTATACTTTTACTTCATTGTCAAAGTGACATTTTCTATTTTTTTACTTAATTTATTGTTTTACTTACATTTTCAGTATTTTTTATCAACACCACGATAAATAAATTAAAAAAAAGATAAAAATACTTCATATTTTAGCTAATCTGTCACTAAGCGTTGACTTAAGAAACATAGAAAAGAATACATTTTTATGTTGCTAAGCAATGTAATATACCTTAAGATAGTGGAAGGGATAGGGGAAGTGCCCCAAAATCGAGGGGAAGTGCCCCAAAAATTTAAACTTTGGAGCGCCAGAACTCCTAAACCAGCCACTGGATAAACACGAGATTATTAGTGAAAGCTCACGCCTAAGTCTACTTTTTATTTTTAACCAAAAATTTTAAATTTGTTACTTGTGAAACATGCCCATATTAGTCTTGCAATTAACAAAAAATAGAAAAATTGTATGTAATGTTAAAATTTTCATTCTAATTTTTTTAAAAATAAAAATGCTAATTTTATTTTTTCTTAGATGAAACACATATAATACTGTTTGTTAATATTTAGACACCAATGCCAATGCTCATTTAAACGTTTCTCAAATGCAATTAACCGAGCAATTAACAATAAATAACTCCATAAAACTTTGCGCTAAAATTTATACAAAAAGGAGTATGAGCTAAAATATTTACTACAAATTAATGTTAAATGTTTATTACTTATTTTTTAAAAAATGTGGTATAATTTTTTCTTCGTATTAAACGTATCTTAACGATAAAATAATTTATTTTTTGAAAATTCAAATACAAAAAAAGTTATGCCCCAAGAGGGGGCGCAGGTGTCCCATTTTGAGGTTATTTAATAAATCTATGGGTTTCTCTTTACGACCATTGTGTCGATCATAAAAAGTAAGACAATTATATCAAATTTTGTTTTTCTATGTTGTTGCATTTAATAGTAATAAAAAAAAACATAAAAATTTTTTTTTGGAAAACAGCCTGTATCTCGAAAACGGTGCACTTTTGGATACAGGTAAATGGGGCTTAATCGAACTATTTTTGGGTAAGGAATCTCGGGTTAAATTATTGAAACGACTTTCGGAAACACCCTGTATATTTTTCGAAAGAACAAAGGTGTCTCTTTAATCCCCGCATTCACAGGTTAGTCCTACTATTTGTATTTCTCCAAAATTAAATGTTCAAAAGTCATGAAAATATAAAGTTTAAATGGGGTTTTAGGGTAGACGCCCCAAGAATTGGGGTTGAACACCAAGTTTTTCTGGGAGTAAAAAAATTTTATATCGATTGGTCTTGGTGTACTATGCGGCTAGAAAATAGTCATCCCTCTCCTATGTGGCGAATGAGTTACAAGCTATTGGGACAATACCCTTAATTCTTTCTTACCTTGTTGTATGCAATGTATGCATTTGTTCTGCTAATAAGTTGATAGAAAATTAAACTTAATATTACGATGTTTCTTAAATTTTTTTGGCAAAAAAAACTTGCAGCCTTCATATTTAAAAGAAATTCAAAAATATTAGTTTTTCTACGCACAAATTTTGACTGTTTGACATTATCTTGACTTTTTACATAAGATGTCAGCCGGTCAGCGCCCTACAAAATACAGGTATCATCGAAACTAGTGATATGTAGATATGATAAAAGAGTTTGGACGCTCAAAGGAGGGAAATAGCGGAAGTCTCTTTCTATATTGCATTTTGGAGCTCTCGATAGCTGCTCCGAAAATCTCCCTTGTATTGAAAAATCTGGTAACTTGGTGTAAAATCTGCCAAATTTTTAAATATTAGGCTTGTTGTATCTTAAGTAATGTTTAAACCCACCTTTAGTTTTAAGATAACAGTGGCAACACTGTAACCTCGAGTTAGTTAGAGCTACAAGTGTCACAGCTAGCCGGTTGTCTTTCGTTTTGTCAACTGTATTTAATAAATTGATTTAAACAATCATCCTGTTTTATTAATAGTGATAAAACACAACATTGGCGACGAGAAATATAAACGGGTAACGCGTTTTCTTTATTATAGCGTTGTTTCGGTTGTTTTTGTGTAATGGTCCAAGTAGTGGCTTAAGAACCGTCCGGTCGGTAGTAATACAGTCGTCCAGTCAAGAAGTCCGATACGTTGTCCAGGGTAGCAATTCTTGAAACCAGTTTGGTGCATCTCAGTACAGTCGATAAGTGCAAAATTTGTCCAGTTGACAAGTGCATAAAGGATAGTCGACAAGTGAGTCCAGTATAGTACGGTCAGTTTCAAGAAAGCAAAATGGCATTTATGTTCGGTCAAATGGAACAGTTTAATCCAGCCACTGGGAAGTTCTCCAGTTATGTAGAGAGAATCGAACAGTACTTTTTAGTAAATGGCATCGGAGATAATCTTAGAGTTGCTGCGTTTTTAACATTGATGGGTCCAAGTACTTATGATATAGTGAAAGACCTTTTGTGCCCTGATAATCCAAAGGATAAGACTTTTCTCGAGTTAAAGGACGCACTTCTTGGTTATTTTGACCCAAAGAAACTCACGATTATGGAACGCTTTAAGTTTTATGGTGCGAAGCAGGAGGAAAATGAAACTGTAAACGATTACATTATAAAATTAAGAAGCCTTGCAAACAGTTGTGAGTTTGGGGCTTTCCTCAACGATGCATTACGCGACAAGTTCGTTTTTGGTTTAAAATCCGAGAGGGTTCAGCGAAAACTACTGTCTGAAGACTTTAACTTTGCAGACTGTTGCAAACATGCTCTTGCAATGGAACTTACCGATCAGCAGTCGAGAATTCTTCAGCCAAGTTCAGTGAATAGAGTTTTTACCAAACCAGATAAAAACAAAAGTGCTCAACAAAATCAGAAGTCATTAAAATGTTGGCGCTGTAAACGCAAGCATGATCCTGATACATGCCCAGCAAAGGAGTGGGAATGTTTCAAGTGCAAAAAGAGGGGTCATACGGCACGTGGTTGTAAGTCTCAGTCGGTAAACGGTGTTGATGAGTGTCAAGAGGAAGAAGAAGAAGAGGTCATAAACAATGTTAACACGTTTGTTAACACTGTCAGTCAAAGTATTCCCTGCACTAAAGTAGTCAACATAGAGGGCGTGTCTTGTCAAATGGAGCTGGATACTGGCGCATCCGTAACGCTAATGTCACATGGTATGTTTAAAGAAAAGTTTCCTAGTTTTAAGTTAAGTAAATCGTCAAAAGTCCTTAAGACTGTATCGGGAGATCCAATCAAAGTGCTTGGTCAGGTAAATGTAAGAGTTTCTAATGTTTCGGAACCTCTGCCTTTGATAGTAGTCGAGTCACGTCACAATTTTAAACCTTTGTTAGGTAGGACTTGGTTGGATCACCTGATTCCAAATTGGAAATCCGTCTTAGATTTAAATGAAAATACAATTGGTCAGTGTAGTCTAGAAAATAATAGAGATGAATTTATTCATGACATGAAGTTAAAATATCCTAATGCTTTTGTAAATGACAAAACTAAGTGTATAAAAGACATAACAGTGACTTTGGTTTTGAAAGATGATGCAATTCCAGTTTTTCATAAGTCGTATCCTGTAGCATATTCAATTAAAGACGAAGTAGAGAAACAGTTACAGGAAATGGTTAAGTCAAAAGTCATAAAACCAGTACGTCATAGCGAATGGGCTAGTCCCATCGTTGTTGTCCCTAAAAAGTCGTCTAAATCTTTGAGATTATGTGTAAATTTTAAAAACACTTTAAACCCGGTTTTAAAAACGGAACATTATCCATTGCCTTTAGTGCAGGATATCTTTTACGCTGTTGCTAATTGTAGATATTTTTGTACTATTGATTTAACCAATGCGTTTCAACAATTGATTGTTTCGGAGGAATCTAAGAAGTATTTAACGATTAACACACACTTAGGTTTATTTCAGTTTAACAGATTACCCTTTGGTGTATCTGCTGCTCCGTCATTGTTTCAATCTGCCATGGATTCTGTTCTAAAGGGGTTAACTAAGGTCGCATGTTACATTGATGATGTAATTATAGGTGGCAGCACTTTAGAAGAGTGTAAAGTAAACTTGTCAAAAGTACTACATCGTTTGTCAGAGTACAACGTTCAAATTAATTTGGAGAAAAGCAAATTTTTTGTTAATAGTGTTGATTATTTGGGACATCGTTTAGATGTTAGCGGGTTATCACCGATTCAAGAAAAAGTAGATTCAATTTTGTCAACACCTGAGCCTCAAAATTTACGTCAGCTGAGATCATTTTTAGGTCTAATCAATTATTATAATGATTTCATTCCGATCCCTGTAAAAAAATTTGTAAAGGATCGTAAAGAAAATCGTAATCGGATTTTGTTACGATTTGTTACGAAATATCGTTTACGATTGATTACGGAATTGGCGCAAAGTTTACGATATTTCGTAAAGGAAATCTTTTACATCTTTAACAGTTTCAATAAGAAGTTTCGTATACTTTTCTATACGAATTCTTACGTCATTAATCAATGTTTCCTATACGAATCTATACGTTTATAAATGATGTTTCCTATGCGACTGATTACGTTGCAAAAAATTTTGTATAGAATCGTAAACAATATCGTATAGGATTCTCTATCCGATTCTTTACATATATATATTAAATAATTAAATATCGTTTACGATTGATTACGTTTATAAACGATGTTTTTTATATGTGTTTTTTTACGAACCATTGCGTCTTAATGCGTTGCGCTCTATACGTTTTTATAAGAATTTTTGCGTTTAAATACAGCGGTTTTTATAAGTTTGTATGCGAGCCATTACGCCTTAGTACAATAATTTCTATACGAATCACTGCGCTTAATCGTAACGGTCGTTCTGCGTTTTTATGCGAGCCATTACGTATAAATACAATAATTTTTATACGTTTTTATAGCATTACACAAAGCGGTTTTTTTACGTTTATATATTTTTTTAATGCGAAACAGAAGGATTATTTTAAGTTTTTATACGGAATTACCTACAAAGTAAACATTCGCTGTTTTCTATACGTTTGTGTGTTTATTTTGATAAATCGTTTCGGCTTTATATAAAACGTTTTTATACCATTAACTACTTACCATTTTAAGATTTTTGTTTCTACAAAACAATGTGTTTAAATACGGGACAATACAGGTCTTGAATTTTAACATGCGTTCGTCTCCGATGGCCCGCTGTAACCAAAGTCGAAGAATGGACTAAAGATACTTATATTGCAAAAAAAGTAAATTTATTATGTTTTCCATAGTTTTAACACTTGAATAAAATAAACTTAAAAAACTGGAAAATTTAAACATGACATTAGTTAATTAAGATATGGCTATTTATAAACTAAAGGAACATCCTCAGAACGTTTTTGTATCTAAAATTAAAAGAAAAAAAACCGTTAATAATTTGCTAAGTAGAAAGCATATGAAGTTACCTTCTATTTATTCTCAAACACGACCATAATACGAAACCAAAACTTTATATGGCATAATAATACAATTATTAAATTTCAGAACAAAAATTCGTTACTTTATAACGTTTTGTATCTAAAATTGAAAGAAAAAACGTTAATTAATTTGTTAAGTAAAAATAATAAAGTTACCTTCTATTCTTCCTCGAACACTAGGAGCACAATACGAAACCAAAAGCCAAAAGATCAGAAAAAAATGTAACTGTTGTAAATTGCTTAATGACCTTAATGATCCATCACTAAAAAAATTTAAAATAGTTATTTATAACAGTATCGTAATAACAATTGGAAAGTTATGCTAAGATGCTAGGTAAAAGAGATTTAAAGTACCATGTACTTTACTTTTGCGCACACATTTATAACAGCAACTTCGTTTTACCTTGTTTTTTTTAATCGATTTGTTCATCGGCATCACTCTCGACATCAGGCCGTTGAGTTGCATCTGGTGTGGTTTTTAAGAGCTGCTTTTTTTCTGCCCGCTTTTTTTTCGCCACACTACTATAGCGTAAATCATTACATTTCCTTGCCAGGTATGTATTTACCATTTTCATTTCTTTTTCTATGAATTCCACACTTTTTTTTTCGTTTGTTAAATAGTAGTAAAATAAGTCTAAAAATAAAAATATTAATTAAATTCAAATAAGTCATTTTTCAATATTTAAGAACAATCCTCGCATACAAACGTATAAAAACAGTTGTATTTAAATGCAAAAATTCTTATAAAAACGTATAGACGCAATGGTTCGTAAAAAAACACATATAAGAAACATCATTTATAAACGTAATCAATCAACAATACATGGTTTCGTTTGGTTGACAGTATTTTTTTAAAGAAATTGACTGTTTTTTGCAGTTATTTTAAAAGAAAGAAAAACACGATAATATATGTTTTTGTTTTTCTTCATTTACTCTTGAAGATTAATATTGTATTGTTGGTTGACTGGTTGTATAAAACCATCCTTTAAATCTCCTTAAGGAGAAATCTTACCACGAACAGCTAAAACCTTTCCAGGATCTAATTTCTCCTTCGCCTGGACATTTTGCTGGGCATTCGGTTTTGTCCCTGTCACCGTTTTTTTGGACAATTCAGCGTTTCCTATAATTAGGCTCGCAGCATTTTTTACAAATAACTGGGTGCTTTTTGTACTTAGTTGTCGTAAGTTTTGGTAATCTCTCTCGTGGATTGTTATGTCGACTCCTTCGTGCTGGCCGACGTACATCTATTAAAAAAAAGCAAACAAATAATAATTTTAATTTAATACATCCTAAGCAAGAGGGCAAGCATTACCTGACCATTGTTTATATCACCAACTTTTTTTTCTATTGGTGGCGGAGGCAAAGTCTGAGCTGATGCATTCATGCCATTGGTTTTGAATTCTTTCATCATGATGTCTAATTCTAGAAATAATTGATTTATTTAAAATAACGAATAATTTTATTGTATGCACGACGGGGCGTAGAAGTGCACTTTTTCGTTTTTATTTGAGTGTGTAATGTGAGCTTTTTTGGTCCAACGACATTTGATTGCGCATGCACCCATTTTGTTTTTAACATTTTAACAACTATTATAAAATAATCATCTACTACCGTAGAATGTGAAAAAACCTTATTAAGAATAAAGTGCAAATGCATATCTTTTAGATTAACTTATGGTAGGTATAAACTTTTGGAAAATAAAAAAATGCCAGCGTGTGAAAAATAATGTATACCGTAAGAATGTCCCGCGCGTAACACAATTAAAATTTTAAAAGTAGGTTTACGACGTATTCTCGCTTCTTTTGGAAGCATTAACAAAAATTTAGAAGTTCCAGTTTAAACTTAAATGACATTTTTTATTTTTTTGCTTATTATTTTTGTACATATGATATTGTTCTTATTTTTAAAAATTCAATTGCAGGTAATGCATTCGTCTTTACAAAAATATGTTACGATAAATATTACCGATTTTACAGCTCTCTGAAAATGAGCTAATTTGATCCTAAGGGAGACTACTATTCCATAGAACCCTGACTCTGTGATTCAAGTAGACAATAATAAACTTATTTTCAGAGAGCTCTAAAATAATAATATTTACCATAGCATATTTTTTTTTAAACATGAATTTATTCGTAGTAAAAGTATTTAGAAAAATATATCAAAATATAGAGGGTGTCCCATTTAAAAATACAAAATTAATGTCATTTCCGGAAGTTCCAATTCCTTAAATTTCAATTGGGTAGAAGGTATACCGAAAAATATGCGCCTGTTCGCTTTTTGGAGGACACACGGTATGGACCTTTCCCGTTGAGGTCCAGCTTCGCGGTCGTCATACTTGGGAATAGGGTGACCACCAGCATCACAATGACTCGAGTCAATTTGACGTTTCCCAAGTATGACGACCGCGAAGTTGTACCTCAACGGGAAAGGTCCATATTTTGGGCGCAAAGCAAACTTTTGCCCCTTCGTGTTACAGCTGTAAACATATGTATAATAGTTAGTATTTACCATTCAATTTCTCCAAAATTTTGTCTAATTTTTCGCTATTGGTATCAGTGTTTCCATCTCGGTTTCCATTAATTGAATCGTCATCATCGTCATATTCAACTTGCTTGTCAACTTTGTTTTTTGCTGTGTATTTGGAGGGGGGAATTTCTATTTCGGCTATTTTCCTACTGGTTGTGGGTTTGTTCTTTTCGCCCTAAATATTAAGCATTCATATTTTACACTTTTATCTAGTGTTGTGAATTTACCGGTAAATTCAAATGGCGATTAATTAACCGGTAAATTAAAAAAATGCTACCGAATACTAAATTAAGTGTAAAATCACTTAACGATTTGTTTAATATCAGAATCCTGTGAAAATCAGAAAAAATAAATTAACGAATAAATCATTAAAACTTGATAAATTTAACCTCACTTTTTGCGATTAGATTAACGCCTCCGACACGTGACTCTAAATAACCTGATTTGATTGGTTTCGACGTGACCAGCCGCGGGAAATTTAAATTTTAGCATCCTTAGGGATGTATTCTGTAACTTTTCCGTTAAAAGTTAAAATTTTAAAGGGCGTCACGTTGACGTAAAACGCTTGAAAGCTGTTTTAAGGGCCGTTAAAAATTTTAAAATTTAAATTTGAGTTACAGAATAGACCCCTTACTGTGGTAGTTTGAAGATTTTTGTTTAAACAAAGTTGCAAATAAACAAATAATAAATTTAAAAAATGTAGCGCCGATTATTTTTGCATATCAATTAAATTAAAACGACACATTTTTACACAATTTTCAAGGAAGGGTTTAATTTAACGGTAAATATCTTAATTTACCGCTTAATTAACTGGTTAATTTACCGGTTAATTAACTGGTTAATTAACCGGTAAATTAAAAATCCACAACACTACTTTTATCCCTTTTTTATAAAAACTAAGTAAATTTTGTAAAAGGTTCCCTATATAAAAAATGTTCATTTATCTTTTTTTTTATAAGTGGTGCAAATGTCATGCCAAAATGTCAACTCTAAGAGGTACAGTAATTTTTTTTTCGAAAGTATTGCAGCTGTCAAAAATTTCAGAAAAATTGACTTTTCTCAAAATCTGTAAAAGATAGGTATAATAGGAATCCTTTACAAAATTTACTTAATTTTTATCCTAGAATCCAAAAATGCAAAAATATATAGGGTATTCCATTTAAAATAAAGAAGGTGATGTGTGTTCCGGAAAAGTGGAACATTCTGTATAGAGAACAATTAAAAACAATAAAAATTTTGTGCGTTCCTATTATTTCTGTGAAAAAAAATTCACTGGCGTTTTTAGTTTGGGCTGTAAGGGGTCGACCCTTTTTATGTGGAAGACCCTGTACATTAGTACAAATACGAATCTATCCTAAAAGTGACGGAAAAACGGATTTTTAAAAAAATGCTCAAAACTTGATAAAACAACAATATATGTTAATAATTTTTGTTTGAAAAGCAATTTATTTTATTCTTACCATATCCTCATCCATTATTTTCTTTTTCTGCAGGATCTGCTTCATGTTTTGAAGCGATTGCATATCCTTTTTTTTCTTATCCTAGAAAAGTATCAGTCAGTATTTTATTTGCTTCTTTATATTAAAAATATTCAGACCAGTTTTCACATTATACAGGGTGTCCCGCACTACAGGTATGGTACGTTGTTGGGGCATGCCCAGGGATCACCAAAAAAATGTTAAAAAAAATCTATCTTTTCTGATCTTTGAGTAAAATACGGTTAAAGTTCGATAAGTTTTGCAACACTGTTTAGGAAAGAACATCTAAAAAACTTCCTAAGCTAACTAGAGATTCTTGATCATAAATGTATCCATAAAAATTTATTGACATAGTTGTCAGCTTGGATTCATGATAATTTCGTAAAATTAAATTGATTATAAAAATATAAATTGACCATTTAAAAGGTAAACAACTGGTAAAATAGTTTTAGATAGATAGCACCTTTGTATTAAGTCATTCTTTTCGTGCTTATGTGCTGCTATTTTCAAGTTATAAGCGTTTAAAGTTTCACACTTTGGGGCCTCATATCTCCGAGGGTATTTGAGATGGATTTTTTTAAACATTTTTCTGGGGACCCCTGGGCATGCCCCAACAATGTACCATACCTGTAGTGCGACAATTTTGGGACACCCTGTATAACTTACTTCTTTGCTCTTCCGTTTATGTTCTTTTTCTGATCCGTCACTACTATCATCCGTTGCTGTAACCAAAAGTCTTGGGGGCATTTTTTTTATTCTTCCACTCGATTTTATTTTATCCTGCAGACTTTTACGAGTGTCTGAAAAAATTGAAATTTGAGTTAAGTTAAGATCTAACGGTAAACTAATACTGATGGTTTTTAACTTTTTTGTCTTTACAACAAGCTCTTTAATGTTATGAAATTTGTAACAATTAATTAACGGTTCCATATATTTTAATAAAAATTTAAACTCGAATTTAAATTACGGTTCTTCAAAGGCGCACCAACACTCGCACCAACCAAAGTAAGCCCCCACAAAAATTGTTAAAAAATATATCTTTTTACTTTTGGAGCTACATTTTTTTAATCAATGTTTTGAATAAGAGCTAGGTATAAACATTGAAAGGCTTGTTGTAAAGGATGTCTACAAACAAAAAAATGACAAACAAATATTTACAGGAAAAAAGTTATAACCATCAGTATATTAATTACCGTGACTCGCTCGACTACATAAATTAAATGCTTACCTGCAACATATATTATTCTAGCATCGTAGAAAACCTTATTGATGTCGTTAATCTCGTCATCCCCTGGCCAACAAATTTGATATTTTTTTGCGAAATCCACCTCTTCCGGTGAATGTGGAGATCTGTTCTTAAAATGCGTCCTTTCGACAATGGAATACGTATTGTCTTCAATGTAATTTACGTAGAAATACATCTGAAACAAAAATATTTTATTGTATATTATAAAAGAATATTTACTATCTTCATTGCACGCCAAATTTAACTAACAATTGTTTTATTATGTGAATACACTTACCTTTTTTAATAAAGTATCACTTTATTAAAAAATAATTAAAAAACGCACTTGTTTAAGCACATCAGCAACAGGTGTAACGGCGTAACGCGTCTATCGTCAAATAAATGGCCGCTGGCTGGCTTGTCTTGGCTGCACGGTCCAATGGTAATATTGCCTCAAGCACCACGTGGTTATACCACGTTGCTGTGTTGCCAGTCTTACAACTTTTTACAGTTTGTATACTAATTTATTATTTGGTACTATTGTACTAAGTTGAAAAATAAAACAATAACATGTATTTAAATATTTCAGTATTTAAAGATGTAAATAATAAATACTTATTTCTATTAACTTAAGCAAATCCAATAAAATTAAAAAAGAAACTGCAAAATTATTTAAGTGCTTGTTGCACATACTGACAACCCTGCTTTCTTTCACGTTGTGTGTGCATTGCTATTTCCTTTTTTAAATATACAAAATGTATGTGACTGTGAAACGAGCTGTGAAATAAGGTTGACAAAATAATGGACAACTTAAATAAGCGGTATAAAAGTTATTTTGATGCTGATGCTGCATCATCGGGGTCAATTCCAAAATCGACTTCTAGAAGATTAAATCGGCGGCAGAACAAAAACAAGCAAACAAATATACCATCAGAGGCTGCAGAACACAAAGAATTAGGACCATCAACTTCAGGGTAAGTAGTGTGCTAGAGAAGTCATGGTCATTTTTTGACCATTTCAACAGAAATTTTTTTTGTGATTTTTTTATGGTTTTTAAATATATTTTTTTCTAGACGAAACAAAAAAACATAAAAATAATTTGTTTGACTTAAAAGTTGGCATTTTTAATGTACTTTTTCATAATTTTTGTGGCGCGAAAATTTGAATTTTTCAAAAAATTGTAAAATTGAAATTGTGGACGAAAAAATGAATATTTCGACTCAAAACAAAATGCAATTTCTCTCGCAATTTGTAGATATTATGATTAATCCTACCTAAAAAAACTTTCAAATTGCATTTTGGTCCAGCTGGTATTTTATACTTTTTTTTTGGTCAAATTATTCTATCACGAGAAAAACATCAATAAAGTCTGTTCACTCTATAATGTGGTTTTGTTTTCAGATACAATTTTAGTTTTGTTCAAAACTCTTTAGACCGAGATCTATCTGATGATGATCTACATAGCTCAAATGAAGTTGATCATGCAGATAAAAATTTAGATAGTAGTTCAGAAGAAGAACTGATGATGATGGAAGAAGAAACTCCTGAATTTAAAGAACAAGACGACAAAGAAGAAAGTTCTGATAATGATGAAGGCTCGGATGAAGATATTAATGTTGTACAAGATGAGGGCAATGAACCGGAAGATGATTTAATTTATTGTGAAGTAAGTTTTTTATACAAATTACCTATGTTTGTGTCTTCTCGTCATATTATTTGTATATCGCATTTTTTTTATATTATAGGATGATGCTGGAGAAAAAAATAATGGTGATGAAATTCTTTTTAATGCATCAAACATAAAAGTGGATGATGTTTTAATAATGTTGACGGGTTTAGCAATTCGACATAATTTGACCAATGCCGTTCAACAAGATATTTTGGATATGGTTTTATTGTGTGCTGGCAAAAACTCAGAAAACTTTAAAACTCCAACGCTTTATAAAATGGAAAAATTCCTAAATTTACCTGACAATGTAATAAAATATCAGTATTACTGTTTGGATTGCAACGGTTTAATAATGGAGCCTGTGACGTCATCAGATATCAAACATCAAAAATATACATGCATTTGCGGATACACTGGCACAATTTCAAAATCAGAAAAAAATTACTTCGTTACCATGGATTTAGAATATCAAATACGAAATCTTCTTGAATGCCCAGAGATCACTTCATCACTAAACAACAATTTAAAAAATACCTTGTCTAATAATTCCGAAAAAATATGCGACATTTATGATGGTTTATTATACAAGACCCAAAAACCTCATTTTGATTTTTCCTTTTCATTTAACACCGATGGGGCTCCACTCTTTGAATCGTCCAAGTTATCAATGTGGCCTATCCAGTTAATTTTAAACGAACTTCCCCCTTCCTATCGGTTCAATAACATTCTTATAGCTGGCCTATGGTTACAAAAATATGAACCCGACATGAAGTGCTTTTTGAAAAACATTGTTGATCAGTTTGAAAGGTTAAGTTCTCATGGATTAAATTGGAACTGCAACGGGGTAATTAAAAACTCAAAATGCGTCATTCTTTCATGCAATGTGGATTCAGTGGCTAGGCCTCAAATTCAGGTTTGTAAATTAATTAATATTAGGTACATAAAATTATATAAATTTAAAAATAAGATTTTGTCTGTGAAGGGTATAATAATTATGTTTGCTAATAAAAATGTATTTTATTTCAGAATTTTGTGCAATTTAATGGAAGATTTGGCTGTGCATGGTGTGAGTGCGAAGGAGCAATTGAACCTGGAAAAAAAACGTTAAAATATCCAATGCGATCAATCGATGACGAATACCCGTTAAGATCGAAAAAAAAAACATTACAGTACGCAGAAATGGCACTAAATCTAAACTGCAAAGTAAGTGAAAGAAAAGTACGGGGGGTAAAAGGTCCTTCCAGGCTTATGCATTTAAAATGTTTCGATATAATTTGGGGATGTCCTGTCGACTACATGCATTGTTGCATACTTGGTGTTACACGACAAATTTGGGATATTTGGAATACATTTGAAAATAGTACCAAACGAGGAGTTTACATAGGTGCACCCAAAATAAATAAACGTATTAATGCAAGGCTCTTGAGCATAAAACCCCCCAGAGAAGTGCATAGACATCCTAGGCCCCTTAAAGAAAAAGCAAAATGGAAAGCCTCTGAATGGAAGCAATGGCTACTATTTTATTCTGTTGTTTGTCTGGATGGTATTCTTGCTGAGGTTCATTTAAAGAATTATGAATTATTTGTGGAGGCAGTTTTTATTCTTTTGGGAAATCAGATAACCTTACAACAGTTAAGAGTAGCAGAAGAAAAAATAAAAAAATTTGTTTTTGGTTTTAATAACTTATATGGTTTTGAAAATATGACATTTAATGTCCATGCTTTGTTGCATTTAGTAAAATGTGTGGAAATGGTGGGTCCATTGTGGTCTAACTCCGCATTTCCATTTGAGTCAAACATTAATAAACTTAAAACAAAAGTTACTGGACCAAGAGCTCCCGAAAAACAGATAATGAAAAAGGTTTTAAAAGAACAACTTTTTATAAATTCCATTTCGGAAAAAACTCAAAGTCAGGAGACAAAATTATTTAGTAAAGGAATTTTCTTAAGAAACTACCGAAGAAATTTAGCCGCAAAATCCAAAATAGAATGTGTTTTTTTGGGAGCCGCTTTCATTTCAGGGAATGATGTTTGTTATGATAGAGTTATAAGCAATAAAATATTTCTTCAAAGGAAAGAAAACAAAACAAAAAATAATGATTCGGTGGTTAAATTATTAAATGGCAAGTTTGTTGAAATTTTAAATATTCTTAAAGTAAATAATGAATGTTTTTTAGAAGTTAATATTTTGGAAACTGTAAAATTCAGAGTAAATCATATACAAAAAATTATTAATATAGGTGAAATGCTGAGAGTACCTGTGGTTGAAGTAGATGTAAAGTGCATTTCTTTAAATGTGCAGGGAAATAAATATTTAAGTGTGTTTCCTAATAACTACGAAGTACAATAGATAAAACATTTTTTTAGGATGAAACAGTTATGCTAATATAGATTAAGTTCTTTTTCCATGAATAAAATTAATCTTCCCAGTAAGACGAATTTTATTACTAGCATTTAATATGGTAAAAATATTCGTCAAGAGACGCATATCAATAGTATACGATATTTCTTATTAAAACGCTACTGGTATTTTTTTTTACAAATATTCGTCATGAATTGCATATAAATAGTATACGATTTTTTTTTATTGAAACGCTAGTATAAATTTGTTTAAAATTTTCGTAATTAAATGCAACAAATAGTATTATTATTTCGTATTTTCTGAGGTTACATAATACATAAGTCTCAAAATGGTCCTAATTTTTGTTCAATTATCTTTTATAATAAGCTACCAACGTCTATAAGATCGCTTAACGCAAATTAAAAATTAAAAAGGCTTTAGTTCGCCATCCTTTATATGGCATAAACGAATTTTTTTCTATTGAATTCCCCGAGGAATTCCCCACTCTGTGATAAATGAATGTATTTATGTTTTAGTTTTAAGGTTTTTACATATTTATATTTAAGTTTTAATAATTAAATAATTTGTTTCAATTACATTATGACGAGTGTAAAACAATTTTTTATTAACACAATAAAGTCCATCCATCTATTTATCTATCTATCTATCTATTAAACCGCTCTATTATAGCTAGGTTACGAATATTCGTTAAGAAACCATGCAAAAAGTATACGAAATTTCGTATTGAAACGGCATTAGTATTTGTTAGAAATATTAGTAATGATTCGCATACAAATAGTATACGATGTTTCGTATTGTAACGCTAGTATAGGTAGGATACGAATGTTAGTAATGATTCGCATACAAATAATATTTCGTATTAAAGCGCTAATGTTGGTTGGTTATGAAGAAACGCATGCAAAAAGTATACGCAATTTCGTATTGAAACGTTACTTGTATTTGTTAGAAATATTCGCAATGATTCGCATACAAATAGTATACGATAATTCGTATTGAAACGCTAGTAAAGGTAGGTTACGAATATTCGCTAAGAAACTCATGCAAAAAGTTTGCGAAATTTCGTATTAAAACGCTACTTGTATTTGTTACAAATATTCGTAATGAATCGCATACAAATAGTATACGATATTTCGCATTGAAACGCTATTATCGGTAAGTTACGAATATTCGTAAAAAAACGCATACAAATAGTATACGATATTACGTATTGATACGCTTTTGTTAGTTTGTTACGAATATTCGTTAAGAAACGCATTTAAAAAGTTTTGCGAAATTTCGTATTAAAACGCTACTTGTATTTGTTACAAATATTCGTAATGAATCGCATACAAATAGTATACGATATTTCGCATTGAAACGCTATTATCGGTAGGTTACGAATATTCGTAAAAAAACGCATACAAATAGTATACGATATTACGTATTGATACGCTTTTGTTAGTTTGTTACGAATATTCGTTAAGAAACGCATTTAAAAAGTTTTGCGAAATTTCTTATTAAAACGCTACTTGTATTTGTTACAAATATTCGTAATGAATCGCATACAAATAGTATACGATATTTCGCATTGAAACGGTATTATCGGTAGGTTACGAATATTCGTTAAAAAACGCATACAAATAGTATACAATATTACGTATTGAAACGCTTTTGTTGGTTTGTTACGAATATTCGTTAAGAAACGCACGTAAAAAGTTTGCGAAATTTCGTATTAAAACGCTACTTATATTTGTTACAAATATTCGTAATGAATCGTATACAATAAGTATACGATATTTCGCATTGAAACGCTATTATTGGTAGGTTACGAATATTCGTTAAAAAACGCATAAAAATAGTATACGATATTTCGTATTGAAACGCTAGTATTTATTTGTCAGAAATATTCGTAAAGAGTCGTATTTAAATAGTATACGATATTTCGCATTAAAACGCTAATATCTGTTTGTTAAAAATATTCGTAATAAAACGCATACAAATTGTATACGATATATCGCATTGAAACGGTATTTTATTGATTTGTTATAAATATTTGTAAAGAAACGCATTCGAATAGTATACGATATTTCGTATTAAAACGTATACCGTAAAGAATCGTATAGATTCGTAATGCTAAATGTTCAACCAAACGTTAAGGATGTAAAGAAACGTATTAAATCGTATACAAAAATTGTAAGCGTCTCTTTACGATCCTTTACAAAATTTTTTACAGGGATGGCATCCACTGTACTTAATCCGTTGTATGCGTTAGAACGTAAAGATGCATCGTTTGTTTGGACATCGAAATGTAGTGAAGCTTTTTCGAAAGTAAAACATATGTTAGCAAATAGTCAAGCTCTTGTTTATTTTGATCCAACAAAACCCGTGGTGGTTACGGCGGACGCATCACCCTACGGTGTGGGGGCTGTGTTGAGTCATATTATTAATGGTAAAGAATATCCAATAAAATTCGTATCGCGAACACTGAACACTAGTGAACAAAACTATGCTCAAATACAAAAAGAGGCCTTAGCGATTATTTTTGCTATCCGAAAATTTCATACTTTTATTTACGGTCGAAAATTTATTTTAGCAAATGATCACTTACCTTTAAAAACTATTCTTGGTGATAAAACCAAATTTCCAACTTTAGCATCGGCACGGTTACAAAGATGGGCAGTTGAGCTTTCAGCTTACGATTACGAATTTAAATATAGAAAAAGTAATGAAGTAGCAAACGCGGATGCAATGTCTAGATTGCCTAATCCAAATGAAGTCGGAAGTGAACATGAATTTGTATATTCATTTTCCACATTTTTATCTGAAAATCCAATAACGTCGGAAGATGTAGCCAAACACACAAAACATGATCAAGTTCTTTGTAAAGTTGGTGAGTTAACAAGGAAAGGTTGGCCTGAAAAGATTGACAATGAGAGTCTTAAACCCTATTTTTCAAAACGTAACGATCTTACAGTTGAACACGGTTGCGTATTGTGGGGGAACAGAGTAATTATTCCTTATAATTTGCGTGAACAAGTTCTTGATATGTTGCATGACCAACATATTGGGATGGTAAGAATGAAAATGCTTGCCAGAAGCGAAGTTTGGTGGCCTAACATAGATTGCGATATTGAGTTTAGAGTCAAAATGTGCGAACCTTGTCAATTATTCCAAAACAAAGGGGTAGAAATACCATTAACTTCTTGGCCTAGCACCGGTAGAAACTGGAAACGAGTTCATATAGATTTCCTTCAGTTTAAACAACATTACTTACTACTTATAGTGGATAGTTTTAGTTCGTGGTTAGATATTCACATAATGAACAGTGGAAGTAATGCTGAGAAAACTATAGAAAAATTACGTCATTCTTTTAGTTATTTTGGTTTACCAGAGCAAATTGTTTCGGATAATGGTCCACCATTTTCAGGAAATGAATACAAGTCATTTTGTAAATTAAACGGTATAACTTGCATATTTTCACCACCTCTGCATCCTACCTCGAACGGATTTGCAGAAAAACAAGTACATACAATTAAGCAGGCATTGAAAAAACAACTTTTAGAAGAGTCAAAGTTTAGCATGCAACAACAAATTGATAAATTTTTGTTAAAATTCAGAACAACTCCAAATTCAGTTACGGGGGTTAGTCCAGCTGATAAAATGCTAAAACAAACTCCTAGAACATTATTGTCAATGCTTAAACCGACATATACAACAGAAAATCTTAGAAATCAAAGAAACAAAAAGGTAAAAGAGTACGAAGATAAGCACAGGGGAAAGTTTAAAGATTTTTGTGAAGGGGAAAATGTGTTGCAATGGCACAAACAAAAAAATATGTGGGTCAAAGGTACAATTTGGAAAAAAATTAGTCACGTAACTTACCTAGTTGAGGTTGAAGGTAACATAAGATATATCCATGCTGAAGATTTGCGTAAATCATTTTTGAATAATAATATTTATCCAAATTTACCAATTAAACCTCTCGTTGAACCTTTACAACAGAATTGTCAGGCAGCAGAGTCAAATGAAATCAGTACAAATATTCCACCACAACCGATTGTTGATTCTAGTTTAAATACAAGTAGAACATTGCTAGATCATAATATTGAACATAAAGACCCTGTTTTGTCTAATACACCAGTTCAGCTTAGGCGATCTTCGCGAACTATAAAACCTCCAGAACGGTTAAATTTGTAAAAATAAAATATTTAGTTCTCCGACCTTAATGTTAGTGGGGAGGAGTGTTGTATCTTAAGTAATGTTTAAACCCACCTTTAGTTTTAAGATAACAGTGGCAACACTGTAACCTCGAGTTAGTTAGAGCTACAAGTGTCACAGCTAGCCGGTTGTCTTTCGTTTTGTCAACTGTATTTAATAAATTGATTTAAACAATCATCCTGTTTTATTAATAGTGATAAAACACAACAAGGCTATGTAACAAATCAAAATAATTCATTGGCTGGAGAAAAACATATTTTTTTTTAAATCTTGTTTAGCCTATTTTAAAACAAATTATGCTAGAATATTCTGAGGAAGCTTTATATTAATATTGAAAAAATATACCACGATGGCATTTTTTTAGATTTATTTTTTAATGTTTATTTTAATAAAAATACAACATTATTGTTTTATAATACCAATATGAATTAAAAAGTTACCCATTTGGAAATTTGGGGTCCCTTTTTAAATGGGTTAAACACTGGTAGTGTTGATAAAAACTACATGTAGTTTCTTTACCTTTAAGAATTTTGTAATTTTATTTATTTTATTAAATACCCCTATTCAAGTGAAAACTTTTTTACCACTTGATATTTCTGAGAAAGTGTACTTTTTACGAATAAACAACCAAAAACACTTTTGTTGTACCCCATATTTTGCGTTTGAGTTGACAAAAAACTTACTTCAATTTAAAGTGGTAATAGTATATTACTACCGTGGGTGGAAAGGGTTTCATTTCTGAAAGGACAGAAAGGAAATTTCCACCGAGGTTAGTATACTATTTTATTTACTGCTTACATTTATGTTTAATTTTAAAAAGCTTTAATTTTGCAAATTAATATTATTAATTTTTAACAGCTTAGTTAACATGATTATTTTTTTTTAATTTATTACCTTGGTTACATTACAATTGCTTGACATTGAAGTAAAAAAATAATTATTTTTAATTTTCAAAAAACGTCATTTCTCGCATTATTTTAAAGTCTTAAACCAACTAATATTAAAAAAAAACATAATTTCGGATAGTGATGACGAATGTACAGAATTGAAAGAGTGTGCGCAAAAGGCCGAAGAGGATTTGCTCCCTCAAAAGAGTTAAATCCGACTTGTTTTCATTACCCAGGCGGAAAGTAGTTACTTTCCGCCCGGGTGGAAAGTGACAGCTTAATAAAACCAATAAAGTAACATTTTCTAACTTTTAAAGAGTCAGAAATGTCATCATTTCATATGCAGTTGTAAATAAAAAAGTTTTCACTTGAATTGAAGTATTTAATAATAGTATATTAAAACATAGAGTTTTATAAGGAACGTTTTTTAGCACGCGTCCAGGTTTGGAAAAAGAGCCGCCCAGCGGCGAGTTTTCCAATGGACAAGTGATAAAAAACGCCTTAAAAAACGAGTTTTTTATACTATTTTTTATATTTGCTTCATTTAATTTATTAAAAAGCATTTTTAATTTGAATTAAAAACTCAACATAAGATTCTGTTTTTATGACCAACCTTATAGCATAACATTGACATTTTGAAGTAAAAAATAAATTGAAGTTAGACATATTGAATAATGGCATTTGTAAACTTTTCCTTTTTAATACTGAATGAATAGGCGTTTTTAAGAAAATGTAACCATTGATATCGTTTCTCCAATTCTTCTAGTTATTACCTCTACAAAAAAACTCTGTCCCCCGATTGATTATAATAGTAAAATTTGTAAATAAGAAGTACCTTGCAAGAAAAAAATTTATCTTTTTGCATCAGGAAAACCAACCAATAAAATAAAATTTTGGGTTTAATAATGAAGCAATTCAGAAACTTTAAAAAACCAAATTTCGGGTTTCATAATGTGCATATTATAGAACGCAAATATAAAAAATAAATTAAATTACAAAATTATCAAAGGTAACGAAATTACATGCAGTTTTTATTAACACTTCCAGTGTTTAACCCATTTAAAAAGGGACCCCAAATTTCAAAATGGGTTTAAAATGACCGTTTTTATTACCTTTATTGATAGTACAACTTTCATGATGGTTACCCAAATCGTTTGGTAAATATTTACGATTAAGTGTTTTTAGTCTACCTGTTTGAAGGCCATTATTTCCGAAGGGGGGCACTTTTTCAAAAAACTGTTTTTGCCAAATGTCTTGGATTTTTCCCAGGTATCTCCCATTAAAAAAAAAGCACATTGATCGCAGACATCCTGTATATCGTACTCAAGGATAATCCACGAAAAGGCCCTTTCCTCCGTACGCAAAATTCTTTAGAATTCTATATGGACGCCCTTGGCTTAAAACACCCAAAGAAAACCGGACGTTAACTTTTTGTCTATTAGAATCAGTTGGAAAATCCTCTGTTCTTTTATTAAATAAATTGATTAATCTCTATTTACGACTTTACATATTTTGAAGCAGGGAAAAATAAAAACCTTCCCTACAGCTTGCTTACTATACTATGCTCAAAAGGAATATCTATGTTTGACCACAAAGAATTACTTTCCATTTATTTTTGAGCCACCTGTGAAATGTTCAAAATTTTGTGTGATTTTGATCAAATTCATAGAATAAGATTGTTTAAAGTACCTTTAAACAAAGTAGCGCCAATACGATGTTATTTTACAGGGTGTTACCAAATAACTAGGAAACTATTCAGGGGGTAATTCCTGGACACATTTTAAGTAAAAAAGTTCATATAAACATGTGTCCGAAAATCCTTCGTTTCTGAGATACAGGGTGCCAAAGTTTCTTAAAAAAAAAACTTTTTTGTAGGATTACCAAGAAACTAAACCAGATATTTATTTAAAACTTAGCACGGGTAATTTTCTTACCATTAGGCATAAAGTGCGGTAGAAAAAAAATAAAAATTATAATTGGAAGGGGCACATTTGGGGGTACCATGGGGGTTGTTCACCCCCAACTTTTTTGTGTGTTACTTTTTTGGTATTTTCATAAAATAATTAGAAGCCCTAGAATATGATCTTTAAAATTAATGTCTTGTTCTTTTTTCTTAAAACTAACCGTTTTCGAGTAAAAAATTCATTGTCCAAAGGCAACAAAATTTCTTTTTTAAGTTTGGCTTTTTTATGTTAATGAAAATAAAGCATAGTTAAAAATGAAGGGTTAATTAATTTCTTTTTTTAATTATTATTTTAAATAAATAGCTGGTTTATCTTTTTAGTAATCTTAAGATTAAATTTTTGTTTGAGAAACTTTGACACCCTGTATCTCAGAAACGAAGGATTTTCGGACGCATGTTTATATGAACTTTTTTTCTTAAAATGGGTTCGGGAATTACCCCCTGATTTTTTTCCTAGTTATTTGGTAACACCCTGTATATATCCATTGTTTAACTATTTATCAAGTAAACTCCTATTTGGTTTAACCATTGTTTAACATTAGTTTATTCTATGACTTTTTGCCCATTTCACATGAGGTCTAAAATTTAAAAAGTTTTATTATCTGTGGTTAAAAATAGATTTTTGAAATTGTGGCATTTAAAATCGAAATAAAATTGTCAAACTGACAAAATGTAAATTTTTGGCCATACTGTAAATTGGGCAAAAGGTGTCAACCAATCAAAAGCTGCCTAGTATCGGCGTATCTTTTTATTAAGGATCTTTAAGATTGTTCTGGCGCTACTTTATTATACAGGTGTCCCAGAATTGGCGCACCACCTGTATGGTACGTTGTTGGGGCATGCCCAGGGATCCGCAGAAAATGGTCAAAAAAAATCCATCTCATACACCCTCGAAGATTAGGGTGACTAGACTAGAGTGCCCTGAAGAATTGACAGTTATTGTCGCCTTATAGAGTGGCGACATGCATCATTCTTTCTCTGTCATACAGATAACGTCATTGTCGTCATTAATTGTGATTGTAAGTTGTAATTGTTGTCACTTTGGCTATAACGTTGATGACGTTATCTGTATGACAGAGAAAGAATGAGGCATGGCGTCACTCTATAAGGCGACAATAACTGTCAATTCTTAAACCCACGCCTGTATACATGCAGTTGATAATTTACAAGACTCTTTATTGCCGATTATGTATCTTAGGGGTTAAATTAAAACCCTGGTTAAAAAATTTTGAAAGAAATTTTCCTCGTTTTTGTATTTTCGCCGGTGTTAAAAGTATACCAACGTCATGCATAATTGATACTACTACGCGATAACGGTCGCTCGATGGAAAAGTGTGTATGAATTTTTTTGTAGGTAATTGTTCAATCTGCAATTTACATCTAACATTTTTTTTGTCCGACCAATAAGAATAGATTTATTTACCAGAACTGTCCTCTTCGAGCTTTGACCCTCTAAAATGGCATGACGCCGGCACGGGATCTTAGGGGACTTTTGATATGTTGTATATTATGGCAATATAGAAATAATGGTAAAAAAACTAGAATCGGTAGAAGTCGAACCGCGTAGAAGTTACTCTTCGCAAATAAGTAGCTCGAGTAGAATTCGGAATCGGTAGAAGTGTAGTTTTATATTTTGTAAATCAAAGCTAAATCAATTTTTTATATAATTGCTACACATTCTATGGGATACTCTTCGCGAGAAAATTATTACAGGATATTTAATAGTTTCTTTTAAAAAAAAAGAGAGCAAACTATTAACAGAAAACACGAAGAATTTAGTTAACGAAGAGGATAAACGTCAGTTCTGACGTTTAAGATATTTGAGGTTATTTGTTCTGACAGCTGGCTTTGTTTCTTTGTTTGAAATATTTTTGGCATGGCCTCCTTGACCGACGCGTGACGCGTTTTGGACTTAGAAGTTTTTTGCTACTGAAATCTTTTAGATTTTGTTTTTTTAACCTTACTGGCTAACTTTACAAAAAATGAACCAACATTTTTAATAGAAAATTAAATTTTTATTAATTTTGTAAAAAATATTTTTTTTTGTAGATTGAATAATAACGGAGATAGGAGGTTTTTTGGTGCAGGGGGGTAATTGGGGGGTCGGACAAAAAAACTAAAGAATACTTTTTGATGAAGAATTAAATTGTCTATATTTTATGTCGGATTAATTTTTTTGTAAATTTAATAATAGTCGAGCTACGATTTTTTTTTCATTTGGGGGGCTAAAAAGGGGGCTTTGTAGTATTCGGATTCTTATCACAAACAATAGGGATCTTCCTTTTATAGGGATCGATTTTTCCTTAAAATTTGAATTGGATTGGAATTTTGGTTCTTAAGATAGCGTGTTTACAAGAAACGTGACATACATACACACCGACCGACCGACCGGCGACGGACGGACAAAAAATGAAAATCTTAAAAAGTCATGAAACGCACGAATCTGCAAGAATTTTTGCTCTACGATGAAAATTGACGATTTTAGGATTTTCGTATCGATTGCAATATACTCTTCGGACCTAGTCTTGCGAAGAGTATAAAAAGTTAACAAATAATTTTTCGGCAGATGAATTCCTAAATCACTGGGTTACTATAGAAAAGGCAATTTTTGACCGATTTTCAATAATAATTTCCATGTCTATGTACACTGTACAATAATGAAATGTCAAAACATATGTCAAGGTTTTATCATAAATAGAACGGTACTTACAGCAGTTCTTGTGATTTTTTGACAAAGATTTTTTTTTATTTTGAAAACATAACTACTTTAAAATACTTGAAAACATTTTATTGTCATTTCCATGGAAACTTCGATTAATTTTTTGTAAAAATTATATACAGGATTTTGATAAAAATTGAACATATTTTTAAATTAACATTTTTCAAGAAAATGCTAGTAGTGTAAAAAATAGTATATAAACCACGGTAGAGAAGGTCATTATTGACTACGCGCAATTGTGTCCCTTGCCGCTGCGCGGCTCGGGACACAATCTTTGCGCTAGGTCAATAATGACCCTCATCTTCTCTACCTTGGTTAATAATGTACTATTTTTCACTACTACCTATAGAAAAGTCAATTTTTGACCGATCTTCTACCAGAGAAATCACATTACTCTCCCTTGGTCAATAATAATTTCCATGTCTATGTACACTGTACAATAATGAAATGTCAAAACATATGTCAAGGTTTTATCATAAACAGAACGGTACTTACAGCAGTTTTTGTGAATTTTTTACCAAGATTTTTTTATTTTGAAAACATAACTACTTTAAAATATTCAAAACATTTTATTGCCCAAATATTTTAACAAAAAAAAAATTGTACAGTTGTAAACATGTCGCACTTTTTTCTGTAGCTGTGTCAGTGTTCTATCATTATATTTACAAATTCCTTATCAGTGACCTTCATATTATTTAAATCATTTACGTGCAAATTATGAGTTATTTTGGAAAAAACACCCATTTGAAGAACTTTTTATTGTTTCGATTGATGTAACGTCATTGTCATTTCCATGGAAACTTCAATTAATTTTTTTGTAAAAATCATATACAGGGTTTTGATAAAAATTGAACATATTTTTAAATTAACATTTTACAAGAAAATGCTAGTAGTGAAAAAAATAGTATATAAACCACGGTAGAGAACGTCATTATTGACTACGCGCAATTGTGTCCCTTGCCGCTGCGCGGCTCGGGACACAATCTTTGCGCTAGGTCAATAATGACCCTCTTATCTACCTTGGTTAATAATGAACTATTTTAAAAAGTCAAGTGATATTTTTAAGCGTGCTATCTTCTCGATGTCTAACCGCAAATTCATTTAAAGTCGAAAGGTTACATTTGACAATTCCCCCTTTTCGTGTAAACAAATCTGTTGTCCATACTCTTCTACGAAGTGAGAAGTTGTCTAGTGCTCTATCGAAGATATGAAGCCCCAAAGTGCAAACCTTTAAACGCATACAGGGTGTTACCAAATAACTAGGAAAAAATTCAGGGGGTAATTTTTGAACCCATTTTAAGAAAAAAAGTTCATATAAACATGTGTCCGAAAATCCTTCGTTTCTGAGATACAGGGTGTCAAAGTTTTTCAAAAAAAATTTTAATCTTAAGATTACTAAAAAGCTAAACCAGATATTTATTTGAAATAATAATAAACAAAAGAAATTAATTAACCCTTTATTGTTAACTATGTTTTATTTTCATTAACATAAACAAGCCAAACTTAAAATAGAAATTTTGTTGTCCTTGGGCAATGAATTTTTTTCTCGAAAACGGTTAGTTTTATGAAAAAAGAACAAGACATTAATTTTAGAGATCATATTCTAGGGCTTCTAATTAATTTATGAAAATACCAAAAAAGTAACACACAAAAAAGTTGGGGGTAAACAACCCCCATGGTACCCCCAAATGTGCCCCTTCCAATTATAATTTTTATTTTTTTTCTACCGCACTTTATGCCTAATGGTAAGAAAATTACCCGTGCTAAGTTTTAAATAAATATCTGGTTTAGTTTCTTGGTAATCTTAAAAAAAAAGTTTTTTTTTAGAAACTTTGGCACCCTGCATCTCAGAAAAGAAGGATTTTTGGACACATGGTTATATGAACTTTTTTACTTAAAATGTGTCCAGGAATTACCCCCTGAATTTTTTCCTAGTTATTTGGTAACACCCTGTATACCTTAAAAACAACAGCACGTATTAACGAAAAATATGGTTCACTACAAAGCTGCAGTCTCTTAAACCATTGTTTTACCAATTTTTCTTCTTTTAAATGGTCAAATAACATTTTTGTAATCAATTTAATTTTACAAAATTTTCTTGAAATAAGCTGATGACAACAATGTCAATAAAATTTTATGCAAAAGTGTATAACCAAGACTCAAAGATTGGATTTTTAGATTTATTTTCCTAGAACTTAAAACACCGGCGCAGCATGCCGCATCAGAAAATCATTGGGCCATTATCAGCCCGAGGTAACTATGTATAGCAAATCCATTTTTAAGAAAAAACAGGTTGATTTAGATATGGAGGGGCACATCTAAAAAATATAAAATATTCCAGCCACCCTAACATAAAAACTTTTAATTACAACCCCTATCTTAATTGCGATAGCTCATTTCAAAGAGAAAAAAATAAGCTGTACGATAACGTTAAAAAATTAAATATCAGTTTACCCCTTATTGAAATAACAAAGGAGGCATTTTCCGTCTATAACTTTTAAACGATTTGTGATATTTGTCTAAAACAAAATTAAGATAATACTTTACAAAAAATTCTAATTTCTGTATAAAAAGTTATTTTTTTATATTTGCGTTCTATAATATGCACATTATGAAACCCAAAATTTGGTTTTTTAAAGTTTCTGAATTGCTTCATTATTAAACCCAAAATTTTATTTTATTGGTTGGTTTTCCTGATGCAAAAAGATGAATTCTTTTCTGGCAAGGTACTTTTTATTTACAAATTTTACTATTATAATCAAACGGGGGACATAGTTTTTTTGTAGAGGAAATAACTAAAAGAATTGGAGAAACGATATCAATGGTTACATTTTCTCAAAAACGCCTATTCATTCAGTATTAAATGAGTAAAGTTTACAAATGTCATTATTCAATATGTCTAACTTTAATTTATTTTTTACTTCAAAATGTCAATGTTATGCTATAAGGTTGGTCATAAAAACAAAATTTCATCTTAAGTTTTTAATTCAAATTGAAAATGCTTTTTAATGAATTAAATGGAGCAAATATAAAAAATAGTATAAAAAACTCGTTTTATAAGGCGTTTTTTATCACTTGTCCATTGGAAAACTCGCCGCTGCGCGGCTCT
Source organism: Cartodere bifasciata (assembly GCA_963920755.1). Taxonomy (NCBI): domain Eukaryota; kingdom Metazoa; phylum Arthropoda; class Insecta; order Coleoptera; family Latridiidae; genus Cartodere; species Cartodere bifasciata. The sequence continues at coordinate 15,202,504 of OY987197.1, forward strand.
TTTTCCAAACCTGGACGCGTGCTAAAAAACGTTCCTTATAAAACTCTATGTTTTAATATACTATTTTTAACCTTAACTTAACGAAAAATATGGAGACACCACAAGAAATAATTGAGAAAATTTAAAACAGATGCTCTATTACCCTTTAGCTCGAGAGTCAATTCAATGAAAAAAAAAATGTGCACTAATTACACAAATTCGAAACAAATTCCACAACAAATTCCTAGCAAATTACAAATTACTAGAAAAATAGACTTATTTCATCTAATGAAGCCCCTCGGTTAAATCAGTAACTATGCCCACTTTAAGCATTTTATGAAGTGAAATATTTTTCAAAAATGGTTTTTTCTTTTCCTTTTTATGAAAAGTCTTTAAAAAAAATAAAAACAAAATTAAATTTTAATTTGTCACAACCATTGTATGGAAAATAAAAATACCTTTTAAATAATGTATAGCATGACCTCCCTTTTTTTAGAACAAAAAACAAAAAAATAAATAGTTAAATAAATAAAAAAATAAAAGTATTACCCCCTTAGGTTAAGGTAAAATTAGTATATTATCATCCTAGGTAGAGAAGAGGTTCATTATTGACCTAGCGCAAAGATTGTATCCCAAGCCGCGCAGCGGCGAGGGATACAATTGCGCGAGGTCAATAATGACCTTCTCTACCGTGGTTGATATATTATTTTTTTCACTACGAGCATTTTCTTGAAAAATGTTAATTTAAAAATATGTTCAATTTTTATTAAAACCCTGTATATGATTTTTACAAAAAATTAATCGAAATTTCCATGGAAATGACAATGACGTTACATCAATCAAAACAATAAAAAGTTCTTCAAATGGGTGTTTTTTTCAAAATAACTCATAATTTGCACGTAAATGGCGTAAATGGTTTAAAAAATATGATGGTCACTGATAAGGAATTTGTAAAAATAGTAATAATGATAGAACACTGACACAGCTACAGAAAAAAGTGCGAAATGTTTATAACTGTACAATTTTTTTTTCGTTAAAATATTTGTGCAATAAAATGTTTTCAAGTATTTTAAAGTAGTTATGTTTTCAAAATAAAAAAATCTTCGTAAAAAACTCACAAAAACTGCTGTAAGTATCGTTTTATTTATGAAAAAAACTTGACATATGTTTTGACATAGGATTTTGTCTCCCTAGGGAGACAAATAAAAATTGTTAACCTAGGTAGTAAAAAATGATTTTGAAGGGTTCTTAAAAAGTCAATAATAGCACTCTTTGCTTCTAGTAGTGAAAAAATAGTACATTATTAACCAAGGTAGAGAAGAGGGTCATTATTGACCTAGCGCAAAGATTGTGTCCCGAGCCGCGCAGCGGCAAGGGACACAATTGCGCGTAGTCAATAATGACCTTCTCTACCGTGGTTTATATACTATTTTTTTCACTACTAGCATTTTCTTGAAAAATGTTAATTTAAAAATATGTTCAATTTTTATCAAAACCCTGTATATAATTTTTACAAAAAATTAATCGAAGTTTCCATGGAAATGACAATGACGTTACATCAATCAAAACAATTAAAAGTTCTTCAAATGGGTGTTTTTTTTTCCCAAATAACTCATAATTTTCACCAAAATGGCGTAAATGGTTTAAATAATATGATGGTCACTGATAAGGAATTTGTAAATATAATGTTAATGATAGAACACTGACACAGCTACAAAAAAAAGTGCGATATGTTTACAACTATACAATTTTTTTTTTTCGTTAAAATATTTGTGCAATAAAATGTTTTGAAGTATTTTAAAGTAGTTATGTTTTCAAAATAAAAAAATCTTCGTCAAAAAATCACAAAAACTGCTGTACCGTTCTATTTATGATAAAACCTTGACATATGTTTTGACATTTCATTATTGTACAGTGTACATAGACATGGAAATCATTATTGACCAAGGGAGAGAAATGTGATTTCTCTGGTAGAAAATCGGTCAAAAATTGCCTTTTCTATGGGTAGTAGTGAAAAAAATTTTTTTTTGCCAGAATTTAGAATTCTTTGTAGTGTATCTAAATTTTTTTTTAGGTAAAGCACCGAATATAGACTGGTTATAAGGCGTATGTAATAGTAATAGCGCACAAGAATCATGCTTTCTCATTCTGATTTAAATGGAGAAAGAAAGAGAACGCATGACTCTTGTGTCGATTACTATTACCAATGTATGTTTGGTCCTTAAGTATCACAAATCGTTACAAAGTTATGGTCAGAAGAAGGTTTCTTTGTTATTTCAATAAGGGGTAAACCAATTTTGATTTTTTTGACGTTATCGTATAGGGGTAAATCCATGAAAAATCAACAAACCCATGCCGCTCGACCGTTTCAGATTTTTATAATATTTTGGGAATTAAATTAGTAATGTCTCAAAAAAATTATACATACTTTTCTTTTCCAAAAGCTCCACAGCTTGAGGCATAATTCACGTTGACATCTTAAATATCTTTTATCTCTTGCGATTACAATCCGTAAGAAAATTTTGAAATTAGGGGTTTATTACATTTTATGCAATCACCCAATTAATGACATGTGATCAAATTGTCTAAAATAAGTTTTTTTGTATTAATTAATCCAATTGAAAAAATTAGCAAATTTTTCCAATTTTGGCATAGCAATATTTACTGAACCAGAGAATTTAGAAAGGCACTATTACCAAATTTTAAAGGTTTAAGGCTTACTAATTAATGGGTTAAATTTCTAACTTTAAGGTTTTAACGTTTACGGAAATACAGTAGCTTAAAATTTAAAAATATCCTAAATTTGGCTATCTGTATCTCGGTTGGGGGAACTTGTAGAGAGTCAAAATTCTAGTATTAACATTATATGTCCATGCTTATTCTATACATGAAAAAAAATATTTGTGGTTTTTGTTTTAATCCACTTAGATGGTTATAAGAAAAAAGTAGATTTTAGGGTAGCGATAAGGGTGGGTATTTTAGGCACATCTACCTCAGATTTTAAAAATATCTGTGTCACTAATAAAATAGAAGCTAAATTGTTAAACTATGCTAAAAATAGCGCAACATTTCCATCAGCCAGAAGATAGATTTGAACCTGTATTAATCCCCTATATTCCACTTTTTGGGAGCCTGTAATTTATTTACTATGCAAAACCACAGCTCAAAACTTTGGATTAATGCTTCTCTAACTTTACACCAATAAAATATTTTTTGGCAAAAATCTGCAACTTCCCCCAAAAAAGTTACGAGCTCGCAAACTTTTCAAAATTTTAAAAATAGACAAGTTGCGAAAGTATATAAAATGTATAGTACAAAGCTAAAATTTTTACAGAATAAAGCAAAAAGTCCCATTGTTTAATTTACCTGTTAAAAATCCGAAAATGCAACCAACCTGCCCATTTTGGAGGCGATCTAAACATGCTTAATTTACGTAAAAATGACTATGTAGTTTTTCGTCCCGTTTATGCTTCTAGAAGATTCAATATTTTTATTTAAGAACATGATGGGTCCACAATTACGTTTCTTTAAGTAGAACATCAATTGTTTGTGTTATGACTATTTTACATAATTTTAAAATCCGACCAAACTCAAATTTCATAAGGACCTCTATAAAAAACTTGAATGATTAAAAAAAAAATATGAATTTTTTTTTCATCTCTACACTCGTAGAATTCAATGTGCAAAATATGAAGAAAAAGCAGAAACATCGAGCGACAAAATAAATTAATATTTGTTGATATCTGGTGGAATGACCCATAGCTTATTATACTCTTCGCAAGACTAGGTCCGAAGAGTATATTGCAATCGATCAGAAAATCCTAAAATCGTCAATTTTCGTCGTAGAGCAAAAATTTTTGCAGATTCGTGCGTTTCATGACATTTTAAGATTTTTATTTTTTGTCCGTCCGTCTGTCTGTCACGTTTCTTGTGGTCACGCTATCTCAAAAACCAAAAGCGATATCAAATTCAAATTTTAAGGAAAAATCGATCCCTATAAGAGGAAGAACCCTATTGTTTTTGGCAAAAATCTGATTACCACAAAGCCCCCTTTTGAGCCCCCCAAATGAAAAAAAAATTGTAGCGCGACTATTATTAAATTTACAAAAAAAATTATTCGACATAAAACATAGAAAATTTAATTCTTTACAAAAAAGTATTCGTTAGTTTTTTTGTCCGACCCCCCAATTTCCCCCCAGCACAAAAAAACCTACTATCTTCGTTATTATTTAATCTACACAAAAAATTATTCTTTACAAAATTAATGAAAATTTAATTTTCTATTAAAAATGTTTGTTCGTTTTTTGTAAATGTAAACAGTGAGGTTAAAAAAAACAAAAAACAAATGATTTTAGTAGCAAAAAACTTCCAAGTCCGAATAGCGTCACGCGTCAGTCAAGATGGCCATGCCAAAAATATTTTAAACAAAGAAACAAAACTAGCTGTCAAAACAAATAACCCCAAATTTCTGAGACGTCAGAACTGACGTTTATCTTCTTCGTTGACGAAATTCTTCGTGTTTTCTGTTAATAGTTTACACTCTTCGCAGATTTTTTTTTTAATTTGTTTTATTTAAAAGAAACTATTATCCAATAATAATTTTCTTGCGAAGAGTATAATATAGAATGTGTAGCAATTATATAAAATATTGATTTAGCTTTGACTTAAAAAATATAACATTAAACTTCTACCGATTTCGAATTCTACTCGAGCTACTCATCTGCGAAGAGTAACTTTTACCCATTCTAGTTTTTTTTGTAAATGAGGTATCGCAAGATAGGGGTTGTAATTTAAAATTGTTTTGCGGGTTGTTATGTTAGGGTGACTGGATGGTGTAGGGTTGAACAAAAAAAAATATCTTTTATATTTTTTAGATGTCCCCTTCCAAATCTAAATCGACCTGTTTTTTCTTAAAAATGGATTTGCTATATTAACAAAGATATAGGGGGTGGCTACTCTGAAATTGAATACACTGTATTTGCTTAGACTGTGTTGCCGAATTTATGTAACTTTGTTCGTATTTTTCCCGATGAATACAGGGTGTCCCAGAATTGGCGCACCACCTGTATGGTACGTTGTTGGGGCATGCCCAGGGATCCCCAGAAAAATGTCAAAAAAAATCCATCTCATACACCCTCGAAGATATGAGGCCCCAAAGTGCAAAACTTTAAACGCATATACCTTAAAAACAACAGCACGTATTAACGAAAAATATGGTTTAATACAAAGCTGCAGTCTATCTTAAACCATTTCACCAATTTTTCTTCTTTAAAATGGTCAAATAACATTTTTATAATCAATTTAATTTTACAAAATTTTATTGAAATAAGCTGACAACAATGTCAATAAAAATCTAGTGCAAGAGTGTATAATCAAGACTCATGGATGGAATTTTTAGATTTATTTTCCTAGACTATGTAGTATTATCCTAGACTGTGTTGCCGAATTTAAGCAACTTTGTTCGCATTTTCCTCAATGAATATAACAGATGAATTTTTTTTAACAATTTTCCTGGAATCCCCCGGTATGTCCTAACAGCGTACCATACAGGTGGTGCGCCAATTCTGGGACACCCAGTATAACAGATGGATTTTTTTTGACAATTTTCTAGGCATCCCTGAGAATGTCCCAAAAGCGTACCATCGCGTTCATGCGTCATTTTTTTGACACCCTGTATATAAGCTGGCATAACGGTTGGCGACTGTACACATTGCCGTGCTGGAATCGTCGGCAAAAATACATTGGGCCAGAATTGCCGTGTTAGCTGGGAAGATGCCTTCATTAATTATAATGAACAAAAAATTCTTATTTTTGCATTTGTATTTTTAAAAAGCAAAATTATTAAAATAACAACAGTTTAACGATAACAATTTATTATGACTTTCTTTACAATTAATGTTATTACGAATAGACAATGAAAAGGAAATAGAGTACCAAAAAAAACCAACTATTCCGGCTATATTTTTGAACATACTTTTATTTTGGCATTACATATTTTAGATACCAAACAAAAATTGTTTAGAGATATTCTACATCAGTTAGATGATAATTTTGTGGCCGAAAACAAAAAGGGCGTAGTAAGGTGTTCTTTTGTTGCAATAATCGTTTATTTATTGATTTCTTTTTTGTCACGAAAGAAATCGTTTTCTTACGAATATAAGACAATACGACCTCAATCTTGTGGGATTAACTGTGAAATGAGATTTCTTTACTTTTTTTTATGACTAATTTTATCGTACCTAAATATATTAACATTATTAGAATTTACTTATTAAAAAACCCATTTTTTATATGTTAAATATACTTATGCCCATTTTCCATTCGGCCACACAATTATTATGATAAGGCTTACAAAGAATCAACTCTGTATACCTACAGAATGATCTAACATTTTAAGTGACAGCTTGGGTATGGTTTTAAAGTGTCAAAATAAAAGTGTGTTTAAACATTTAAACAAAATTAAACTTTTTTAGTAGATCACTAGATCAACCTTCTTATTTTGTCTTATTGACTTGGAATTTTTAATAACGCCACTAAAAGTAACGTAGAAACAAGACAATTGACTTTAAAATTCACGTAAATCAAGACGGCAGAACAATGTGGTCATGTGGTGCAATAAGAAAAGCATTAAATTAAACCAAATTTCAGGGCCTTCTTGAGTATGAATAGGGATGTCCTTACGTTATTTTCAGTGCGTTACTTTTTTTTTACGGGTCTTATAATTAATTAAATGAAAAAAAGTTGTGATTTCTCACACACATCTCTTAAAAATTCCATAAAATTTCTAATATCCCTGTATGCGTAGATGGTAACGTTTTGTAGATAAAAACGATCCTCAGGCGCGTCGAGTACTAAGTATTCTCTGTCTACAAGCGGAGTGTAGTTTTGATAGTGACGCGCATATAAATCATAAAGAAGTCCCCCCAACATCTTTCTTATTCCTATTACGTTTTGATTAAAAAAATGTCTAAAAGGCCATTGGAAATCATATTGGTTCCACGTTATAAACTCATATGCAACGCAAATTTTTTGGAAATAATCATATAATTTGAGCATCATGAAATCGGTCTGAAAATAGATAAAGATTAGTAAATATTACGGGTTTTCTTTTGGCCACGGATCACATAATCTGTTGATATGAATCATGATCCTATCTACATCGGGAACATCATTACACACCGACATTGATAGAAGCCGACATCGCTAGAAACTGTAAATAGAAAGAAGCCGACAATAGTCACGGGCCGGCAAAAGATGAAATCCAAAACAAGCCGACAACGTTGCAAGTTCTTAGTTCTCACAAAATCTTTGGGGGCCATTCTTCTAAGGGAACAGTTCTAGGTAAGTAGGTTAGGTAGGTTATGGTAAAGTTTGCTGCTAAAAAGACATTTTAAACAAATGGGGCAGTTTTTTTAGTAATTTTATTTAAAGAATGCTACCATTAATACATATCCATACGCACGACTGGCTGAACACGTGGTGACTGGTGAGAACTTGCAACGTTGTCGGCTTGTTTTGAATTTCATCTTTTGTCGGCCCGTGACTATTATCGGCTTCTATCTTTTTACAGTTTCTAGAGATGTCGGCTTCTATCTATGTCGGTGTGTAACGTTGTTATATACTACATTGTTACACGGCGGGCGTGCAGGAAATAGTATATTATACACTGCAAGACTGAAGTGGATGTTTTAATCCCGCAGGAGAAGTTTATGCCATAATTCTCCTAAGGGATTAAAACCCTGAAGTGGGTTTTAATCCCCAAGACTGAAGTGTCTTAAGGTGTATACGACTTTTTTTGTACTTCTTAAAAATAAGATTTATACTGAATTAGTTTTGAAATTATTGTGAAATATTAAAATGTCAAAGTAAAGAAAAATTGCACAAAAGGATGCTTTGGCAAGTTTTCATAGTAACGAAATAACATAAACGTCAGTTGGGTAAAAAGTAAAAAAAAATATGAGTGAAGAAGATTTCGATATCGAACAAAGCGCGGGCGAAATAGCAAATGAGTTATTACCACCAAAATCAAAAAAAACTATACGAGCAACAATATGAAAGATTTTGTAACTGGCGCAATGAAAAAAAAGTGACCAAAAAATGCACAGAAAATATCTTGCTAGTTTACTTTAGTGAAAAATCAAAACTTGTTGGAGCTTTAACTCTCTGGGCACATTATTCGATGTTGAAATCTACAATGAATATAAAAGAAAATATTGACATAAGTAACTTCCCAAAATTATTAGCGTTTTTAAAGAGAGAAAACGACGGGTTTAAGCCAAAGAAGTCAACAATTCTTACAGGCGAGCAGGTGGATCAATTTTTACGTGAGGTTCCAGATGACGAATATTTAATGATGAAAGTAAGTTAATTTTTGTAATCAATTATGCACAAGTACTAATTTAGCGATGTTTTTTTGTAGGTCGCACTTATTGTGGGCGTAGCGGGAGCTTGCCGGGGTAAAGAACTACTAGATTTGGAAACTAATGATGTGAAAGATTTGGGTGATTCAATTCTTATCACGGTTAAGAATATGAAAAATAAGGTGGACAGAAATTTTGTTATCAAAAATTCAGATAATAATGCCATCAATTTTGTTGATGTTTTTCGTAAATATTCCTCACTACGAATGATTGAGACTCCTCATTCAAGATTTTTCGTTCAGTTCATCAATAAAAAATGTACCAGGCGACAAGTAGGAAAAAACATATTTTATTTGGCAAAATTCCGCAACAAATCGCGAGTTTTCTAAAATTGGAAAATCCGGGATCCTATACAGGTCAGTGTTTTCGACGTACTTCAGCATCTTTATTAGCAGATTCAGGAGCGACAATAGACGTTTTAAAACGGCATGGAGGGTGGAAATCTTCTAGTGTGGCCGAGGGGTACGTTGAACAATCTATCAAAAACAAGGAAAACATTTCCCATAAAATATTTGGCCACGATGCCGACTCTGGATCATCCAGCACTGTAACAAGACCATCTTCTTTTCCATCGACCATTATTGCTGCCACAGAACAAGCACCAGTTCAATATAAAAAAGACGTTAATATTAACCAGGAAGTTTTGTCAGCTCATCAAAAACTAGTTAATTTTGCAAATTGTAATAATTTTAATGTTAATATCAACGTAACCTATAACTTCAATTAATTGATTTAATAAAATAAATCTCCAAAAACATGTTTTTATAATTTATAATGTCGACTTTTTCTATCCCGGAGGGACGAAATGTGCCACTTCACTTCCTGTCAAAAATGACTGAAGTAGTATCTTTAGTCTCGGAAGTACGAAAAAAATATTATCGGAAAGTGCAGGTGACGCCAAAAAAATTAAATGGTATTATATTCTATGGACTTTTTTAACAAGATTCTTATTAAGACATGCGTTTTAAATTCACAAATCTTGGAATCTGTGCTCCTAGAAGCTCGTATAAGGCATCTCCGTTGAGCTCCCGCAAATTCTACTAAGTAGTATATCTACATGAGGACCCCATCGTATATTAAAACTAAGCGTAGTTTTGAAAACTACAAAAATGGGGCTACAAACGTATTATGGTTTCATTTAAATCGGTTATTTCTTTGTATCGAAAATCTGACTTCAAAAATCATTATACAGGGTGTCCCAGAATTGGCGCACCACCTGTATGGTACGCTGTTAGGGCATGCCTGGGGATTCCAGGATAATTGTTAAAAAAAAATCCATCTGTTATATACATTGAGGAAAATGCGAACAAAGTTGCTTAAATTCGGCAACACAGTCTAGGAAAATGCTACACAGTCTAGGTAAATAAGTCTAAAAATCCCATGTATGAGTCTTGATTATACACTTTTGCATAAAATTTTATTGACATTGTTGCTTATTTCAAGAAAATTTTGTACCATATTTTTCGTAAATACGTGCTGTTGTTTTTAAGGTATATGCGTTTAAAGTTTTGCACTTTGGGGCCTCATATCTTCGAGGGTGTATGAGATGGATTTTATTTGACAATTTTCTGGGGATCCCTGAGCATGCCCCAACAACGTACCATACAGGTAGTGCGCCAATTCTGGGACACCCTGTATACTATTTTTGATTTTTTTTTTCGACTACGGATACATTTTTTGGTTTATATACATTACGTGGTCTATGTCAAACTATAATACGATTATTTACCATGGTTTTTTAAAGCTTGTAAATAATTAAAATTGCAACTTACTTTTTTCCCTAATAGAGTAGAGTAGAAGTAGATTTATTTTTAAAATAAGTACAAAAGCATTACACATAAACATATATAAAATTTTACACATTATTTAAAAATACGTCAAAGAAAAAAATGTATAACGTTCTTAAAACATAGACACTTTATACAGATGGGTTTATAAAAAATGTAGGCTTTCTTAATTATTTAAATTGTGCATTGAAGAATTTACCAAGGGAATATGGTTCAAGGTTTATAAGTAAATTGGTAAGCTCCTTCTTAAAAATTTTAAGATCCTGTTAGTATGTACGTGTGCTGATAGCCAGATTTCAATGATTTGGTATAATTTGGGGGGGCAAAATTATATTTGGAGGGATAATTAACTAAGATTTTATGATCACCGCGTATCTTTCTCTACAGCGTCGCATTTCAAAATGGCGGCCAATTAAAGATGGCGGATTTGCAAAATTTGAAGTATGCAATATCTGTTGAACGAATAGACCGATTCAATTTTTTCTTTTACTGTCTGATTTAGATTTTTGTGCTTAATAAAAAAGTTTTAATTCAATTTCTTCAAAAAAATTAATATAAGCGACTTATATGCAAAAATGTAAAAAAAACACAATGTTTTTCTAATAACTCATTCGCCACATAGGGATTTTTCTAGCCGCATAGTACACCAAGCCATATCGATAGAGAATTTTTTTTACTCCCAGAAAAAGTTGGTGTGGTACCCCAATTCTTGGGGCGTCTACCCTAAAACCCCATTTAAAGTTTTTATTTTCATGACTTTTGAACATTTAATTTTGGTGAAATACGAATAGTAAGACACACCTGTGAATGCGGGAATTAAAGAGACACCGTTTCTCTTTTAATAAATATATATAAAAGCAACATGGGTCCACCGGGGCTCACGAAATCCCCATTCGTTGGTAAACGTCACTAAGTGACGTTTATTTTTTGTACAATTTTTGAAACCAAATATCCCGTTTTACAGGACAAAAAACTGAGCAATTGCAATGTTACTTAATAAAGCATTAAATTATCTAGTGTTACGTACCCCGCACACCTAGTATCGATCAATATTAGTCTTGCAATTAGCAAAAAATATAAAAATGTTATGTTATACTTAGATCACATTATCTTTCTAATTTTTTTAATATAGGGATGCTTATTTTATTTTTTTTTAAATGAAACACATAATGTTAGTTGGAATGTAAACACCAATGCTTATTTTAACCCTTTTTAAATACAATTAACAATAAAAAACTTGATAAAACTTTGCGCAAAATTTTTTTTGTTTTAACGTTAAAAAAGATACCAAAAGAAGTTTGAGCTAAAATATTTACTACAAATTAATGTTAAATGTTTATTATTTATATATTTTATATAATAACAGAGGGGGGCGTTTCTTTTCATTTAAAAATTCATTTAAGTGCAAATTTAGAGGTACTTTTAACTAAAAAGGCATACATGAACATCGCTTAGTAAATAAGAATTAATTTTTAAATATGCAGAACATGATTCTATAGATAATTATTCCAAGAATCTGATTTCTTTAAAACAAAAATGATTTTTTTTACTAATAGTCTACTCGCCGTCAGGGGCGGATGGGAAGCACTTGACCGGCCCTGGAACAGAGGTAGGCCGGCCTAAATTTGCGCCGCAGGCGAAATTTTTTTGGTTAAAATAAGCACAAACTAAGAAATTATTTTAAACAACTGGGCCTTACCGGCCCAAAGTACGGCGGCCCTTCTGGAAATCTCCAGAACTCCAGATGGGCCCATCCGCCCCTGCTCGCCGTATACAGGGTGTCCCAGAATTGGCGCACCACCTGTATGGTACGCTGTTAGGGCATGCCTGGGGATTCCAGGAAAATTGTTAAAAAAAATCCATCTGTTATATTCATTGAGGAAAATGCGAACAAAGTTGCATAAATTTGGCAACACAGTCTAGGAAAATACTACACAGTCTAGGTAAATAAATCTAAAAATTTCATCTATGAGTCTTAATTATACACTTATGCCTAAAATTTTATTGACATTGTTGTCAGCTTATTTCAAGAAAATTTTGTAAAATTAAATTGATTATAAAAATGTTATTTGACCATTTAAAAGAAGAAAAATTGGTGAAATGGTTTAAGATAGACTGCAGCTTTGTATTAAACCATATTTTTCGTTAATACGTGCTGTTGTTTTTAAGATATATGCGTTTAAAGTTTTGAACTTTCGGGCCTCATATCTTCGAGGGTGTATGAGATGGATTTTTTTTTACAATTTTCTGGGGATCCTTGGGCATGCCCCAACAGCGTACCATACAGGTGGTGCGCCAATTCTGGGACACCCTGTATAAGGAGATCAACTTTTTTTTGGACCCACTGGCACACCAAATTTAATCGAAAGAGCTTTTTTTTTACTACCGAAAAAACTTGGTGTGCCAAGCCAAATCATGGGCCTAACTGCGGTAGCCCCTTTTAAAAAAGATATTTTTGTGACATTTTCACATTTAATTTTGGGCAAATACAGGCATAAGGTGAACTCTGTGTAAATGGGGATTGTTAGGACTAGTTTTATCTTTTAAATTATATTTTTATCGGCCAAATTGGCCCAGTGGGGCTCACAAAATTTGTAATTGAAATTAATTGTCAAAGCTGACGTCTTCCAATTTTGGGGCGAAAAAAAGGCTGTTTAGAGAGAAAAATAGTGAATTCTTTTAACAGTATTTAAAGAAGCAACTAAATACCTTTCCAAAAATAGGACAGAAACATTCTACCACCTAATATTAGTTCTAAAATCTGCAAAATATAAAAAACAGATAGTTACGTCTGAGTTATGCTTACTTTTTCTTAGTAAGGACGACTTTTTTCGTGTTTTTTTTAACACGGGCACATATTGTAAGCTAAAATCTCTTGATCAACATTTGTTTTTATCTTTTTTTACTGCAATTGAAGGAATGGGATAAGGTTCAATTTGAGTTGGAAAAATTCCCCTTACATATTGACTTGCAGATGCTTCAACCTAACAGACTTAAATCAAGGAAGCGCATATGGCAAGAGGAGTTTATTCATCAGCCCTTTTCCATCACTGATATATGGAAAAATAAGTGGCAAGAAATTGATGATTTAACCAACAAAGAATTGATTGAAGATCCAACGAAGGTAGTTCCAGGGTTTGATCAGCCCAGAAAAGTTTGGAGTATGGTTAATCGCCTTAGAACGTGTCACGGACGTTGTAATGATATGCTTTATAAATGGAATGCATTACCAAGCCCGCTTTGTGAATGTGGTGCATTGCCAGAAACGATTAAACATATTGTAGAAGAATGTCCAAACACTAAAATTTGAGGGTGGTTTTCAAGAAATACACCAATTAACTCCAGAAACTTTGAATTGGATATCAACCCTGAAACAGCTGTAACTTTTTCGCTGTGATTTATTGTACCAACACAATTTTGACAACACTGGTATGCCTGAGTTCTTTCCATGGTTTTCCTCGGCCGCGAAGTAAATGCTTTACCAGAAGAATAAAAATCGGCCATGGACGTGAAAAAATGAACATCACTTAAACCTTTTGGAATTTAACCATCTTCCATTTTATAATGTTCATTTGTACTTATTTTTGACATGTATTTATAATATCATACGAATATATATATATACTGCAATTGAAGATACATTAAAATAAACGTTTAATTAATAAATGTATGCAGTGAAAAAAGATAAAAACAAATATTGATCAAAAGATTTTAGCTTACAATATGTGTCCGTGTTAAAAAAAAACACGAAATAAGTCGTCGTTACTAAGAAAAAGTAAGCATAACTCAGACGTAACTATCTGTTTTTTATATTTTGCAGATTTTAGAACTAATATTAGGTGGTAGAATGTTTCTGTCCTATTTTTGGAAAGGTATATTTAGTTGCTTATTTAAATACTGTTAAAAGAATTCACTATTTTTCTCTCTAAACAGCCTTTTTTTCGCCCCAAAATTGGAAGACGTCAGCTTTGACAATTAATTCCAATTACAAATTTTGTGAGCCCCACTGGGCTAATTTGGCCGATAAAAATATCATTTAAAAGATAAAACTAGTCCTAACAATCCCCATTTACACAGAGTTCACCTTATGCCTTTATTTGCCCAAAATTAAATGTGAAAATGTCACAAAAATATCTTTTTTAAAAGGGGCTACCGCAGTTAGGCCCATGATTTGGCTTGGCACACCAAGTTTTTTCGGTAGTAAAAAAAAAGCTCTTTCGATTAAATTTGGTGTGCCAGTGGGTCCAAAAAAAAGTTGAACTCCTTCTATACGGCGAGTAGACTATAAGCGATGTTCATATACGCTAAATAAGTATCTCTAGTGGCGCCCCCAAAAACGAACTATCGATAGTCAAGTTCATAGATAGTGACGAAACTGGTTCTATGATCTTATGATAAACTTCTGTCGTTCAAATGTCATTTATTTAAAATTTAAAAAAAATGCCGCAAAAAAGAAAATGTGGTCACAATTGTTGCGTTCCAGATTGCAAATCTCGGGGCTGTGGTAAAAATATTGCATTTTACCACTTTCCAAAAATGCCCTAGGAAAAAGATCGGCGTGGGACGAACACTGTAAGTACTTATATGATATGTTTTTCTTTATGTTAATTACAAAATTCTTATTTACTTCGACGTACTACTGTAGTTATTTTTAGTAAAAATGGAAATCCTTGGGAACATTCACACTCTGAAAATGGCTTCTTATTGTAACATTTATGTTATCAGACATTTTTCAATTTAAAAGTTTGAAATTTTAGTTTTGACAACCTTACGTCAACGCGTAGTCAAGTGTGCGATGCGGAACTATCGATAGTCACGTAGGTGGCGCGCACATCGATAAAATGAGATACTTACTTAGCGTATATGCCTTTTTAGTTAAAAGTACCTCAAAATTTGCGCTTAAATGAATTTTTAAGTGAATAGAAACGCCCTTCTCTGTTATTATATAAAATATATAAATAATAAACATTTAACATTAATTTGTAGTAAATATTTTAGCTCAAACTTCTTTTTAGTCTACTCGCCGTATAGGAGAAGTTAAACTTTTTTTTGGACCCACTGGCACACCAAGTTTTTTTGGTAGTAAAAAAATAGCTCTTTCGATTAAACTTGGTGTGCCAGTGGGTCCAAAAAAAAGTTTAACTTCTCCTATACGGCGAGTAGACTATTTGGTATCTTTTTTAACGTTAAAACAAAAAAAAATTTGCGCAAAGTTTTATCAAGTTTTTTATTGTTAATTGTATTTAAAAAGGGTTAAAATAAGCATTGGTGTTTACATTCCAACTAACATTATGTGTTTCATTTAAAAAAAATTAAATAAGCATCCCTATATTAAAAAAATTAGAAAGATAATGTGATCTAAGTATAACATAACATTTTTATATTTTTTGCTAATTGCAAGACTAATATTGTGACGAATCACAAGAATAGTAAAATAGTAAAGTTTAGAACTAATAGCGACCTCTTGCATAAAGAATACATATTACAAATTTCTTAAACAGAGCTTCTATTTTTAAAACATGGTGGGGATAAGAAACACTAAGCCTAGGAGGTGGGGCTGATTCAGTCAGTCTTACCAACGTAAACTGTTCAGCACACCTAAGAGGGGACAATGTAGGGGAATCCAACAAGTGGGTTAGTTATTGTTTTTAGGACAGTTTTATAGTTTTTGTTACTAAAAATAGCTACACACATAGGAACCCTTATGTTATAAATGTCTAGGTTAATGGATGCGCTCTGATCTCAGCGACCTATGCTCTAGGAGTGGGGGTTGTTTTGCTGCTAAATTCTAACTAGTAAGGGGCATAAAACTATTATTTTGATTTCTTTCTGGGCTTTTTGTCTATAAAACACCCGGAGAGGGAACTCTCAGCATCAGTACAACAACATCTTTTAAGAGCTAATCAACAGTGTTTAAGTCTGGTTAAAATGTGCCTTATTAAGTTAGAAAACTAAAGTCAGAAGTGTTATTCAGTCTTAGAAAATATTGTCAGAAAATATAAGTTCGACTTAGAGAATTTCTTGCTAGAAATTGTGTTTAAAGTGTTAAGAAGAACTCAAGCATTATTGTAACCAAGAATGAAGTTAGCTCTCTACTGATCCTAATTTGTAAGTACTTATAAGTTTTATTTATCCTGCTTTATAAATATTTATCCATCTTGCTTACTTATTAGTAAATAACTTTTAAAATAAAACTCTGTGTTTATTTTTCCTTCCACGCAACAGTCAAACGACTCACTTTAAATTAAATTAACAACTGAGATAAGCCTTCTTCAAGGAATCAGAATTTCTGCTCCCTTTTATCTGGATTTCCTTCCTTGGAGAACGGACAATCGTCTCAATATTGATCGATACTAGGTGTGCTGGGTACGTAACACTATGCTTTATTGTATAATATAATTAACTTTTATGGACTTTAGTATTAGCGCTTATGTGACAAAGTGGTTCAGCTAAGGGCCGGTTGTACAAACCAAGTTTAAACTTCGGTTTAGCTAAACTGACTTATAACCATAGAGAGAACAATTTTGGACACTGCCTATGTTGTAGTTGACAAAGTCTGTTTGTGATAAAATGGCAGTTTAGCTAAACCGAAGTTTAAACTTGGTTTGTACAACCGGCCTTTTGCTGAACCACTTTGTCACATAAGCGCTAATACTAAAGTCCATAAAAGTTAATTATTTCTTCAAGATGATCAGTTGGGATTTTGCTTATTAATAAAAAAAGGCCGTAGAATATACCATTTCATTTTTTGGGCGTCACTACTTTCCGATAATATACAGGGTGAGTAGAAAGTAACGCATATCGCTTCTAACGGCGTTAATACTTTTCTTAGAGCCATGATTTCTTTTAGGTCGATTCATAACTTTTTCTTGTACATTTGATGAAACTAAATTTAAATATACAGGTTGAGTCAGTTTTGAGTAATGAAACGCCAATTTGTTATTTTAAATAGGACATCCCATTTTTTTATTTTTTTTCCAACTCTATGACAAATTTGGAGTTTAATGATATAGATCTTTCCCGCCGTAGCACAGAGTAGGAATATCGCAATCTAGCGGAACTTAATTATATCCTAATTGTTGGGGCGCGAATAAAACTACCCGTCGTATTCACGGATCCCTTGTTCGAGAAATTAAACACCGGTTAGACTTTAAAATATTTAATTGAATACGTAACGAAATAAAAAGACATTTACAAGAAAACAAAACCTATCGTTATAACGGCCATTGATAAACTCTACTTACTGCGCATACTGCACACACATTCCGCTAAAACTGACAGATAGCCATAGAACTAACAAAAGTATAGAACTCAGGTTCATAGACATAGACATAGTACAAAATGTAGAATGAGTTTATGTAATCATTAAAACTAGATATTTTAACAAACTTACATTGAATATTCAACATCCTCCCACCCGAGTAACTTTTAGTTCTAACAAAAGATACTCGCAAAACAATACATACTAAATAAATCTACTAGGGATTCTTACATTACGACCACGACGAGTGGACTTTATGACACTAACGGGTGCTCTGCTTTTAACGCCAAGGGCGTTTTTCACTCCCGCACAATCACTATCGTTGACTTCTGAGCTGTCTGGTTCCACGATGTTTGAAGACTCGTCCTCGTCGACGTTCATTTCTTCATCAGGTAACAGCTGGCTGGTGTCTCCTACTATTTCTAATGGATATAATCGCTGAATGGGCCTCAGAAGTTGTCCGTGGGTCGTTTGGAGGCGAACAAGTCGTGTTTTACCTTCTTTCCCAGGAATCAGTTCGATGACCCTTCCCAAAGGCCAATCAGCTCTCTTGGAGTTATCGTTTCCGATTAGCACGATTTCGTTTAAACTTATAGGTTTAGAAGGTGTCTTGGTCTTAATTAACCGTAATTGTCCAAGATATTCAGTACGAAAACGCGCTCTTAGATTTTCACGTAATCTTTGTCTATACGCAACACGTCTGGACAAGTAATTTTTGTCAACTTCATCGCAATCAGGTATACCGCACTCGCGTATTTCTTGCAGAAACATATTTGGCGTTAGCGGTGATAAGTCATTTACATCGTTTGACACGTAAGTTAGCGGCCGCGAATTTATTACCGCTTCACAGTCACACACAATTGTCATTAGTTCCTCATACGAGAGGCATGCTCGTTGTAGAACTTTGCGCAAAAGGGGTTTTAGTACACCGATCAGTCTTTCCCAGAAACCTCCCCACCACGACGCCGTCGGGGGATTAAACAACCACTGGATACGTTGCGCGACACTAAACTCTTTTATCGACTCCCAATCTAATTTGGCAAAACAATTTTCCGTACCGACGAAATTCGTACCGTTATCACTGTAAAATGTTTTGGGTCGTCCACGACGCGCGACGAATCGACGAAGAACTTGGATAAACGCGGCGGTTGATAAGTGGTGATTTCAAGATGAACAGCGCGATACACAGCGCATGTAAACAAACAAACCCATGCCTTTTCACCGGTCTTTAAGAAGAGAGGTCCAGCGAAATCAACTCCAGTCACTTCAAATACTGCAGCATCTCGAACTCGATTTAAGGGCAAGGTTGTCGGATGTACTTCTGTTCGTTTGGCATTGTAACGCTTACAAATTGAACACTTGCTCAAAGCAGATCTTACAGCACGTCTCCCTCCTAGGATCCAATATTTTTCTCTAAGAATACATAAAAGTGTTTGTATTCCTGCATGGCAAGCATGTTCGTGCACGTCCAATATCAACTTGGTCACCATGGGATGTTTCGACGGCAATAAAACAGGATGTCGAAAGTGATCCTCGTCTTTTCTTTGAGATATTGGAGATTTTAAACGTATTACTCCGTTATCGTCGACAAAAGTATTTAAACTACTGATTTTCTCATTCGAAGTTACACAAAACGCTTCACTTTGAACTTCTTTAAAAATAAATATCTCAGCCTCTTCGATTTCTGTAATGGTTAGGGTTTCTCGACGTTTTTGTTGTGGCTTTCTTGTGTTGTGAATGAATCTCAAAATCCATGCGACCATTCTAACCAATTTTTGATACTTGGAAAAATAATCAAGATGCCAATTCATTTTCTCGCTATTCACCATAGTAGATACAACTTTTCCTTTTTTCTCTTGATTAATTTCATGTTCGTCGCATTCCAGGGATTTTGATGGCCAATTTTCAATTTTATCATACAGCCACTTTGGCCCCTCCCACCATTTTGATTCAATCAATTGCTTGACAGAGCATCCACGGGATGGAAGGTCGGCGGGATTCAAGGAACCAGGAATATGTCTCCAAGATTCAACCGGAGTAAGTAATCGGATTTCGTTGACTCGGTTTCGTATAAACACCGACCATTCTTCTTTTCTTTTTATCCAGGCCAGTGCCGTAGAAGAATCACTCCAAAAATAACAGTCCATCACCCAGTCCAAATCATTTTTTAGGCTGTTGTATAGTCTCGCTCCTATGGTAGCTGCTAACAACTCCAATCGTGGTATGGATATTTTCTTAAGTGGAGTAACTCGAGTTTTCGCAGCCAATAAATGAACAGAGACACGTTCATTTTCCTTCACTCTTAAATAGATTACCGCAGCATAAGCATCTTTACTTGCGTCACAAAAAATGTGAAGGCTGTACTTCCTGCTGTCTTCAGTTCCGCCATTAACCCATCTTGGTATTTTTACTGCAGGCAGTAAATGCAATTCCTTTCGCCATTCAAAAAATTCCTTCTTTATTTCTTCGTCTACAGTCTCGTCCCATCCCAGCTTCTTTTCCCACGTTTTCTGAATAATTAACTTAGGATACAAAGTAGCAGGGCAAGTAAAACCAATCGGGTCAAATACTTTTTGCACTATCGACAGGATCTCTCTTTTTGAGATAGGGTCTTCTGGATTCATTATGGGGAAGCATCCATTTATCGACAAAACATCTTCGCTTGGGTCCCAATTTAAACCCAGAACTGGCAAAATAGATGTTTGATTTCTGCCGTCCGCACCGGAATGCTCCCACCCTCGTAGGTCAAAACCACCCTCACTCATCATGACACTTGATTCCTTTATGAAACGAAGAAGCAACGATTCGTTTTCGACGCTGGTGACACAGTTGTCGACGTAAAAGCTTTTTGATAGTTTTTGCACAGTGTCTAATGAGTATGGAGCTCCAGGAACTGTAGTCTTTTGTTTGCATATGTTCAGATGGTAATCAATCGTAGCGCCGAGTAAAAAGGGGCTACTGCTGATGCCGAAAACAACTCGTTTGTGTCGAAAAATTCTATCTTTGTCGTCACTTGTAATCCAGAAAAAACGAAGAAAATTTCGGTCGGGTTTTTGAAGACTGATTTGTAAAAAGGCCTTTTTTATATCGGACGTAACACCATGTCTCCACTTTCGAAAGCGTAAAAGAATAAGTGGAATGGATTCAATTAAATTTGGTCCAACTTCAAGGCAGGTGTTTAAAGAAGGTTTTCCCTTTTCACAAGCAGAGGCGTCGAAGACTGGTCGAATTTTGGTGGTACTGTTCTCTTTAACTACGGCTCGATGAGGTAAATAATGCTTAACTAACGCATTCTCGTCGTCCAAAACCTCCTCGATGATTCCCTCCTGTAGCCAATCGTGGAAAATCTTATCATAGGCCTCCAACAGACCTTCTTTTCGAAGTTTTTCGACGGTAGATTTTAATCTTCGTTTGGCAACATGATAATTGTCACCTAAAGGCGGGTGCCCTTCCAACCACGGTAGACAAACTTCATAACGGTCCTCGTCGTTCTTAAATACGGTTTTCTGAAACATTTCTCTAGCAGACGAAGCCATTTCTTGACGATTTTTAGTCTCTGTTGGATCCATAATTCCCAACACATCAAGTTTCCAAAGGTCGGCAATTTGAGCGTCTTTGATTAACATCGAAACATTGACGTGACTTGAAGTTCTTTTTGGATAATCGACTTTTCCCATTAGGGTCCATCCAAGAAGTGTTTCCATGGCTACCAAACCTCCTTTGAGTTGTTTACGTCTTCCGGTATACAATTCGCCAAGGACATCCGCTCCAATAAGCAACTCGATCGGTCCTTGTACATTTAGGTCAGTCAAATTTATTCCTACTTCGTTAAGTTCGTTAATCCAATCGCCGTTAGTCACTGGTGCAATTTCTGTGCAAATTTGCGACTGATTTAGTACTTCAAAGGAACAGGAATAATTTTCCTTGCTTACACTGACCTTAAAACAGTTGTGTATCATTTGTGTAGTGTTTTGTCCGCCAAACAACGCGTGCGCTAACTTAACAGTTTTTATTGGATTGTAACCTAGTTCTTCGGCCGTTTTACTTAAAATATAAGAACGCTGCGAGCCTGTATCGAGAAGTACTCGAACGTTCTTCGAAATTTTGCCGTTATGAAGTGTTACTCGTAAGGTCTGTAAAAATACATGCGTGCTTTTTTGACAAAACAAGGCTTGATTCGTTGGCTTAGCCGATACGTCACCGTTCGTGGTTTTACTCTCTACATCGTCTTTTCGGGATTGCAAATCAGGGCACATCAGGGCAATATGAGATTTTGAGCAAATTACACACTTTACAACGCTACGACACTTTCTAGACAAGTGACCCTTCTTAAGGCACCGGAAGCATGCACCTTTTTGTGTAAGAGTGTTTTTCTTCTCATCGTAAGAATATTTTTGTGCCTTAAAGCAATTTTCAGATGTATGGTTACCTTCGCAAAATATACACTTGGCATCGCAGATGACAAGTCCCGCAGCAGTCGGTGGACTTCGAGGCTCAAAGTTAGTCGTCGGTTAATTCTTTCTTACGCTTGTGTTCTTGCTGTTAAGCCCAAAATTATCACTAGCAAGAGCAATTCTTTGTTCAGTTTCGACTTCACCTTTTAAAAACAGCATTAAACCATTTAGGCGTCGTTCCAGGGGCGTTTCATCGTCAGAAACCTTTTTGTCTTCCCCCTCAAAGTAGGAAGACCGTTGCCATGTTCGTAGCAAATTTTCCGGCAAGCAGGATTCGATTAAGGGAAACAACATTGCCGCACAGTTGTTTTTTGTGATTCCCAAAATTTCTAGGGCTCTTACGTGGCTAGAGATCTTATCATAGAGAGTGCAAATATCCGTGTCTTGGTTAGAATTATTTAAAATAAGTTTCAACAATTCTCTAACGTAAACTTCGACTTGTAAGTCTTCACGGCCAAATCTTGCCTTAAGACTGTCAATAATATCTTGATAATTATTTGACATAGCAGGAAAACTCTCCACCAATTGTCTGGCCTTACTGCCCGGTACTGTTGCTTGTATAAGATAAGATATCTTATCGTGTGAATCGATATCAGGATCGTCATGAATTTTGCTGAATTGAGCCCAAAAACTAAGCCAGTCACGGATATTTCCATCAAATTTTTGAAATTCTAAGGTAGGTAACTTAAATTTACGCCTACCTTGTGGATTGTTGGCTTGAGAAAATCCAGCAGATCTTGACGACCTCACTGACCGCTGCGAATCTCGATCGTGGAAGTCATCCTGGTAAGTAGCAGCTCTAAATGCATTCATCTTGAGTCTTACATCAGTAAACCGTTTAAAATAACTGTCCCGCACGTTCATCTCGTCTTCTAAAACTGCTTCTTCAACGTTTGCATCCAAAAGAGCTTCGTAAACTTTGATGTCCCATAACTGAAGATCCGCCTGTTTTTGCTGCACCAGTTCCCATGCAATGTCAATAGCGTGTAGATCCTTTTCTGGTGCCGAAAGTCGTAAATCAAGTTCGTTTGCAGCCTTGGTAAATGCTGAACGAAACACCGTTCTTGATTTCTTGCTAACATCCATCTTGTACTCAAGCAAAAATCACAACCGGGTCGGGGTTTTTGTCCTGTCACGGTCGCCAGTATGTTGGGGCGCGAATAAAACTACCCGTCGTATTCACGGATCCCTTGTTCGAGAAATTAAACACCGGTTAGACTTTAAAATATTTAATTGAATACGTAACGAAATAAAAAGACATTTACAAGAAAACAAAACCTATCGTTATAACGGCCATTGATAAACTCTACTTACTGCGCATACTGCACACACATTCCGCTAAAACTGACAGATAGCCATAGAACTAACAAAAGTATAGAACTCAGGTTCATAGACATAGACATAGTACAAAATGTAGAATGAGTTTATGTAATCATTAAAACTAGATATTTTAACAAACTTACATTGAATATTCAACACTAATACTTTGCATTAATCAATCCATAAACTGTATGTTGGTAGCTTAGATAGTTTCTATAATTATGAAATTATTTTTTTTGTAAGTCTCTTAAGATTAGTATAAAAAATGTTGATATTGGTAGGCGAGTAAATTTATTAACCCCTAATTTGTTAATACCACAACCCAGTAAGTTATAGATACAAGACTGATTTTTGTTTTCTATAATGGGTTTACAGTGTCTTTAGCGTAAGTACAATTATGTTTTACTTGACTGTTGGTTTATTTAATGGAAGAAATACGATAAATGTTGCTTTTGGAAAGATGTAATTTCTATGATTGTAAAAAAATTAGGTTATTCCGCATTATTCCACGACGAAACTTACAACCTGGTATAGTTTGGGGTTTAGTCTTTAATATACAGTTAAAATTTTCTGAGCATATTTGCGCCACCGCCGCCACCGGCCGTATTTTATTTTATGTTTATAGAATGGTGGTCGCAGTAACAAGGAATCAAATCTTTGATATTTGGGTTTCTAAAGTCGCGTTCAGTAGAGGCAACTTTAGTGGACCCCAACTACAGTTGATCCACTAAAGCCACGTTCAGAGGGAGCAACTTCAGTGAATCAACTTCAGTTAATCCACTTTTTGTCCCGCATAAAGCTTACGAGCCAATAACTTTCTAGGTATATTTTGTACACAATTGAAATTTTAGGAGTTGATTAGAATGATTTTTTGCTATCCTTTACAGACCTTAATAAAAATTTGGTACCTCCGGTTTAGGTAAAAATGATATAGTTATGTATTTTTAAATGGAACACCCCCTATATTATGATAAATTTTTAAATATTTTTTTCTTAAGAATACATTAGCTACTATAGAAATTTGTTTAGCAACATAAGAAATTAAATACCGCTAGAAACATATAATACTACACTGTGCGTAGGCCACAATCGCGGTCTTTATACTTGGAAAACTAAATGACCACCAGCATCACAATGATTTGTGTCAATCTGACGCATATCTGACGTTTCCCAAGTATAACGACCGCTAGGGTGGTCAACGGCGGGAAAGGTGAATAAGTTTTGCTACTACTCCTCACCCGCAAAAAGGTTGTCAATCGCAAAAATATACTTTAATTATTTTAAGTTATTTAACGCTTATGGGCATCTTTCTTTGTTGGTTTCGACACAAAGAATGTATTTTATGAATTCCAAGATATTCTCAAAAAATTAGTAGCATTTTTTGGAAATTAAAATTTTTTTTAGGGTTTTGAAGGGATTTTCGGGGAATTAAAAGTATTTTTGGGGAATTAAAGGTATTTTTAGGGAATTAAAGAAATTTTCGGAAAATTAAAGAAGTAGGGGTGTTTTTTGGAAAATGTTAAGTATTTTGTTTTTTTATTAAAATTTATTATTTAACTGCCAAATCCAACCAAAACAGAAACACAAAATCGTTGGATACCTTGAAATAATTAAAGTGTATTTATGATGTTTGGCACTCCTTTTGCGGACAAGGGGTAGTAACAAAACCTATATCATTGAACTGCAAATTCATCGTAGATTTTGTTAAAGTTTTAAGTTTATTCAATTATTCAAATATTCGCGCAAATATAATAGTTAGTAAACGTAATCATAGAGGGCGAGAGTAGTTAGAGCTGAAGTTAGCGAGTAGCGTTGTTGTTGTTGTGGTTGCGTAGCTGCTTCGTTTTGAGAACGTTTTTGTAATATTTCGCTTAAATATACGTTATTTTTCAATAAATCGTGTTTGAATCGCAACTAGATAGTTAACATAATCAGAAGTGGGATTGATCTGAACTAAATCGCTACAAAAAGACTGTGAATCGGTGACGTATTCGGGGAATATTCGCCGTGTGGTGTTATTTGCTGTTGGGAACAGGATAACAGTTCGTTCTTTTTGTGGGAAGCGGTGGTGTTATTTCCAAATCCACAATGACTGACGGGGAGTTAAAAGACTACGATTCATTTAAAGGTAGTGAAACTAATGAAACTGACTCAGACTTTAGTAATTGTACGCAAATGCCGGGTATGATGTCGCGCGGGGGAAAACAACCTGTTGTACCAGGAGACAGTGGTGTCGCGTCGGGTGGGCCAGGCGAGTTTTATCAAGGTGCTCCACAGTTCCAGCTTCCATCTTATCCTTACAACAATAATGTTCCTGCGAGTTTTGAACAACAAATGCTGCGTTTGATGGAAATGCAAATTTTGGATAACCAAAGACGGGATATGCAGTTCCAGGAATATTTAGATAGAATGTCTCAGGTTTGTCATACTAAACCTGCCCAAGTAAGTACGCATGATACTTTTCAAATTATGCCGGACTTAACTAAGTCAATAAATTATTTCAACGGTGAGGGCGATCCAACAAAAGCCAAAGAATGGTTAGGAAATTTAAGTACGATGAAAAGTCTTCATAGATGGCCGGATTCTTTTACTTTAGAAACAGCTAAAGCTCATCTTAGGGGGCCAGCGTTATATTGGTCACAGTTTAAAGAAATTATTACTTGGAAGCAGTTTATTGATGAGTTTACTTGCATGTTTATTGGTAAAGAGTTAAACTTTACAATACTATGGAAGAAAATGACCGAAAAAGTTCAGAAAAAGAATGAGTCTTTAGAATCCTATTTTTTTGAAAAAGTTAAATTATGCAAAGATGTTAGGTTAAGCGATGATGAGACAAAAGAACAAATATTGATAGGTCTTTGGAGCAAGGACACTTGTCAGGCTATGTCAATAAAAAAGCATGATAATTTTGAAGATTTGTACCACGATTTATGTCACTCCGAGCGTTTAAATGCATGCAGATTAGATCGAATAAAATCCAGTGGCGTAGGTACAAAAATAAATTCAGGAATTCAACCTATAACCCAGTGATTTAGGAATTCATCTGCCGAAAAATTATTTGTTAACTTTTTTTTTTACCATTATCTTTATATTGCCATAATATACAACATATCAAAAGTCCCCTAAGATCCCGTGCCGGCGTCATGCCATTTTAGAGGGTCAAAGGTCGAAGAGGACAGTTTTCGGTAAATAAATCTCTTCCTATTGGTCGGACAAAAAACATGTAGGATGTAAATTGCAAATTGAACAATTAGCTACAGAAAAATTCATACAAACTTTTCCATCGAGCGACCGTTATCGCGTAGTAGTGTCAATTATGCATGACGTTGGTATACTTTTAACACCGGCTAAAATACAAAAACGAGGAAAATTTCTTCCAAAATTTTTCAACCAGGGTTTTAATTTAACCCCTAAGATACATAATCGGCAATAAAGGGTCTTGTAAATTATCAACCGCGTGTATACAGGCGCTCCAAAAATAAATTTGGATATGTCTGTAATTCCTCAGGTTAATAAATCCAACTAAAATTTTTACAAAGAGGTGTTAGCTCTTGTCATTTCAATGAGTTACAACCCCCTAACAAAGCCCCAAAATATTTATTAATCTTAAAAAAAAATAATACAAAAAAATTAAGCAAAATTTTTAATACAAAGCAAAGCATGTATTTAAGGCCATCTCAATAAATTAAATGTAATTTTAAAGTGATGGGACCATTATTTTGGAAGCAATATAGAACATCATCACGTTAAACACCATGTAATTCCATTCCATTTAATGAGAAGGCCTTAAATACATAGTTTGCTTTGTATTAAAAATTTTGTCATATTTTTTTATATTATTTTTTTTTAAAGATTAATAAATACTTTGGGGCTTTGTTAGGTGGTTGTAACTTATTGAAAGGACAAGAGTCAACAGCTCTTTGTAAAAATTTTAGTTTGTTTTATTAACCTGAGGAATTACAGACATTTCCAAGTTCATTTTTGGAGCACCTGTATACACGCAGTTGATAATTTACAAGACCTTTAATTGCCGATTATGTATCTTTAGGGTTTATACAAAACCCTGGTTGAAAAATTTTGAAAGAAATTTTCCACGTTTTTGTATTTTAGCCGGTGTTAAAATTATACCAACGTCATGCATAATTGACACTACTACGCGATAACGGTCGCTCGATGCAAAAGTGTGTATGAATTTTTTTGTAGGTAATTGTTCAATCTGCAATTTACATCCTACAATTTTTTTGTCCGACCAATAGGAAGAGATTTATTTACCAAAAACTGTCCTCTTCGACCTTTGACCCTCTAAAATGGCATGACGCCGGCACGGGATCTTAGGGGACTTTTGATATGTTGTATA
Source organism: Cartodere bifasciata (assembly GCA_963920755.1). NCBI lineage: Eukaryota > Metazoa > Arthropoda > Insecta > Coleoptera > Latridiidae > Cartodere > Cartodere bifasciata. Next base: position 15,230,082 of record OY987197.1, read on the forward strand.
TTATGGCAATATAGAGATAATGGTAAAAAAAAAAGTTAACAAATAATTTTTCGGCAGATTGTATTAATTTTTGTTTTATTTTTCTGGATTACTAATCCTACCTTAAATATAACTAAGAAAAACGCAGAGAAAGAAGTATTTAATACTAAATTAGAGGTTAAGCGCGAGTTTAAATGTTTCAATTGCCAATCTTCGGGACATCTATCTAAGAACTGTCCAGAACCTAATCAAAGAAAATGTTTTAAATGCCAATCTACAGAACATTACGCCAAAAATTGTACCGCGCAAGTTGATGACAAATCTAACTCAAAAGTTCAACTTATTGATAATCCAGATAGGTCGGAAAATTTTAAAAAGTACCTAAAATGTGTCAAGGTCAACGGAATAGACATGAATGCTATGATAGATACCGGAAGTGCGGTCTGTACGATTAAGGAAAGTATTGTTAGGCGCGAAGAATGGCCGGTTAAGCTAAAAGACATTAAATTATTTGGCTATGCGTCGGAAAAGCCACTTAAATGCATAGGTGAGGTGCGTGGTAGTATCTCAATCGGTTCGGTAGAGGTGCCTGGAATTTCGTTGTGCGTTGTTCCCGATTTTGCACAAAATGTTGACGTAATTGTTGGAAGAACATTCACAGATGATTCTTTGATCGCGTATTACAAAGTCGATAACCAGCTTCACTTTACTTATAGACAGAATTTCTTGTCCAAATTAGATCCGTCTGTTTTAAATGTTGAGTACCAAAAACCTGTAAAATGCGAAGAGAAAATTTTGCAAATTGTAGACTTCGACAAAAGTGACAAAGAGGTAAACGAAATCGAAATAGACATGATTCGGGTAGATCCAGAAACAACCCTTAAACAAAAACAAGAGTTGTGTGAACTTTTTAATAAATATCGAGAATGTTTCGCGTTTAATTTGCAAGAACTCGGTTGTACAAATGTTTTAACCATGGACATAAAAGACAATGATATACCTGTAATATCTAAACCTTACAAAAGTGATTTACGGGAACGGGAGATTATTGCAAAAATAGTACGCGAGTGGAAAGATGTCGGTATCGTTAAAGAAACAAACAGTGAATACGCCCGTGTTACTTGTGAAAAAGAAAGACAGCGAGCCGCGTCTCGTTGTGGACTATAGACGTTTAAATAGTCAAACTAAAAAGATTCCGTATCCTATTCCAACAGTAGACGAACAATTCGAAAACCTAAGTGGGTCAAAATTATTTAGTACCCTCGATTGTGCGCACGGTTATTTGCAGATACCTCTTACGGAGGAGGCTAAGTTAAAAAGCGCGTTCATAACACCAGACGAAACTGGTCAATTTGAGAGACTTATGTTCGGTTTAACGAATGGTCCGTACGAGTTTTGTAGACTGATGAATCTAGTTTTGGGGCCGTTACGCAAAAAGGTGTGCATGTGCTACATAGATGACATTTTGGTAGGAGCTTCCGATTGGAACGATTTAATAGAAAAACTTGAACTTATTTTACAAGCTTTTCGTGCCGCGAATCTTACTCTAAAACTTAGAAAGTGTACCTTTGGCGTTAAACAAGTCGAATACTTGGGGTACATCGTGACAGAACAGGGAATACAACCGGGAAAAATGAAAACAGAAGCCATTTTGAAATTCCCAGAACCTCGAAATGTACACGACATAAGACGATTTTTGGGCCTAACAGGATATTTTCGTCGTTTCATAAGTAATTATGCTTTACTTACTCGACCTTTGAGTGACCTAACCAAGAAGACTGAAAAATTTGTTTGGGGCGAAAAGCAAGAGCAAGCTTTCCAGAAACTATGCGTTGCATTGACATCGGATCCAGTACTACAATTGTATAACCCTAACGCTGAGAGAACTGAGTTGCACACGGATGCAAGTTCATTGGGATTGTCTGGAATTTTGCTCCAATCAAATGAGGCAGGAGAGTTGCATCCAGTGTACTACGTTTCTAAGAAAACAACAGATGTAGAAGCTAAGTATCATTCTAGTAAACTAGAGTTAATGGCAGTCGTTTGGTCTAGTGATAGTTGATGATAAAAGAGTTTGGACGCTCAAAGGAGGGAAATAGCGGAAGTCTCTTTCTATATTGCATTTTGGGGCTCTCGATAGCTGGTCCGAAAATCTCCCTTGAAAAATCTGGTAACTTGTAGAGTACCTATATAAAATGAGTAGCGCCACAGGAGATGTTTTTTGATTGGTGGACTCAATTTCATCTGTGGTTGGACTCAAAAATAGTTGGTACCAAAAATAGCATTTTTTTGACAAATAAAGTTTGCTCCAAAAGAAAATTTTTGTCTTTGTCAATTAATGACATTATTCGTAAATATAAAATAATTTGCTCAAAATAATGTTTTCTATACTGGTTTGCTTATGAGCATTTGCCTATTTCTTATTTTTTACATTCATACATCTTAATGGTTCCGTTTATTGCTATTGTTTATTAAACCAAAGTAAGTTTTACCGTTAAATAATATAAAACTTCACATGCCCGGTTACTTTTTTTTTAGAAAAGGGGGATACAAACTAGACTTCCATTTCATGCAAATATAAGAAGCAGAAAAAGGTGCTGAAACAATTCTACTAGAAATAAATTTCCTTTAATTTACGAAAAGTTAACGTTTGTAAGAAAATTAAAACTTTTTATTTTACATAATTTAATTTAATTTTAGAGGTCCAATTTTTGGAAACGTAGTTGTAAACAAAGTAATATATGTATACCCGAAAGTATACCTTATTAGAATTATTGTAAAGAAATGGTTAAGTTGCTGATTCAACACTAATTAAATTTTATTCTTCGCGGGCATATTTTTTATCACCGTTAAAAGAAGTAAGATGGACAAAGATTTGATTTTACCTCTAGCAAATTATCAAAACTTTTTATGATGAATTAATTAGAACAGAAAAATTTACAAAATACCGACCTACAAACACATAAAGAACCCTTTAGGCTATTTTGTGTAAACAGTCCATAAGTTGACGATTCTGTGAAAAGAAGTAGCTAGTTAGATGCATATCATGAATTTTTAACTAATTTTGACGCAAAATTGTCATTTTGACGACCCTCTGGCGCTACTCATTATATATAGGTACTCTAGTAACTTGGTGTAAAATCTGCCAAATTTTTAAATATAGGTTATGTAACAAATCAAAATAATTTATTGGCGTACTGGAGAAAAACATATTTTTTCTTAAATCTTGTTTAGGCTATTTTAAAACAAATTATGCTAGAATATTCTGAGGAAGCTTTATATATTAATATTGAAAAAATATACCACGATGGCATTTTTTTAGATTTATTTTTTAATGTTTATTTTAATAAAAATACAACATTATTGTTTTATAATACCAATATGGATTAAAAAGTTCACGATTTTGTTTCTTCGACCAACAGAAAGTTATTAGTTTTAATAGATAACTAACTAATCCTCCAGAATAGCCCCAAAAGTAAAATAATCTGAGGTAGAAAAACCAGGAACTAGTGTCATTCATAATATTCTGGACTGAATATTCTTAAAAAAGATGCATCGACGGTTATTCAATAGGTAACCATATTATTTTCATTAGACTCTTTCTAATATTTTTGTCCTTCCAAAGTTTGTTGAGACTATTTCTTCCACAAGACAATTTTCGTGAGATGACCTCTTGCAAACATCTAATAATCTTCATTGTACGCAAATGCCTCGAAAATTATTCAATACTTTTAATCGAGAGCCTTTAATTTTTTCTAAAATGTTACTTTATTTTGTAATTTGCTTATTTTAAATTTTGACGTTTCTAAACGAAAAGTTTTCAAAAATTGTAAAACGTCAAATTTTAAAATAACTAACAAATACAAAATACAGTAACATTTTAAGAAGAATTAAGACGCTCTCCATTAAAAGTATTAAATAATTTTGGAGGCATTTGCGATACAGATTATTGGATGTTTTGCAAGAGGTTATAGCACGAAAATTTTTTTTTGTGGAAGAAAAAATCTCAACAAACTTTGGAAGGACAAAAATGGTAGAAAGAGTCTAATGAAAATAATGTGGGTATTCATTAACCGTCGGGGCACCTTTTTTGAGAATATTCAGCCCATTTGTTTAAAGGAAGCCATTTTTAAGAAGGTCCAAAACCAGAGTTTTATGAATGATAATAGTTTTATTTTGACAAAGTAAATTGTATCCTTTTCAATAAAGTTGTAAATTTTTATTAACGTTTATCATATCACGTAAGTTATACTTATTTTAAATTAAGCTTCTCAGGTTCTAAGTTGTTTTTTTTAATAAGTTTCTTTCAAAATTTAAATTAAATAAATTTAAAATTAAATATAAAATGGTACGCATATGTGCGACATTTATTTCAAAATTTGAAAGATTTCAAAGTCACTGAAAAAATGTACAGGGTTGTCAACCTTACAACAACAAAATTACCATATGGAAGTTTGACGTCTGTCAAGAGTGGCTTCACTCTATTATATCAACTCACTCTAGTTTGGTCCATTGAGCGTTTGAGAAATCTTCTTTTATCAATTCCTTTTACGGTTTTTACGGATTGTGAAGCTATAACATATTTGAACACCAAGACAACAAACTCACAGATTGCTAGATGGTTTGCACTAAAGTACCTATGCATCTTTAGTTTGCACTATTGCAAGAATTTGATGTGGAAATAAAACACAGAAAAGGTGAAAAGATGCAACATGTGGATTGTTTGTCTCGAGCACCGGTTGAGGATCCAGACGATACATTGGGGGAGGTCCACCAGAAGTACGAAGTATTAACATTAATGGAGGAGGATGATTATATTTTGTTAATACAATATGGGGATAAGGAACTGAAGAAAATCATCGATTTACTCAAAAAACCTCAAAATGAATTAACAAGAACTGAGAATAGTTCTATTCAAAACTATATACTAGATAATTCACGATTATTCAGAATTGTCAAAGAAAACAACGAAGAGAAATATCTTTACGTTATTCCAAAAGCAGTTCGTAAAAGTATTGTTGTAAAATGTCACGATCTGATGGGACATTTTAGTGTTGATCGTACCATGCACAAAATAAGAGAGAAATTCTGGTTTGCCAGAATGAAACGCTACGTAAGACGACACATATCTGCATGTGCAGAATGTCTTTTGTCGAAAAATCCAGGGGGGAAACTTCCAGGAGAATTGCATCCCCAGGAACCACCTATTAGACCTTTTGAACGCATACATATTGACCATGTTGGGCCGTTCATTAAAAGTCAGAAAGAAAACATGTACATTTTAGTCGCGATAGATGCTTTAACTAAATTTGTGAAGTTGTTTCCTGTAGAAAGTACCAGAACCGACGAAAATCTTGATTGTTTGCAAACTATGTTTAACTTATATGGATTGCCTAAACAAGTAGTCAGTGACAGAGGGACATGTTTTACTTCAGATAAGTGTGCTGAATTCTTTGAACAACTTGGCATTAAACATACCCTAATATCGAGTAGATGGGCACAAGCAAATGGACAAGTCGAGAGGGTAATGAAAACTCTGGTTCCTTCAATTATGACGTCTATGGAAAATGAAGAAAATTGGGACGACAATCTACTTGAAGTCGAAAGGAATCTAAACAACGCAGTTAATCACACTACCAGAAAAACTCCATTTGAAGCACTACATGGATATTTACCTGAGTTCCATAGTGTAAAACTAAGCAATGTAGCTGAAAGAGACCCTGAATGGAAACCGCCAGAAGAAGTGCAAGAAGAAATCAGAAGAAATATAGTCCAAGAGCAGGCGAAGTACAAGAAGAGATATGACTCGAAAAGATTCAAAGGTTTGATTTACAAAGTTGGAGACATCGTTGCAATGAAATATCAGAAAGTTGAACCTGGACAACCAAATAAAACAAAAACCAAATATCGAGCACCCTTAGTTGTTGTTGAAGTGCTACCTTGTGACACATATCGCGTAGCTACTTTGGAGGGTCAAAGGCATTTCACGACTACAGCCAATGTTTCTCAATTGAAAATTTACAAGAATCATGAGGAAAGCGATGATGATAGTGATAACGAGATAAATTCAGACTCTTCAGAAAATCTAAATATCTTCGATGAAACTCTTGATGAAAACAATGATACTGTTATTGAAAAAGACAACGAGAATGGTGATGATTTGGAAGGGAAGACACAAGATGAAAGACCAAGAAGAAACAAGAAGAAACCACAGTATTTACAAGATTATGACTTACAAGAAGCTTAATCATTTTTGTTCAATGTTCTTATTTTACTTTCGTTTTATAATTTTGTTTATTTTATATAGTTTTAGTCTTTGTTTGAGGCCAAACAAAATTGTCAGAAATGGCCGAATGTTAAAGTTTTTAGTTTATTCAATTATTCAAATATTCGCGCAAATATAATAGTTAGTAAACGTAATCATAGAGGGCGAGAGTAGTTAGAGCTGAAGTTAGCGAGTAGCGTTGTTGTTGTTGTGGTTGCGTAGCTGCTTCGTTTTGAGAACGTTTTTGTAATATTTCGCTTAAATATACGTTATTTTTCAATAAATCGTGTTTGAATCGCAACTAGATAGTTAACAATTTGGAAAAAAAAATGGGGTGTCCCATTTAAAATTTTAAAGTTGCATTTCACTAGTTAATACTAGCACAACCTGTATATTTAAATTTAGTTTCATCAAATGCGCAAGAAAAAGTTAGGAATCGACATGGAAAAAATTATGGCTCCAGGAAAAGTATTTACGCCGCGCCGTTAGAAACGATATGCGTTACTATCTACTCACCCTGTATTTTACACGCTTGTAAGACCTTAAACTTACACTTTCAACTATGGTTCCATCTAAAAATTTTTGTGGTGTTGGTTGTTTGAGGTATTTTGGTACTTCGTCGTGGTTAGGCATTTCAGGCAAATACTTGTATATATATGGCTCCCAATATTTATACGCCATTACTTGATCTGTTATATTTACTAATGTTGCCCAAGTCAACTAAAAAAAGTTATAAATAAATAAATAAATCATTTATTGACTGATAAAAAAATTGTATTACAGAGAAAACAGAAATAGAGGATAACAAATAAGGAAGATGAATTAACAATAATAAATTAACAGTCAAAGGAACTAGGTTAGGGTATGGCATAGAGGCTATGCCATACCCCAATCTTCCCCTAATCCTTGAAAAATAATATTATAATTAAATTATTTTCGTTTCTCAAATGTATTTAATATTAAGGTGTGACGATGCAAAAAAAAAGAAACTTTCGTAAAAATGTTATCTATGAGAAGGAAAGATTGTGGCCTACTTTTTTAAATTTCCAGGGTAACCATAAAATTCTAAACTGCTCAACAATTATTGACGTGGACCGATTTTAAAATTATATTTTAAACATACTTTAGATTATTTTTTGGCGGTAAGTTTTTTGTCATAATAACTTGGGACCCCACATTATAAAAGAACAAAACATTCCTTATGAAATCTCCTAACAAGCGTTCAAAAAAAATACTTGAATATTTGATGATTTCTGTGGCGAATGTTTAATATAAAACAAAGATTCTCTCCAAACCACACTTTATTTAGAAAAATCTGAATACGTATTTCGACAGCTAAGCTGTCATCTTCAGCAGAAGATAGAATGATTACAATAACACCTAAATTACCTTATATACTAAAAATAGTTCCACTTGACTAGATTCCACTAGTCAGAGAAAAATCGGAAGTTAAAAAATGGGTCCACTTCAATTTTTGAGCAGTTTATTAGGTAATTAAACTTCATTGACAATTTTTCCACCAAAAAATATAACTATTCACTTTTATTGCTAACTATGTGCGACACTGTTATCGAGTAGACAAACTAACAGAAATCCAGTTTTCTCGCGCAATTGTATCGCGCTAGGTCAATAATGAACCTCTTCTCTACCTAGGATGATAATATACTATTATCTACTCGCCAATGGTATCTCTCTTGTCAACAATAAAAGTGTCTAGAGGTTAACACAATAGTCAAAAGATTAAGAATTGGTCGGATGCAATATTTAGTCAAAATCTTTTACGTTCATGTTCCCCACTTAAACTTACAAACTGATAATCAATACTTTCCAAAACTTTCAAATATGATATTGCGGCGAGCTTCGTTTGGTAGTACTCGTGGTACCAATTTGGAATATTTGCAGCAGCATCGTCAAAATCATATTGAATAGGCCATTTCCAAAAAGGGAGTGAAAACATACGAGTCTGCCTATCTTTAACAATTATTTCGTCAGGTTTGTCTTTCTACAAAATAATAAGCATATTGGGAACGATACTGCATAATTATAATGCTGCTCTAATTGTCATGACGAAATATGAAGCCAAAAAAATTAAAACGTCCAAACCTAGAGTGCCTCGATGATTTTGACAGTTATTGTCGCCTTATAGTTGATGACGTTATCTGTATGACAGAGAAAGAATGATGCATGTCGTTACTCTATAAGGCGACAATAATTGTCAAAATAATCAAGGCACTCTATCAAAACCGAATGCGATTTTGTCTTTATTAGCTTCAGTGCGACACTAATGGGCAGTTTATTAGGGAAGGAAACTATGCACAAACATCCTATAAAGCTCGAATTTTTTGGCCAAAGTGGATTGAGATGCGGTTGTTTTTGCATTTGGTTGTGAAAGACCCCTAGAAAAAATGTTTCCATTTTTTATTTTGTGGTCTTGCTCCGTTGCCCCCCAAATAGCCCCTTTTTATAAAAAAAATTGATTTGCACCAAATTTTGTAAATAGGTACAAAATAAGGTCCCGAAAAGATTTTCCAAAAAAGAAATTCTATAAAAAATTTACTTTACTCCCTAAATGGCCCCCTTCTATTGGATATAAAATTCAGTTTTGTTGGATTTGCACCAAAATTGTAGATGTATGCTAAATTATATGTTTAACAACTTATTAAAATATTTTTTGTCTAAAAAATATCTTTGGCCCCCTAAATAGCCCCCTTTAATTCGGAATGAGTAATATTCAGGTTTATTATAGCCTTGTTGGATTCGCACAAAAATTTGTAGATGTATGCAAAATGATATTATGTTTGACAACTATTGGTAGTAAATTCTTGTTTAAAAAAATTCCTTAGCCCCCCAAATGGCCCCCTTCTACTGGGTTTAACATTCAGAGTTGTTGGATTTGCACCAAAATTTGTCGATATATGCAAAACTATACAGGGTGAATCGAGGGGGAATTCACATATCCAAATAGTGTACACCACTTCCCCCAAGAGGAATTCTTTGTAAAAAATTCCACAAATTCCCCCAATTCCTAAAAAATTTCTCCATTTACCAAAAAATTCCCCCAATTCCCAAAAAATTCCTCCAATTCCTAAAAAATTTCTCCAATTTCCTGAAAAAATTCCCCAGAATTTCTCTTAAAAAAACGTTTAAAAATGCATTACATTTTAAATTTTCAGAATTTTTGACGCAAAATTTAAACTTATGGTTATTTTTGGCAAGAAATTCAAAAACATTAATTAGTTTTGGCGGGAAATTTCAAATTTTTGGCGCACAATTTAAAATTATTGTTAATTTTGGCGCGAAATTCAAAAACATTAAAAAGTTTTGGTGAGAAATTTCAAATTTAAGGCGCAAAATTTAAATTTATTGTTAATTTTGGCGCGAAATTCAAAAACATTAAGACTGCGTAATTTCGCTATCTTCCTAAAAAAAGAGAGAGATTCTGCCGGTAGGGATTAAAAATACGACATCTTCCTAAAAATAGAGAAAAAAAAGAAGAATTATAAATATAACCTATCTTTTGTTACATTTGTACTTGCCCTTCATTAAATTTACTATTTATAAGTTAAGTTACTTCGTAATTAATTATATTTATATGTATTTAATTAATTAAATTACAGTACGTATAGGTTAGGTTAGAGTTTAAGCCGTTACAGTTAAGTTTTTAAAAAATCGCGCGCAAATAGCGTCTCCCGCATTCTCTGCCATCTATTTTGACCGCAGAAAAAATGACTTTCGGCAGGGTCTGCTGCAACCGATAATACGACATGGCAGAGTCTCTTATCTTCCGGCAGAGTCCCGCATCGGGCAAAAATACGCAGCTTAGAAAGTTTTGACGAAAAATTTCAAATTTTTAAATAAAAAATAATCGATTACTGGAAACTATGACCACAATTACAACATTAAATATTTAAAAAAATGCAATCGAGAACTTTTGGAAGTAATTATTCCCAATCTTGAATAATGACCCTTCCCGTTGAGGTACATCTTCGGGGTCGTTTTACTTGGGAATAGGGTGACCATCTGGAGCCGCATAAACTTACTTCGCATAGCACTCTCTTCCTGTTAGAATGTGGTGATGCTCATTTAAAGAATAAGAATATTGTCACATTCTACCAGTGGAAGAGTCGGGCTTTGTTCTGAATTACTACCCGATCACTACTCGGGTATAAACGACAAAAGCAAATGGATTTTATTTCTAAGAGAAATAAAAGTTATTCGAGCAGTGCCCGGGTAAAAAAAATCTTGTAAAAATTGTATTTTTCAAAATACCTTTGCTACCAATTTTTAAAAGCTTAATGAACTCGTTCATTGCCATTGCAATTCCTCCAATTGTGTACACCAATTCACCCCCTCGGGGTGAATAGAAAGTATGGAATATTGCCCATAACTTCGTAAATACTAGGACCTTGATTTTCTATAGACCTTTTCCGTTGGTCCGACATACATTGTTAAATTTGACATCATTGTGACACTGGTGGTGACCACCTGTATTACAAATGATTTATGTCAAATTTAACAATGAATGTCGGACCAACGGAAAAGGTCTATAGGTCGATTCCTAACTTTTTCTTGCGCATTTGAAAAAACTAAATTTAAATATACAGGTTGTGCCAGTTCTAAGTAAAGATATGCAACTTTGTAATGTTAAATGGCACACCCCATTTTTTAATTTTTTTTTTAAATTTATGATACATTTTCAGTTCAATGATATAGGTTTTGTTACTACCCCTTACCTGCAAAAAGGTTGTCAAACATCAAAAATACACTTTAATTATTTAAAGATATCCAACGATTAATTTGCTTCTTTTTCAGCTGGATTTGACAATAAAACAATAATTTTAATTAATAAAGAAGAGAAATAAGTGGGATTCACAATGAAAATTAGCTTGCATGCGGTAAGAATTAAGGTAGCTTGCAAGAGCTTGAAATATGTAGCCCCTTTTAAAGATGATATTTTGGTGACATTTTCACATTTAAATACAATTAATTGTCAAAAACTGTCGTCTTCCAGTTTTGGGGCAAAAAAAGGCTGTTTTCAGTGGAAAATAGTGAATTCTTTTAACAGTATTTAATATGAACCAACCAACTAAAGGGATACATAATATAAAAATAGGACAGCTCTTTATTTTTACCAAACAATGAATTATAGAGCAAATGTGAAGATCTATCTTTAATTACAATGAAAAAAGATAAAAACAAATGTTAATCCCAAGATTTTAGCTTACAATAAGTGTTCGTGTTAAAAAAAACACAAAAAAAGTCGTCCGTACAAAAAAACGTAAGCATAACTCAAGCGTAACTATCTGTTTTTATATTTTGCAGATTTAAGAACTAATATTGGGTGGTAGAAAGTTTTTGTGCTATTTTTGGAAAGGTATTTAGATGCTTCTTTAAATACTGTCAAAAAAATTCAGTATTTTTCTCTGTAAAATGCCTTTTTTTCGCCCCAAAATTGGAAGACGTCAGTTTTGACAATTAATTTCAATTGATAATTTTGTGAGCCCCATTGGGCCAATTTGGACGGTAAAAATATCATTTAAAAGATAGAAGTACTCCTAACAGTCCCGATTTACACAAAGTTCACCTTATATAAGCCTGTATTTGCCCAAAATTAAATGTGAAAATGTCACTAAAATATCATCTTTAAAAGGGGCTACCGCAGTTAGGCCCATGATTTGGCTTGGGACACCAAGTTTTTTCGGTATTAAAAAAAAAGCTCTTTCGATTAAGCTTGGTGTGCCAGTGGGTCCAAAAAAAAGTTGAACTCCTCCTATATGGCGAGTAGACTACTTATAAATGTTGCCTAAAATATGTAGCTTTTAGATTCTTACAATTAGCGGGTAAATCTACGGGCGATCACAACGTCCCTAGAGTGCCTTGATGTCATATTGACAGTATATAAGGCGACAATATCTGTCAATATGACATCAAGGCCCTCTAAACGCCCCTAACGGTTTAATTCTAAAAATCGTCCTAGTTCCATGACCAATGATTTTTTTTTCTGTGGCCATACAAATAAGTCGTTGTCACTTCAATAATGACATCCAGTGGTTTATTTGTCAAAATTTATTTTGTAAATTAAAAATGTTATTATTTTGTGAATTATTTTGTAAACTTTATGACCATATGGATTTTTGAAAAGTAATTATGGTGTATTTTGGTGTAATGTGAACTGTGAATCTAAAACTGATGAATTGGGTGAGGGAATTTGTTCAGGAATTTGTGGATGTTTTGATGTTTCCAGATTTGAAATCTTTTTAAATAATGACGATTACCGCAGCCTGGCTGGTTTTAATACATGCATTCTTCTTTTACCGCTATTTAAACTTTTAATTATTTGTACCCGTACAGAAAAGACGAAACAGGAGCAGAATTTACTCAAGTGTACTTTTGGAGTGCGCGGTGACACGAAATTGGAGTGCCTGCCAAACCTGTGTGTTTTTAAATAACATTAAATAACTACCTTAGCAAAAATATGAAAAATAAACGGAAATTAACTTATTTTTTTGCAAAATAAACTTTTACTACTTTGGCAAACGTCAACAAAAATCTAATGTCAAATCGGTGAAATTAGTAAAATCTGCAAAATCAAGTGAACTTTGTTTAGTTTTATCTCGGTTATTTTTAATCTACTAGGCATAGATAAATTAAAATGTTTCCTGTATGACTAACGAGGACGAGGTTCTAAGAAAAACCACCAGGTGCGATTTTTAGATTTACCCGCTAATTGGTGGTATGCATAATGTCTTAGAACATGCTAATACTTCAAGTACTTGCTGAATAATTACTTCAAGTATTTACAAAATACTTCCTATACAGGGTGTCCCAGGATTGGCGCACCACCTGTATGGTACGCTGTTAGGACATGCCTGAGGATTCCAGGAAAATTGTTAAAAAAAATCCATCTGTTATATTCATTGAGGAAAATGCGAACAAAGTTGCTTAAATTTGGCAACACAGTCTAAGAAAGTACTATGCAGTCTAGGAAAATAAATCTTAAAATCCCATCCATGAGTCTTAATTATACACTTTTGCATAAAATTTTATTGACATTGTTGTCAGCTTATTTCAAGAAAATTTTGTAAAATCAAATTGATTATAAAAATGTTATTTAACCATTTGAAAGAAGAAAAATTGGTGGACTGCAGCTTTGTATTAAACCATATTTTTCGTTAATACGTGTTGTTGTTTTTAAGGTATATGCGTTTAAAGTTTTGCACTTTGGGGCCTCATATCTTCGAGGGTGTATGAGATGGACTTTTTTTGACAATTTTTTGGGGATCCCTGTGTAACCTGCCCCGTTAGGGATAGATTAAATATACAGTTGTGGTTGGGAACAAGGTGATCTTTCGGATATGATTTGTGAGAACTTAAGCTGCTGACCTCTCTAGTTAAAACGAATCTTACCTATTAATATGGGCTTCCGCGATGACTTAGCGGCTTGGCGTCTTCGGGTTCACTTATGCACTTTGTTTTAATCACGCAAACGCCGTGATTATTAATTAGGGAAAATAGGAAAACTTAACTTAAACCCCAGAGTTGGGAAATAAAAGCCAGGAGTGGTTCCAACGGTATTTAATGAAAAGGAAAGCAATTAATCGGATTGAGTACAAAACAGAAATGAACGTGAACAAAAATAATTAAAGTAAAACAATAATTAAATGAAAAATATGATTAAATAAAAGAAAATGTCGGAACCAAATTTAATTAGGGATAAAAATGACTTTAAAGGAAGGAGAGACTACCTTAAGGAGACACTGAACCAAAGAACCGTCGCGAACTCTATTTAATATTTTAGAATTTAGTAAGCCAAAGAAATTAATACACAAGTAATTTTGTTGCCAAAATAATACCAAAGAAACGTCTGAACAAGTCAAAAACTAAACAGAAACTGATTGCTAAAAATGGCTATTTCGAGCAAGAAGTACTCCCTCAAAATGGCACTCGCCAAATGGAAGGGGATGTTCCCGCTAGAAACTGACCAATCAGAGCAAGCGACTTAGGGGTGGTTCCAAACATCCCTGCAAATGTCGGTACTACTTAGTATAGGTTCTGCCTGCTAGATGGCGACCCTTATTCTAGATTTAGTTACAATAAACTTTATCTTTAATTAGCGACTAAGTAGTACTAATTTAATTAATTACGCGAGTTCAAATGGTTCCTCCGTATCTGTCCTTTCTAAAGAATCATAGTTGCTAAACCTTGGTTTCGTAATAAGACGGTCACCAATGGCCAGTTCTTGTATTGTTTAATTATCGTATTTCATATATTTTAATGTAAAGGAGAAACCGTCTAAAAACTCCTTGGCCATTTGCCTTGCCATAAGTGCAAATGCAAAGGTTAGCTCCCTTATTTTGTCTTAAAATTAACAATCATGATCCTGCTTAGTCTGAAGAACTTCGCCAATTTTCTGGATCTTTACTGAACTAAATCAAATTATCTGGTGATCGCGAGTTCTTACGTTTTCCTGCTTAATTAAGTAATTATCTCGTTTTAGCGGCATTTCTGGGAAGCAAATATAAAAGTAACGACTTTTCTTGGGTTTGGTAGGTTTTGACCCAAGTGATTTACAAGTTCCTGTACTCAGCATGATATAAAGGCAATTCTTGGTACACTTGTTGGTTATTGACGCTCTCTCTTGTCTAAGTCACGTCTTAAGATGTTATTTTACTTTATTGCTGCCAAATGTCATATTTTTAGTAATAGGGCAGTAAAGTGTTTTCTAGGATGTTTGTTTAGGCCGAAATAACCCTTGTTTATGGTTGTTATTTTAAACTTTAGAAATTATTGAACGCAAGTGCGTTCCCAGGAAGTCGTACTGTTACACCTGGGTATGCCCCAACAACGTACCATACAGGTGATGCGCCAATTCTGGAACACCCTGTATATTATTCTGGATAATTTTTTTTTATAATTTGCAAAAATTTAAATTTGAAGTTATTATCTCAGTTGTTCTTCTTAGTGTCCCTGGATAGTATCAAGAGTCCGGTCACTAAACCACAGAAATAAAATACACTATAGTTTTTTTTATTTTGCTAGGTTACCATCCATGAACTCCTATCGATGATTATAAAATCCTTCAAATTTTGATGAAAAGTGTCATCCATGAACGTAGAATTTTTTTGACATTTTAACTCTATTTTTGAAAGAAATTAAACCCCCAGTGCAGTTTTATATGCAGTTAAGCTTTTTTTAAATTATTGTGAGTGACAAATGTTCTTGAATAAAATGTACAATTTTGTTAAATAATGAAATTACTTAAAAATCACTGTCCAATAATATTGATCAACTAATTCCCTGATGTGGCATGAGGAAGAAAACAGTTTTTCGGCAAATAATACATCCATATGATTCCCTCTCGTATATTAAAACTAACCAAGAGCCCCTTATTTTTAGGTCGTAGAAATTGTACAGTCCATCACCAAACCATAATCTATTAATTTTCCAAAGTATCTGTTATCCTGAAAATCGTTTAACCATAACTAAAACCACTTTTAGCCCCAATAGAGATGTGGTCGTCGAAAGATTTCAACGTATAGAAAGTGAACACACAAAAAGTATTATTAAATCCACTGTAAACTATCCCACATTTAGGGCTACTTTCGGGACCATTTTAACAGTTCACAAACTTTATTAAACACATTTTTTTACACATTTGTTGTTATATTTTTAGTTTTTTCACACATTTCAAAATAAAATCCGACGTTAACAGTTCAATTTTTTAAACGTCATTTATTTTTCAAAATGTGCAAAATAACTAAAAATGTAAGAAAATAAATTAATAACTGTGTAAAAAAAGGTGTTAAATAAAGTTTTTAAACTGTACCTAAAAGTGACCCTAAATGTGGGATAGTTTTTTTGTGTGTTCGCTTTCTACATTGAAATTATTCGACGAACACATCTCTATTGGGGCTAAAAGTGGTTTTAGTTTAGTTTTTAGTTCTAAGATAAAAACCTTGAAGAATTAATAGATTATGGTTTGGCAGGGAATGGACTACACAATTTATACGAACCAAAAAAGGGGTTCTCATTTAGTTTAAATATACGATGGAGCCCCCCTATAGATGTGGTCCTCTAGAACGAGCGAGCTTAACGGATCTTCTATTTTATGAATAAATCCCTTGTCTTAAGGTGTGATTTCGTTGAAGCGGCTGGCGGTGACCGTTGGCCGTCGCGGTTGGCGGTAGCGGCCAGCCGCTTCGTCGACATGCTTTGGTTAACAACCGCCGCGTTTGGGCAGTCGCGTCCCAAATTGTAGACTGTAGTAAGTATTATAATTAGGTTGTGTATGGTGATAAGACAACAGTTGTAGTACTTAAAAGTTTAAAAAAATGGAGAAAAAAGCTTTGTTGTTAGCATTGTCAGTGGCACCAAAATTTGTAGATGTATGCAAAATTATATACTAAACGACAATTTGTAGTACATTTTTGTTTAAAAAAATTCCTTAGCTCCCCAAATGGCCTTCTTTTTCGGGATATAGAATTTGTTGCAATTGCACCAACATTTTTGGGTGTATGCAAAATTATATGTATGTGAAATGCAACCCTTTTTTAGTAGGTACATTTTTGTTCAAAAAAGTTTCTTAGCCCCCCCGAATAGCCCCCTTCTACTGGAAATAAGATTTGTTGGAATTGCACAAAAATTTGGGGATGTGTGCAAAATTGTTTGCTGAACAACCATTTATAGTACATTTTTGTTTAAAAAATTTCTTTAACCCCCCGAATAGCCTCCTTTTATTGGGTCTAAGTAATGTGTCACTTTTTATTTGCAGTAGTAGCCAACATAGTTTGAACGGGGATCGTAAAATATCAGTTCTCAACATGTACCCAAACTAAACAATTTTGCACACATCCACAAATTTTGGTGCAATTCCAACAAATCTTATACATAGTAAAAATTAAAATGGGGCTATTCGTGGGGCTTAAGAACTTTTTTAAACAAAAATGTACTGTAAATGGTTGTTGTGCAATCAATTTTGCACACATCCACAAATTTTGGTGCAATCTCAACAAACCTTATAAGCAGGAGAAGGGGGCCATTTGGGGGGCTAACGAATATTTTGGAACAACAATGTACTGTAAAAGTGTCGTTTGAACATACAGTGTGTTCAATTGAGGATTAGACACCCCCTATAACTTTCTTAATACAGAAAATATATTTTTAAGCAAAAACAGGTCAATTTAGTTACGGAGAGGAACATCTAAAAAATATAAAAAAAAATTTTTTTCTTTAACCTCTGTCACCCACCAACCCCAACCTTGAATTTTTAAATTACAAGCCCTATCTTGCGATACCTCTTTTGAAAGAGAAAAAATAAAAGCTTTACGATGGCATTAAAAAAAACAAAATCGGTTGACCCCTTTTTGAAATATTTAGAGGGCCGTTTTCTTGCGATAACTTTTGATCGGTTTGTGATATTAACTTCTAAAAAATTTTAAATAATTGTTTAAAGAAAACACTAATTTTTGACAACACAAATTTTTTTTTTTTTTTACTTTTGCACAAGGGGCAAATTTTTTTTTGTGTTTTTGAATTAAAAGATGGGTCATGTGACCTCATTTTAAAGGTATTTTTATTTCCTACTCAAAGGTTATATAAAAATTTAGAACAAATTCGTTGGTTTGTTTTTTAAGAATTTGTTGTAAAAAAAGAAAACAGAAAGGCATTTTGCAGAAATAGGTCAACTTATTGGCTTTATTTTTCTTAGACCAATAATTGTGCCCATTTCAGTAAGGTAAATCATTTTCGAAAAAGGCCCTTGGGTTTTGTTTTTTATACTAAGTTCTGAAAAAAAAAACTAACTAATTTTTTTAAATTTTTTTATTACCTTTGTGTAGGAAATAAAAATGGCTTTAAAATAAAGTGTTACATATTCTCTTACTAATAGAAATAAACAAAACATTTGTTTAAATCCTTGTGTAAATGTTAAAAAAAAATGTTTTGCTGCAAAAAAATTGTGTTTATTTACAAAGTTATTCAAAAAAATTTAGAAGTAAATATCACAAACCGATCAAAAGTTATCGCCAGAAAACGGCCCTCTTATTATTATACTCTTCGCAGACAAAGTCGAAGAGTATTATAAATTCGATCAGCCCAAACCTAAAATCGTTATTTTTCGTCGTAGAGCAAAAATCTTGCAGATTTGTGCGTTTCATCGAATTTTGAACAACTTTAAAAAAATCCGTCTGTCCGTCTGGTGTATGTCACGTTTTTTGTTACCACGATAACTCAAAAACCAATGGGCCAATCAAGTTCAAAATTTCTGGAAAAATCATTTTTCCCAAAAGGAAGAACCCTATTGTTTTCGAAAAAAATCGGATAATTATAAAGATTTCCGAATCTGAATTTAAAGTTAAAGAAATTCATATTGATATAATTATTAAATTATTTTAAAAAATATTCTTAATAATATTAAATCTTGTTAAATATCCATCAAAATCCATTGTAATTTATTTTATAACTCTACGCGTTATGGAAAAAAAGCCATTATTAAATGCAGAAAAAGCACTTAGACTGTGAGTGTATACGTCGTTTAGAATGAAAACAATTAATAAAGAAAAACGTAGTAGGCAATATTAGACTTCTCTTTTAAAACAAATAAAACAGTACTAACATTAGTACGCATAAGCGGAGCTAAAAATCAAAGCTTCGTTAGGGTCGCGGTAGGAATATCGACTTTCATTTCCAAAGACTGGGGTTTAGCTCAGTGGTTAAGGGGTACGAATCTGCAAATTGTGCTCACGGTCTGAAATTCACAACATATACTCTTCAAGACATTTAAATAAAATTGGCTCGATGAGACATTTCGAAATTTTGATAGGAGCCCCGCTGTGCCCCCTTCTTTTTTTACGGTTACTTTATTTTTTTATACCGTTGTGTTTTAACATTTTTTCATGAAACTTCATATTTGGGTTTCTAAGAAGATCTAGTAACCACTTTGGGTTCGCACTGTTTTCAAATGTTTCCATAGGCCCCCCTAGGGTCCATTAGTACACTTTCTTCATGGCGCATTTACAGGGGTAACAGGTTGAATTAAACCTTATAACTTGGAATATAAGCTTTTAAGGACATACTCCTGCAATCTATTCGATGAGACATGTCGAAATTTTTGTCAGAGCCACCCCTGCGCCCCATTTATTGTTATTCATTAATTAACACAACCTGTTGGTTTGATTGTCACAAAAATTAATACCTAGGTTCTTTGGATCCCACTTTATAAGTACAGATGATAAATTAGTTTAAAAAAATGACAGGGGCCCCATTCAGCCCAAAATATGATTATTTAAGAAATTTTGTTTTGGGGTGTTCCCATTTGCCAAATGACATAAAATTGGGACGATACAACGCCAATAATGTCCTAAAACGATAAACAGATTTTGTTAACCGAAAATATATTTAGGGGCCCCATTATGCTTTCCTAATTTTAAAACTTGACATGCGTTTATCTGGTACCTCAAATTTAATTTTGGATAAAATCATGAGAAAATGCAAAATTGAATGTGTCCTTCTATTAAATCAATGCCCATCTAATACCTAAAACTGTCAGAAACCCCATAAATAAGGACTGTTTACAATGACGTATATTTCACAACTCAATAATTTATTCAAAAACAAGCATTTAAAAGTTGTTATTTTTTTATTTTGGATGCACATTCTTTTCCTATTTTGATTTTTTCTTTCTAAATAGGTATAATTTAATCTATTTTGATCAATTCCACAAGTTTAATCGGGAAATAGAAAATTAAAATTTTTTTTTTTATGAGATTGCGTTATTGCGACATCTTTGTAAATGATACTTATTAAGGGGCCTTCTGACAGTTTAAGGTATTAGATGGGCATTGATTTAATAGAAGGACACGTTCAATTTTACATTTTCTCATGATTATATCCAAAATAAAATTTGAGGTACCAGATAAACGCATGTCAAGTTTTAAACTTAGGAAAGCATAATGGGGCCCCTAAATATATTTTCGGTTAACACCATCTGTTTATCGTTTTAAAACATTATTGGCGTTGTATCATCCAAATTTTATGTCATTTGGCAAATGGGAACACCCTAAAACAAAATCTCTTAAATAATCTTATTTTGGGCTGATGGGGTCCCTGTCATCTTTTTTAACTAATTTATCATCTGAACTTATAAAGTGGGATCCAAAGAACCTAGGTATTAATTTTTGTGACAATCAGACCAACAGGTTGTGTAATATAATGAATAACAATAAATGGGGCGCAGGGGGGCTCTGACAAAAAGTTCGACATGTCTCATCGAATAGATCGCAGTAGTATGTCCATAAAAGCTCATGTTTCAAGTTATAAGGTTTAATTTAATCTGTTACCCCTTTAAATGCGCCATGAAGAAAGTGTACTAATGGAACCTAGGGGGGCCTATGGAAACATTTGAAAACATTGCAAACCCAAAGTGGTTACTGGATCTTCTTGGAAACCCAAATATGAAGTTTCATGAAAAAATGTTAAAACACAACGGTATAAAAAAATAAAGTAACCGTAAAAAAAGAAGGGGGCACAGCGGGGTTCCTATCAAAATTTCGAAATGTCTCATCGGGCCAATTTTTTTTAAATGTCTTGAAGATTATATGTTGTAAATTTCAGACCGTGAGCACAATTTGCAGATCTAGAGGCCTTTTTTTTCCCCTTAACCACTTATTCTTATACATTTGTTTATAAAAAAAATCGTAGGCCCATAGTGGCCCCCTTAATTTTAAATCTTGTTGGATTTAAATTAAACTTTGCAGAATGATACGTGCTGTAATTTGTAATAATAAATCTGCATCAAATTTTGCATCTCGGTTTGACACCTAGATGCAAAAAATAGATAAGGTTTTAAAAAGTTTTTTTTAGCCTGAAAAAGTTTCTTTACTCTCTAAATAACCCCTAAAGAAAATATTCAATCAGTTGGATTTACACCAAATTTTGCAAATAGATTCAACACAGGGTTCTAAAAGACTTTTTCTGATACTTTCTGTTTTATGTAAAAAATTCTATGACCCTCTAAGAGTCAAATGTTATGGCTTATAGGTGAAAGAAATTTTTTTAGATAAAAAAGTTTTAGAAAAAGTTTTTAAGAACCTTAATTTGCATCTATTTGCCGAGTTTGGTGTAAATCCAACTGATTGAATATTTTCTTTGGGGGCTATTAAAAATTTGTACTAAAATCATTTTAACATTTTATTTGATCTATTTGTAAAATTTCGTGTTGATCCACCGAGATCTAATATTAAAAATTGAAGTAAAGTAAAATATATTTTCGTCTCTAAGGGGGCCACTAGGGGGGCTACAAAATTGTCTAATGTGAAATGTGTTTAGATATAAAGTAAAAATATTTATTATGTATCCAGACTCTGTCAGCGAACAAAAAAAAAACATTTTAAAAGGTGTTAAACATCAAGCCTATTTGGTAGTGGCCCCCCCTAAATGCGTGGGGCAATTTTTTTTTTATATAAATTTACAAAACTAGAACAATAAATAAGTACAACTGTGAAAAAATATTCTTCATAACTTGCTCCATTGTCCCAAAAACTAATTTTACATTTTTGTCAAAATTTCATAAAATTCAAAAATAATACCCTTTCAGGTGACATAAATTGATAGAAAATTCACTAGCGAAAGGGTTAAGGGCCCCCCTCGTTTATGAGGTAAAGGAATTTTTTTTGAAGAAAAAATATTCAGACAAAGTTTTTAAGTACCTTATTTCGTATCTATTTCCAAAATTTGGTGGTAATCCAACGTGATTGGATATTACTCATTGGGGGCTATTTAGGGGGGAAGGAATTTTTTATGCAGATTTTTTTTTACGAAAATCATTTTAAAATCTTATTTAACATCTATTTATAAAATTTGGTTCACCGTGATCTTACAAAACGAAGTGAAGGGGGCCCTTTGGGGGCTCATAACCCCGTTTCCAAGACAGAGGTGCAATTTGAGATTTTACATTTTGGACCTCCAGTTATCACATATTATAATGGCGACCCCACCCGGAATATTGTCGATGTCCCCTCATTATTTAGGGCACATTGACTGTACTAATTGCTTTTATTTAGAGAATATCTTTGTATGTGTATTGTATCAATGATCAATTGTGTGATACATGATTACTTTCTTTAATACCTATAATTAATTATAATTACAATTATTTTTAAAACAAAATTGAGAACTTTATAAAAGTAATTATTTATAAAAATGATAATTACTATGAAAAATTTATTATTTTTTGGCGAAAAATTATAAAGTATATATAAAATAATGACATTTTGAATTTTTTGCGATTTTTTATTGATGAGTCGCGATGAGCGACTTGTTTTTGAGCAGTCAAGTCGCGAACGTCGACGACTGGTCATAAAGCAAGCAAGCCAAGACAATTCAATGAAATGCGCAGGCGCAACACTGAACGCGGCGGTCAAACGCTTTAACAAGACCGAGGGAATCGTCAACGGCTGGCGGTCGACGGCTGAAGTCGAGACGCTGCCTACAAAATCACTCCCATTAAAATTCATTGTTTAAGTGCTCTACCGCCAAACGCGACGGCCAACGGTCACCGCCAGCCGCTTCAACGAAATCACACCTTTAAATAAAAAATATTTTTTTTTAAATAATTATCTACGCCAATGAAATATTTTGATGTGTTACATAACCTACATTTAAAAATTTGACAGATTTTAAACTAGGTTACCAGATTTTTTTGGCAAGATTTTCGGACCAACTTTTAAACTTACAAAATTGTAAAATGAAAAGAGAGGTCCGCTATTGCTGTTCTTAGAGTGTCTCGACCTTTCTAGTATGCTACAGACCTTAGTTCTTCTGATATAAAAAAATTAAAAGTTTGGATGTTTTTATTGTGTTATCAGATGAGAGTCAATATTGTCTCTACCGGCTTTAATAAAAAAATTTATGGTAAAAATTAAAAAAAGTAAGCTCCGTGGTCTCTACCTGAGAAAAATTTGTAACACAGACAGTGTTAACACAATGGCAAATGGGTATATGGGAGCAGCGCATAGTCAACCGTTTAGGTATACCAAATAAGTTTGAGTTGCGCACACTTTTGTTATGAAGATCTCCTAGGTTACCCAAACCAATTTTTGCTCGCTCCATTAGTAAGGCTCTAAATAAGGACTTAGAATTAGGTAAGAACTTGTAGCTAGTAGATAATCCAAAAATTACTACTTATGAACAATATTTCCAAGCCGTCTTTATTATTTTAGATGAATTATGTGACAGTTTAGTATTACTTAAAAATTAAATATATATTAAAAAAATTAAACAAAAACCTGCTCGACGGCCAGATTATCTGAAAATGGACTAGCAATTTCTTGTGTTGCAAAATAGAAAATCAGACCAAACGTTATTGAAATTGGTAATGCAGGTAACGCTTTTTTAAAAATTGCCAAAAGTAAAAGTGTTAAGCATAATCCCTGAAAATAAAAAGTATTGAATTAAAAAAAACATATTTTGCAAGGACGTGATTCGGACGATACTTTTTTATTGAAACATTAATTTACCAGCTTTCCCAAATTAATTTTAAAATATCGACAAAAAAATACTTACAATTAGAATGGCGAAAAAACAGGCAAGAGTAACATTCCAATCTCCATATGAAGAAGCCTTTCCCACCAAAACGCTGTAGAAGATAAAGTCCCCAAGACCCAATTTAACACCACCTGAAAATCAATTTCTTCTTTACAAACGCAAACAAGTTAGAGTGTTATCTAATTATTTACCTAGTGAGCAGCACGAGGTAAATAATTAAAAGAGAACACCTTGACTTGGACATTGCGTTTTATTCAACAAGCACTAGTTTTTTTAATTTAAAACCAAAAATTTATTAAGAGCAAAAGTTTTACAAAGAAATAGTCCTTGTGTTTCATTGTGAAATAATCGTGTAAAATTCTCACATGATTATTTTATTTATAACACCTAAACTAACAAAAGAATATCAATTTCATTCATCAACCGTCTGATAAAATGAAGTATGCCTCGCTACAAACTTTTTGTCTGCCAAAAACTGTGACATTTCTCTTGTTGGAATTGTCAATTCCTAACTTTTTTTTGCGCATTTGATAAATTTAAGAGTATAGTCCGTAAGTCATTTTGATAAACCAAAGTGACAGAAAACGACTTGTTACACAATTCGTTGTCATAGAAATGATTCTAACAACTGTCACCTTGGTTTACCAAAATGACTTACGGACTATACCCTAAATGTACAGATTGTGACAGTTTTGGATAATGAAATACAACTTTGGTAAGTAAGATAAATGACACTTTTTTTGTCAGACATGTGGCAATGCCTACTTTATTTTGTCAGGCCGACGCACTTTCTTGTTCATTGTTTTTAATTATTTAGGAATTATAATCTAGATGGTCACCTTTTCTGACGTCAGCAAAAATAATTTTTGTTAGTTTATCTACTCGATAACAGTGTCGATGTAGTTAGCAATAAAAGTGAATACGAGAATAACCTAACCCGTTCAGATAGTGGGGCACGGTCGTCATTCTTGGAAATAAGGCCCATCAGCATCTAAACCCTTGTCAATCTGACATTTCTCAAGTTTGTCGACCACGAACCTGGATCTGAACGACATGCGTCTTATTCAAACCTGCTGTGCTATTCTGATTTCTATTTATATTTATAAAGACAGACTTATGTACAAAATAGTTAGAGGGAAGAAGATAGAACTATCGAATCGTGAAATCAGAATCGCCTACCTGTTTACTAGAATGGTATCTTTGAAATACCCAAATGAATGTGACTTATAAATGGTTGTAAGCCACTTAAGGGGAAAAAAAATAACTTACGTTCTTCATCCGGAATTAAAGTAGGAGGTTCATCAACAACATGCGTCTGCGGATGGCCCCTAGGATCATCCCTAACCTCAATTCTACGCTGAGCTGCTCTCTGCGCATGTCCATCTACCCATTCTTGAGTAAAGCCTTCAGTACTGCTGCTTCGGCGAGGTGGGGCTGGCGCCTCACGTGTCCTCTCTCTGGATTGACGTGGTGCCGGTGTGGGATCACTGTCATTCACGGTGGCGTACATGTATGTTGCTGTTAAAAACGTTGTTTTAGTGGTTTACAACACTTAAAAAAATGTACAGTGAGACTAAACATTACTCAAATTTACGTTAATATAATTGGAGGTATTCACGATCGCCATCAGTATCATTAAAATACTGATTATCATTATTTTGACAGATTATACAATGTTATTATATTGTATAATCTGTCAAAATAATGATAATCAGTATTTTAATCATGACAAAGAACAATGGTATGCTCACTTTTCTGTGCTTCCGACGCCGTGACGTCATCTTGGCTAAATATTTACTGGGAATCTAGTTATCGAGTTCAAATAACTTGATTTTGACGTTTAATGTAATTAAAAAAAGAATTTGACGTTTTTAAAAGTGTACATTCGGTTTCTTTTAAAAGTAAATACGTGTGTGTGACTGTGCGTTTATTGTTTAACATTATTTAATTTCATCGTTTACTATACTTTGGGTTTATTTTTTATCATGGCAAATTGTGCCGTTCCAACTTGCAAACATTTTCGACTCCAGGAAGTGGAATAAAATTTTATACTTTTCCAAAAATGAACAACTTTTGGAAGCAAACACCAAAACTTTTTGCAAAATGTTTGTCATGGTCAAATAAAAATGCTTCAGGAACCCGAACGAACACTGATACACTGGCAACCTGGAGACATATCTTCGAATTTTTCTAAGAATTTTTGAAAAACCTAGATTTTACTACCTGTTTTTTAAAACCTAGAGGAGTTCAGCCCTACCCCCTTGCGCGCCCTTTGTGGACGCATACCAAAGAAACAATGAATGAAACGAAAAAGTAATTAAAAAAATATTTTTTTTCTTTTATAAATTTTAACTTATACAAACAACAAATATAAGAATTTAAAAAAGTATTTCAACAGTTTTAATCTTTTAAAAAATAGATTGTTTGCTGTTAGAGTTGTTGATCATGATATTGCCATATCCACATCAGGATGATTCGTCTCTCTATTTTCTCTTCCATATTTTTTTTATTAATCAGCCTGCACCAATTGGTACCATCCTAATTTCTTGCCAGCTTTTTTGAAAACATTTATTTTTGGCGTTTCTCCATTTTGATGCATTTTTTATTTTAAAAGTCCAGGAACAGATTCCTCCCTTTTTCCGACGTCAAAATTCTCCATAAAGAAGCGTCTTATTCTTGCAGATTACGGGGATCCATCCTTTCCCGCATGAAAGCATTTACAATAATTTCAGTAGATTTCCTGCTTCTCTTATTCCCGGTGAGACGGATGAAAACATTTCTTTGGCAATATTTTTTCTGGCATTTTAAGATATCCTAACTATTCATGGTTAATTATTTGTAAAAAATCTTAACGTTTATCTATTCTTTCGTTTATACTAATTTATCTGCAGCAATAATTTGCCTAACCTCCACATTTGTTCTTCTTTCCAGTTCGGGCACTACTTCGTAAGTATGATAAAACTTTGAGTTTGCTCCATAGTTTCCATGTTCATCCCCATAGGCCCATAGGGCTACCTAGGTACAGTACTGATGGCCAAGTTTTTCAATGTGAAATCTTCATTGGCAGTATTTTTTGGACGCACTGCTAGGCACCGACATAGTTTACAAGTCATGAACCGTGGTTCAATACTTAGTTAAGATATCATCAAATATTTAGACACTGTACATACCAAAGTTTATAATTACATGCTTCTAAATTATAAAAAGCAAAATCTTCAAATAAATGTCAAAGTGCAGTTTCTTTTTGACGTTTAAATAAATAGATCAAATTTAGTTCATATACCGCAAAAATTTATAGGTCTACGATTTTCTGTCACCAAGGTGACGTCATTTTTTAGAAACTCTATGCAAGATGTCATATCTGAACATACCATTGTTCTTTGTCATGATTTTAATGATACTGATGGCGATCGTGAATATTTCCAAATAAACTGCTCCAACAAAGTTAGGGATATGGTTGTTTGTCAACCTTCCTAAAGTTTTAGAAAGAAAATTTTTCTTTTAAAATAACACATGCAAAAAAGCAAATCTTACTATAAAGTTTTTTTTTAAATTTTATGAAGGGTTCAATATTTTTTTGGACTTTGATTGAAATGTGGATTTTTCGAATTTTATAATCGGTTCTCAAAATTATTCTAGTCGTTTTTAAAAGTAAGCTTACTGTCCTGTTTAATTTTTAGGAAGGTCTAGAACCCAATAGAATACTCTGGATGATTGGGACCGGACGTCTCTGGTTGATATGGTCAATTTCTTTAACGTTAGTCAAATTGTCAATCCTTCTTTTGATAACGGTCAATTTAAAACAAAAGCTACTTCTAGAAGTCCTAAAAGTTGTTAATCAGGCGCTGCAACCAGTTCCAGAATGATACCTTACAGATTAAGTTCGGAGAAAGCCTTTAATTCTGTGTAGGTCCTTGTGGGAACGGCTTCCGAATGCCGATGGTGCTTCTGAACCCATTTTAACTGTAAAAAAACGTCTTCACGAAGTCAATGTAAGATCTAGGCAATTTTTAAGAAGAGTTCCGTCAACCCCAGATCACAAACAAAAACCATTGGAAGGGGAAAAGAATAGAGTCTATCGGCATGAAAAGTGGCAATCCGTACTGCTTACAAACGATTCCAGATTTGGTAGATTTTCTGATAGTCGTCATGTACGGGTTAGGAATCGTGATCATACTTAGAAATCTGCTGCATCTGGATTAGCCTGTAATCAGTACAGATTCCCATTTTTCATGCCCATATACTCTTTTCTTTTCCCCTTCCAATGGCTTTTGTTTGTGATCTGGGATTGACGGAACTTTCCTTAAAAATTGCCTAGATCTTACATTGACTTCGTGAAGACGTTTTTTTACCGTTAAAATGGGTTCAGAAGCACCATCGGCATTCGGAAGCCGTTCCCGCAAGGACCTACACAGACTTAAAGGCTTTCTACGAACTTAATCTGTAAGGTATCATTCTGGTACTGGTTGCAGTGCCTGATTTTCAACTTTTAGGACTTCTAGAAGTAGCTTCTGTTTTAAATTGACCGTTATCAAAAGAAGGATTAACAATTTGACTAACGTTAAAGAAATTGACCATATCAACCAGAGACGTCCGGTCCCAATCATCCAGAGTATTCTATTGGATTCTAGACCATCCTAAAAATTAAACAAGACAGTAAGCCTACTTTTAAAAAAGACTGGAATAATTTTGAGAACCGATTATAAAATTCGAAAAATCCACATTTCAATTAAAGTCCAAAAAAAATATTGAACCTTCAATAAAATAACAAAAAAACTTCATGGTAAGATTTGTTTTTTATTATTTGTTATTTTAAAAGAAAAATTTTTTTTCTAAAACTTTAGGAAGGTTGACAAACAACCATATCCCTAACTTTGTTGGAGCAGTTTATATCAAACAAGTTACTTGTATTCAATGGGTCGCATTCGTACAAAAAATGGTTGGGGTTACCTAGGATATATGTCATACCATCCGTCGTTCTAGATGCTAACTAACATTACTTCTCTATTTTATATATTTATCAAGTAAAACGCTAATATACCAAAAAACAACAAACGGTCACTTTAAAACATTTCTACTTACCAGCAAAAAGGTTTGTATAACATTTAAAGAGTGTTTTACATCTAAAAAGGAAATTACGACTCATTTACAGAAGGATGTCCGTGAATGTTTAAAACAATCTGCATATTATTGGATGCACGGATTTTGTATTAAAAGTACCTTTGCAAATGAGTCATGCTTTTTTTTACCTAATTATAAAAAATTGAAGTTGTAAAATATTCCGTAAATGTTATTCAAACCATTTAGCTGGTACGTAGAATGTTTTAAACCGGTAGTTTGTTGATTTTTGGTATATTAGCGTTATATTTGATAAAAATATAAAATTCGGTAATGTAATGTAATGTCAGTTAGCATCCGGAACGACAGGTGGTATGACTGATCTTCTTGGTAACTCCAACCAATTTTTGTACGAATTCGCTCCATACTCTTCGACTTTGTCTGCGAAGAGTATAATAATTTGTTTTCATTTAAAAGAAATACGAGATATGTTACTCCACAATAAAAGTTGTCAAAAGCGTTTACAGTTACCCCAACTTAATTATTATTAAGTTAAGATACTTACAGGAGTAAATTAACGCGGGAAATATTTGTTCATTTCTTTCTTGAGCTGTTTCGACCAAAATTCTAAGTGGTCCTTTTGGCATAAGCACTGCAACCAAATCTAAAAAATAAAATAAATCAATGTTATAACATTCTTTATTTTTTTAATCGTTAAACCTAAAATTAATGCTATGACCCCTAGTAAGAGGACTGGTAACAAACTCTTACCCCAAATCGAAATAGCAGCCAATACAGCCCACGTAGTCCACTCTGGCAAATATTTAATAAAAACCAAAGCCATTAGAGCAGCTATAAAAATAAGATAAGATTGTTGAAGAATCAACGGGCCCTGCCAATGTATACATATCATTCCCATGACCCCAAAATTCCACATTAAAAACAGCATAGTAATGCCATCCATTGGAATGTTATAAGCCCTTAATACTTCCCTGAAAGATACAATGTATAAAAACAAAATAGGTTAAAAAATCACGATCTAAACTTACTCCATATAAAAGACGGAAAAGAACGTTAGTAACATTAGCGACGAAATGATAAGCCAGCCATGAATCGTCTTATAGCATCTATACTTGTACAAGACAATAAGCAGAATCGTCATTACCACAATAACCGCAATTAAAATCAGAGAGTTCGCAGCTGCATTCCAAACTTTGGTACTGGTTTCCGGGCTTTCTTCATGAAACGGCGTGTAAACTCTGCAAAAATACACCTATTTAATACTTTAGATGTACAACAACTGTGCTATGACTTACAAATAAATATCCTTGACTGAATAAAACTTAACGGAACTAATAGTCGCCACTACAACAGCAATGCAAATTGAAACGGGTGCAAACAGTTTAATAACATGTTTTGCCCCGTATTTCAATTCCTCCTCTTCATCTATCTCAAGATACTCCTCACTTAAAGCGGTGCTTTGCCTAGATCTAGGATCCTCTCTAGGGGGCTCTCCAGATCCTTCATCGGAAGCTGGACGGTTACGCTTTCTTCTCGAAGGAGGATTCTCCGCTGGAATGTTAGCACTTCTAGAGACATCTCCACTGCTATTTGTAGCTACATGACCGTCCATCAGTCTTGTTGTCTCTGAAGCACTAAATAGGTCACTCTCGGACATGCACTTTTGCAATTTATCGACTTTTTTGGGGCATAAACACTTTTGTTTGGTTTTGGGATGACAACGTCTGCGTCAAAACACCCACAAAGAGGTTATGAATCATTTTTGACAGTGACTGTCAAATTGTGTTGTTTTTCACCAGTGGCGTAACTCCAAATTGGCAAAAGGTTGTCATTATTATACTCTTCGCAGACAAAATCGTAGAGTATATTGCGATTGGTCGGACATTCTCTAAAATCGTTAATAATCTTCCTAGAGCAAAATTTTCATGACTTTTTAATACTTTTATTTTTTGTCCGTCTGTCTATCTGTAACGAAATTTGTGACGGTTTATCGGATCCACTTGAGATTTAACACAAAAATCAATCCCATTTAGAGGAAGAGCCCTATTGTTTTTGGAAAAAATCAAAAAATCATAAATAGAGGGTTTAAAACACCCCCAAAGTAGAAAAAAATTAATATTTTCGTTAATATCAACTTTGCAAAAAAAAATATTCTTAATAAAATTAAAGATTGTATTTTTCCCTATAAAAAACCATCTGGTAATTTTTTTGTATCCCCACCTGTTTACAAAAAAAATAAGTTTTACGTTTCTTTCAATAAAATAAAAATGCACCTTTTTAATTATCTACTGCGAAGAGTATCATATGGTATCATATAGAATGTGTAACAATTATATAAAAATAAAAAAAATAGTCTTAAGAAATGAGTTATCTGCAAAGTTTAACTCTTTAAATGATCTATCCCTCTTACTGATCTAACCCATTCATTGATATAACCCGCTCTTGTTTTGTGTTTACGGTTTGCCAATTTATATACCTTTTTAGTTAATTTGCAATTTTTTATGTAAAACCTTTATTTTTAAATACACAGTAAAATACCTACCAATTTTCTAATACAAAATATGTAATACAGGGTGTCCAAAAAATGGCGCATAAACGCGATGGTACGCTCTTGGGGCATTCTCAAGGATCCCTAGAAAATTGTCTAAAAAAATCCATCTGTTATATTCATCGAGAAAAATGCGAACAAAGTTGCATAAATTCGGCAACACAGTCTAGGAAAATACATCTAAAAGTCCCATCTATAAGTCTAAAAATCCCATTTATGGGTCTTGATCATACACTTTTGCACTAGATTTTATTGACGTTGTTGTCAGCTTCATTTTATAAAAATTTTGTAAAATTAAATTGATTATAAAAATGTAATTCGACCATTTAATAAATAAACAAATGGTTGAATGGTTTAAGAAATACTGTAGCTTTGTATTAAACCATTTGTTTCGTTAATATGTGCTGTTATATTCATGATATAAGAAGCATTTAAAGTTTCGCACTTTGGGGCAACATATCTACGAGGGTATATGAGATAGATTTTTTTTAACAATTTTCTGGGGCTCCCTAGACATGCCCCAACAACGTACCATCGCGTTTATGCGCCATTTTTTGGACACCCTGTATGTATACGCCAATGTTTGTTTTACTTTTACCAGAACGTCATGTTGACATTTTTATAGCAAAAAAAGATGACCACAACTCCCACGGATCCTGGAACAAATCCAAATGATGAACCAGTAGAAGATTTTTCTAATTTTATACCCCATCGAGTTTTTATAAACCAAGTGGACAGTTATCATGCCAGATATTTTGCTTCTGTAAGTATTATCGCAACAATTCATTTACATTACCAAACCTCATTTTAATTTTTTTTGTTAACAAAAACGTTTAGATTTTAAATATCAATAAAAAAATTTCTGTTAAAAATTTACGCATCTTCAAAACGCATGCTCAGTATGCATTTGCATTTTTCAAAAACAAAATATTGAAAGAATTGCGCTTTTAGTACATTACCGAAAAATTCTTTGGCGGCATCAAAGATGAAGAAGTTGTTAGTCCCGAAGAACAAATGCCCGAAGAAGACATTGTAAAATTTATAAAGGAAGAACCCAAAACTCGTTTTGAAGTCATAGGTACCCTTGCTGCGGATTATTTAAAACCAACGGAAGATATTCTTTTTACAACGACGTTTGAAGATCAGGAAAAATTCAAAGAAGAAATACTGAAATGTGGAATAATTATTTTTGATATAAGCAAAAACAAAGAAGAGATTCCCAGGGCATTGGAAACACTTAACAGTATTTATTTAAAATTATTATAAATATCCATCAGGAAAAAATTGTTTAAAAAACTTTTTACATGTTCTTTTCCATTAAAAACAAATAACCATTATTTTAAATTTGCAGTTCTTTTGGAGGAATACAAAAGAATAGAAGCAATCGGACCAAAAACTTTTAGTAATGCGGTTAAAAGAACATTTATTTTAATATCTAGTGTTATGACATGGGCCAAAAGTAAACCAAATAAAGGGGTAAGTATAATTCAAACAAAATATGTTTGCAGAGAATTTTAAAAATTCTTTTAGCTTGTTAAAGGTTTGATTTAATTTAACAAACACTATACATATGTCTTAGGAAGATGCCGAGACAGCGTTTACAGAGGTAGATTACCGAAAAAGAAGGCCCCATCCTAATTATAAAGAACATTTAGCATGCGAAAAAGAAGTAGTCGCCAAAGGAAAAAAGGTTACTATTTTTTTTAAGTCTTCCATATTTTTTTTATGCGAAAATTACCCAAAAATGTATTGACCTATTTGCAAAGAGTACATATCTTATTGGGCCTATTCTTATTGCCAATTTAATTTTAGTACAAAGACAAATTAAAAACTTTTGTGGTATGTTCTGGAATAACCTACGGTGAAGAAGAAGAAAATTTGGAATTTTTGTTTAGAATGGCTTGGTCCAATGAGAAAAAAATACCAGTTTTTCCACCAGGAAACAACAAAATCCCTCTTATTCATGTCCAAGATTTAGCCAGGTTCTTTATTTTTATTTTTCGCACTGGTTGTTTTTTGAAACATTTCTTTTTGCAGAGTTTTACACAGATTAATAGAAGTTCTCCCATCTAAACCTCCATTTATATTAGCAGTGGAACAGCAATCAACAACATTAAAAAAAGTTGTAACCGCCATTAGCAAATTCTTGGGCACTGGAAAAGTAGCAGATGTAACTCAAGAACAAGCATTTACTTATCCTTTGGTCAATGTAAGTAATAACAAGAAATCAGTTGCAAATTTACTGGAAAAAATACATTTAGTATCCAATCTTTTTATGTATTCATATGTTTTGAAATATTATAGCAAACAAACTATGAACGTTGTACAGTTAATTTGAGCATGGAACCAGTGTTTATTGTAGAAAATCTACAAGTTGAATTCAAAAGTGATCTTAACATTGTCCAGAATATGGAGAAAATTGTTGAGGAATTTAAAAGATCAAGAAAATTAACACCGCTAAAAGTAGTTTTGCATGGCCCTCCAGCTGTGGGGAATACAAGATTGGCCAAACAACTGTGTGAGAGATATGGTTTGCATTACATATCGGTGAAAACGATGATTGAGGAAACGCTTAAAGATTTGGTATTAAAAAAAACTAATAACGTAGATGTATACGAGGGCTGTCTGAGAAGTTCAAAGCTTTACTATGAAGGAGACGTCATATACGAGGGCTGTCTGAGAAGTTCAAAGCTTTACTATGAAGGAGACGTCATAGACCAGAAATATTTTGGAAACATAATTTTGCATCCTTTATAAGGAAATACTAAAAAATTTAGCCACTTTGGATAATTAGTTATTTTTTTATAACTGATTATAATGGCCAATGTATCAATTTTTTTGAAAATAGAGCAAATTGAATCGAGTCATCATTACATTCTTGTATTTGAAAGGAAAAACCCATTCGAAAATTAAAATCGAGGCAATTTTTGTTAGCGAAGACTCTTTACTGACATTTTTCAACAAAAAAGTTTAAGCAACTTGTAACAACCCGGGGGCTGTACACTTACGAATAGAAGGTGCTGCTTCTATTCGGCCGAGGTAGCTTGTTAGTCGGAGAAATTAATCAGAGATTTATTTGCTTGACCTAGTTGATTTCTCGGACGCCACCTAGTTTCAGGTTAAACTAGGAAAGAAACGATGGATAATGCAAAAATAAACGTTTTATATTAGGAGCATTTACACGTACGGTTTTTCCCACACTTTTGCGCGCGCGCTTGGCGCGTCCGCTCCAAGCGTGCGCACAAAACTTTGATGTTTTTTTGGCATAAAAACTTGGAACGCACGCCGGCGCGGGGGTTTGGCGTTCGCGCCAGCGTGTCAGTTGTTGCGTTTGACTTGTACAAAAAGTGTTTTAAATGACAGACAAAAATTATAAATTTATTAAAATGTGCTCAAACAAACAATAAAATATGCTTTGCAATGTTAAATGGTAATAATAATGATGTTAATTTACTTCAAATTCAAAAGACTCAAGGTTTTGGATATCCATCGAATAATTCCCCATTAATTATGACTTCGGATCCCAAAATAAATATTAAGCGAAATTCAAACAAGGGGAACCTTGAACGTAAAATCTTATCCTAGATTGGCACTACAAACATTATGTATTATGGAATCCGTAAAATACTACGGATAACTGTGAAATAACTACTTTATCGATTCTGACGTTCTTTAGAATTTTATTAAATTATTATTTTTAAAAGCACAATAATTTACTTATTTTCTATTTATTAGGTTAATTAGTTACATTATGTGCAACTTCATCCTACTAATTATCGAATATTATAATTTTACAATTATTCTGCGTTCACCGAAATCTTTGTATTATTTGCCCCGGATACCTTCTTGGAAGTTGTTCATTTTTGTATCTCATGTTTTGTATTTTTCTTTCAATGGTGTTGGTTTTAGCAATGCATAGGTCTTGCTTCACTCTAAATAGGTCCAGCACAAGCACTGGATATTATATTATTATAGGGTTTCTGGGGGTACTTATTGCACATGTATTTCTTGCAACTATAATGCCTTTCTGATAGGTGAATCTCCAATACGGTGGTACAAGAACAAACTTTAAACGTTTTTATTCTTAAAATTTGCAGATATTAACCAAAGTTTAAATTAATTTTTGACAAAAATATTTGAAATTTATTTTTAACATAAGTCAAATTTTGATGTTTTGTTCAGAAACTACAAAAAATCAACAAAAAATTACTGAACAAACC
Source organism: Cartodere bifasciata (assembly GCA_963920755.1). NCBI lineage: Eukaryota > Metazoa > Arthropoda > Insecta > Coleoptera > Latridiidae > Cartodere > Cartodere bifasciata. The sequence continues at coordinate 15,265,714 of OY987197.1, forward strand.
TCTAATAGGCAACCAGTAAAACATGTGTGTAAATTTTTATTTGTCAGAATGTGTATCAATTTGACAGATTTGTTTGGGTCAGTCAAAATGACGTATTGGCGCGCACGCAAAACTGTGGTTCAAAAACGCCAGCACAAAAAACCCACACGCCTGGCGCACACGCCAAACCCACACTTTGGCGTGCACGCAAAACCGACGCGCCGGCGTGCGCGCAAAAGTGTACGTGTAAATGCTCCTATTGTCCTATATAAACAATGCTATGTTCTGTCAAAAACTTATAATCTAGTGGTGAAATATTCTATCTTCTATGCTTCTTATTTCTAATGGGGATTCGTCAATCCAACGTATGTACAATGCTAGCAGTGCGTGAATCCTGGACGGGGATTCACAGGGTCGAAGTTGTGTCCGCAACTCTAACAACCCAAGTTTCCGGAATGGTGCAGTGTCTAGAATCTGCAGGGTAAGCTCCCGTAGTTACCCTCGGGATCTGCAACTCAGTGCCTCGTATCTCCAATACGCAATACAATATCTCTATGCTTAAAACTATTTTCAGCAGTATTCACTTCACTGCCTCGTCTGCTGTATCTTATTTCATACAGCTCCGGTACAAAAGATTCTGTCGATTACTCTGCTCCCGTCAGATTAACAATCGAAGAATCGGAATGGCGTCAAAGGCCCCTAAGGAGAGATTTTAATTTCTAAGTAAGCTTTAAAGATTTAGTTAACACGGCTTCAGTCAGAAGTGTTTAAATGTGAACGTAAATGTTGTCGTGGCTCAACTCGCCGCCGACTAGTGTAAGTATATGTATGTGGTGTCGTGGCTCAGCACGCCGCCGACTAGTGTAAGTGTATTTGTATGTAATGTCGTGGCTCAACTCGCCGCCGACTAGTGTAGCTGAAAGAGATCTGAAACGTTAGTAAAAGAGGGTGTCGTGGCTCAGCACGCCGCCGACGGATTAGTAGGGATATTTAAATGTAAGTGTACTGTCGTGGCTCAGCTCGCCGCCAACAGGGGTGTATTTGTGTGTGGGGTGTCGTGGCTCAGCTCGCCGCCGACTAGTGTAAGGATATGTGTCTGTGTGTGAGGTGTCGTGGCTCAACGCGCCGCCGACTAGTGTAAGTGTATTTGTATGTGATGTCGTGGCTCAGCGCGCCGCCGACTAGTGTAGCTGAAAGAGATCTGAAACGTTAGTAAAAGAGGGTGTCGTGGCTCAGCTCGCCGCCGACGGATTAGTAGGGGTGTCTAAATGTAAGTGTACTGTCGTGACTCAGCTCGCCGCCAACAGGGGTGTATTTATGTGTGTGGTGTCGTGGCTCAGCTCGCCGCCGACTAGTGTAGGGATATGTGACTGTGTGTGCGATGTCGTGGCTCATCGCGCCGCCGACTGGGTGTAGGTGATTACAAACTGAATATAATCATGAGCGTACCAGCTTGGTTGACGATAAATGATCTATGTAGCCAAAAACGGTAACCACTTCCGATAAGATTGATTAAACTCGCCAAATGGGTCTGAATAACCGTCAAATTTGTTACAGAGATAGCAGAGGCTTGGAGCATTTAAAAAAAATCATTTTATGACATATTGTCATAAGATTTTGGCATGAAAAAGCTTTGTGCACAATGGCTGCCGCGTTTGCTTACTTTGAGTTTATATTCAATATTCAACATCCTTATCGATTGTGTTGGCATTTTGGCAATAGTTTTTGAATAAAGGTGCAAATGGATTAACCTCTCATTGTATTAAACAGATATGTTCTTTAATGACATGACAAATGTCGATAGTGGCTATGTGAGGCTTTGAATAGATCAGACAATTCTTGTAGTTCAGATTCAAAAAACCCTTATTGGTTGTGATGGCAATAGTTTTCGAATTGAGGTTCAAATTGATTAACCATTTATTGAATTGTACAGATATGTCTCTTAGCAACATTTTCATGTGTTTTGGGAAAAAAAAAAATCTCCCAGAACTCTGAGATATGAGAGATATACAAAAGCCACAACATGAAAAAACGTCTATTTTGCAGTGCTTTATTGTAACCCCTATTTGGACCGATTAAAGAGGTGCAATCATCTCCAAAAAAAGGTTACATTCCTAAAAGAGGCCTTCGGTCAGAAATATAAATAAATTTAGCTAGAATAATAGTGGCTTCTATGAAAAGCTTTAAATTTATCAGACAGCCCTCGTACCTAGGTGAATTTCGACAAAATAAGGTATTTTAAGAGGGAGAACATTGAATACGAAAGAGCTAGAATAAAAGCAAAGGAGGAGCGACAAAAGAGCAAGGAAGATGAGGAAAATGACGAAGATGAGGATGAAGACGAAGGTGATGAAGAAGACGAAGAGGCTGAGGAAGAAGCAAATGACATCGAAGAGTGGGAAGAGCAAATTAGGGATATTCAAACTGTTTTAGCTGAATCGGAAAATCACAAACTTCCTGATGAATATGTTGTTAAATTGATGAAGACGTTTTTATATCGAAATCAATGTCAGAATAAGGGTTACGTCTTGGACAACTTTCCAAAGACCATTAAGCAGGTAATGTTAATTAATTATTGAATTGAAATGTTTGTTGTTTCTTCTATGACAGTCTTTTTTATGGTAATTAATACTTCTATATTTTCAATATATATTTTAAATATTATCTTGTCTTTATTTAGGCAAGAGATCTTTTTGGAGTGGCAGGAGGAGGAGGAGAAGGCGCAGAAGGAGAAGGTGGAGAAGACGATGAAGGAGATGTTCCCTCAGCTCCATCTGTTAAAAATAAACTTACACCAGATTTAGTGATTGGTTTGGAAGCAGATGACAAATTCTTATGTGATCGAGTTATGACATTACCCGAGGAAGAATTAAAAGTAACGTTAATTATTACACAGTATAGTCTTCATTAAAACTTCGCAGATTATTTAAGAACTTTTTTTATTATCTAGAAACTTTTAAAGTTAATTTTTATATTTGCGTTCTATAATATGCACATTATGAAACCCGAAATTTGGTTTTTTAAAGTTTCTGAATTGCTTCATTATTAAACCCAAAATTTTATTTTATTGGTTGGCTTTCCTGATGCAAAAAGATGAATTTTTTTCTTGCAAGGTACTTTTTATTTACAAATTTTACTATTATAATCAATCGGGGGACATAGTTTTTTTGTAGAGGGAATAACTAGAAGAATTGGAGAAACGATATCAATGGTTACATTTTCTCAAAAACGCCTATTCATTCAGTATTAAATGAGTAAAGTTTACAAATGTCATTATTCAATATGTCTAGCTTTAATTTATTTTTTACTTCAAAATGTCATGTTATGCTATAAGGTTGGTCATAAAAACAAAATTTCATCTTAAGTTTTTAATTCAAATTAAAAATGCTTTTTAATGAATTAAATGATGCAAATATAAAAAATAGTATAAAAAACTCGTTTTATAAGGTGTTTTTTATCACTTGTCCATTGGAAAACTCGCCGCTGCGCGGCTCTTTTTCCAAACCTGGACGCGTGCTAAAAAACGTTCCTTATAAAACTCTATGTTTTAATATACTATTTTATATTTGCGTTCTCTAATATGCACATTATGAAACCCGAAATTTGGTTTTTTAAAGTTTCTGAATTGCTTCATTATTAAACCCAAAATTTTATTTTATTGGTTGGTTTTCCTGATGCAAAAAGATGAATTCTTTTCTTGCAAGGTACTATTTATTTACAAATTTTATTATTATAATCAATCGGGGGACATAGTTTTTTTGTAAAGGGAATAACTAGATGAATTGGAGAAACGATATCAATGGTTACATTTTCTCAAAAGCGCCTATTCATTCAGTATTAAATGAGTAAAGTTTACAAATGCCATTATTCAATATGTCTAACTTAAATTTATTTTTTACTTCAAAATGTCAATGTTATGCTATAAGGTTGGTCATAAAAACAAAACTTTATCTTGAGTTTTTAATTCAAATTAAAAATGCTTTTTAATGAATTAAATGAAGCAAATATAAAAAATAGTACAAAAAACTCGTTTTATAAGGCGTTTTTTATCACTTGTCCATTGGAAAACTCGCCGATGCGCGGCTCTGTTTCCAAACCTGGACGCGTGCTAAAAAACGTTCCTTATAAAACTCTATGTTTTAATATACTATTTTTGTCTAGGGTACCCACTATACCGAAGATCAAATGCTTAGAAGGCTGGCCACTTTTCGGGAAAACAACACAGAAGATACTACGGTTCTTAATTATTTTGACGAAAATGAAATGCATCCAGTTCTTATACCAATAAATGAAGAAATATCCACAGACATGAGTGAGGTTTATGCTAAAGTAGCAATGTTGTTAGGAGATGTTATCGGCTTTGGACTTACCCAGGACGAAGAGCATCAACTGTTCTTGGATGCAGAGGAGAATAAAAAGAAATATGCTGAAGAAAAGGAATTAGAGAGACAAGTAGACCATTTTAATTCTTTATTCAGAAAACAATTTAAAAATGAGACGAAATCCAAAATGAGTCTAATCTTTTTAAATTGACGATTGAAATAAACTAGAAATTAAGTGATAGTTTTTTTTCTTTTTAGAGACTAGAAACCCAAGCTGTAGCAGAATACAAAGAAAAAATGAACCAATGGAGTGAGATTCTCCAAAATCTAAAACGCGAAGAGGAAAAAATGCTAGTTGCAGAAGGAGAACCACTGCGAAATTATCTCATGTACTACGTGTTTCCGGTTTTAACCAAAGGTTTAATGGAGGTCGCACGAGTCAGACCAGAAGACCCCGTTGACTTTTTGGCAGAATATTTGTTCAGAGAAAATCCAGAAGGAAGAATGTTTGATCCGGCATTTAATAAAAATGGAAATGATCTTTTGAAGGAATGCCAAAAAAATATCAAGCCTATGATGTCTTTTACCAATTATCAATAACTTTTGTACGTGTTTCTGTATTTATTGGTCAATACCTTGTTGATTGTATTTTAAATAAAAGTTACCATATTTTTTGCTAAAATGTATTATAAGTAAGTATAATGAGCAGAGGACTAAATCCACTTGAACTTTTGGTTCAAATACCGTAATTCAAGGTTTCTATCTACCAACTTTGACCGTAATTGGTGTTTCACAATAAGAATTATGTTTAGTTCTTATTTACTATCCATACATTGTATTGAAAAAAAAAAAAACACACTGTATCTTAGTCAAAGTGTCAAAATAAAAATCAAAAATTTTACATTCTGAACGGTTAAAAAAATATGACTGACTCGATGACTATCGGAAGCGATTTGGACCTTTTGGACTCAGAAGGACCTAAACGAATATTTATTAACGAAGTGGACTCATTTCATGGCAAATATCTATCAGAGGTAAAAAGGCAAGAATTTTCATTAAAATAATAAAAAAAATAGTCAAAAAAACTTTTAGCATTTCGCAAACCAATTTATCAATGTAGAAGGCGTCAACAATCCCAAAGGTATGGATAAAGGTGGGGATTTGGAATTACAAACTAGTCTAACCGCAAATATTTCTTCTACTAAACAGCCCCTTCCAAGTCCGATACCGCGTTACCAAATTGTTGGGACCTTGAAAGATCCAGATGCCGAGGTCCCTTCCCGTATTCTTCACATTGTTGACGATACTAAAGATCAAAAATTGCTTGAGGCGTTAATGATGTGTGAATACGTTGTTTATGATATTGCAAGAGATGTCTCTCTTATTCCCAAAGCTTTAAATTGCCTCAATTGTAAGTTCTTATGGTGTTTTACGCTGGTGTCATAATTTAGCGAATGTACTGCACCATTAAACATATATTTATATTTTCCAGTAATAGAAAAACAAATTGAAAGGGAGTTAAAAAGAACAGATATTAAATTGGATGAACCAACAATAGCCACCAAAGTTTTTATTTTAGTATCTACAATAATGACTTGGGCGCAGACTAAACCATTTGATCCGGTATAAACATTAAAAAAACACAATAATTATTTAGTTGGTAAAAAAAATCCATTTTTTTTAGGACGATTTAGAGGTTCCAATTTGGGAAATCGACTACAAAAGAAGAAAACCACACCAGAATTTCAAAGACCATTACACGTGTGAACAGGAAGTTTTACAAATAGGCAAAAAGGTCCTTATTTTACAAGCATAATCTATACAGTGCGAGGCAAAAGTCCCCCCCCACCTTAACTTTTGAACGGTTTAAGATATTAATTTAAAAAAAATTCTTGGCAAATTAGCACTAAAAAAACTACCTTTTGACGAAATTTGTTTTTTAAAAAATAATAACGCCCACATAGGGGGACTATCTACTTAATTTTTTTAAATGTAAAGGGGGGTCAAGTGACCCCTCATTTGAAAGCTATTTTTATTTCCAAGACAATGACGTTTACGAATTTTAGATTGATTCAGTAGTTCTATTGTACTGTGTGTTTTAAAATAAAGCACAAAAATCCTGTTTTACGTAATAAATGCAACAATAAAAGACTTAAGTGAATCCAAACTAAGTAGGGGTGTATGTTTTCTTTTTATTTAAAAATATTAATAATTTTTTTTTTGTTGGTATGTTTTATAACAAATTTTTTAAAATAACCTACCAAAATTATTTTTTTTTCAAAAAAACGAAGTAAAATAGGGTTAAAAAATATAATTAATTAAAAAAAAATTATTAAGAAGCATAAGGTTTTGTTTTTTTGTATTTTATGTTGGGACACAGGGTATAACAAATTTTAACAAAAAAATATTACATATTTTTTTTAATTAAAGAAAAACATGCACCCTTACTTAATTTCAAATAGTTTTATTTTTTCACTGTTGCATTTATTAAGAAAATCGTTCTTTTTATTGAGAAGCTCCTAGCCAAAAAAATAATAAATATATCTTAAATTGGTAAACACCATTGTGTTAGAAATAAAAATAGCTTTCAAATGAGGGGTCACTTGACCCCCATTTACATTTAAAAAAATTAAGTAGATAGTCCCCCTATGTGGGGGTTAATATTTTTTGAAAAACCAATTTCGTCAAAAGGTAGTTTTTTTTGTGTAAATCAACCTAAAATTTTTTGGAAATCAATATCTCGAACCGTTCAAAAGTTAAGGCCAGGGGGGGGGACTTTTGCCTCTCACTGTATAATCATATAAGTATAATCTTATTGGTTTTTGGTTGGTTTTTCATTATAGAAAGATACTTATTGTTCGGGATTCCCAAATCTTCAGTATTAGTTCTACCGCATCGGACTCTTTTAATCAAAAACTTTATTTTTTAACATGCATTAATTATTTCACATGCCTCAATGATACCTCAACCAAAATGTCTTCCATTCCAACACTAACCGGAAATTAATATTTTTCTTAGCTAAAACCTGTAGTATCTTGCCACGTTTTATGTGCTGGTATGACCTATGGAATGGAAGAAGATGATTTATTATTTTTATTTAAAATGGCTTATAATAATGAGGTTTTACCGGTTTTTATGCCTGGAAATAATTATATTCCTTTGATTCATGTACTGGACTTGGCTGAGTAAGTAAATGAAATTACTATTTTAAAAAAAGAAAAAATTGAATCCGTCTTTGGATGTTTGGAAATCTTTGTAATAATTTTTTTATTTCCAGAGTTGTATTCAAGGTGACGACTTCTCCACTCGAAAAGCCAAGCTTTATTTTAGCTGTGGAACAAACACCTTGTACTTTTAGAACCATGGTTCGATTCTTAAGCAAATATTTGGGCAAAGACAGAATTCGGAAAGTTGCCGTTGAAGAAGCTTTTCTATACCATGAAATTACGGTAAATACGAAATTTGCAGTACCATTTCTTTAATGTAAAACTTTTGGAAGAAGTGGAAGGGTCCCTCTTCAGAGAAAGATCTTATTTTCTACTTGACTGACTGAAGAAAAATTTTAACAAATAACAACTCTTTAAAAAATTTTGAAGGTCCTAGCTACTTGTGGCCAAATGGCAGCTTAATATTTATATTTTTTGCAGCAAGAAATTTTTGACAAAATAACAGTAAACCTAATGATGGAACCCAGTTACATAGTGGATGTTCTTGACGTGCAGTGGCAATCGGATTTAAACATAGTTGAAAATATGTCCGATATTGTTAAAGAATTTAAAACCTGTCGGAGTTTTGTACCAATCAAATTGTTTCTGTATGGACCTCCGGCAGTTGGGAAACATTGGTTGGCCAAGGAACTTTGCCAAATTTATGATTTACAGTATGTTTGCTTAGACACCATCTTTGAGGAAATTATTTCTGAAGCGGTAATAGATTATTAAATCTTGTTATAAACTATTTAAAGAATCACCATTTTTAACATCCATTCAAACATTCTTTTAAAATTATTGACAATAATTTTCCTTAAAAAATCTCTTTAGATCCTAGATGCCCTTGAATCGTCAATAATCGAAATAGACGATGGTGCATCAGATTGCAGTGAAATAGATGATTTAAAACACCCGGAACCTCTTTGGGAGGAAAGTGACATAAAAGAAATAAGAAACCATCTTGCCCGAGCTGATGGTCGCTTGCCAGAATCATTCGTTAACAAAATATTAAAAATATATTTAACCAGATCAAGGTGCCAAAATCAGGGATATGTTTTAATAAAGTATCCCAGAACAGCGGATCAAGTAAGAACATAATTGCTTGGTTAAAATAATCTACCGGTTTTATTTAGGCAAAGGGTTTGTTTGACTTTAAAACCAAAGAGGAGAGAGAAGATGGATTTCCATTTAATCCAAAAATTATACCCACTATGGTTCTTACATTGGAAGCTTCAGACAATTTTTTGTATAACAGAGTTATGACCTTTCCAGAAAGTCAAATACAGGTCTCATTTTCTCTCTTTATTATCATTATTAAATTTCCAAAGAGGTATAGATTTGATAAAAATGCGTCTTTTTTTTAAGGGGACAAAATATAGCGAAGAAAACATTTGCCAACGCTTGATGAAATTCCGTCTCAACCATATAGATCAAGTGACCTCTTATTACTACTTTGTGGAGCAGGGCGTTAAGAGAATTAAGATAATTTTGGATGATGTGGCTGATGATCCAGATGGACTAAGCAGTGTCTTACAGGCCGTAAAACAAAGATTGGGACCGCCTATTGGCTTTGGATTATCCCCAGCCGAAAAAGCTCAGATGCGGAATATTAGAGAGAAGTCTAAAGAAATGGAAGTGGAAAAGGAAATACTTTATGAAAAGGTTAGAGCTTAGAATAACAAAGAAAATCCCCACTGTTTTCAAAGGCTTATTCCAATAGACACAGTCAAGTCCTACGTCACAGTTCACAGAAGTGCATTAAAAATACCATCTGTGAAATTTTTTTAGGCAACCAACATTACGGAGCAAAGAAAATGGTCATTCTCTTCTTATTCTGTGTTTCCAACATTGGTCTTTTTAAAACATTATTTAAAGAAAAATAAGAGAGTTTCTTAGGTCCCATTGGTGTAAAAATCTTATTTACGATATTTTAATTTAAAATTACCCTAGAATCTACCGCAAAAATTAAAAAATTCCTTATTAATCTGATGATGATGATCACCCACCAAGATGTCAGCTTTAAACGCGAATTGCTTGAGAAAGCAACCATATCAAGGTAATAGAAAAAAAATTTAATTTTACAATGGTACTTATCAGACCTCTTGATATGGTTGCCTTCTCAAGCAATTTGCGTTTAAAATTTACATCTTGGAGGGTGCACAACAGTAGCACATAAACTGCATATTATAGAGCTTTACAATGAAATAAACTTGAAATATCGAATTTAAGACATTATAGCACATTTTTATACCAAGGGTTTCCTAAGAAAACCTTTTATTTTCAAAAAATATTGTTCTAAAAAAGTGGCTAAATCTTCTTCACAGACAGTTTTTTAATGTGAATCTGTGATCTGTGACGTAGGAGTTGACCGTGTGTATTCCAATTTTTCATAAATTTTTTTTCTTATTTTGATGCTAGAAACCGTTAGTAGTTTTTTTGCGCTCGGTAACATATTGACAAAATTTTTCAGTTGCGAGTGAAACAAGCCGAAGAAGAGTATCAACGTAAAATGGAAAATCTTACACATGAACTTTACATAAATCAGACAGAAGAATCACAACAGATTGTTAATAAATACCCTGAACTTAAATCATACATTACTAAAGAAATATTAACACCTCTTATGAATAGTCTGGTTGATGTGTACATGAAAAAACCTGATGATCCTGTTGATGCCCTGGCTTTCCATCTTTTTGTAAACAACCCTAATGGGAAAATGTTTAATTCTAAATTTTCTAGAAGTGGTGAACAGATTATTAATTTGTAGTATTTAAGATAGTTTCTTTAGTTTATTACTTTTGTTGTTAAAAATAAAAAACGTGTTCTTTTACTATTTTTTTAAGAAATGCAAGTTCGGCAAAAATTTGCTCATTTTCAGTTTTTTATAAATTTTAAGCAAACAGTAATTTTTTGTGTTTTTTTAATAAAAATCTTGTTCTCAGTAATACATTTTATTTTATAATCTGAAATAACCTACAATCTATACATTGTTAATAAATATTTTACATGATGATTACTCACTTTTATTACTTTCATTAATTATTATTAAATGCCATAAAAAGGCGGTCTATATAAGCTGAATTTCTAAGTATTTAATGCAAAAATGCTAAACTTTATATAAATTTAATTTAGGTTAATACGTAATAATAATTAAGAATAAAACTTATTAAATTTAGGTAGATATCACTCAATCATTTTATGTTTTACACAAGTCGTTACAATCTCACGTTCTAAACAATAAACTATTTTTTTTTCGCAAAAACAATCCCTATCCTATCACTTTTTAAAATGTCTATATTTTGCCTATGTTGGTCTCTTATAATCCTTCTGAGAATTTAGGAAAAATGCTAACAGTTTAGACCCGTCTGGTACCAAACTAACAAACAAGCTTTTAACAGGATTAACCCACTTCAAATTTAAAAAGTATTTAATTTAGTTGGAATTTTTGACTTTTTTGAAAGTTTAATATACTCAAATACTTTATAATTTTCAATGCTTGTTAGTTTGCAGATTCGATCGATAAATTATTTAACAGCAAACAAAATAAAATACACTTATGGACAGAAATTGGAGATACAAATCACAAAATTATGGAAGATTTGGGATTTCCAAAAATCTCACATCTAATAAATAAATTGGTGTAACTATAAGTACTGCTATAAAAACTTATTTTGGGGTTTAGAACGGGTTCACAAGTTATGGAACATTGTCATTATTTGGACAAAATCACCTGCATTTTTTAAATTTACTGAGCCATATTTGTACAAAAATTGGTTGGGGTTTCCAAGGATATATGTCATACCAACCGTTGTTCAAGATGCTGCCTGAAATTGCTTCATTATTTTATACTTTTATCAAATATAACGCTAATAATACCCAAAACAACAAACTATCGGTTTAAAAAATTCAATGTACCAGCTAAAATGTTTGCAAAACATTAACGAAGTGTTTTACATCGTCAGTTTTTTATAATTAGGTAATAAAGTGCATAATGACTCATTAACAAAGGAACTTTTTTTGCAAAATCCGTTCATAAAGCAAAATGCGAACTGTTTTACACATCTACCGAAATACCGTTGTAAATAAGTCATTAAGCACTTTTTTACCTAATTATATAAAATTTAAAATTTAAAGCACTCGTAAATGATATACAAACCTTTTAGTTGGTATAATAAATGTTTTAAACCAGTAATTTGTTGCTTTTTGGTATGTTAAATTGGCTAAAAGTGTAAAATAATGAAGTTATGTCAGCATCTTAAGAGAAGAATAATCTATCCTTGAAAAGCCTAACCAAGTTTTGTACGAATATGGCCCGTTAGAAAATTTAATAGAGAGTACAACAATTACAATACATTAGAGTTAATTTTTGAAGTCCTACTTTGTTTCACCAGTGGCTAGATAATTTTTTGCTTATAATTATTATAACATGCAAATCTGGTAAATTCCAATATAAAATAGATATGTGAAGATATTGGATATTGCTTTTAATAGTTATTTTTAGGCTTTATCTTGTTCTTTGGGCTATCCTGGTCAAGGTTACTAATTAGGATTCTTTCTTATTGATTAAGTGTGAACCCGTTCACTAAACAATGCAGTGGTACTGTTACTATACTGTTATACCGCTGCGATTTTAGACAGATTTTTTTTGCACTGAATAATAATTCTTTCTACATATGAAGATATTGCGTTTTTTGTGTTTCTTAACTCTAAAAGTTACAATGCATCAAACTTAACAAAACATTAAACACTGGTGCAATGACATTCAATAAAAATTGCTCCATTTTAATATAAGTATCTGCTTAACTTTAAAATGATTCTCATCTTTTTAACTGATATAAAAAAAGCGAATGGACACATTCGGCAAAAGTTCCAACAAAAACACCGAAATACATTATTACAATAAAATGTTAATAATTGTTTGGCTCTATTTTTATTGAAAACAACGCAACCAGTTCGTACACAGTACAGTTTTTCTATTTACTGAGATATTTACATAACACATCTACTTTAAAAACAAATTTTCAAAGAAGAAATTAACGTAGGCATAAGGATTTTGCCCCTTTATAAAAATTATGCTGCCCTATGAGCGCTTTTTTTAATCAAATAAAAAAGTGTGCCAGTAGGTAAAATTTGATTTTAGATAACAAGAAATAAAAACAACTAAATAAAGGTAAATAAAATTATTATTTATTAATAAAATTATAACATGAGAATACAATGACTGTTATAAACTTTTTTGTAAAATAATTAAGAAAAAAACTTAATGAATCAACCTGATCTTTAAAAGAGATATAGGTCCCAAATTAAAAACATTAAATGTTTCAAATACTATTAAAAATATGTACAGCAAATAATTAAAAGAGACTTTATATATTACGTATGTATGACTTAAATAATTAATATCAAATTTTTACATGCCTATTTTTTGCATTTAGGTATTAATGAATTTGCAAGTTTTACTAACACACTTAAAGAAGATTCCTACGAAAACTTTAGTTCCCAATTTAAGTTCTTTTACAATAGTTAAAAACTCGCAAACTACAAACAAACAGTATAAAATAATGGATAAAAATTTTAGACATTGTTTACAACCAATGGTCTTTTAGCAATTTTTACTACAAAAAAAAATTTAATTACTTGTTTTTGCCTTATTTAAAGGTCAACTTTTCGTTTTAAAATTATCCTACAGCACCTTTGATAAGTTTAAAATAAAGCAAAAACAAACTTTTCCACTACTTATACAATAATTTAATAGAAGGTAGGTTAGAAGACAGACATAGAATTTTCTAAGCTAATAGTTAAAATATTCTTTGAAGACTTGCATTATAAAGTAAATAAAGGAGGCTGCGCTCGCATTTGTCTCTTAAGGTTACAATTCAAAATGGCCGCGACAAAACACATGTTTTTTGACACATCAATAGATTTGGTTATTTTCAACATCTTTAACAACTTCGCGTCACCATCTTCAATGCAAATCTTTAAAGAACACTTCTTATTTAAGTAGTTACACGAAATTCTACAAGATTAAGTGAGACAGATGATTAAAATAAAAACAAAAGATGACTCTGGTCTCAACATCATCATCGACGCATGGCCAACTTAGGACTTGAGAAGTTTGTTTGCCCGCTGATTGGCCACAGCAATGCGCGTTTCGTTGCTTTCACCCTAACCAAAATATCAACCAGGGTGTTATTTTAGGTATTGCGCATGCGTGCCCTGGTAGTGAGAGGTTACTTACAAAAAGTGAGGTTTTGGTTATTTTGTTTGAAGCGTATTGAACTAGAAAAGCCATGAAGGCGGAAATAGAATAAGACGCTTTTGAATAGAGATGCAATCTATATTTGGTGCTTATCAAACACGGCTCCAACAATTATTTCGTCTTGAAGCTAAAACGATTTGGAGCAAAAGCGGATCCTTGAGGTACACTTAGGAATTTTAATTTTAAAGCAATTCTATTAGAGATGCCGGAACCTTATTTCTTTTTTTTTAATTACTTGTCGGTACTAAACCGGGCATTTTACTCCCTGTAAACGAGTACTTAAGTGCATCTTTTGCTCGCTGTACTATTTTTGCTTATTATACATATGTTACTTAGTGAACTCATAACTAATGTTTTTTATTAGTAGTAAGTTTCTATTGCTTTTTGCATACAAATTGAAAAGAATTTTTTATTTAGAACAAAATGGACGGATTCCTTATCATTTTTAACGCTTGCGAAAAATTTGCCGTAAATAATATGTTTACGGAAGTTACAAAAATCATTTTAGTACCTAACATTACCAATTAATCTTTACCGATCCGAAAGCATGCTTTTTCTTTGGACGCTTTTCTAACCTTAAATAATTATTTCTATGTTGGCTAATTTATTTAGTGCATTGTCAAGAATAAACTTCAGCAAATACTTGTTGGTAACAACGTAAAAATAACCAAAACCCGCATTCTTAACTTGTCTTTCCAATACCAAAGCACACATGATCCTTAAAGTACTAAAATTTATGAAACAATAAAAAAATAGGACAACATACTCTTTTAGTAGTAATATTAAATAAAAGTGTATATAAGGAGTGTTTTTGGGTTTCGTTTTTTATCTAAGTAAATCAGTGTCACTGATGATGTCTACTTAAGGAGATCATGAGCCCGCTGATTGGCCACTTCTATCCTTGTGGCGTTCGAGTCTCCCTGTTTATGTTGACCATAGATGTAGAGAGGTAGTGTAGAACCATAGACATAGTGTACAACGGTTGTAGTAGATTTTGTAGTGTAGAGTGTCGAAGCAATGTAAATAAAAACAAAACAACATCAAGATTATTCAAAATACAGGCCACACACACTTTTTTGTAATTTTGTTTTGTTTATAAGTTATTCAAATATGTGGTTAAAATGAACCCAAAGCAATAACTTAATTCTAAATTTTATTAATGAAAGGCAACAAACATAGAGACGCATTAGCTTTTTATTTAACTTTTGTTTTCTGATAGTGATTTAGTTGTTATGTCACTGTCAGAAAGTGACAGTTGAATAAAAAACTATACACACCAGACACTGCCTTCTGCCTTTTTTATTAGGTTGGCAACGCTGGAATTTTAAAAAATTTGTTCTAATATATTCTACATATCAACAAAAATTATTGTAAAAAATGTGTAATAATTATACTAAAACAAAAATAAATTAATGCATGCAAAATGGTATAAACAAAAATTTTGGTTCAGTTTTAGGTGGTATCTTTTTGACCCTTGGATTATTGTTTTATCCGGATACCAAAACGTAATACATTACTCCCTTGATACATAAATATCTATTTATATCCAACGTATTTAAATTTTGTGTGAGTCACTGTATCACTAGATGGCGGTAACATCACTTGTAGTGGCGTCAAACTAGCATGAAAAACCTTAAAATCTCTAACTTTGGGAAAACTCAATGGATTGACTTCATTTTTTTTTTGTAAAACGTTCAGAATTAAATTTAAATCACTAATAGCTCGGGGGGGCAGGTAATATTTTTTTTTGTTGCAAAATTTTATTCTCTTTAATTTTCATAAGAATGATTTTTTCTGTAGATTTATTAATAAGCGAGATACAGTTTGCGACGAGTATAAAAAATTCAGGAAGGAATAGCGGCGCCATTTTAGTTTTTATTAGTGATTTAAATTTATTTCTAAACGTTTTGCAAAAAAAATGAAGTCCATCCATTGAGTTTCCCCAAAGTTAGAGGTGAAATGCTAATTTGACGCGACTATTGTCCTTCCTCTGATAGGTACTTGTTAAAATATACAAGTATCTTGGTTTCTTAGTTTCTTAAGGTTAAGTATCCCTGATACGTGATTCTGATAAGCGAAACAGATGTCAATCACTTCACGTTTGGTAGGTGCATACCCTTAAGAAATTAGGAAAGGACATTTTTAATAAGTGGCAGTTTTGCTTAGGATCGATTTAATTTTGCACCAACGACGAATTTGAGCATGTCTGAACTGAATGACCCTTTAATGTTTAAACAAGTTTGCAATTAAGCTAAAAAGTGTAGTGCACAAATAAGATAGGTAAATAAAAATTAGATATATATTAATATCTTCTTCTTTTGAGAGAAAAGAAAATGGTAAAAGACATATCAAAAAGATTGTGAATGTCTTTCTACCATGTCTACCATAAAAATAAAATTACGTGCACAAAAATGATATTTATCAGTCACCATTAACTTGCAGTTAATTTTTTTGGAACCTTCATACGTAGCTTCTTGTAAATGAAAAGTTGGTAATGATTACTTGCGGAGTTTTACTAACTTTGATAAAGCTCATTTAATAATGAACTTTATAAATTTATTGATCTGTCTTAGGTAGGATAACCTTATCTTTCTACAGGATTCGCGCGAAAAGGGAACACCAAACAATACCTTATGATTGATACGTTCTATCTGTTGGTTTTGGTTCTCCAGTTCAGAACCCATGTCAATGGCCATGTTTCTCAAGTTACCAATCATTGTATTAACTTGTCCCATATTATCTTCCATCTCCTCTTCACGTGCATCGTTAGTGATGCGCCCTATATAGCCCCCCATGGGGCCCACACCGTTACGATCGTCCATCATACGCTGGGGTTGGTTATTTACCACTTTACCGTCATCGTTGCCTTTCCATGTGCTGGTGTCTTCTTTGAATGAGCCCCTATGAAGATGCGAGGGGGGGTTTTATTTAAGTGGGCATTTAATAATGTTTGTAACCCTATATTCAAGTAGCCAGGCTACTCCAAAGCCTAAGGCTGTCCGGATTAAGAACAAGGGGGACCTATAGCTTAACGTGGGTTCCAAACCACGAGGTTGCTTACTACCTTTGATTTTGAGGTTGCTTTAAATATACGAGTATTTCTTAGGCATACTTTTCAAGATAATCCGGAACTAATAAAACGAATTAATTTAAAACTAGAAAGGATGGGCAATTAGATTTATTTTTCCAAATGAAAAAATATAAATTAATCATTGATCTATTTAAAGAAATAAAGTTTAAAATATTCTACAAATTTGTAGATTGTAACAATATTGAACGTTGTCATGATTTTATTTTATAAGCAATGCATAATACGAACTATGGACTATTTACTTTTCCCGCCGTTGGTCACCCTCGCGGTCTTT
Organism: Cartodere bifasciata; assembly: GCA_963920755.1. Taxonomy (NCBI): domain Eukaryota; kingdom Metazoa; phylum Arthropoda; class Insecta; order Coleoptera; family Latridiidae; genus Cartodere; species Cartodere bifasciata. The sequence goes on from OY987197.1 coordinate 15,282,848, forward strand.
ATACTTGGGAAACGTCAGATATGCGTCAGATTGACACAAATCATTGTGATGCTGGTGGTCATTTTGTTTCCCAAGTATCACGACCGCGATTGAGACCTAAGGCGGGAAAGATCTATATTTGAACAAAAATTGCTTGGAATTTCCAAGGATATGTGTCATACCACCCATCGTTTAAAATGCCAACTGACATTTTATTATTTTTCAAACTTATACCCACTTTCTCTTATGCAAACTTTTGTACATCTTAGGTCCCAGTTTTTAGCGTTATTATTGAAGCAATTGTTTTAACATTTAGGCAACGTTAGCTCCTTTTAAAATACTTATTGTTTGACACACTTTATTTTGTAGTCCTAAATTAGCAAAAGTAACAGTTTAAAGAAGGAAAAACTATGCTATAAGCAACAACTTTTTTTTTTCTTAAATTGAGCCTTAAAATCTTTTTTTCAAAAACAACAAGTATTACATAATAAATTATCTTTCCAATGACAAAAAGGTTTTTCAAAATCGGATAAGAATTAACTAATATATTTTAAAGACTGAAGTTAAGCCTCTCTAGTTGAACTGGTGGTAGGTGGGTACTGTAGGTGCATATTCATGATGAAAATATATCTGTTTAACTGTCGGTTTAACTATAGTAGGCGGTGAGTTCTACGCAAAATAGCCCATCCTTTGTCTATTCTGGTCACCGCAGCACGTAGCCCCTCTACATGGTTTTAGGACTGAGCATCGGGCTTTTAAATAAAACGCTAATATACCAAAAAAACAACAAGAGCGTACAGCGTAAATTTTAGACAATTAGTTAAGTAAGTGCAAAACGACTCATTAACAATGAAACTTCTACAGATGGCTAAACAATAAACATAATTCGTATTTTGTTTTATGCATTAAAAATTCCTTGGTAAATGAGTCATTATGCTCTTTTAGTAATTTTATAAAATGGACCATCTTTGTACCAAAGTTAATTGGGGTAGCCTAGGACATCTGTCATACCACCCGTCGTTTCAGATGCTAACGGACATTACTTCTGAATTTTTTATTTTTATCAAATATAAAGCTTATATACCAAAAAACAACAAACTGCCGGTTTAAAACATTATATGTACCATCTAAAAGGTTTGTATAACATTTAAAGAGTGCTTTACATATTTAATTCTTTATAATTAGGTAAAAAAAGGAAATTCTGACTCGTTTAAAAAAGGATTTCCGTGATTTCCGCATATTCTTGGATGCACGGATTTTGCATTAAAAGTACCTTTGTAAAATGAGTCATTATGCCCTTTTTTACCTAATTATGAAGAATTGAAGTTGTATAACAGTCCATAAATGTTATACAAACCTTTTAGCTGGTACGTAGAATGTTTTAAATCGCCAGTTTGTTGTTTTTTGGTATATTAGCTTTATTTTTGATAAAAATATAAAATTCAGAAGTAATGTCACTTAGCATCTAAAACGACGGGTGGTATGACAGATCTCCTAGGCTACCCCAATCAACTTTGGTACAAAGATGGTCCATTTTATAAAATTACTAAAAGAGCATAATGACTCATTTACCAAGGAATTTTTAATGCATAAAACAAAATACGAATTATGTTTATTGGCGATGTAAATCTCTCCGTAAATATTATACAACCCTTTTAACTGGTAAATTAATTGTTTTTTGATATATTAGCGTCCAATTTGAAAAAGTATAAAAATAATGACGTTATGTCAGGCGGCATTTCGAACAACATGTAATATGACACATGCCCATGGAAATCCCAACCAATTTTTGTTTTGATAAAGTCCATTGTTTTTCAATTTAGTCAACTATTTATTGTAGTAGTTGCCTACTTAATTTATAAATCTTAAACTGAGTATAAACGTTCTTAGAAATCATGTTAAAAGCCCTATTTATTATCTTGCATATTATAAATTTTTACCATTAAATGAAATGGCTTGTGATTGATTGAATCTAAATCTCAACCACTTAGGAATAAGATTTCCATTAAATTTCTATTTACAGCTAAAAATAGATGCCTGGAAATTTTACCGAATATTATATTAACACTTCAGTTTATAAATTTCCAGAGATGTTTGCGAAGTAGAAACATTCTTAGAAGGAACGGGGAAAAATGTGGGGATTACAACATTAATACATTTATTGGTCCTTTTTAAACAATATAAGCCTAGCATTGTTTGGTGTTCCATTTTTTAATTTTTGCTTCTTGACGGTTTTACAATTTTTAAAGAGTACGCAACTACCTTATATGTTTTTCAATTCCTAAGTAGGTATAAAATTTTGGTTTAAAAATATGTTCACTTTATTTCATTAAAGGCGACTTTACCATTTACACAGTTTGTCAAAAAAAGTCGACTTTTTACCACGTTTATTTTTATGGAGAATAAAACTTTGAAGAGTTCAGTGTTCTTTTTTAATTAAAACGAAAAAAATATGCAGAGAATGTTTTTTTGCCATCGTGGCCCATCATAAAAACTGGTCAATATATACTGAGTTTATAAACAATATTTAAGAATAAATAATAATCACTTAAATTTAGAAATTTAGGGCAGCTCATTGGTCCATTTCAATTTGACAAAAGACAAACTTAAAAGTGAACCAATAAAGTGCCGTTTTTTTTTACTTAAAGGATTCTTACTTTAAATGATTCTTGGATAAATAGATTAATCACCATATAAAAACACCCTGTAATTTGTACGCTATTTTGAAATGTGATGTGAAAACCACAAAAATTTATGTTCATTTTGAAATAAAAGCTGCTTGATTTAATTTTCATTAACATTTTAAAAAATGGCTAATATTAGGGAGGTGATGGACATCAATAACTATTAAATATCAAAATAGAAAAAATAATACTTTTGCCAAGAATATTGGAAAATCCTAGATTTGATTATTTATTTTTACCATTAAATTTTAAATGAGCGATTTGCAGTATTTTCAAACTTTAGCCACAATTTTTTCATTAGTAACCGTTTAACAAAATTACTGAAATTAAGAGAATATCTACTTAAAAAACAACGAATTTTAATACCACTAGAATTCCGACTAAAATATTTCATTAATCTTTTATCTACATACTTTAAATTCAACGAGAGTAATTGATTTTAGAGATTCAACCTTCTTTAGCTGCTCTATTCCAATGTTCTAGATAAAAAGTTCTGAACCAGCTATTCTCTTTTAATTGTTAAGGCTAATTTATAGTTTACCTACGTAAATTAATGCCACTTAAAATAAACGTATTACGTATCGCGAATTAACACAAACTTAAATAAATTAAGCTTGATTTATGCCCAGTTCATAAAGTTTCATCTAAGAATCATTTAAAGTAAGAATCACTACTACTTTTGGGTTTGACATATGCCAAACTTAAAAGTCAAATTTAAATAGACCAATGGGTTGCCGTACATTTCTTACTTTAAGTAGTTCTCAGATGAGACTTCATGAACTGGGCATTATAGATGATGTAACTTAATTCCACTTAGAATTAACGTATCGCGAATAAACACAAAATTAAATTAATTATACGAAAGATGAAATCGTATTTATATATCCAATTAACATCACTTCTAGGTTATATTTCTTTACTTTAACTAATTCAGGGTAAATTTTTTCACTAGAGCCGTCTATCAACCACTACATAGTTTTTAAAATTAGAAAGAATACCGAAGAATAGACATAAAGTAGGTAAAATAATACGATTAACACCGATTCTAAAATTTACCAATAGACGGCGTTTACTGCTTTAAATTAGCCAAATTAAGCATTCTATAAATGCATTAATTTGGTCGCGTTAATAAGTGGAGTTAAGTGGCTTTAAGTAAATTTAATTTAAGTATAAATGATACTCTATATGGCCATTTGATTGATCTGTATTTGAATATTTTTTAATCAATAAATACTTTATTATTTGATATTTTATGCGAAAGATGAAATCTCATTCACAAATCCAATTAACTAAACTTAATGGTCACTTTATAGGTTACTTTGACCATTAATTTGACTAATTTCGTGTGATGTTGGTCTCTGACACCGATTTTTACTAGCGCCATCTATCGGCTAATAGACCAAACTATAAAAAGTTGGAATCAAATTTTTAAATCTGTATAACAATAAAGTTTCGGAGACATACCGATAGCTGCGATTATGCATGCTTTCAGTAAGTTAAATTAGTTGAATGCACTAATTTGATCACGTTAAGTTCGCGTTAATTTAAATGGAGTTAAGTGACGTTAAGTATCTTTAAATAGAGCTTTAAAAAGTGTTCACAGTGGAGACTATCTTCATACAGGCCTTTCTGCAAGCCCGATTTTGTGAAAAAACCCCTATTAATGTCAAATTTTAATTATTAAAACTTGACATAAACTCGTTTTGTTACGAAAATTAAAATCCAGCTTGCAGAATGGCATGCAGACAGTCTCTATCTTAATGAACACACCCTTAGTTTATCAGCTAAAAGATATTTTAATCTTACAAAAGTATTCACCCTCATAAAAAATGGCGTACGTTTTTGGCAAAAACTCTAAATTCTGGCAGATTATTTTAAATAGTTTAGTTAGGAAATGAGCCTTAATCCAGGACGATTTTTATATTAAAATTAATTTGACAACAACTCTATTTCACAAAGTTTTTTCTCCATAATTTAAAAAGATTAACTTCTAAAAAACTAAGGGCCCTTGAAGATGTATACATAGGTAAAGACAGGTTTGACACTTGTGACAGTTAGATTAAATTGCATGGCTTACTAGATTAAAAAGACAATTAAATAGCATTGTCTTTTAAATCTAGAAAGCCATGCAGTTTGATCTAACTGTCAAGAGTTTCAAAGTTGTCCTTACCTGAGTATATTCCAGGGATCTTATAAAAACTATGCAGCAGCTCCATAAAAGAAGTTAGTAAAAATGCGTAACATTACAAAAAAATCTAAGAATTACCAGGCAAGAACGTGAACAATAAATATTATTAATCAGCAGTGAAAAATGGCAGTTGCATATTTGAAAATGAATGCGAGCAAAAATTGTGTACTTATATTAGATTGTGTAAAACATGCAAAACTTGTTCAAGAAGCAAAGAATTGTAAAGTTAAACTATTGTAATTAGTAAACTTTAAAAAATGTGGTTGGGATGGGTTCTGTTATGTTAAAGTTAAAAATTGCAATACACACGAAAGGCAAAAAATCTGTTAATAATTTTGATTTGTGAATTTTAGTAAGAGTGCTAGCTTTGTTCGCAGTGAATTTGTATTTTAAAAATAGTCTCAAAAAGTTTTTAAACTGTCAAAGCTTGTGCATTTGCAAAGAAAAAAAGGGAAATTCGCAGAACTTTGACAGTTTAGGACCAATGTTTCATTTATTAAAAGTCTTACCATTGTTTAGTTATAACCATTCTATAGACCTTTTCCGTTGGTCCGACATTCATTGTTAAATTTGACATAAGTCATTGTGACACTGGTGGTGACCACCTGTATTACAAATGATTTTTGTCAAATTTAACAATGAATGTCGGACCAACGGAAAAGGTCTAAAGGTGGTTATACACCATATTAGTGATGACGAAATATGAAGCCAACGGAGACAAAATCGCATCCTAGTTTCCATGGTTTTAAAGTTTTGACAACTACGTGTCAAAAAGTAATTGTCGAAGTAATTGTCAAAACGTCAGAACCATGAAAAATACTATGCGATTTTGTCTTTGTTGGCTTCAGTGACGACACACTAATATGGTGTATTGTAGAAATATCCGATGGAGTAACATTGAACTGACGCGGGCTGACTTTAAATACTGAGACTTTATCAATACTTATTTTAAACTGATCACTGCGAACAAATCTATTCGCCATATTAATGTGTCATCACTGAAGCCTACAAAGAGAAAATCGCATCGTAGTCTCCATGATGTTTACGTTTTAACTTTTTAACAAATAGTTGTCAAAACTTCAAAACTGGGAACTACGATGCGATTTTGTCTTTGTTGGCTTCATGTGACGTGACCACTAATACGGCGTTTTATTGAATACTGACGAGTGTACTATGATTTTTAAGGCACATTAAGAGCAGTAAGAATAGAAAGACCCTATTTTTTTTCATTTTTAATTCTGACAGTCCGGGATTACACTTTTTTAGGCGTTAACAAGCATAAATTTAAATTCTAAATATCTTAAAATAAGATTTACGCCTTTTGAACTAAAGTTTGATTTATAAATAAATTTGGAGGTATTCACGATCCTCATCAGTATCATTAAAATACTGATTATCATTATTTTGACAGATTATACAATATAATTTAATTGTATAATCTGTCAAAATAATGATAATCAGTATTCTAATGATACTGATGCGGATCGTGAATACCTCCAATTAACTTAACTTCACTTATAATTGACGTATCGCGACTGAAATGAATTATACGAAAGATGAAATCGCATTTACACATCCAATTAACTTAACTTTAGGTTTACTTATAGGTTTTATTTCTTAATTTTGTCAAATTTCAGCTAATTCAGAGTTAAGTGAGCATCTTCACTAGAGCCATCTATCGGCTACTAGACCCAATTTTTTAAATTACAAAAATAATCGAAAAATGTCGGTAAATAATACGATTCTAACATTTACCGCTAGATGGCGTTTACTAAATTAAAATTAACGTGTTCTAAATTACCCTTTTAATTTATAGTACTATAAATGCATTAATTTAGTCGCGTCAAGTTAAGTGGAGTTAAGTTAATTTAATTTAACTATAAATCACACTCAAGGTGTAGATCAGATGTAAATTTGAGTGTAACTCAAGAATATAACGGGTATTACCGAAATTAAACTTTAGTGAGTGAACCTCATTCTAAAGTTGCAGTTTTTTAAAACATTTAATGTTCAGTGTTAAAAAAGTAGGATATTTCTTACTGCTTTTAAGTTATAAAAATTGTTTTTGAATGACTTTTTAAAACTTGTTATAACAAAAGAACCCAATTCGCTTCCACCAAACAATACCTTAAGATTGATACGGTCTATCTGCCGATTTTGGTTCTCCAATTCAGAGCCCATATCAATGGCCATGTTTCTCAAGTTACCAATCATTGTATTAACTTGTCCTACATTTTCCTCCATCTCCTCCTCACGAGCATCATTCGTGATGCGCCCTATGTAGCCCCCTTGGGGCCCCATTGCGTTGGGGTCATCCATACGCCGCTGAGGCTGGTTATTGACAACTTTACCGTCATCGTTTCCCTTCCATGTGCCTACGTCCTCTTTGAATGAGGAGCCCCTAATTTTCCGCAAAAGGATCATGTAATGAGCCATATTTGAACAAAAATTGGTTATGTAACACGATTTTCAAGATGCAAACTGAAATTATTTTCATACCTTTTTCAAATATGTATAACGCTAATATACCAAAAAACAACAAGCTTAAGCTGCTTTAAAACATTTATGGACTAGCTAAAAGGTTTGTATAACATTTACGAAGAGTTTTACATTAGAATAGCAACATGTAAATCAACGAAATAAACGTTGTGAACAATAAATGCAAATTCTATTGAATATTACTTTTGTGTCCAACAAAATGGCAGATCAAACAGGTAGCGTTCTTTAAAAAAATATCAAAAACCTCATAAGTGGGATCGTTGTTTTAATGCAATATAATTAATATTTGCACATACGAGTTTTAACCCTGCTGGAACTTTATTTTTGCCCAATCACTTTTAAAATGTGCTTTCCAAAAACCGTAACCCTGTAACCAGCATCGCTTATATTACGCAGAAAAGTCTACTAATTACACTGGATTCAAATAAGTTACTTTATAAAGTTCTGCCCATAGAAATAGAATGACTAGAAATGAATTGCTTAAAATCATAACAGTGTGTGGGTTCAAGATCTAAAAGGCTAGCATAGGTCGGTTCCATTAAAAACGTTTGTTTATTTACGTCCACTGACTCATTAGTCCATATAACTTACATTGGGTAAACAAAAAGATCTTGGGACCAAACAATAAATTTTTATACCTTCTCTATTGTAAATATATAATCTCTTTGGTTCTACCAGTGTTATGGCTCATATTTGCCCCTATCAATTTACTTTTACGAAAAAAAAAAAACCGTCCCACTTCTGATGTTTTAAAAAAACGCTATTTGTTACTACCCCCAGTTTAATGGACTAAGTAAAGAAATGTTATATATTCTGTGATGCTCAAAGAATCATGACAAGATCGAATTCCCAGCTCTTAATCTACATCTTCAATTTTTGATAATTAAGTAAAAAAGTGCATAATGACTCATTTATAAAGAAACTTTCAATGCAAACTCCATGTATAAAACCAAAACTATTTTACACATCTGTTGTAAATGAGTTTTTTTTACTTTTATCTAAAATTGACGATGTAGAACACTTTTGAATTTTACAAACCTTTTAGCTGGTATATTTAATGTTTTAAAGCAGCTGCTTGTTGATTTCTGGTATATTATCGTCATATTTGATGTATGCAAATAATGACGTAGTATCTTGACCCGCGAGTGGCATGAGGCATGTCCTTGGAAACTCCAACCAATTTTTGTTTAAATAAAGTCCATTCAGCGAATAAGTGCAAAATCGTTCGCCAAAAAGCGAGTATACTATAACTAAGCGCAAAAATAGTGAAAAGACTTACTTTTGGCAGGGTAGTACGCAAAGACCGCAGCATTTTTCCATTCCAGTCAAGTTTTTTTCCGCTTCGCGCATGTCTGTGTTAATTTGGTCCATTCCATCTTCAATCCTGTCCAGTTGTTCTGTTTTACAAAAAATTGATTAGTCAAAATTTTCGTATTGTTTTTGTATTTTATAAACTAATGAGATGAAATGGTTCTTTTTTGTTAATTACGTCATTTAATTCGTGTTTTTTTAAGATTGGCTAGTTAAAAATCATGCGCATGCTTGAACTTTTTATTATTAAATTAATTTTAAATTAAAACAATCATAATCTTAACCATCCATTAATAGATCTTAAGATATGTAAAATATACATTTTTAAAATTATATAAATTTCTTTAAAAATCAAGACAATTAAACAAAATGATTGTTTTTTACCCATGTTAAGAATACGTTTTTATGTTAATACCTAAGAAATCATGCATTTTAAATGTTTTACTACCATCTAGCTTATTAAAGAAATAGAGAAATTGCAACTTTTTTTTACTCTAGACCATTTAAGTTTAAAAGAAGGTTCCCCTAAATAATTAAAGGGTCACACCATACGATGACAATAACCAAACTTTTAAATGTCAAAAACATATGTTTTGCTGCGGCCATTTTGTATTATGTCAAATGTTTGATGCCCACGCAATTGACAATTCCAACAGGAGAAATGTCACATTTTTTGGCAGACAAAAAAGTGATTCGTAGCAAGGCATACTTCATTTTATCAACCGACGCACTCTCATGTTCATTTTTTTGAATCCTGGTGGTCTTATTTTCTAGAAGGTCCATTTTTGTGACGTCACAAATATTAGTTTGGCTACTCGCTAACGGTATCGCTTTAGTCAGCAATAAAAGTGAATACAAAATATTTAAATGAATTTAAAAAATTGCAACTTCTCAAACGTTAAGAAAATGGCTATTTTAATAGTGTAAAGAGTACATACAACTTTTATAAAGGAATATTTTAACGAGTAACAAGTATGCTTAGTGATTAGTGTTAAACTTACTGATTTTTAAGTGTTAGTCCATAGTGTTAAAGATGTCTGTCTTTTCAAGTATTACATTTTAGGTAATAATTTGAGAAATTATTAAACAGTGTCCAAAAATTATAAAGAAAAAACATTATTACAATTGACTAACATCTTTATTAAAAAAGGCATCAATTTAGTTTTTTTTATTTTTTGGACACTGTTTTGTAGTTTTTATATTACATTCTTGTTAAAAGGATTCTACTTTGGTAAAAAAAATGTGCCTTTGGTTTAATTTAAAATGTTTAATTTGGTAGGCCATATGAATAAAAATAAAATGTAAATTTTGTTGATTAAATTAAAAAAATACATTTTTCATTAATTTTAAAGTTCTATGAAATAACAAAAAATAAATAGCTTACCCCCCTGCTCATCCAACATGACGAGGGTTTTCATCCCCACCTCATGGCTCTACAAATATTACAACGGGTTAGGTTATCTCCAAATTAGGGAATTTATCACAGGGCATTTAATTGTAATATCAGTCCAAAAAACTCAAAAAAAACAACCTCCGTTGAAACTCACACCAAGAAAAAAATTAAGATGTTAGCTTAGTTTCGTAAATCTGTTCACATTTGCGTGAGAATTCCAGAAAATATGTGTATTTAGATGAACAAAAATAGATGAGATTAAAAAAGTAATTCCTGCTTTATAAAAAATTATTATAAATTATTTTTTTCTAAAATCAAAAGAAACTTCAAAAAGATATTTTTTGGCTTCATAAAAGAAAAAAATTATTTTGCATTTCGTACTGAAGTATCGCTGTAGAAGGGATACAAAATCAGACTATTACTCTAATTAAAATTACGTTTTTAGATAGAGTACTGGCAACAACAAAAAAAACAGGTTATCAAACGCTGTTGATTCTTTGAGCATTACATTGTATTTAATATTTCTTTACTTAATCCAATAAATTGCTAACAGGTAGCGTTTTTAAAAACATCAGAAGTGGGATCTTTTTTTTTTTTCGTACAAGTAAATTAATAGCACATATGAGCCAGAATTTAAAAAGGGAACTAATTTAAATCTAGTGTAATCTATGGAATTTTCTGCTTAAAGTGAGAGATTCTGGTTACAGGGTTCTCTGTCCTTAAAAAGCACAATATAAAAGCGATTGGTTCATCATAAAGTTTTGACATGGTCATGGCTCGTATGTGCAAATATTAATTTAATTTTACGAAAAAAACAATTACCCTTATGGTGTTTTTAACTTAAAAAAGATAAATAAATAATAAATTCTTCGAAACGTCGCCTCAATTTGAGTAAGGGTATAATAATTGTTTCCCTTACTACAAAATTAGAAAGTCAGAAACGATATTTTTTTTCCAAAATTTCATTATGTCATAATAATAAAAGTATCAAAATGAAATACACTAAACTCAAATGCATCAATATAATTTTGAATAAAATTAATCAAATGGTAATTATTTTTACCTTCATAAATCACATTTCTTTTGTGAAATTCAGTAGCAAATATGTATAGTAAGAACATATTAACGCCTGGGGGTGCACCCTTAACTTGCGCAGATGCCATATTACATAGCAATTATTAGGGAATTATAAAAACTTCATATTAAACACCTTCACCTCAAAAACAATTAAGAATCGAATCTTACCGCCTTGATGACTGAGTAACTCCAAAGTTTTACCCCCCGCATCGGTACTCTATAAAACGACATACTTAGGAACATTCAACAAGCATCACATAAGCAAATGCTACAAGAAACAACAAGGTACTACTTTTATATTTTAGAACAAGAGTAAAATGTTATTTCTAGAGTGCCTTGATTTTGACAGATATTGTCGCTTTATAGAGTGACGCCATGCATTTAATCTTTGTCATTAATGTAATTGTAATGGAGCGTATTCGTGCAAAAATTGGTTGGGTTAACCTAGGAGATATGTCAAACCACCCGTCGTTTTAAATACTAACTGACATTACTTATGAATTTTATCTTTTTAATAATTATAACGTTAATATACCAAAAAACAACAAACTGTCGGTTTAAAACATTCAATGTACCATCTAAAAGGTTTGTATTACATTTAGAAGGTGTTTTACAACTTTAATTCTTCATAATTAGGTAAAAAAGAGCATAATGACTCATTTACAAAGGTACTTTTGATGCAAAATCCGTGCATGCGGATTTTTTTAAACATTCACGGATTTTTTTTTGTAAATGAGTCTTAATTTCCTTTTTTACCTAAATTATAAAGAATTAAAGATGTAAAACACTCTCTAAATGTTATACAAACCTATTAGATGGTACGTAGAATGTTTTAAACCGGCAGTTTGTTGTTTTTTTAGTATATTAGCTCTATATTTGATAAAAATATAAAATTCAGAAGTAATGTCAACATCTGAAACGACGGGTGGTATGACAGATCTCCTAGGATACCCCAACCAATTTTTGTACGAATACGCTCCATTGTTGTCACTTTGCAAATTATGTTGATGACAGAATCTGTATGACAGAGATGGAATGATGTATGACGCCACTCTATAAAGCGACAATATCTGTCAATTTGACGTCAAGGCACTCTAGTTATTTCGACCTTTTTTTTAACTAAGGGCTGGTCATAACATTTTTGTCGTACTTTGTTATGCATTAAAATCTACATTGTTCATTAAAAGATTTTAAAAACCTGTGTAAAGACACATAGAGAAAAGCTACCACAAAAAATACAACACGAAAAACTACGAACAAACTATTAAAAGCAAAGCTATGTTTGTTAGCATGCAATTAGTGTTGTAAAATAATAGACAAATCTATTTCAACCCCATGTAAAACCAATCAATTTTCACTTAACTGGATTTACATTGGTGATTTCCTACCTGGTCAAAATAGATAAGTCTATTATCAATTTTATGATTATTTGATGAATTTGAATAGGGTAAAATGGTAAAGGTAGGTATTTCGTTGTTACAATAATAGTAGGTAAGTAAATTATGAAATAGGGTTGTAGAATAAAAATGATTTAAAAATAGTTTTTGGTAAATCAATAATCAAGACTATTAGAATATTAAAAGCTAATTTCAGGTTGACGAACTTATTTTAATTTTTTATAATATAGGCCAAGATAGTTGGTAAAAAACATAGCAATTCTTAGAAAAAATATACAACAGTCATATTTTTTATGTGTTCGAACACCTATTCAGGAAGATAAATCCACAAAATGCACACAAATAAATTTTTAGGTAGGGCTCCCTAAATGGCCACCAAAGAGTATATTTAATGACTTTGAATTTACACCAAACTTTGCAAATAGATGCAAAACAAGGCTCTAAAAATTTAAATATTAAAATAAAAGTGTCTATACCTCCCCCTATAAAAAGGATTTCGTTATTAAATAGTATGGAGTATATTTTTTTAAAGTCTTATTTTGCATCTGTTTACCAAGTTTGGTGCTTATCTAACATTGAATATTAGGTACTCTTCGGGGCCATTTAGGAGGCGAAGGAATATTTTTAGAGCAATAATTTTTGCAGAAACTTTTTTAAAATATTATTTAACACCTATTTGTAAAATTTGGTGCAGATCCATCGTGATCTAATGTTGCAAATTAAGGGGTGTCTTTTGGGGGGCCTTCACGGCAATCCTAAACTCTCATTGGTGTGCATTTTCCTTTCTGAATAGACATAAAACAATCTGGCTGTATATTTTATGCAAGAATTGCTATGTCTTTTTAATAACTATCTTGGACTATTCAAGATTCAAAATGACATAAGTTTTCTCTTGAGAGACCTCTTTTACAGGAACACACTGCTAGGCACCGACATAGATAGAAGCCGACATCGCTAGAAACTGTAAATAGGCAGGAGCCGACATAAGTCACGGGTCGACAAAAGATGAAATTCTAAACAAGCCGGCAACGTAGCACGTTCTAACCACGTGTACAGCTTTTGAACGCTAGGTGTCGTGCGTATAGATATGTATTAAAGGTAGCATTCTTCTTTAAATAAAATTGTTGAGAAAAACAGCCTCATTTGTTTAAAATGTTTGCAAACTTTACCATAACCTACCTAACCTAGAACTGTCCTCTTTACAAGAATGTCCACCAAAGATTTTGTGAGAAATTGCAACGTTGCCGGCTTGTTTCGAATTTCATCATTTGTCGGCCCGTGCTATTGTCTATCTATTTACAGTTTCTAGCGATGTCGGTTTCTATCTATGTCGGTGTGTAATGATGTTCCCTTTTACAGCAAGTAGAAAGAATTAAAAAGTAAAACGATAAGATGAAAAAGAGGTGAAATGGGAATGTTGACTCACCTCCTTGGTCATCTAGAGCGACCAAGGTTCTGATTCCTGCTTCCTTGCTCTAGCAGCACAAAACAAGTGTAACAATGTATTTAGTTAAGTAAGTAAGTAAGATTAACATGTAGAAAGTTAGTTGCAGTAGATGGAAGAGTACAATTTTTTTTTAAAACAAAAACATGAGAGGAGTAACATAATAAATATTAACCATAAAATGAACAATTGTGACCGTTTGTGCCAACGTATTTCAAAGAACTAATTTAAGAAATTTACGGCAGCTCATTGGTATATTTGACATGGACAAATAAGAAACTTTAATGTCAATTTAATTGATATAATAAGCTGCGGTACAATTTTTAAATTAATTCTTAAATTATATTTCAAATTGATTTATTACTTTTAAGAAGATAAAATTATAATACTATAGACCAGGTTCGAGTAAGGGCGTCCAAGGATATGTCTCACACCACCCGCCGTTCAAGAGGCTAAATGGATGCCCTACACGCAGCTTCTTGCTAGCTTCTAAAAGATAGCTTCTTCGCTGCTATTGGTTGTTAAAAGAAGCCAAGGTAGACGCCGAAATGAAGTCAAATATAGTTTGATTTCTTTGAGCTTCTTATGCTTTTACAATGCGAGCGCATTCTGTCATTGCGGTAGGTTTTTTTTTATTATATGACTTGTATTTGCTGGAGCGTGTATTGTGTATTCAAAGTATTTACGGTATAGTCCGCTAACATTACTGACAAACAGCATCTATTTTATACGTTTATTAAATTTAACGTTAATATACCAAAAAACAACACCCAGCTGCTTTAAAACATTTAATGTACCAGCTAAAAGGTTTGTATAACATTTACGTGTTTTAAGTACATTAATTTTAGATAATTGAATAAAAGCATAATAAATCATTTACAAAGGAAGTTTTATACATGTGTAAAATAATCTGCATTGTATTTTATGCCCACACTTTGCATGAAAAGATCCTTTCTGAAAGAGTCATTATGCACTTTACCTGATTATGTAAAATTAAAGATGTAAAACACTGTAATGTAAATGTTATAAAAACCTTTTAGCTGGTACATTAAATGTTCTAAAGCAGGTGGTTGTTGTTTTTTTGGTATATTAGCGTTATATTTGATAAAAGTATGAAGGTATTGACGGTGTGTCAGTTAGCATTTTGAACGACCGACGGGTTGTATGACACATATCCTTGGAAACCCCAACCAATTTGTGTTTAAATATGGTTCATTTTAACTAAGTATACCATAACTTCTGTTTATTTTTAGCATTTTTATTTCTACAGTTATACATTAATAAAAGTGGGTTGTATAAAATATTATAAATCAGTGCTATATTTGGTATTGTTGTTCACGCAATGAACCATTCTAACTGTTAGACCCAAAGAAGCTTTAAAAAAGATTAAACGTGAAGATTCTACGAAACCTCCTCTCATATTTTTAACATCAATTACTTAAATAGTTTATACAGGATGTCTCAAAATAAATTATTTTTTATTAAAATTTTGGTTTAAATTTTAACACCAAAATTAGCTTGCCATCCTGTATATTACACTGTTCCCTAAAAAAATATCTTTTAAGATGTGTTACCCATTGACATAACATTTCCATTTAAAATTGGTAGAATATTGCAAATATTTTTGTTTTACATTCAAATTCACTGTAAACTCAAAAGAAACTTGATAATAATATTTGTTTACATGTTCGACGTCCTACTAAAACGTTTTATCGTACAATTTTGTATTTTTTACCCAAAAATGCCAAATTAAATACATTGTAATTGTAAAATACTTTTTAACTCAATGAAACTTAAGGCAAATACCATGGCAAAGTATACTGGTATGCTCAATTCTGAAACAAAATTCATTCATTTTTGCGCATGACGTCATGTGGCTATTGCCCAAAGCGGAAATCTAGTCTCCTAGTTTAAACTTGCTGTTGTTTTTACGTTTATACGCGGTTTTAGATATAGTCACCTATTCCAAACTTGTTCTTAATTTGACGTTTCTACTGAAAGACAGTGGGACAGCAACCTCATGACGTCAAACACGTCAAGTAGACCAAAAATGCCAGAGAACATACCGATTACCACTTTACTTAATTTGGCTAATAATGCACAGTTATACCCGCGCCATTCTTAATTCAGAAAGCGTAAATTATAATTTAGAAAGGACAACAACTAACTGGTTTAAAAACTGCAGTTTCGACTTAAACAAAATTAAAAGTAAGAAACTACAGGGTGTCCAAAAAATGGTGCATAAACGCGATGGTACGCTCTTGGGGCATTCTTAGGCTTCCCTAGAAAATTGTCAAAAAAAAATCTATTATATATTATATTCATCGAGAAAAATGGGAAAAAAGTTGCATAAATTCGGCAACACAGTCTAGGAAAATACATCTAAAAATCCCATCTATGAGTCTTGATCATACACTTTTGCATTAGATTTTATTGACGTTGTCAGCTTCATTTCATGAAAATTTTGTAAAATTAAATTGATTATAAGAATGTAATTCGACCATTTAAAAAATAAACAAATGGTGGAATGGTTTAAGAAAGACTGTAGCTTTGTATTAAACTATTTTTTTTTGTTAATATGTGCTGTTATACTCAAGATATAAGCGTTTAAAGTTTCCCACTTTGGGGCAACATATCTTCGAGGGTATATGGATTGATTTTTTTTAACAATTTTCTGGGGATCCCTAGACATGTCCCAACAACGTACCATCGAGTTTATGCGCCATTTTTTGGACATCCTGTATACTTAAAAAAAATACAAGCTGCTATTATTCTTAATTGAAGCTTTCACGAACTACACCTAAATTAAATAAAAATGTTAAGCCAATGAAATTCCACCTAGTCACATAAAATTAGAATATGTTATGGTAGAGTCTTGTATTGAAAGATAGACAGCATTGATTAAATATTGATAGGTTCTGCTAGTGTGTGTGCGTGCGTGCGTGTGTGAGACGTACAGTTAGTAGATTTCTGCTGATTTGTATTTACAATATAAATATGGATGGACACAGCACAAAACACAGCCACACTCGCAGCTCTACCACTACCACAACATAGATTAGAGAGAATTTAGTCCAAGCTTTGTTCCATCACGAAGGGTGCCGAATATTTTAAATCCGTTTACAATTCGTCACCTTTGATTGTTTGATAGATCAGAATCATAAATAAAAGATTATTAATCCCATTTCTACAATAGCTTTGTTCGTACAGGACACAATTAAGGACCCTTGAAGATGTATACATAGGTATGGCCAACTTTGACACTTATGACGGTTAGATCAAATTGCATGGCTTACTAGAATAAAAAGACAATGAAAAAATATTGTCTTTTTGATCTAAGAAGCCATGCAATTTGATCTAACTGTCATAAGTGTCAAAGTTGGCCATACCTGAGTATATTCCAGGGGTCTTAGACACAATCCCAGTTCCAAACTGTTATAGAAATGTCATAAGAAGACCAACAAAATGAGACAGTTTGATTGCTTTTACCTATTTTTTTTTTTTGACATTTGGTGCTTTCTCGACATCTGAGATCACGAATCCATTTGCGTTTGGATTCGATATCGGCCAATAATAACGTCTCTGTAAGTCACGGAGAAATCACAGCGTCGGTTTGATTGGCCGATATTGAATCCAAACGCGAATGGATTCGTCATCTCAGTTGTCGAGAAAGCACCTATTGATTGATTGTTATGTATTTGTTTTGATGAAATTGAAAATTGACAGTTATTGTCGCCTTATAGAGTGGCGCCATGCATAATTTTTTCTCTGTCATACAGATTATGTCCTCAACGTTATAGCCAAAGTGACAACAATTACAACTTACAATCACAATTGATGGCATAATCTGTATGACAGAGAAGGAATGATGCATGGCGCCACTCTATAAGACGACAATAACTGTCAATTATTCCAGGCACTCTAGATGAAATGAGTAGAAGATAATAAGGGATGCAGACAAACACGAACGAAATTCTGTGCAGGATTTTTACACCTGAGGACAGTTTGAAATTGGGACTTAAGGAAAATTTGCTCTTCTCAGTTCATCTGTATCAGAGGACCTTGATTATGACAGAAATTGTCGCTTTATAGAGTGGCGCCATGCATCATTCCATCTCTGTTAAACATATATTGTCATCAATTATTGTCACTCTACTAATTATCTTGATGACAGAATCTGTATGACAGAGATGGAATGATGCATGGCGCCACTCTATAGAGCAACAATATCTGTCAAAATCATCGTGGCACTATAATCTATATTAAAGTGCCTTGAAGTTAAATTGACAGATATTGTCGCTTTATAGAGTGGCGCCATCCATCATTCCATCTCTGTCATACAGATTCTGTCATCAATTGTGATTATAAGTTGTAACTGTTGTCACTTCGCTAATTCTGTGGATGACAGAATCTGTATGACAAAGATGGAATGATGCATGTCGCTACTCTATAGAGCAACAATATCTGTCAAAATCATCGTGGCACTGTAATCTGTATTAAAGTGCCTTGAAGTTAAATTGACAGATATTGTCGCTTTATAGAGTGGCGCCATTCATCATTCCATCTCTGTCATACAGATTCTGTCATCAATTGTGATTGTTAGTTGTAACTGTTGTCACTTCGCTAATTCTGTGGATGACAGAATCTGTATGACAAAGGTGGAATGATGCATGTCGCTACTCTATAGAGCAACAATATCTGTCAAAATCATCGTGGCACTATAATCTGTATATGAGCATGCGCAGAAAATCTATGTAACCCAAAATTGTACTGCGCATTCTAATGAAATTCGTAAACCCTTTGTGATTTCACTGATTTCTGCTGGAACAATTATCATTATCTCTTTTAAAAAAGTCCGAAAAAACAATAATCACCGTCTTCTATCAGTAAAATTGTTTTTGTTTAAAAAAGATAATGTAATATAGAAATTAAATGTAAGCGCACATCATTTTGGTATGAATATTAAAAACGAAAAGCACCTAAGAGAAGGGTCATACTAGCATTTAATAGGTTGGGTCGCCAATTTAAATTAAAAGTGGACAGTTGTTTACCACAAACTGCCAACTTATCAAGAAGGTTTTGGTATTAACAATAATCAAATCTGGAAAATGAAAAAAATACATATCCTGCTACCAAATGCTTAGATACCCCCTATTTTCGTAAAAAATTGTTAGTTAACCGTTGCCCGGCATTTTATAACATCTCAATAATAATTGCAATATTTTAGGAAGAAAGTGCAAACATGCAATACATTTAACAAATATAATACAGATAGACAGGTTTGAAATCTCCACAAAATTATTTTGTTTTATAAAAATTAATAGTTGGTTATGATAACCGAAAGGGGGCACTGTGTTAAAACTAGAGAGGAAACTAATTTTCTTCTTTCTAAACAAATAAATAACTAATATGGTTACTTTTTAAAACACAGCGGTTTTTTATTAGAAATTTAAACATTTTACCCGTTGTCATCAAATAAATTACAAAAACGTAATGAATATGATTTTAGTTCATTTTTAACATTATTTCAAAGTCAATTATCATTTTATAATGTTTTGGTAACATTTGTAGGTAGCTAAACCAAAATTAATAATGCTCCCTTTCAATAATCATATTTCTCACATAAAAAACTGTGAAAACCAAATTAATTCCGGCATTGTGTAGATTTCAGAGAAAAATAGACACAGCTAGATAGAAAATTAAATTAAGACCGTTGACCGATGAATATCGATTTTCCATCCAACTTTGACAACAACAAACATACATTTTTTATTTAAAGTACAGCTATATCTCAGAATGCAGTTTCGAGCATATACGTTTTTATGAGATTTTTTTATAGCTTCGACACCAAAAACAAGGCATTTATTTTTATTATAGAAAAGGGTAGGTATTTTAAACTTTGTAAAAATATAAAATATGAAAATTACCTCTTCGCAGAGAGCCAGCATCCGCCTGGTGCTTTCAAGGGACTGAAAAAAAAATATATATTTGTAAAAAATTACACAACAATTTAAAGAAATTATCCCAAAAAAAGTGGTAGTTAGTAGGATAATTTTTTATTATTATTAATCAGGATGTTTTCTAATGTCGTAGAAAAAATTCAGGGGATTTCTGGAGGGTGCTTTTAGGAACCGTTTTTACCCCAATTATGTTTTATTTCAATTTAACTACAAAAAGGCCAAGATAAGTCGATTATCTTTTGAAAGGGGACATGTAAGTGATATATTTTTTGTAGGTAATTGGGGTAAAAACTATTCGTAAAACTACCCTTATCGAATATATCCAAAAGGGTTGGAGATAGGAAAATGGGGTATCAAATAAAAGTAAATAAAAAAGTATTTTTGATCAAATTTTAGATGAAAATGTTTTTTAAGCATCTTAATTATACGTTGTTTAAATTTCATGCAACAATATCAGCCATAAAAAGCGTAATGATTTTTTTTTAAAACTGCTGCAACTGGCAAAAAGTTGTAGATTTCGGACTTTTAACAAATATTCTCATTTTTAGGAGAAT
Source organism: Cartodere bifasciata (assembly GCA_963920755.1). Lineage (NCBI taxonomy): Eukaryota > Metazoa > Arthropoda > Insecta > Coleoptera > Latridiidae > Cartodere > Cartodere bifasciata. The sequence goes on from OY987197.1 coordinate 15,303,334, forward strand.
TTAAAAATATAAAAAAAATATAGGGTGTTTTATTTAAAACTACAAATGGGTTAGGTCAGCGAGTGGGTTAGATCAGTGAGCGGGTTGGATTTTTTATAAAATGACAACATTTAATTGGATACTCCTCGCAGTAATCGGAGAATAATAAATTGAAAAAAAAGAATAATTTTTTAATATTATTTAAAAAAATCTGCGAAGAGGCCAAACTATTTACACTTCAATAAACAAAAAAATAATTTTTTTTCGCGAAGAGCATAAATAGGTATCAATTCTGACACTGACGTTTATGATTTAATTTGGCTGAAGAAAGGTGCTTTTGTTTTGATTTTTTTTGCAAAGCCACCTTGACCGATCCATGACTTTCGGGACTTAGAACTTTTTTATTACTAAAAATCTTTCTTTTGGCCTTTGTCTTAGAAACTTAATAGAAAAAAAATACAAAAAATACTTATTGATACAGAATTTAATTTTCTTCCATTTTTATAACCTCATTATTTTTTGTAAATTGAAAAATAACGAAGATACGGATTTTTTTTTAATTGGGGGGCTTATGTGGGGTCGGACAAAAAAAACTTTTTATTACTTTTTGTGAAGAATTGGAAGGGCTTGTATATATTACCAAAAAAAAATTTTTATACATTTTATAATAACCGAAATATAAATTTTTTTTCAGTTGGGGGGCCCTGGAGCCCCCTTTGTCATTATCTGATTTTTCTCAAAAACAATCCCAACCAAGATTTTAATAGGAACGATTTTTCCTGAAAATTTGAACATGATTAGGGTTTTCGTTCTTAAGTTATCGTGTTTACAAAAAACGTGACAGAGTTCAGACAGACGGACAGACGGATTTTTTAAAAGTTGTTCAAAATTCGATGAAACGCACGAATCTGCAAGAATTTTTGCCCTACGATGATTTTTTACGATTTTAGACTTTTCAAAACAATCACAATATACTCCTCGTTTTTGACTTTGTCTGCGAGGAGTATAATAAAGAAGTGGAAGTGTATAGTCAAACATTACTAAAAATTAAAATTTGGTTTATTATTACAAACAATCCTGCAAAAACCCTGTACAGCCCACCAAGAATCACCACTATAAACACATTATCCAAAATTTTACAAGAAATAAAGAAATGATTCTAGTATTACAATACATCAAAAAGGTCCTATAACATTATTTTTAAGAAAATTGATCATTTCGGAAACAAAGCGAAAAGAATAATTTTTTTAATAAGGGGGCCAAATCTGACAAATGTTTAAATGAATTTTTTTTGTCCGGGAATCACCCTCTGAATTTTTATGAGGGAACCCTCTATAAGTAAAAACCCACTTTAAGAAAGAATTGTTGCAATAATTCTACTATAAAAAAATGCCCTTATGCGCGATTGCACTAACAATTTTGGGTGTAACATAAACTTACTTTAAGTCACACTTAACTGTGAGAAACACAGTTTTTACGAAAGGAGGAAACGTCTTATCTAACAAATTCTTTTTATGCTTATTTTTGAAAAATATTTTTTAAACCTATGATTATTATATACTTGGTTCAGAATATGTTTGTAGACTGTTCATTTTAAAGAATACACCTACGAAAATGTTCCTAAAACTCTTATTATCTTTTTTTGTATCAATATTTTGAGCTCGATTTTAAGCAGGAAAATTTCATCAGTGTGTTAATTATTCCGGACCAAATAATACTTACTTCATCTGTGACCTGCCCAGATTTCATTTGAAGCTCCTGCAACTCGGTCCTGGGGGCCCCATTCTCAGCTGGAGGAACGGCGGCCGGCATCTTGCTTCTATAACCAAAAAAAAAAACTATATCCCTCTTTCTTTATTCTCTTCTTTTAATTAACACAAATCCTCAACTATTTTTAGCAATTAATCAATTAAGTTTTAAGAGCTTCAAAGGGTGCAAATAACTCCATAACCAACCGTTAAAGTGTCTTTTGAAGAAGCTCTAGGTACTTGACTCCACGGTGCAATAAAACATTACATTGTTCTGCATCGAAGTCAGCTTTGAAACAAAAATCAATAACTTTGTCCGCGCTTTGTACTAACGCAGGGCGCGTTCCCTGTAATTTTTTAAATTATGGGCTAAAGTACGCTGTAAAACCAAATGACAACATTACTCATGCATTTAAAATTAGCAATTACAACTCTTTCTTTCATTACAACATAAAACAGGCCACTTAACCAGCTTCCTTTCCTTTAAATAATTACCAATACGCGGCTATTCATTACAGATAAATGCACATACCTTTGGTTTAATGTGTTACTTCTTGAAAATAATGTAGGGATTATCCACAGAAAGGTCGGGTAGCTTTGAAGTAGCAAGAAAATGCACAATAAATACTTCTGTTGCTAGGAAAACTCACATAACATTAAAAAAATAGGAAATTTGACGTTAGTAGGTGGTGGAGCTGTCACAAGAGTGAGGTTAAGGCGCATGCGTGCTTCCGGTTTGCGCAGCGTTGTCATGCGCATGCGTGTATATTTACCAGTGGCGTAACAGGGAGCCTTTAATTTCTAAATTCAACTTGAACTTGTTAAATTTTTGTATATTAGAAATAATTTGTATAGAATAAGTACTCTTTGTAGTAAAAAAGAATACATCATTTAACAAGAACGTTTTTTAGTAATAATTTATTTTTAAATATACTATCTTATGGTAACATTTAATGTTTTAACGGCTGCAGTTTCAATTCTTTTATGAATGGCACTTGCTTCTCTTTGTGTTAACGTTTTTTCCATATGCCTGTAGATAATCCTGTACGAGTGACTAAGTTTTCCAGATTTAGGATGCTTAAACTTATCAAACAAGCTAACTTGCTCTACAATATCGCCTCCAACGTTTCGAACCAAATCATAAAAATCATTAGAGTTGTATTCCTTGTCCTCAGGCAACCAAAACGATATATCGTTCTTACATTGCGGATACTGGCTTATAGGTTTGTAGATTATGTTCTTGTTCAAGTCGGTGTTTTTAAATTGGTTTAGAAAACCGCTATCAGTGGACCAAAACAAGCGTATATCTGGGATTTTAAAAAGGCACATTGCTAAACGCTCTAATCCAAGACCAAACGCCCAGCCCACTCTGTTATCAACGCCTGAATTCGTGATTATTGGCTGTCGCATTATGCCGCAACCAAGCACCTCCATCCAGTCGTTCTCATAAAAAATCTCAAGCTCCCACGACGGTAAAGTAAACGGAAACACCGTGTCCACCCACCTGTACCTCACTTCCGGTCCAAAAAGTTCCTTAGCCAGTCCTTCTAAAGTGTTTTTCAGCTCAAGCTCCAGTAGTTTTACAGCGTCCAGCGAGTGGCACGCCTGTTTTTCCTGGGCGTCTAGACCGTTTGTGTTGTTTCCGGTTTCAAACAATTCCAAAGCCGGCTCGTTTTTGAATAGTTGTTCCTTTGTGCGGAGTCGTACGCCGTCCATTTGGTGGAAGATTGGGTAGTGTGTCTTGTCGATTTCATCGCGTCTGTAAACCTCGCCGCAATATAGGAAATTATCCAGACCTGAACGTATTAGTTCGGCTTGATGTGCGGTCATGTGCGCCCTTAGTAAATACTCCCTGTTTAAGTAGTAACAGTCGGTTTTCGAGCGTGAAACGTGGTCTTTTGGTATTAGTAAACTGTCGAAATTTTGTTCTACGCTCACAACGGGGCTCAAATTGTCATGCATAGAAAAGTCCGGGTTACTACGTCCATGCAGAAAAATTTTGTAAAAATAATTCAAAATTCTCAATTTGATAATCCCTAGAGGGTGTTGCTTATTGTTGTGTAAGTTCCTGCCAATTCGTGATACTATTTTAGGAGTTATATTCGTAAAATCATCTTTAATGTAGCTTTTATCCAGTAAATTAAAAGTTTGCTCAGTATCAAAGTTCGCATTTGGAGAAGTGCTTAAACAACGAATGATTTCTTTAGATGTGGGGTAAATAATTGTTTGCAACTTGCGTAGCTTCAACATTTTATACGCTTGGTTTGTAAAACTTGTACTAGATTACTTTAAAAACATTTTTAAAGCAAAAATATTCTTACATTAATAACACCGTAACCTCACTTTCTGAAAGTTCGACCGAAGTAGTTCATTTGCAACAAATTTGGTTTACCGTCCGGTTGTACATTTTTTTTACGGTTACCGGTGATGTAAATCAACCTTTAGTCACGGAATTTTTAATTTCCCCCCTCCACTCCACCATCATTTCAAATTTTTTGAAGGATTATTTTTTCGATTGTGTGAGCACTTCAAAAGATTTTTTTGTTAAACCAATAACGTTAATTACGGTTACGTTTAATTAATAATTAATTTTGTAAGATGACTAGTGAAGAAAGTAAAGATTTGGAAATATCACCGGAAACGCTGGAACAAGCAGAACAATACAAAAATGAAGCAAACGATTTCTTCAAAAGTGAGTTGATTTTTAACTTAACATTATGCTGTTATACTCCATTTAGCGTAATTAATGATTCATTTCGATAATTACGCTGATTAGAAATAGGTATTTTAATTGCTACGTTTATATTTTGTTGGAAAAAAGGATTTTCTCAAACATAACCTATAAATATACATTTTTCAGAACAAGACTACATTAACGCTATCGAATTATATTCAAAAGCAATAGAACTGAATCCCACGGTAGCGATATATTATGGAAACCGCAGTTTTGCTCATCTCAAGACAGAATCATTCGGATACGCTTTATCAGATGCAACTAAAGCCATCGAGTTGGATAAAAACTACATCAAAGGTTATTATCGAAGAGCAGCCTCACAAATGTCTTTAGGAAAATTTAAGGAAGCTTTAAAGGAGTTTGATATCGTTGTAAAGTTTCGGCCGAATGACAAAGATGCAAGAGCCAAGTTTAATGAATGTAACAAGATTGTGCGGAAAATTGCCTTTGAAAAAGCAATATCAGTCGATGATAAGAAGAATATTGCCGATATTATCAATTTGGATGATATGAGTAAGTTACAACTACATGTCATAGTAGATTTAAGTACATTTTTGGAAAATAAGCGCTTTAAATGATGTTTGTTTAATTTTGGTTATTTGTTTAGGAATAAAAAGTTAAGAATTGTTTTTTTAGCAATTGAAAACGAATACAAGGGACCTCAATTAGATAATGGAAAAGTAACGCTTGATTTTATGAAAGAATTAATGGAATTATACAAGAATCAAGGCAAAGTGCATCGAAAATGTGCCTACAAGGTAACAATTTGAAGTTTTTTTAATTCTATTATGAGTGTACAAAACGCATGAATATCTTTTTTTATTCCAGATTCTGTTGGATATTAAAACGTACTTTATGGATCAACCGTCACTGATTGATGTCCCAATCGCGGATGAAAATAAATTCACAGTTTGTGGCGATATACACGGGCAATTTTACGACCTAATGAATATTTTTGAAATTAATGGCTTGCCATCCGAAACAAATCCATATCTATTTAACGGTGATTTTGTGGATCGAGGTTCCTTTTCTGTTGAATGTATTTTCACGCTTTTTGGCTTTAAACTTTTGTTCCCCAATCATTTCTTTATGTCGAGAGGTGAGTAACACAAAAATTAAAAATTTTAAATTGAGCATTGAAGGGATGTTTGTGAATTTATTTTTTGTAAGGTAATCATGAAAGTGCAACAATGAATCAAATGTATGGCTTTGATGGAGAAGTTAAATCAAAATATAGTAATCAAATGGCTGAATTATTTACTGAAGTATACAATTGGCTTCCATTGGCGCATTGCCTAAACAAGAAGGTTATTGTAAGTATGCTTAAAAAATACAATTGCAATTTTAAAGTATCATATTTCTTTTATTAAAAAATAAAAAACACATTGATTTTAATTCATGATTCTACTGTTTTTTTTTAAATTTTTTAAACCCATTTTAAACCGATTTGAACTTTAAGCTGTCTTTAATTCATTGCCCCATCAGGTATTTTTCCTTTAAAAAAAAATTGGGATAATATGCCATATTTGTACAAAAATTGGTTGGGGTATTCAAGTATTTTTGCCATACCACCCGTCGCTTAAGATGCTAACTGACATTACATTGTCATCATTCATTTTATACTTTTATCAAACATAAAGCTAGTATACCAAAAAACAACAAACTGCCACTTTAAATCATTCAATGTACCAGCTAAAATGTTTATGCCGTATGTCCCGCAAAAAAAGCGCACGAGCTTATAAGGAGTTGTCTAAGGAGATTTTTAGCCTCCTTTTACATGTATTTACAAAAATGTGTGACTTCCGGTTTAAGCGGATGCTTAGAAAACTCCTAAAATTTCAATTCTGTAGAAACTATACGTCGAACGTTATAAGCTCGTGCGCATTTTGAGGGACACACGGTATAATATTTACGGATTGTTTTACATCTTCAGTTTTACATAGTTAGGTAAAAAAGTGCATAATAACTCATTAACAACGGAACTTCCATAGATGTGTAAAGCAGTTCGCATTTTGTTTTAAGCAAGGATTTTGCATTGAATGTTACTTTGTAAAAAAATAATAATAAATGTTCTTTATTAGTTTAAAAACCCTAAACTAAATGGCCATCGACCTTCAGCCTGCACTTTTTGCCTAATTATCGAAAACTCGTGACGATGTAAAAGATTCGGTAAATGTTATACAAGGTGTACCAGAATGATTTACACAATAATAATGAAACTAAAAATATGACAAATATTCTAGGAAACCCCAACCAATCTTTGTTCGCATATTGTCCATTCATTTTAAATTTAAAGAATGATTTTTAGCATTGAACTACTGGTCGCTAATTTATTCAATATTATTTTGATTAATATAAAACAAAGATTGTCTCCAAACCACACTTTATTTAGAAAAATCTGAATACATATTTCGACAGCTAAGTTGTCGTCTTCAGAAGAAGATACAATACTTTGTTTTATATTAAACATTCGGCACAGAAATCATCAAATATTCATTTATTATTTTGATTATTGAATTTCGTTCGTTCTAAAAAATGAAAATGTCAAATTATTGCAACATCCTTTCTTGTTTTACCCAGGTAATGCACGGTGGTCTATTCTCAAGAGACGATGTCACCCTGGACGAAATCCGTAAAATCGACAGGAATAGACAGCCCCCAGAAGATGGTCCAATGTGTGAACTATTGTGGTCCGACCCGCAACCCCAACCAGGTCGCTCTCCTAGTAAACGAGGAGTAGGTTGTCAGTTTGGACCCGATGTCACTGAAACGTTCCTTAAACTTAATAAGCTGGAGTATGTGATCCGGAGTCATGAGGTTAAGAATGATGGATACGAGGTGGCTCATGATGGAAAATGTATAACTGTGTTTTCTGCTCCTAACTATTGGTGAGTTTTAAAAGTTTTCAGTAGTAATAGTACGTGTGCTCTATGAATTTTCGATTATTAAATGAATGAGTGCTTGTTGCATAGTAATGTCCCGCAAAAGTAAGGTTGTTTAATTATTCAATAAAAATAACTTTTAAGTTTTAAGGGACATTACGTATTCAACAAGCACGAGTTCTTTTAAAATTAAAAATTTATCAAGAGCACAAGGGCCATTTGACACGATTATTTTATTTATAAATACAACTTACCCAAAAAATTTAATTTAAACACTGAATACGACTAACCAATAAAACAGTTTTTAACAAAATTAACAAAAAATTATAACTTTGACTTCTATCCAGGTAAATTAATTCGCTGTCAGTGCTTGACAACGGGATATTTCAGCTCAGGTTGTTGCCAACGGGTGATTTCCAATATAATTGCAGTAAAATGCTTCAAATTTTGACATAAATCTAATTTGACATATAAATGAAATAATCACAGAAATTGTATTTGATATTTTGGGTATGACAAACAGGGGTTTCATTTTTGCAAAATAGTTATGTAAATACGGTTGTCATGTGCTTAATAGGTAGGGGAGACTTACTAATAGTGATCACCTTACTGACAGTACAAAAAAAAATAATAAAAATAGTAGATTTCGTATCAAGTGTTATTGTTTACATTTCTTAAAATTAAGAATTAAAGCCATTGCAAATGTTGTTAGTTTGTGTTAGTTTTTACGTCAAAAAGTTTGCTAAAAAGCGCGTTGAAGCTAAAACCGTGAGTTGTTTTTGGAGTATTTTTATAATTTAAGACAGTATTTAGTTTAGCAGAGGTACGATTTGAATTTAACACAACCGTTTATTGAATATTACAACATGTATCTTCATTTCTACTTCTAAAATGCTTTTTCTTCAAGTCGAAATTTTGTTCTTCTAAAAAGTACGATATTGTTTGATTTGGGGGTCGTAGAAAAAGTATTGTTCGCAACACGTTTTATAAACGTCTTTATTTACTCGCTTATAAAACCCTCGCTTGCGCTCCTGTTTTAACAAACTCGTTTATATAACTTGATACGAAAACTACTATAACGATGCAAGTCAAGTAACATAAATAGGGAGTATTGTTAGATTTTCTGTTATTTTCAGAGCATTTGAAAATCGGTATTTGCTTAAAAGTGCTGAACAAAAGAAATGTCATGTTTATAATAATAAAACTTAAAGAACTTTTATTTTTTCAGTGATACAATGCGAAATAAAGGTGCTTTCATCACCCTAAAAGGAAAGGATATGAAACCTAATTTTACTACCTATGTGGCTGTGGTAAGTATTTTTTAGTTTAAGGAGAGAGCTCTGCCAAAAAATATTTTGAAAATTTAATTTGAATTGGTAGCTGACCAAAATTTAAGCGAATTTTCCAAAAATTATTGTTCTAACTTGTCCAATTTGTAAAATATGGACTCTCGAATATTTAAAATGTGATATTAACACCCTTATATTAGATAAACGTTTTTTAACAATTCTGTAGAAAAAACTAAAAGCCTCTGCAAGTACAAACCCACTAATTGCTTTAACATTTGGCAATTTTTTCAAGAAACTTAAAAATTATTTTTTATTTATTCATATTTTGGAAATGGGGCATACTTTCATATCCTATTTTTAAGGTGGTCAGATGTGCAAAATTTTATGGCTCTAATAACTCTTAAACGATCTTAAATTTTGACTTAGATATGGATTTTTGTTAAAATAAACCCCATAAATTTTGTTTTAGCCTCACCCCAACGTAAAACCAATGGCATACGCAAATTCCTTAATGAGTATGATGTGCTAGTACCTGCCTTTTTAGTAATGTAGTTACTTATTAGTTAAAATGTTAATAATCATTAATTTAAATTTGAATTAAGGAATGATAATAGACTACTTAAATAATATTTCTTACACTACCTAGTAAATAAAAACCAATATCTGATTTATGATTATATTTAAATAATATTTCATTTCCTACGATTGGAGATATTTTTTAGTGGTTTTCCTCTGCATTTTTTTATACATGTCTTACGTGCTTTTTTATTTATCAAGTTGTATTTTATCACTTTTATTATTGAATTTTTTTCTCATTGCTTCCTTTTTTTATTGTAAGTTATAAAGTCAGTTGTTTTGTTGTTTTTGTATTATCGAAAAAATAAATTTATGATCTGGATGTGTAATTTTTTCATTTGGGATTGTTTTCTCCTGCAGTCCTGCCACTAAAAAAAAACAAATAAAACAATTGTTTTAATTTTGTTTTAAGTGAAGTTTTGGATTATTACCAAAGAGTGGATTCTTCGCAGAAAAGTGTTAAATAATTATATTCCGTTTGGTCGGACTTTTTTCTAAAATCGTTGATATTCATCGTTTCGTAACTATTCAAGACTTTTATATTTTGTCTGTAACAAAATTTTTTATACAATAATTTAAGATCAACGCAAAATTTTATACAAAAGTGAACCTCATTTAGGGCACTTGACCCATTGTTTTTGGAAAGAATCAAATAATAAATAAGTAAAAAGCACCCCTGAAGTTTAAAAAAATTCATATTTTGATCCATATTAATTTTATAAAGAAATATTTTGCATCAAATTAAAGACACTATTTTTATCTATAAAACTTAATTTTACCCCCACCCAACAAATTTTTACTATTTTTAATAAAAATGCGCATTCTTCTTGCAAATAACAATGCATTGGATTATTACTGCAAAGTGTATTTCCTAAAATGTTTACTTTTATAAAAAAAAACACCCAAGATAATCAACCTTTGCAAAGATTATCATCTAACCCACTCTTATTATACTCTTCGCAGTCAAAGTCGAAGAGTATTGCATTTGGTCGGACCTTCTCTTCTCTGAAATCGTTAATATGCATCCCAAAACAAAAATTTGCAGATTCGTGCGTTTCATGACTTTTTAAGATATTTATTTTTTGTCCGTAGCGAAAATTGTTATCACGATAACTGAAGAACGGTTTATTCAATTTACTTGATATTTGGTACAAAAATCAATCTCGTTTGGGGGAAGAAACCTATTGTTTTTGAAAAAAATCAAATAATAAATAGAGCGTAAAACACACCCCCAAAGTTGAAAAAAATCATAGTTATCAATTTTACAAAACAAAATATTCTTAAAACAATGAAAGATTGCATTTTTTCCTATAAAAAAGCCTCTAGTAATTTTTTAGTATCCCCACCCGTTTATACAAAAAAAATAAGTTTTACGTTTTTCTAATTAAATAAAAAATGCATATTTTTTATCATATACTGCGAAGAGTATCATATAGAATGTGCAACAATTATATAACAATAAAAAAAATAATCATAAAAAAGACCTATCTGCGAAGTGTAACTTTTTAAATGATCTATCCCACTCACTGACTAACCCATTTATTGATCTAACCCATTTCTAGTTATATTCTTCGATTACCCTCAATGTTAAAAAAAATATTTCATTTAATATAAATTATAAAGGAAGGATTTGGGTATTTTGTATAAAAAAATCACACATAATTATGAAATTAAAGGCTGTATTTTTCTCTATTGTAACTCCACTCATCTAGAAAAAAATCAGTGTAAGTTGAAAAGATAATTTTTAAATAAATAAATTTAGCAAACTTGTGATTTTACTATCCTAAATCCTAAAAAACTAACAAACAAACAGAAAACTAAAGTCCTAAGATAGACCTTCTAATAAAGTGCATTTAATTATAATTAAAAGATTCCTATCAATCCATCCAACACTTATCCATCCATCTATCTGGCTCTATCTTGGCTATTTAGATAGGTACACATAATTGTGACCGTGACGCCAGTTCTGTTTCGCCGTTAATGCTGAATCAGATCATGAAAGTGTGTCACGGACAAGCAGCAGGCGTCGCGGCGCAGGTCCCTCAGTGTCAGATAGCTTGTATATGAGCACCAGGAAAACAGCCTCCCGAATACGCCCGATAACCTGCTTAGTAAGCACGACTTACAACGGAGCGTCCGCATGGTTGCCGGTTTGTGCGGGAGTTCTTTGGGTGTGGGGATGAATATGGATGCGACCACATTTGGACTAGATTCTTGATTTTAACCCTTATATAAAATATGAAAGCATATTTACCGTCCATATAAAGAATATAAAAAAAAACTTCGATTTTTGTAATTTTATTCCATGTTAGTGTTCACTTTTACATCCTCCTGGTAAGTTTTAATGTGTAAAAGTTTACGAACATCAAAAAATATCTGTTCAATTTTCTGTAAAATTTATTTAAAAGGATTTTTTCTTAAAATGTCAAAAAAACATCACTTTAGGGTATAGTCCGTAAGTCATTTTGGTAAACCAAAGTGACAGTTTTAACAATCATTTTCTATGACAACGAATTGTGTAACAAGTCGTTTTCTGTCACTTTGGTTTACCAAAATGACTTACGGACCATACCCTTAGTGACGGATATGACGAGCATAAAGTATCACTTTTCTGAACTAGTGAACTGTAACATAGAGTTTTTATTTTTAATGCCGGCGGCAGTAAAAGTACTCCCACATAGCTTTTTTTAGGCCTAAATTTGGTCACTTTTCATAGCTTTAGGTGCAAACTATTAGGGAAGGAGTGCAAATATGCAGCTGCTAATTTTTTAATAGAAAGAAGTTATCAAAAGTAAGCACTGGACTAAACCTCAAAAGGAATTGAAATCATGCAGCAACTCGAAAACCGAATTTTGGTCGATTATATATGGAATAGGCCTTATTTAAGTTTTAAAAAGTTAGTCAAAATAATTTTTTCTTAGCTTTTTTACTAGTAAAACTTTTGTAAATGTAATTATTTTAGAAACGGGAAAAAGAATTTACTACTGACCTTACTACACCTTTTGTAGATTTAATTTAGAATTTACCATTTTAATTTTACAAACCATAACCATCAATTAAATTTCAGAAAACATTAAATTAATTTCAAAAAGAACCAATTAAATTTTGGAAAAATTGTATTGTGGTAATTGTTTTTTTTTCTAAAATTAAATTAACGGTTTTTTTAATTACATTTTGTTAAAAATTTAATTAAGCGTTTAATATTTCTGAAATTAAAATCATTTTGAATTAAATCTATTCTAGTAAAGGTGCAATTAACTTAAAAAAGGGCCAAAAAACAGGGAAATTTGTTTATCAGAATAACTAAGAATTCCAAAACAATTTTTCTAATTAACTTGAAAAATTATCCAAAATGCATAATGTGTATGCGCCACAGCACCTGACATCTCCAAATAAATCCGGCAACAATGCGCGTCACAGCCTGCTGTCTGTCAGGCGCTGCGTACCTCGATCCAAAGCAGCGACTCCTTAGGAAAAACCAGTGAAGGTGCAAGCCCCAAAACCAGACCTGTGAGGAAGTTACAGCCCTATGTAGTGTGTGCCATCCCTGTGTTTGTGCCGTGCAAGTGCCCCCTTGCTAAAATAACAACAGTGTTTGTGTGTACTAAGTCCCATGTTCACGGGCAGCCTGAGGGTAGAAATATGGGAGGCGCAGGGATTGCGGCAGACGGATTGCTCCAGACGTCTAAACATGGCGTTTGGGAAGGCGGATGACCAGCTGATGGACCCCTATGTCACTATTGGTAAGCTAAAAGGGGCGACAAATTCCCACAATTACAATTAAAGTCGTAAAGTCTAAGCTTACACACCCTTCGGGGTTAATGCCATCTACATTTTCTATTGAATATCGGGAATGTTGGATAAGAAATGTCAATATAGATCGTCTTTTCCAGGATAGGGAAATGGGACGCTTAACCATCCTTAGGTTTTTTTTTGAGGAATTTTCTATTTTAAGGTTATTTATAAACATGCAGGTAAACAAATAGCGACCCTCGCAAATTCGGGCGCAAATTCCAAGGAATAATCGCCTTAACTCTGAATGGTCTTGATGAATGTAAAAATAAATTTTAATAGGTAGCATTTTCTTGGAATTAATGTGGAGGAAGTTCCTATTTTTATGTGGGATAGGACTAATTGGTATATGAAAATGAACGTCGATCAATTTGTTTATTTAAAAGCAAAATTTTCGAGCCGAACTAAATTATTTTCTCTAGTTCGTATTTTTGATCCGATAAATACTCGTATAAAATAAATATTTAATAATCGGGGCATTTAATAATTTGTGAATGCTTGCATTTTTTATTTTTCCAAAACAACCAAAGTTCTTAATGTTTTTCTGTAAGCCTAAGTTTACTTACATTTGACTTTTATAGACCCAAATGGGGCAAAATGGGCCTTAATTTCTTACTTTAAATGATTCTTAGATAAAAGTTTATCAACTGGGCATACCTTTTATTAAAAGTTTATAATAAAAAATTGGAGAAACCTTGTGCAATATAATGTTTTAATTTACATTGCTACTTTTAGGAGACATAAGCCAATGGCACCATATACAATTAAAACTTCTAAATATATTACCGAGTATATTACTCATTTTTGAAATAGATGGCACCATTATAGCTATGTCTCAGATTAGTTCTAAGGGTGGGATATGCCTTAGCATTTTTTAAACATTGAACAATAGAAATTTACTGTAGAACGTCAAGAGAAGCTAAAGTGGTAGCGCCATCTATTGTAAAGAGGAAGCACTAAAAGTATGTAAATTAGTTTTAACGACAACAACTAGAGGGCGTGTCATTTTTAGTTCATATAACTGATTCTAAATATAAATAAATAAGTAAATGACTACTTTTTTAATTTTAAATGATAAATGCTTGTATTTTAGACGTAGATGATCTTCACGTGGCCCGCACCACTACCAAACCCAAGACAGTAAACCCAGTATGGAACGAGAACTTTGAAAACGCGGTAGAGGGCGCTAAGCAACTTACATTCACAGTGTTTCACGATGCAACAATCCCGCCTGATGTCTTCGTCGCCAATTATTGCATACAGTTTGATGATCTCCTACAACGGGAAGCGGCCGAAGAGGCTGACTTCTGGGTCAACCTGGAACCTAGGGGAAGGTTACGAGTTCGGATAGATCTTAAGGCTTCCAGTGGTAAGTATTAGCACCTTACAACAACGTACCATACAGGCGGTACGCCAACTCTGGGACCCTGTATAAGTCATTGATTCAAATTAGTTACTTCATAAAGTTCTGGCAGTGTTATGGTTCATATGTGCACCTATCAATTTGACTGTTACAATAAAATGATCCCACTTCTGATTTTTAAAAAAACTCTGCCTGTTAGCAATGCCAGCAAAAAAATATTAAGACCTTTATACCGGGTGTCCGCGTTTAGTTTGCTTTTTTTGATATGGCAAATAGCTGGGAAAAAACCAAAACATTCGGTATAAAATGTCATTTGAAAAAGTGCCCCCGAAAATAATGGCCTTTAAGGGCTTTAAGCAGGTAGACTTAAAACACTTAAGGGCGATTTATAGAACGTTACTTTCACTTTACTTCCTTTTTACTTCGGCGTAACTTTACAGAAAATCAAATAAAATACATGGGAATGTATTAGCAAATTTATACTTCACTTTAGCGCTACTTTGCTGATTCATTTTACAGCTAAATACAATACAGTCGAAAGCCGAGCTTGGCCGATCATGCGCAAAATTTGCAAAAATGAGATATTCACCCTTATTGTCAAGGGTGGTCATTACGGAATAGTCCGAGAAAATCTTACATTTGGTCAAGAAATGTGCGCATATTAGCATTTTGTGCTAGAGCCCCCCAAAGAGCCCCCTTCACTTGGAATACTAGATCATGGAGGATTTACACCAAATTTTGGAAATAGACACTAAACAAGGTTCTAAAATGATTTTCGTAAACATTTTTTTCGTAAAAAAATTTCTTCACCCCCCAAGAGGCCCCAAAATGAGTAATATTTATCACGTTGGATTTACACCAAATTTTGAAAATAGGTTCATACAAAGGTTCTAAAAAACATTCTTGAAAAAAAATTTCTGTAAAAAAATTTCTTCGCCCCCTATGAAAAATAGCCCCCAGAAGGGGCAACAATTTTTTTTTCAGAAATATATTTCAAAAATGGTTTTTAGAACCTAATTTTGCATCTGTTTGTAAAATTTGGTGTAAATTGAACGTGGTAAATATTACTCATTTTGGGGCCATTTAGGGGGTGAAGGAATTTTTTGGAAGAATTTTTTTCATGAATATCATTTTAGAACCTTATTTGGTGTCTATTTGCCAAATTTGGTGCAGATCCACCATGATGTAGTATTACGAATTAAAGGGGGCTCTTTAGGGGGCTCTAGCACAAAACGCTAATATGCGCATGAGTGCGCACATGGTAATTATGATTCTAGATATAAAATACTACACTTTTCCACAAAAATTGTGCTGCCCGAAAAATTTCTGAAAAATAAGGGTTTTTTGTAAGATTTTCTCGGACTAGAATATCGCTTCGTACGAAACCTGTTATAGTAGGTTTCGTACGAAGCGATATTCCGTAATTACCGCCCAGGTGTAAATAGTCAGAAGTCGCGAGTTCAGACACATGCGCATAACTGTTCCCAATTTCACGTAACTTTACAATTTATAAAACTAGAAATGGGTTAGGTCAGTGAGCCAGTTAGAGTTTTTTTATAAAATGCCGACATTAAATAGGATACTCCTCGCAGTAATCAGAAAACAGAAAAATTCAAATGAATAATAATTTTTTAAAATTACAAAAAAAAATCTGCGAAGAGGTTATACTATTAACTTTTCTTCTGACACTGACGTTTGGGATTTAATTTGGCTTTAAAAAGGTGCTTTTGTTTTAATTTTTTTTTGCAAAGCCACCTTGACCGAACCTAGACTTACGTGACTTAGAGCTTTTTCATCACTAAAAACATTTTTTTTGACCTTTTTTGTCTTAAAAACTTCACAAAAAAAAAACAAAAAATATATTTTAATACAGAATTTAATTTCCTTTCATTTTTATGACTTAAGTTTTTTTTTTTAATTGAAAAATAACGAAGATACGGCTTTTTTTTTAATTGGGGGCTTATGTGGGGTCGGACAAAAAAAACTTAAAAATACTTTTAGTAGAGAATTAAAAGGGCTTTAAAGTTACCAGAAAAAAAATTCTGTAATTTTTATGAAAACTGAAATATGAATTTTTTCTCACTTGGGGGGTGCCGCAGCCCCCCTTATTATTTTCCGATTTCTTTCAAAAACAATAGGGATCTAGATTTTAATGAGAACGATTTTTCCTGAAAATTTGAACTTGATGGGATCTTTGGTACTCAAGTTAGAGTGTCTACAAAAAACGTGACAGACGGACAGACGGACAGACGGACGGACGGACGGACGGACGGACGGACGGACGGACGGACGGATTTTTTGAAAGTTGTTCAAAATTCGATGAAACGCACGAATCTGCAAGAATTTTTGCTCTACGACGATTTTTGACGATTTTAGAATTTTCAAGACAATCACAATATACTCCTCGTTTTTGACTTTGTCTGCGAGGAGTATAATAAGCAAATTTGATAAGTTACGCGGAAGTCAAGTTACGCCGAAGTAAAGTAAAAGTTACGTTCTATAAATAACGCTTTTAACTGTAAATATTTACCAAAACCCATTTTGAAATTTGGGGCTTTTTTTAAAATGGGTTTAAACTGACCGTTTTTATTACGTTTCTTCATTGTACAAATTTTATGATGGTTAGACAAATCATTTGATAAATATCTACGATTACGTGTTTTTAGTCAACCTGCTCTAAGGCCATTATTTCTGAAGGGGGCACTTTTTAAAAAAACTGTTTTTTATCGATGTGTTGAATTTTTTTCAGTTATTTGCCATATCAAAAAAAAATACACTAAACGCGGACACCCTGTAGATTGGATGAATTGCACAAATTAAGAAAAGGCAGTGCAACCGGGCAATAATCTTTGATTATTCCCCTCCTGCCATATACTGTAATCTGAGATGTCATATTTAACGATTTAGGGTGGATATTTTTAAAAAAGCCTAGCTAACCTGAAAATATTCACCCTACATCTTAATTATTTAGCAGCTAGCTTTTTAAAAACATTTTTAAAACATTCAAAAAGGTTCTTGTTTAATAAAAACTGACTCGTGAAATAATCTTGACATATACCCCTTGTGAAAACAATTTAATCTTCAATTTGGGGGTAGCTTTATTTTTTTGTAAGATTTTTCTTTTTGGCTACCAAGAAAAATTTGACAAAAAAAAAGCTACCCCCAAATTATTCGATTAAATTGTATGCACGTGGGATATAACCTATGATTATTATTTATTAATTTAAATATTTTTTTTAGAATATGGAGGAGCAAAACCAAGAGAATTCAAGGAGCGCCAAGGCTTTAACAGGCGACGTGGTGCTATGCGCAGACGCGTACATCAAGTTAACGGCCATAAATTCATGGCTACCTTCCTAAGACAACCTACTTTTTGTTCTCATTGTAAAGAATTCATTTGGTAAGTTTTCGTTTTTTTAATTTTTCTGCTAAAAAAATTTGAAATTACAGTAAAGTTTTGTTTTAGTAAAAAAACATAACGTTAATGTTTGCTCAATGATTTCATTTTCTCTTTGATTATTATATCATTGGTTAAATAATATAAAAGAAGAAGAATCTTTTTTTTCTTATTAATAATTCGCTACAAAATTAAGTTATTTAGTAAAATAATAGCTTAAATTAGAGTATGTTTGTGTAGCACATTATTTGGGTGGCACACGTGCATTAATCACAGTGGTAAGATTATTAGGTGAAAAACTTTTAAAAAAGTGGTCCAAAACAAAAATAAACCCTTATTAGGGAAAGTACAGCTTTGCAAAAAAAATTCCACAAATTTAAACAAAGCTGAACGTGAACCATATTGTTTATTAAAATCAGCGTGATGCTTTTGAACTACTTTTTTTTTTAACAAAATCCGCATATTTTTTACCTGATTTATCTTACCACAATGGCAGTAACTAACAATTTTGGGTATTTTGTTTTCAGGGGCTTGGGAAAACAAGGCTATCAGTGTCAAGGTATGATCATTGTGCTTTATTGTTGTTAACATATTTTGGTAATTTTAACCTACAAATTTTTCATAAAATTTTCGTTTTTTTTTTAATTTTGTAAAAAAATTAACCTTGGGTTTATCATAGGTTGTTTGGAACGCTAATTTTCTCAGTATTAAGCTATACAATATGTATAAGTAGTTTCTTTTTTTAAAAACTGCCTCGTTTTGCCAAATTTTTTTGATCCATTTTTACGTTGAAGCTTTTTCTATTTTTTTACCGGTTAAACTGTATTAATAATTTTTCTGAGGTTATGGT
Source organism: Cartodere bifasciata (assembly GCA_963920755.1). Taxonomy (NCBI): domain Eukaryota; kingdom Metazoa; phylum Arthropoda; class Insecta; order Coleoptera; family Latridiidae; genus Cartodere; species Cartodere bifasciata. The sequence continues at coordinate 15,321,944 of OY987197.1, forward strand.
TAACACTATGGTTAACATAAGGTCATAATATTTTTTTGAGTTTTGCATGATTTTGCTTCAACAAACATCACACGATTTTTTTGTATTATAAAAAAACCCCAAGAAAAGACCTAATTTTAAAATATTTGTTTTTAATTTGCAGCACCGTTGGCATGGCTCTTTGTACATAGCTTTTTATTATTTGTAAGTTTATTTGCCTTTTATTTTCTTATTTTTTAACTCATAACATTTTATTCTTTTACATATTTTCATTTGCTTAAAATTTGGTGGAGAGAAATAACAAAAAATAAAACCTGGTTAAAATAAATGTTTCTCCTAACATAAAGCGATGGTCCGTTGTTGGGGCATGCCTAGGAATCCCCAAAAAATTGTTAAAAAAAATCTCATATATCCTTGGAGATATGAGGCCCCATTTGCAAAACTTCAAACGTCTATTTCTTAAAAACAACAGGACATATTTACGAAAAAAATGACTAAATACAAAGGAACAATCTATTCAAAATTATTTAACAATTTGTTTATCTTTTAAATGGTCAAAGATGACAACAATGTCAATATGATCTTATACAAAAATGTATGCTTAAGAATCTAGATGAGTTTTAAAGATGTATTTTACAATTAGTGTTGCCAAACGTATGCAACTTTGTTCGCATTTTCCTCAATGAATATAACAGGTGGATTTTTTTTTAACATTTTTCTAGGGATCCCTGCAAATGCCCCAATAACGTACCATCGCGTTTATGCGACATTTTTTGGACACCCTGTATAAAGAAAACCTTGTTTTTTTTAAATTACAAAGTTACTTATTTATTTATTTCCAAAATCTTAAGGTGATTTAAAAGTGCATAAATTGGCTATTTTAAGTTTTGAAAGATTTTCAATTTTTGCATTTACTGGTAAAAATGATTATTTTTGTAAGAGCATAAAGTAGCACTTTTCTGAACTATATTATATTATAGAGTTCTTCTCTTACTGCCGGCGATAGTAAAAGTTACTTAATCGGCTTCAGTTTTATTTTGGCTCAATAGATTTACTTTTAAACCACCTCTTTATCCTAATGGCTGCCCTTCACGCAGCTTCTTGCTAGCTTCTAGAAGTTAGCTTCTTTGCTGCTATTGGAGGATTCAAATGTTTATATGCGCGCGCAGAAAAAGTTAAAATAAATCTAGCACGGCTTGATTTCTTTTAGTTTTCTATGCGCGCGCAAACCTCAAACATTTGAATCCTCCAGTAGCAGCGAAGAAGCTAGCTTCTAGAAGCTAGCAAGAAGCTGCGTGAAGGGCAGCCATTAACCCAGAAATATTATATGTTTAATTTTACAGTGTGCGCCTGCGTGGTTCACAAGCGCTGTCATCTGTCTGTGGTTACCAAATGCCCTGGGATGAAAGATGAGGTAAATTTCAGATGAAAGTCTGTTTGCAAAGTTATCTTAGGGCAAAAATCAACTGCTCGTCAAAATTTAGGAATATCAAGGTTTTCCAACTTTTGAAAAATTTTGGAAAGGCAATGATCTTTTAAAATAACAATAAAAAAATTATTTGTAGCTGGCTCTGATGCTGATCAAAACCCAAAGATCGAAACTAGTTAGCCCTTTTTAAGGAATTTTTTCAATATAATTGCCGAAATTACCGAAGACTTTTATTTTTTTATATTTTTCAAAAATTTTAATAACTGTTTATTTGGAATATTCAAAATATATTTTACAAAAATGGTTATCATAACTCGCTTTATTTCTAAATAAAGGGGCCCATCCATTTTTGTCAAATGAATTTTAGATAGCTAAATGCCCTAAGTTAACGTGAACGACTGTTTCGATATGCAATCCATTATTCTCAATTTTAGACATTGTTTTGCTTACAGTCTAGTCAACAAATAGCCAGGTTCAACGTAAACGTTCCTCATAGATTTGTGGTGCACAACTACAAAAGATTCACGTTCTGTGATCATTGCGGGTCGCTACTCTATGGTCTGATACGACAAGGCTTGCACTGCGAAGCTTGCAATTTAAATGTTCATAAAAGGTGCCAGAAGAATGTGGCGAATAATTGTGGTATTAATACTAAGCAGATGGCTGAGATACTTAATGCCATTGGTAAGTAAAAATTATTATTTTTATAATCAACGACCCACAAAAGTTCACATAGACTCTTAGCATGAAACGTTAAAAACATGACAGTCGAGAATGTTTCAACAATAAACAAAAAAAGAGTCGATATGAAATTTTATGGATCGAACGTTATGAGATATAAAAATGGACCATATTCCAATAAAAACTGGTTGGGTTTTCCAAGGGTATAAGTTGTACCACCCGTCAATTAAAATGCTTAATGATACAGCGTTGAAACTTTTTTATTTTTGTTAAACATTACGCTAATATACCAAAAAACGACAAGCAGCCGTTATAAAACATTCAGTGTAGCAACCATAGATATATACTGAATAAACTAGATTAATAACAAGATTTCAAAAATAAAGCCATAAATTTGACATTTTGGTGGGAAAAAACACAGAAAAATTACTTTTACGCCAATCAAAATTAGAATTTTGCCCACCAAAATGCCAAATTAAAGAAAATCTGTGAAAATTGAAGCGTTACTTTTTGGACAACCAAATGAGACAAGTTAGCAATCTAGGTTATTATAAATGTCAATGGTAGCAACTTAAAGGTGTGTATACAGCGTATACACCCTGTATAACATTTACGGAGTGTTAAACATAGTCAATTTTGGATAATTAGGTAAAAAAGTTCATAATGACTTATTTGTAAAGGGATTTTTAACGCAAAGTTCGTGCATAAAACAAAATGCGGATCATTTTACAAAGAAACTTCCATAGATGTTTCTTTGTAAATTAGTAATTATGCACTTTTTTACCTTATTTTTTAAAGCGCGGTATATTAGCGATATATTTAATACAAGGCCTTCTACGATAAGAAGCTTGCGTTCTGCTATAAGGCCTGCCACTACCGGATTTGACCTGATTCCAAAAAAGTACGTTTAGTGGCGCTCCCTCGCGGGATAACATTGTTATCAACCGTCAATACGAAATGTCAGATTATTTCATATGTCAGTTCAAAAAATACGCTTTTGTGCATTTATTTATAAAATCTATAAAGAAAAATGGTTTTAATACAACTGGAGTAATAATTATAGTTGGGGTAAGTACAAATAATAATATTAAACAAAAAGTTAATAATATTCATCTAAAATGCAGTTGCCCACAACAGCATTTTAGATAGAAAATAACAACCGAAACAACTTTTTTATTAAACATTCTTTTAAGAGTATGGTTTTTGGAAAATGGCTTAATTATTTAAAAATGCGACTAGAAAATACAATTTTAAGTGATTAAAGTTTATGTGGATGCGACAGGATCAATAATTGGTTTTCGTTAAGATTTGATTTAAGAAGTTTCTTTATTTAACTGTATTACATCAATCCGAAGTTACATATTATAGGTAAGTTTTATCAAAAAATGATAAATCATTAAAGAACTTAGCACGGTTTCATGGCCATCAACTTTTGCTCGCTAACTAACTGTGTACAAAAGACCTAACGGGCGAGTATCCACTTTCTTTGAGCACTGTTCAAAACTTTGATAATGATATTCAATTACTTTTATTAAAAAAAAAACTAACAACGCACTTGCTTATGTTCTTAAATGATCCACTATTAGTTGAATGTAAAGGTTTTGGTGGTTAAAAACCATCACCCAGACGTGCTGTTTGCGATCAGGTTTAAATAAACATATAAGATGTTCGTTTTATTAACAGTGTATATGCACGTTTTTCTCCTGAGAAGTACGTATTGTAAAACGGGGTGACTTTGACTAGAGCCGGCGTAAGATGCAGGGTGGGCTATCTGGTTTATTTTTTTTGAAATCTTTAAAGAATTTGTAAAGCTTAATTTATTATTTCAGATGTCTAAAAAAAACGTGAACAAAGTTTAAGAAGAAAAACGAGGCATACCAAGAATATTGGTTCAAATTTTTGGTCAACTTCGTCCTGCTGCAGACAAAGTTTTACGGTACCAAGCAAACCAGCGAATTCTCATTTTGGACCTTTTGCATTTTAAACAAGTATTTCGGTAATGACATACACACATTTATTCTAATAAATTTATTAACATATTTTTGTATGTATGTATATGTTTCTAAGCTTATACATATTTTTTCAGATGGTTTTAAAATAGCACCGCGCCCAGCGAAATATAAAGAAAGAAGGCTCTTGCAAAACTCAGAGTAGTGATTGGCTAATGGTGTCACAAATAATTTTCATTGGTCTTTAACTAAGAAACTTTACCATCATGGATGTAATGAATATGGCATTAATTTACCACATTTTATAATACCGTTTTGTTTTTTTAATAGGTATCTAATTTTGGGGAAACTCAATGGATTGACTTTTTTTTTGCAAAACATTTAGAAATAAATTTAAATCACTAATAAAAACTAAAATTGCGCCGCTAGTCCTTCCTTAATTTTTTATACCCTTCGCAAACTGTACCTCGCTTTTTATTAAATCTACAGAAAAAATCATTCTTATGATTATTTTTTTTTATTACAAAATTTTATTCTCTTTAATTTTTATAAGAATGATTTTTTTCTGTAGATTTAATAATAAGCGAGATATAGTTGGCAAAGAGTATACAAAATTCAGCAGGGACTTACTAGCGGCGCCATTTTAGTTTTTATTGGTGATTTAAATTTAATTCTGAACGTTTTACAAAAGTCAATCCATTGAGTTTCCCCAAAGTTAGAGATTTTAAGGTTTTTCATGCTACTTTGACGCCACTAATTTAAAAGTTTTTATAAATGATTGAATATTAAATTGATTACTCTTGATTATAGCAAAATATCCTGTACATATATTTTTGCAAGACTCATTACATTTATATTTAATCGTTCGTGTATGTATTTTTTCTAATTTCTTATTGAAAATTTGCTTCAAGTAAAATGTTTGAGAGCTTGCCTCCAACTTTTAAGTGCAGCAACCAAATTAAAGCTTACATGGTTAAATTTTAATTTAATTGTAAACATGATTAATGTTAATTGAGTGTATTTTTAAATAAAGCTATTTCTAGATTTAACACTTATTCATTATTTAATGCGTAGAAATTATTGCGTAAATATAAATAATAATAAATTATTTAATAAGAAAACAAAACCTTTAAGAGAGCAAATAAATTTTTTGAAAAAAAATATTAAAAAGTTATCTAAATCCTTATTTTGCATCTATTTAGAATAGTGTGTTGTAAATCCAACATTATTAAATATTGCTTTTGGGGGGCCATTTAGTGGTTTGACGAAAATTTGGCAAAAATCTTTTTAAAATCTTACTTGACAGTTTGGTGCAGATTCATGGTGATCTGTTACAAATTAAAGGGGGCCTTTTGGGGACTCTAACGCCACTATCCACCAAAAATTTTACAACTCGTTTATCTATCGTAGTTAGTTAGTCTGTAACAGTTACAAAAGGGGAAGATTTTCAAAAAAGGGTTCAATTCAATTTATTCAAGTCAAAAACGTTTATTTAGTAGTATAAACATTATATGATAAGCAGGAAATAATGGACCTTAGGGTCTGGAGAAACGCACCCCCACATAAAATAAAAAAAATATTTTTGTGTGGATAGGGTGTTTAAACATAATGAAACATACTTAAAAACTAATCAAAAAAAAAAAATAACAATAACTCTTAAAACTAAAATAACAATTCTAATATGTGAAAAAGATGGGTATTTTCTATATTTGTTCAGTGGTTGGTTGGTTGGCATTAACTTTTCTTCTTTAAATTGGCCAAGGAAAGGAGTCTTTCCAATTCTCATACCATTTGGAATCACGTTAGGCTATTGTATATTAAGAATTTAAGGTGGATTACCTAGAATTTGGGTGTTATACTAATAAAAAAAAAACAATTTTTATAAACTTACATTTTGATGGAACGCACTGTTTGTGGTTGTTAGGCTTGTTTTCTCAAAATGTGTCGTGTCGGTGTCGCATAAAGAGAGCGCATATTAGATCTAAGAGTGGTCGAAAAATTTGCCTTCTAATTGCAGACGCAGGACCTTATGAAACTAAAACCAAAATAAAAGGATTTTTTACGCTTAAAGAAATTAATCTAGCTTACATAAGGTACATGCACGTGTTGCGAATGTGTAGTTATTTGTAAATTTTTATAGATTATTCCTTAAGTAGGTGCATTTACTTACTTGATAAATATGGTAAAATAGTTCTATTCCTTTCCTTTTTAGTGCTTTTTTGGGACAACTTTTTTCCAGGCAAAGGAAATGATAAAAGAACTTCTATAAAATACATGCATTTATTGCTTTTTGTCATCCTGAAAGCCATCATTATTTCCAATTTGTTGGGTTGTTATTTGTTAAACCGTTTAGTTTTAATCAAGGTTTTAATACTTCCACTGATACAATCTGAAAAAAAATATTGTTTTTTTATTCCAACTACAAATTAAGTTATTGTATCGCACACAAACAAAATTGTTAAAAGATGCTTCTTTATTTTGTACTTGTTTAAACATAATTACTTGGGTATTTTGGTATTTAAAATTGGGGCCTTTACAGTTTTTACTTTTTCTACATTACTTTTAGGACTTACCTTATCTTCTATTAATTATCTAATTACTTTCATGCTGATGTCCAGGTTTTTTTTCTTGATTTTAATGGTTTTTAACAATTAAAACCAAAAAAATACTCGTTCACTTCTGGCGGTGTGTGGGTGCCTGCCCGGCGTGCGGCGCCTTGCAAGTAACGTGTATCACGGAGAACCGCTTCGCTTACGCTGCGGATGTTCACAATTCTCGCGGTAAATTCAAATATTTTGCAGCCCCCAAATAATATAAATTGACGTTTTTGACATAAGTTGTCGGTCGATCTGGTTAACATTCTCAAAATCAAGAATGTCATGGGTACGTTTAGTGGCGCCCGGCGGAATCACGAACCTCAATTAAAACACCAGTTAGTGGCAGGCCTTATAGCAGAACGCAAGCTTCTTATCGTAGAAGGCCTTGATTTAATATAATAAAAATATGAATAAAACGAAGTTATGTCATTAGCAATTCTTATATGACGGGTGGTACGACGCATATCCTTGGAAACGTCAACCAACTTAAGTTCGAATATTATAAAATGAATTAAAACCGAGATTAAAACTTTATTTTAAAATGTACATTGTTCGCCAAAAATAAATATTATTTAACATTATTCTGTTTTTGTGTAGGAGTTTCGCCCGAAACAAAAACACCGAAGAGACCTAAGTATATTTCCGGTTCAAGTGGAAACGGAAGTGGATCTGATAATGCTTCATCTTTGGAAGGTGTTGAAAATACCGACGAAACGTTGTCTAAAATGATGGATGAAAAATTGCAAAATAATGGTAAAAAAAAAAGATTTTGAAATTTAAAATAAACCGAAAAATTGCACGTTAACCTAACATTATTATTCTAATATTTTAAGAAACATTTCTGAAAAGCAATTCTTAATCCTAGGTGATAACATATTTTTTTTATACATTATTTAATTATTTGTTGCATTTATCAAGGCGTTAAGACGTGCGTTTCAAATTCACAAATTTTCGAATCTGTGCTCCTAGAAGCTCGTATAAGGCATCTCCGTGGAGCTCCCGCAAATTCTACTAAGTAGCACATCAACATGAGGGCCCCATCGTATATAAAAACTAAGCGTAGTTTTGAAAACTACAAAAATGGGGCTACAAACGTATTATGGTTTCATTTAAATCGGTGATTTCTTTGTACCGAAAGTCTGACTTCAAAAATCATTATACTATTTTTGATTTTTTTTTCGATTACGGATACATTTTTTAGTTTATATACATTACGTGGTCTATGCCAAACTATACTACCTACGTTTATTTACCATGTTTTTTTTAAGCTTGTAAATGATTAAAATTGCAACTTACGTTTTTCCCTAATATAGATGTGCTCGTTCAAAGTGTTAAATGTACAGAGAAAAACACCAAAAGTACTATTTTACCATATTTTTATTATTTCTTGCATCAGTACCACTTCTATGTATTACAAACATTATCCTACATATTTTTAATCATAGTTATTGATGTATTACTCCGTATTTTTACATATTTTGTTAAAATTTCGAAAATAACTGACATTCAGGAAGATGACTTTTTACGAACTTTTGAGAGCACAGAACATCATTTATGAATTTGAAACGCCCGTCTTAGTAAATATTTTCTTTTTGTTTAGGAGGAGAAGACACCGGAAATAGAGTGGCTCGTTCTAAGATTAGTTTACATGACTTCACCTTTATAAAAGTATTGGGCAAAGGCAGTTTCGGCAAAGTAATGTTAGCAGAGAAAAAAGACACGGAGGAAGTTTGTGCCATAAAAGTTCTCAAGAAAGATGTTATTATTCAAGATGATGATGTGGATTGTACCATGACAGAAAAACGCATTTTGGCATTGGCTGCCAAACATCCGTTTCTTACAGGTAAATAAAATACAAGTTTACTCATATTCTAACAAAAATTGGTTGGGGTTATAGGATATGTGTCATACCACCCGTCGTTTAAGATGCTAATTGCTAAGTGACATTCCTTCTCTATTTTAAATTTACTGACATAAAGTCATTACTTTCATGTTTTTGTCAAATATAACGCTAAAATATAAGACACCAAGAAGGTGCTTTAAAACATTCAATGTAACATCTAAAAGGTTTGTATAACACGAGGTATAACATTAAATTTAATTAGGTTTTTTTAGTTTGTATAACATTTACGGAGTGTTTTAAGTCGCCAAATCAAGATAATGTTGGGTAAAAAAAGGCATAGTGACTCATTCACGAAGAAAGTTCTATAAATGTGTAAAACATTCCGCATTTTGTTTTATGCACGGACTTTGCATTTAATGTTCTTTGCAAATGAGTCATTATGCACTTGTTTACTTAATTATTTAAATTTGACGATGTAAAACACTTTGTAAATGTTATAAAACCCTCTTACTTGGTACATTTCATGTTTTAAAGCGGTAGTTTGTTGTTTTTTAATATTAGGGTTATATTAATATAAATATAATATGACAGATAACTGTGGTATCCCCATTCAATTTTGGTTCTTGGTCTGTGGCGAAGTTTAGGTATTTTTATCTAGTTAATTGGAGTGAAGTTGAAAATCCGCGTAAAAAGTTACATTTTGAAGTTTTTAGATTTATTTAGTTTACAAATCTTGTAAGAAATCATACAAATCTTTTGAGATTTTGTGGTAATTTGTAAAAAATATTAAGAATATCATTTCACCATGTTATTTGTAAAAATTGTTTATTTTTGTGGTATTTAAAAGCATAAATTTAGTTAAACAATCCAAAACTTTATAAAATAATTGAAAAATTTAAACTTTAAAATAAAAAGGTATTATTGTGCAATAAAAAAAGTAAACCTCCCGAAATAAAATAAAAAAAAATTTAACAAAAGTATGTATTTCTTAAAACAATGTTTATAGCAAACTCAAAGAAATTTTTTTCGCACATCGTTTATTAAAGACATTCATTCGGTGCTATTCTCAGTTGTCAATAAAACGTTAGAAACATTTTTGTCAACCGAGTCGGGTTAGTTTAGGAAAGAAGTCATTTAATCTATCAAAGTGATGTAAATGATCTACCTACTATAAAATGTCAAAATAACAATTTATTATAGTAAATTTGCAAAAATTAAACGCTATTACCCATCTAAGTAAAATATTATTTAAATAAAACACATACAATGCAATAGAAACGGCATCCGCACTAAAAATCAACGTTTTTCTTGGCGGAAATAGTGTTAAAAAATGGGGTCGCAACCAAAACTGTAGAAACTCTTCGATAGCTAAGGAAAAGACGGAAAAGTACATCGATAACTATTCTGTAAAAGGCGTAAGTAAGTACAAGACTTTGCTAAAAGAATTATGATAAAAAATCGTTTGTAATTTTAGTGAACAAAAACATAACCTGACTAAACGAGAAACATTTTACGATTAAAATTGCATCCAAAAATAAGCTACATCTCCACAAAGGGCATAAGGTAAGTTTGTTTCTACAACAGCAACTAAAACTTTATTAAAAACATGAATTTTAGGTAACCAAATCCAAATATAAGCCCGATGTTAATTACTATTACCAACAAAAATTACAACTTAACTCTGTTTATATAATGAAACCAAGAAGGAAAGCCATTCTTTACATCGTGCAAAGTCTAACGGTAGTTATTTGTTTATCTTTTTTTTTCTAAAAACTATAAAAACATTCATTTTTAGATGATGCTAGGCCGATATTTGAGGGGTCTCAAAACTTATGTCTCTGTTAAACAACAACAACTTAAAACAATCTTAAAAAGTAAAATTTAAAAACTTGCGGCATGATAGACTGGGATCGGTTTTCTGCATTGTATTTTGAAAGTAGAAAGAACGTTGCTTGACTAATAGCTTTCTTTTTGTGTAGATTTAATGTGGAACGTTGAATTACTTACAGCAGTAATTCCTCTAAACCCTGAGTAAACTGAAATTGGAAGGCTTTCTTGGTTTTCTTGTAATGCATGAAAAAGCGTCGATGACATGTTATTATACAATAGTGTAGAATAAAAATGAACTTTTCTCCTATATGCTTCTTTATTTTAGTACAGAGTTCTTACATGTAAATTGTGGTCACCGGTATCAAAGGATAAAACGCATTCGTCTTCTGCTCAAGAGCAAGTCAACCAAGCCAAGTTAATAGCAATAAAATATATAAAAGAGCCTCTAAAAGCCATCAAACATAAAAAATCAAATACAACAAAGCTGACGAAACTTTGCAAATGGTAGTTTTTTATTGTAGTTTCCTACCACCTGCAAAAGAATCTTCAGATTTAGGAAGGAATATCCACCAAAATGCACACATTTGGGGCCCCTTCAATTCTAGCATAAGATGACGATGCATTTACATCAAGTTTTACAAATAAGTCCCAATTAATGTTTAAAAGAAATTTTCTGAAAAAAATGTTTTCTAAAAATTCTTTCACCCCCTAAATAACCCCCAAAGAGTCATGTTCAATCGTTTGATTTACATCAAACTTTGCAAATAGATGTAAAATAAGGTTCTAATAAACTTTTTTTTCTAACTTTTTTAATTTTTTAAGAACTTTATTTTACATTTATTTGCAAAGTTGGGAGTAAATCCAACAGGATTAAACATGAACCTTGTAGGGTCTTTAGGGGATAAAGAAAGACTTTTAAAGAACATTTTTTTTTAAATCTTTTTAAAACTTATATAACTTGAGTTAGATCCATCGTCACCTAACGTTAGTAAGGGGGCAAAATCGAACAAATGTTTATTATACAGTACGAGACAAAACATTGACCTTCAAAAGAGGGAATTTTGTTTTTTTAATATTTTTTTAACAAAAAAAAATACAATAGGGGTTTCTATTCATAGGGGTTTTGTAATCCAACGCGTTTGGATTCGATGTCGATGTCCTAGATGACATCTAATCAAATCGAAACGCGATTGGTAGTCCGAGAAAATCTTACAAAAAACCCTTATTTTTCAGAAATTTTTCGTGTAGCCCAATTTTTGTGGAAATGTGTAGTATTTTATATCTAGAATCATAATTACCATGTGCGCACTCATGCGCATATTAGCGTTTTGTGCTAGAGCCTCCCAAAGAGCCCCCTTTAATTCGTAATACTACATCATGGTGGATCTGCACCAAATTTAGTAAATAGACACCAAATAAGGTTCTAAAATGATATTCATGAAAAAAATTCTTCCGAAAAATTCCTTCACCCTCTAAATGGCCCCAAAATGAGTAATATTTATCACGTTCAATTTACACCAAATTTTACAAACAGATGCAAAATTAGGTTCTAAAAACCATTTTTAAAATAAATTTTTGAAAAAAAAATTGTTGCCCCTTCTGGGGACTATTTTTCATAGGGGGCGAAGAAATTTTTTTACAGAATTTTTTTTTCAAAAATGTTTTTTAGAACCTTTGTATAAACCTATTTTCAAAATTTGGTGTAAATCCAACGTGATAAATATTACTCATTTTGGGGCCACTTGGGGGGTGAAAGAATTTTTAGAAAACATTTTTTTCAGAAAATTTCTTTTAAACATTAATTGGGACTTATTTGTAAAACTTGATGTAAATGCATCGTCATCTTATGCTAGAATTGAAGGGGCCCCAAATGTGTGCATTTTGGTGGATATTCCTTCCTAAATCTGAAGATTCTTTTGCAGGTGGTAGGAAACTACAATAAAAAACTACCATTTGCAAAGTTTCGTCAGCTTTGTTGTATTTGATTTTTTATGTTTGATGGCTTTTAGAGGCTCTTTTATATATTTTATTGCTATTAACTTGGCTTGGTTGACTTGCTCTTGAGCAGAAGACGAATGCGTTTTATCCTTTGATACCGGTGACCACAATTTACATGTAAGAACTCTGTACTAAAATAAAGAAGCATATAGGAGAAAAGTTCATTTTTATTCTACACTATTGTATAATAACATGTCATCGACGCTTTTTCATGCATTACAAGAAAACCAAGAAAGCCTTCCAATTTCAGTTTACTCAGGGTTTAGAGGAATTACTGCTGTAAGTAATTCAACGTTCCACATTAAATCTACACAAAAAGAAAGCTATTAGTCAAGCAACGTTCTTTCTACTTTCAAAATACAATGCAGAAAACCGATCCCAGTCTATCATGCCGCAAGTTTTTAAATTTTACTTTTTAAGATTGTTTTAAGTTGTTGTTGTTTAACAGAGACATAAGTTTTGAGACCCCTCAAATATCGGCCTAGCATCATCTAAAAATGAATGTTTTTATAGTTTTTAGAAAAAAAAAGATAAACAAATAACTACCGTTAGACTTTGCACGATGTAAAGAATGGCTTTCCTTCTTGGTTTCATTATATAAACAGAGTTATAAGTTGTAATTTTTGTTGGTAATAGTAATTAACATCGGGCTTATATTTGGATTTGGTTACCTAAAATTCATGTTTTTAATAAAGTTTTAGTTGCTGTTGTAGAAACAAACTTACCTTATGCCCTTTGTGGAGATGTAGCTTATTTTTGGATGCAATTTTAATCGTAAAATGTTTCTCGTTTAGTCAGGTTATGTTTTTGTTCACTAAAATTACAAACGATTTTTTATCATAATTCTTTTAGCAAAGTCTTGTACTTACTTACGCCTTTTACAGAATAGTTATCGATGTACTTTTCCGTCTTTTCCTTAGCTATCGAAGAGTTTCTACAGTTTTGGTTGCGACCCCATTTTTTAACACTATTTCCGCCAAGAAAAACGTTGATTTTTAGTGCGGATGCCGTTTCTATTGCATTGTATGTGTTTTATTTAAATAATATTTTACTTAGATGGATAATAGCGTTTAATTTTTGCAAATTTACTATAATAAATTGTTATTTTGACATTTTATAGTAGGTAGATCATTTACATCACTTTGATAGATTAAATGACTTCTTTCCTAAACTAACCCGACTCGGTTGACAAAAATGTTTCTAACGTTTTATTGACAACTGAGAATAGCACCGATTAACGCACTCCAAATCGTTGATTAATAAACCCAATTAATGCATGGATACGAGCTCTTCTATGTTTAAAATTACTATCTATGTTTCTACATTACAAATGTTAAACTAGCTTTAATTACGGTTCAAGCAACAAAAACCAAAAGAAATTAAATATTTACTGTTGGAAAGAATGAGAAACAGATCCCTTTACCACATTTTAAGGAAATAACATTCATTTCTTTTTCACAATTAATAAAAATTCGGTGACAGTTCTTCTTCTTCTTCAACTTTAATAAATTTTTGAATGGCCGACGCTTTGTTTCTGTTAGTTGGTGAAATAACTGTTTTATTTAATAATGATCTACGATGTGCTTAAAAGCATTGTAACCAGTTCGTATGTTAAATGGCGATTAATAAGCTTACTTATTAACAAGCTCGCTGATCGCTCGCTTGTTAAAGCCGCTCGTTTATTAATCGCCTTTATAAACACACTTACTGGTTAAATATCTATTAATTGCTACTAAAACCATTAATGTTCGCTAGGTTTGTCCCCACAAATTTTTTGTAATATCGTTAAAAACACACACAGAAATATTATTATTTTATGAAACATAACCCCTTTGATCGGATGATTTAATAGATGGATAACATCTTTAACATGACAATACAATTCTTATTTTCCTTTCAGCACTACATTCGTGTTTCCAAACCAAAGACCGTCTCTTCTTCGTGATGGAGTACGTGAACGGCGGTGATTTGATGTTCCAAATACAGAGGGCGCGCAAGTTCGATGAAGCCCGCGCCAGATTCTACGCAGCTGAGGTTACATTGGCTCTACAGTTCCTGCACAAAAACGGTGTTGTTTATCGGGATTTAAAGTTAGATAACATACTGTTGGACAATGAGGGACATTGTAAGTTGGCTGACTTTGGAATGTGCAAAGAGGGGATTCTGGATGGGGTCACGACCACTACGTTTTGTGGTACTCCTGATTATATTGCTCCTGAGATTTTACAGGTAAACTATTAATTTTGTTTATTATGGCTTAATTATTTCACTTTCAGTAGTTAGCTAACAGTAACATTAACTTAAGACCTATTCGAGTGCTCTTGTTATTTATCCATTACGTCTATTACGTAATTATTACTTATCCATTACATCTATTATAAAATTATTATGTTGCATTATGTAATCATTAGATGGTAGAGTGCCTAGATGTCATATTGACAGATAATAATATCTGTCAGTATGACATCTAGGCACTCTATTACATGTTATTCCGTAATTATTACGTAGTCATTACGTGGTACTATCGTGGACATGAAATTTAAAACGATCAATTTTTGCATTGTAAATATGGTCAAAATAGTGGCTTAAACATCTCAAGTTTTATGCGAAGTGGACATTAACAAGAAACATTTCTCTGATGTTTTACAAAGATTAGAACCTTATTGTTATCCTAAAACAAAATTATTTAAAACAGAAAATATCTTCTATTTTTCTCGCTGGCATCACATTTTACATAATTTATTTTAATAAAATACACACATCAAAATAATCTAAGGGACAACATCATTTTCTCAAATTTTTTAATAGTGATTTGAAGTTTAGTTGTTTTTACAATTGCAGTATATTCTTGCAATGCCTCTGAATAATTACCAACCATTTTCAGCGAAAAAACTAAATTAATAAAGAAAAAATAAACAGGGATAACATCGCTTGAAATTTAGCTAATTTTAAAAAAAATTTAAACAACAGTTGTGAACAAGCAAAAATGTAATGCGATCTTTCAGTAGTTAGTATGCCCCCTTCTGCTGGTAATTACGGCTTAACATCTTCTTCGCATGCTTAGAATACGGTTGTCAATCATTTCTTGGTTCAATATGCTCCACTGCTCTAAAACGCACTAAGAGAGCAGCTCACTTTCCCCAATTGGTTTAATTTGTTAAGTAAGGCTTCCTTTGAGCATGCTTTATCGGATTTAAATCTGGTGACTGAGCTGGCCAATTCATAACTGCAATATTCTCTTTATTTTGATAGTCGCGAACCGACATGGCTGGATTGGGACGGTCGCTATCATGTGTTGGAATAAAATCGTGTCCAATATTATGTGTATATGGAACAACGACAGGGTCCTGAATGTTGTTAATGTATCCATTTGTATTAGAAAAGCCGTCCACCAAAACGCGCTCAGTTCTTCCGCCAAGAGAAATTTTACCTAAACCCATAATTGTGTTGTGTTATTCACAGACGGATCAGGGTTTGGTTTGTAATCAAATTCAAGACAAACTTGTGTTTGGAGACGGTATGAAAATAATGGTCGTTTGGAAACTGCACAGAAAGTCCATAGTTACCGATGGCACAATCATGGTTTTTGGTGGATTTTTTTTTGGCGGAAGAACTGAGCGCGTTTTGGTGGATGGCTTTTCTAATACAAACGGATACATTAACAACATTAAGGACCCTGTCGTTGTTCCATATACACATAATATTGGACACCATTTTATTTTAACACATGATAGCGCCTGTCCCAATCACGCCATGTTGATTCGCGACTATCGAAATAAAGAGAATATTGCAGTTATGAATTGGCCAGCTTAGTCACCAGATTTAAATCCGATAAAGCATGCTCAAAGGAAGCCTTACTTAACAAATTAAACCATTTGGGGAAAGTGAGCTGCTCTCTTAGTGCGTTTTAGAGCAGTGGAGCATATTGAACCAAGAATTGATTGACAACCGTATTCTAAGCATGCGAAGAAGATGTTAAGCCGTAATTACCAGCAGAAGGGGGCATACTAACTACTGAAAGATTGCATTACATTTTTGCTTGTTCACAATTGTTGTTTAAATTTTTTTTAAAATTAGCTAAATTTCAAGCGATGTTATCCCTGTTTATTTTTTCTTTATTAATTTAGTTTTTTCGCTGAAAATGATTGGTAATTATGCGGAGGCATTGCAAGAATATACTGCAATGGTAAAAACAACTAAACTTCAAATCACCATCAAAAAATTTAAGGAAAAGATGTTGTCCCCTAGATTATTTTGATGTGTGTACATTTAACGCATTACGTAATTCGGTAATTAATACTTCTTAGTATTACGTAATAATTACATGGATTACGTAATCATTACGTGGTATTACGTTACCATTACACATGGTATTACGTAATAATTACGTGGTATTTTTAATCATTACGTAATATTTACTAATGATTTGTACATTCATTATGTGGAGTTTCTTCTATCTATCTAATTTGTAAATCAAATAGTAAATACGCGTAATGACGTAATTATTACGTCTATTACATCCATTACGTAATAATTACTTATTAATTACGTCTATTACGTTGCATTACGTAACCATTCATGGTATTACGTAATTATTCTCTGGTACCTATGGCCTATTCCGTATTTACTATTACGTGATATTACGTATCTATTACTTGGTATTACGTGCTATTACGTAATAATTACTTGGTTTACGTACTCATTACGTGGCATTACGTCCCCGTTACACGTAATAACGTAATTAGATATTACGGAATCATTACGTAATAATTACATGGAATCTATTTCGCAAAATTACGTGGTATTTCGCAATCATTAGGTCCATTGCGGAATAATTACTCATGATTTGTAGATCTATTACGTGGAGTTTCTTACCCCTCGCATATTTCCATATTTCATGTTCGATTCTTAACCAGTTTTTATTTGTTTTTATCGTTGTTTTTTTATCCATGAAATTTAACACCCTTTTTTTATAGGAACTAGAGTACGGCGCAAGCGTAGACTGGTGGGCCCTTGGCGTCCTCATGTACGAGATGATGGCAGGACAGCCACCCTTTGAAGCAGACAACGAGGACGATCTCTTCGAGTCCATTCTCCATGACGACGTGCTGTACCCAGTGTGGCTTAGCAAGGAAGCAGTTAGTATCCTTAAGGGATTCATGGTGAAGAATCCAAGTCGTAGACTGGGCTGCGTGGCTGCGCATGGCACTGAGGCCGCCATTAGAGTGCATCCATTCTTTAAGGAGATTGATTGGACGGCGCTTGAGCAGAGGAAGGTTAAGCCGCCATTTAAACCTAAGATTGTAAGTTGTTCTAACGATTAATAGTGGATTTACGAACTTTTATTAAGAATCATTTAAAGTAAGAAATTTTAGGCAGTTTTTTTGTCCATTTAATTTGACAAATGACAGTGAGCAATGAAATGCCGTAAATTTCTTACTTTAAGTTATCCTTACCAAAAATGATTCTTAATAAGTGAGTCCACTATAAAACATTCTTTTAGATTTATTTAAATTTGGTACCTCGATAACACTCCTGAGGGATTAAATTACTTTTATTAATCCCTATAGGGACTAAAGCGCGCATTTTAATCTCTGTAAAAACAAACAATTTATATCTAAATACGGGCTGGTCAAAAAATAAAAATTAAATTCACCAAATCTATTTGTTATTTGCTTGTTAGTTTCGAATTTGCAAAAAATAGCGTATACAGGGTGTCCAAAAAATGGCGCATAAACGCCATGGTACGTTGTTGGGGCATGTCTAGGGAGCTTCAGAAAATTGTTAAAAAAAATCTATATCATATGTCCTTGGAGATATGATACCCCAAAGTGCGAAACTTTAAACGCTTCTCTCTTGAAAATAAGAGCACATATTAACGAAAGAAATGGCTAAATACGAAGGCACAATCTATCTTAAATTATTTTACCATTTTTTTATCTTTTAAATGATCAAATTACATTTTTATAACCAATCTAATTTTACAAAAATTTTATGAAGTGAAGCTGACAACAATGTTATTGTGATCTAAATGCAAAAATGTATGCTCAAGAATCTAGATGAGCTTTTAAGATGCATTTTACAACCTGTGTTGCCGAACTTATGCAACTTTGTTCGCATTTTTCTCGATGAATATAACAGATGGATTTTTTTGACAATTTTCTAGAGATCCCTGAGAATGTCCCAAGAGCGTATCATCGAGTTTATGCGCCATTTTTTGGACACCCTCTATAATAGAGAAATAAAGTATCTCAATCTTTTGAATAATTGTTGTTCACTTAATTAAATCCCTAGGTATAAAATACAGGATGTCGCAAATTTCAGGGCCACTATTAGAATTTCGCTTATCTTAAGAGATACCAGATCAGTTAAATGGGGGCTAAGTTTTCTATTTTAATGCCAATTAACCCCCGCAGGCGGGTGGTGGCCCTTGAATTCGTCACTGCCTGTATACTATTTTCCTCGCCGATAGGTTTTTTTATCTTGGTTTTTATTTACTTTCACTATTTCGTCATTTTTTTTGTTTATCAAGTAAATTGCTCAAGTCCGTCCTTTGTGTATTTGTTTTTTTGTAGCCTTTACCCAAGGTGTTTAAATGTTTGCATACACTTGGTCTTTACTTTACTTTAAGTATCTTTTTTCTTTAATAGAAAAACAAGAAAGATGCTTTAAATTTCGACACAGAATTTACGAAAGAAGAGCCAGTACTAACGCCCGTTACAGCCGAAGTCCTCCAATCGATCAACCAAGAAGAGTTCCGTGGATTCTCCTTCGTTAATCAGGATTTTAATCCATCTCGTTTCATAGCAGATTGAAAATAGACACACATAGGAATTTATTTCATTATTAATGTAAGTAACAAAACAATATTGCTACTCCTGCGTTCAACTCGATGAAAATATAGCTTTAAAAGTTTTATAAATTGTTTAGTTACAATCAGCGGTATTTACTAATATTTTTATGACCACAAATTATTGTTTGTGAAAAGAGGAAGTCGGGTTGTATATCTTTGTTTTAAAAAGAAAACAAACTTACTTATTACATAAAAAGGACAATTTTAATTTACCTACAATGACTTCTAAATTAAAAATATAAACAACAATCCCAAATTTTGTTTACCACCTTTTTTTCACAAGTTAAAATGTAAAAAACACTATATAAAATTACTTAGGAATTATTAGAGAATGCTTTAAAAAATAATATTATATGTAATGTGTGAATTTTTTACACAATATGTGTTTTTGTTATTGTACCTAATGTGTTAATGTTATTAGGTTATCATTTTTTTATTTAGTAAACCTTAATTATTTTATACTAAATGGTTAAATTTTACCTACATACATGAAAAGATTATCCAATATTGGATATTCTAGAACGAAAAATATCTTGCCACTTAGAATTATTACTTTGACACAAATTTATAGCTAAATTAGAGTATAGGAATTTAATTTTTGGAGGCATGATCATTAATCAAGAATAATTGAAATGTTTTGGAAAAATTCTGAAAAAATTCCAAAAATATTAAATGAGTAACAAGCTCGGTAACAAGTGAGCAAAAAAATAAAGAAAGTGTCTGTAGAAAATACCGTAACACTTTTTGACTTTACTGATCAATACCTCGATTAATACCAATGTGAGAGAATTTTAAAATTTCGTTAATATACATAAAATAAAACCAAGATAAACAAAAAAAATAACCCAAAGAACCTTGTAATAAAATGTGGTATGAATAAAAAAGTAGTAACAAAAATAAAGCAAATTAAGATTTTATCTAGTCATCACATGATAAAAAGGGTAAACCATTTTAGAAATAAAGCCCTTTAAGCGAAAAACTTTAATCGATAATATTCAAAAAACGGTTTGTCAAACCATAAAAAATTTACAATTTGGGCGAGAATTTGGGGTTCTTCTTAAAATTAAAAACCACCAGTAGAGTGCAAAAAAATGCTTATAACTTTTGTACTCTCAATTGAATTTTTTTTAACTAAACAGATAACTAAACTTTCTTAACAGTTTACATTTTTAATAAAATGTATCGTTTTTCAGAATAAATGACTAAAAAATTTAAGAACTTTAAAAAGTTGGTAACAAATTAATTGTTTCATAAAAAAATGTATACCGATAGTAGCGCTCCTCAGTTTAAAGTTCCACCAAAGTTACCTAAGGAAATGAAGCACAAAAGAATTATAGTAGCAGGTTTTAATAAAAATACCTCAAAAAATTTGAATATAAGATTTTATTTTATTAAAATATAAAAAAAATCACAATAGTATATTTCATTAAAGGGGCTTGATCTTCCCCCATAAATATATTGGGAGAAAATGCGTCTTTTGGAAATTATACTTAAAGGTCATAATTCAACTAGATAAATATACGGCAAAGTTTGCGCACTAAGAACATGGTCCGATTTGTCACAATTTATTTAAACCGCGCAAAAGAGAACAGTAATAAAAATGTTATGTCTGACAAAGAAAGCCGATGATTACAAAAAAGTGGTGATTCGGACTCCATCCTAAATAAAACAGTTTTAAGGCCATCTTGATGAACTATGTAAACTGTTTCGAATTGTTTAAGTCCTCTCAGTATACCAAAACGGTTTTGTTTGTAAAAATGCATTTAAAACCCAACCTTTAAAGGCGTAACAAATTTTTATCTAAAATTAAATCGTTAGTTTTGTTCTATAGGATAATTTTGTTTCAGATTTAATCTAGTAATTAGGTTTTTTAAATCGGTAAATTTTGTATTGACACCTTTTATTTTGTTGTTGTTACTAATTTAGGGTCATGTGCAATTCTAATAAAAAGCATTATTTTTTTTACATAATTTAATTGAGTGTGTTTTCCAAAATAATTTAAATACTAATGATTGTGCTAGTAATTAACAGGGAATTGTTTTTATAAATGAATTTTATAAAACTATCATTTTGTGCTTGTGAGACATAGTTTTAGAAATACAAGGCGTATTTCTTAACACATACTACTTAAACACTAAATACTGTGTTTGTATAGGTTGTTAAAATTAAAAGTTACCAAAGATTTTATTTAATTGTATAAATGTTAATGTTAAATATTTTATTTATAATTTGTTAAATTATAAAAATAGATTTATTTAGAGGTAATTTAAGAGAGTGAGTGGAACTTTAAGTATCCCTAAGAAACAATCGTATTTTGCAAAGAATAAAAAAAAATCATAATTTTTGTGGCTGTTTTTTGAAATTTTTTACGAAAAAGAAAACAAAACACTAACGAACAAAATTGTGTATAAACGCGACAAAGGAATTTTAAATCCTTGTAAAATGTAAAGCATTGTTAAATAAGTTTAAAATTTATAATTTCAACAAAATTATGCTTAGCTTAGACTTAAAAAATTAAAGAAAAAAAACCCCTTGAAAATTAAATCGTAGCTACCAATCATAGATTACTTTTTAATCTATGGAATTAATAAATGTTTAGAAGTATAAAATCACAAATTTTGTGTTTAGCACTTAACCTGGGAGATTATTAAAAGACTTGAAAATAGAGATGAAAATAAAATAGGTTTGATTTTGTTTTTATGCAATATTTTTATACTACATAAAAAGCTAAATAGTCATTTACTTCGTTAAGGCTAGAGATTCAAATTTACAGATTCGAAGATTTGAAAACTGTTTTACCAGAACCGTTAATTTTCGTTTTTTTAAGATTATTAAAAGCTCCAGTTTTTTCTTTGTGATTAAGACTATTTTAAGTATAAAAATGCTCATTAAAAATAATCTCAAACTCATTTTTCTATTGATGTTTAGAGAATAAATTTTGTAACTATACTTTGAAAAATGTATAAGATTACAAAAAAAGGCTTTTTACCTAAAAATACCAAATGTTCTTCAAATATACAGGGTGATTACATAAAATTCTAAAAATAGAATAGTAGCAAAATTCACATCCTGTACTTTTATTTTCAAGAACATTTTTGGTAATTTTATGTCTCCCTGTACTAATTTTGAAATAAAATCAAGCTCGCTTTGAAAAACAGTTGACTTGATGTAAAATAAAAGAGAAAGGTTGTACCAAACCAAGGCTTTCTGGATTTTTGGCTAGCTTTTGTAAAGGTGGCTTAAATCAGGGGGGCCTTGTTAGAATCTAAATATTAGAAGTGGTGCCAAAACTACTGGTATTTACACTCCCCTTTCTCTCCCTTGATAAACGCACCCCACTCACCCTCCCTGCCCCCTTGCATTGTTATTGTTTAAAACCTACATATTTGTACTAGCAATGTGTTGTAAATGGTGTACCTACTTCTCTGATGTAATAAACTATAAATAAACATTATTTAATGTATTTTTGTGTTTTTTTTTTCATTTAATTGCGGGGGTGCTTCTAATATTCCAGTAATCCAAAATAGAGCAAAAAACGATTCTTTAAAGATTCACGCAGCCGCAGGCCGAAATAAAACAGGATATTTTGAAATACTTTGAGTTTAGAATAAAAATTTCGTGCTCACGAACTTTTTATTTAACACATAGTATAAGCAAATTAATCTATTTGCCATTGGCCAAGATAGATAACTTTACCTTGCAAAAAATATATATCGGCCAGATTTTTTTATGTGTAGAACATATTCTATTCAGGAAGCTAAATCTACAAAATGCACACAAATAAGAGTTTAGGGTTGGCGTGATAGCCCCCCGAAAACCCCCATTAATTTACAACATTAGATCACGATGAATCTAATTTTACAACAAGGGGCAAAAAAATTTGCAGAATTTGTTAAGAATCTGTAGAATTTGTTAAGAATTTGTAGAATTTGTTTAGAATTAAATAAGTGTACACAATTTGCCCATCTGATTTGCCCCCCGCTTTACAAATAATAAATTGATTTTTTAAAAAAATTTCAAAAAGTTATTCCTCAAAAGACAATCCTTTTCCCATAAATATTTATGGGACTCGGAAAGTATATTCAATCATGTTGGGTTTACACCAAATTTTGCAGATAGATTCAAAATAATTAAGGTTCTAAACAACCTATACTCAATACTTTTTTTATAAAAAAATTTATACACCTCATTTGAAAATGGTACTAATGTTTATTCAGCACCTACATATTTGTAAAATTTGGTTAGATCTACCATGATGTAATGTAGCAAATTAAAGGGGGATTTTCAGGGGCCTACCAGATTAAGTATTCTTGGCCTACCAGCACCACGCCAACTCTGATTTGTGTGCGTTTTGTGACTTTAGGTTGCTCAATAGATGTTTTAACACATACAGGGTGTCCCAGAATTGGCGCACCACCTGTATGGTACGTTGTTGGGGCATGCTCAGGGATCCCCAGAAAATTGTCAAAAAACGCAAAAACGCAAAACTTTAAACGCATATACCTTAAAAACAACAGCACGTATTAACGAAAAATATGGTTTAATACAAAGCTGCAGTCTATCTTAAACCATTTCACCAATTTTTCTTCTTTTAAATGGTCAAATAACATTTTTATAATCAATTTAATTTTACAAAATTTTCTTGAAATAAGCTGACAACAATGTCAATAAAATTTTATGCAAAAGTGTATAATCAAGACTCACAGATGGGATTTTTAGATTTATTTACCTAGACTGTGTTGCCAAATTTATGCAACTTTGTTCACATTTTTCTCAATGAATATAACAGATGGATTTTTTTTAACAATTTTCCTGGAATCCCCAGGCATGCCCTAACAGCGTACCATACAGGTGGTGCGCCAATTCTGGGACATCCTGTATAAAAAATTTGTATATATTTTTTGTAAAAATTGTGATGTTTTTTTTAATCTTGTCCTACTACTACTAAAAGTGGTGTTTGTAGTTTCCCGAGTAGTTTCCTTTCCGCTAAAGAAAACAATGGAAAAAATAAAAATGTATATAATTCCATATTTAAATACATTAATTTAATAATTAACATAAAAAACTTAAACCTAAAAAGCCTTCTGTACAAATTACGAAAATCTTGCTGTAAACACTCAATAATCCTGTGTCCAAAATGTGTGTGAATCAATTTTAAGTTAGTAGTAAAAGTGTTACTCAGCTTTCGTCTTGGTTTTTGGTTTTTTCAGTTTCTTAAGACCATCAAGGTTCCCTTTCAGTAAGCTCGTGTAGGCTACTTGAAATTTGTTAACATCTTTCTGGTGGATTACAGTGGCAATTTTATTAGATCTGAATTTTGCTCTTACAAGGCACATGTGCTCTGTTGGTTCTGGTAGAGGGGGCCTGCCCTCTCGAGGAGTTGGTTTATCAATTCCGTTATCTAAAAAAACAACATTTTGGTTACCTTATGGAGACGAACTTTTGCATACAAAAAAATGGACTTTTCTTAGAAATTGGCTAAAGCAATCACTTACATCTTTTAAAAGTCATGGTAACGGAACCATCTAGCCTTGCCTTATAAAATAGCTTGGATAATTCACTTAAAAACTGCAAAAAGAATAGAAAAATTAGGGTTAACTTGCGTGTTTTTAATTAAGAGTACATTTTTCATGGACTTACGGTGTCATTTTCGAGTAAAACCATCTTTAGAAGCCGTTATTAATAGCTATTTTAATTTTATTTTGTTCAAATACTGAATATTGTAGTTTTTTAGTCCTAATTTAAATATAAAATGTAGAAAAAGTCAAAAAACTCCAAAATGTGACGTATGCTTTTATTTGACGTTTACTGCGCAAGCGTTACCTGTGGCCACGGAGTTTTCACTAATGCTTGCTTTACGCACATCGTAACGTAACGACCTAATAATATTTGTTGTTGTTTTAACAAATTCCTGCATTATTAATCCTGCTAAATTTGCATAAATATTGAAAGGATAAAACGAACGAACTAAAAACGCGAAATACAATTGGTCCATTCATTGATTATAACGATTATTAATAAAGTTTAAGGTCATTTACGCTTTCTACGCATCGTAAATAAAGTGCTAATATTCCTACCGGGGTCGAGTGTTTACAAAAGTTAATAGCAATCTTAAACGCAAGGTCGCTGTTTGTATACGTGTTGGAATTAAATATTTGTAAATCCGCTGAATAAACAAAAACCACTTAAAAGATCCATATTGTTTTTGGAGCATTTGAAAGTTAGTTTACATCGCAGAACAATGTCGAGCCCTTCGAACAGTGAATGCCAACTTAAGGCAGGGCACCCCCCTGCAGGTAAATATTAAATTTAAACACTAGTAAATAGCAGTTTATGTAATGAACACGGATAAAATTTTGGGTTATGTTGCAATAGTGCACGAGGCGTGCATTATTTTTAGAAAAAACAAATGACAATTTTGTTTCTTGTTGTAGTCAAAGCAGGCGGTATGAGAATTACGCAGCACAAAACCAGGAAAGATTCTGGTGGACTTGCTGAGGACACTACCGGTATCATTGCAACCGGAAGTCCCCCAAAGGCTTTGACCATCTCTGGGGCTGTAGCTAAGGGAAATGCCGATTTTCCAACTGAAGCAGTGAAGGCTTTCCACAAGGATAAGCCTCCAAGCAATCACGCCAGCAAGCCCCTTATTAACATCCAACAACCCAAGAAATAGATTTTTTGTTTGTATAATAAGATTTGCATTCAAAGCAAATCTTAAAAAGCAAGAAATTGCCTTTAAAAAATGCGTAACTATTTTCCCATCCGGTTTAAATGTTTTCTAGCGTTATCGAAATTTTGATTTTTTTTTTGTAGTTTTTTTTGTTTAAATTTTAAAGGTTGCAGGCCAGCAGATTAGGTGTTAAGAAATCAATTTAATTAAACTGCCCATTTTAGGCATTTTTTCAACGTTCCTGTTTTTACACGATTTTTTTATACGGTGAAATCAAGTTTGTACTATGGATCATTACTATAAGTCCAATTTTTTTTCTAGTTTTTTAAGTGCTTTATTAAATGGTTTGCAGAATGCATTTTTTAATTTACATTATATTTTTACGGTGTGCTTTTAAAATATGAAATATGGTTTAAAAAGTGTACTTTTTTTTCAAAAGTAGTTTAGCTACAATATTTTTTTTATAGTGACTTAGATATTGTTTGGCTCCAATCTTTAAAAATACTTAATATGTAGTCTATTTATCATTTATAATTTTATGACTAACATTTAATATTAAAAATGTTTAAAAAAAATAAAAGTTTATTATTTGCTTTATACATGAGTGGCACCATTTTTCTCATACAAATACTGTCACCAAATAAAACAAAAGAGACCATTATTGTCGCTTAAGATCGCTTTAATAATTTCAGCGGCTTATTGCCGCTTAGTTATTTTTTTTTGAATAACAATAGCGTTCTTCCTCTCAATAGAAACAATTTTTTGTAAAAATTTATGATTGCATTTTTTTGGTTCATAATTTGTACCCGCTTCGCGGCGGAAAATAATAAAGTCTTGCCGGATAAAAACATTTACTTCAGTGCCGCGGTATATTATGTACTATTTTACGTAGTTTTGGGTCTCCGATCTCTAACATGTTTACTATCTCTAATTTATGGAAAATGCGAAACGATCAAACTTTATTAATATTTCCATGGAAACCACAACAAAATTCACTTTGATGTTTTATAAGTCAGATTTGTAAAAACATTGAAGTTTAGGAAAAACAGTAATTAATATTAGTTTTGTGAAAAAGAAACGAAAAAATATGGCCCCTTCTCGTTCATCAGAAAATGCTAAACTTTTTGAAAGTTTACAAAACGCCATTGAGGAGGACAAGTTGTACTGGATTCGGAATGATGCCAAAATTAGAGCCTCCGTAAACGCAAAGTCTTATGAAGAATTTAGGTAAGGGCTCAGTTGGGGTAATTGTAAACACAAAAGCATTTATTAACTTATGTTAAAAAACCAGCCACATTTTTAAATTAGTAGCAGCAAATTATATACTAAAATATTTTAACGTCCAAAAAACTAAAGTTTACTTACCCACAAAAAAAATTTATGGAGCTCCTTCAACCCAAATTTGCCCCATGTTTTCAAAATAATAATATTTAATTTATTATTTTAGAGATAGGGTTGCAGCTGCCCATCTACAAAATTTATCTAAGAGCGATAAACAACGAAAACAACGCAACTGGACGACAATCACTGATGGTGAATAGATTAATTTGTATAAGTTAATTTTATAATGGATATTCATTTTTTGATTAAATATTTGATTGTCTGAAACAAATATTGCTTTTATTTTTTAAGTTAAATTCCAAAATTTAACTTCTAACGATTTTAAATTTAAAAAGACTCTAATGGACCATATTCTAATAAAAATTGGTTGGGGTTTCCAAGGATATGTCTCATACCGCCCGTCGTTTAAGATGCTAACTAACATCGTCCTTACTTTTATCAGATACAACGCTAATATCCCAAAAAACAACAAGAAGCTTCTTTAAAACATTCAACGTAGCAGCTAAAAAGCTTGTGCAACATTTGTTAGTGCTTACATTACATCGTTAATTTTAAATAATTAGGCAAAAAAGTGTTTTAATGACACATTTACAAAGAAACTTCCAGGTTGTGTAAAATAATCTGCATGTTGTCGTAAGAGTTTCTTTGTGAATGAAGTCATTATACACTTTTTTAACTATTAAACTAGAATGAACGATGTAAAACACTTCCTAAATGTTATACTAATTACTGATATCCCTTTAACTAGCATTAAATGTTTTAAAGCGGTTGCTTTTTGGTATTTTTAGCGTCTCTAACGACGGATGTTATGACATCCTTGAAAACCCCAACCAAACCCCGAAAATAGTTAAGTAATTATTGCTTTTGATACTTTATTGAGTGAAATTTTAAAACTGCAAAGTAAGTATCGATTTTGAATTTGATAAGATAATTTTAAGGTTTGCAAATACACTTTCATTAAAGTTAATCAAAAACAGGAATTTTCTCCACAGTTTTATTAATTATCGAGTTTATTTATACAATATTTATGAGAAATATACATTTTTGTATCTTGTTTGAACGCTTATTATGAAACAAATTCATAGAAAAATATAATAAGTGTTTGTTCATTGCCAAAAAAATAGATAAGCCAAAATTGCGTAAAATTAAACTAACAAAAAATAACGTAAGCTTAATATTAAATAAATTAAAAAAACTAAAACAAATAAAAAAAAACAGGAAAAATAACAAAATATAATCTTGAAGTTGGAACTTACTGAGTTTAGCGTCTAACTAAAATTTGTGTTTAGAAAGAAAACTAAAAGTAAACGTTCCAAAAAAAAAACATTTACCCAACTGCATGATGATAAATTTTTATAACTAATTAATTGAAAGTTAATTAACAGTAAATATTCTTAATTTTTAAACTTAAAACTAAAATTAATCGTCTTGATCAGAAATTCTGCAACTATGATCCAAACCTTCAGATATTAATTTCATGTCTTCGGATTCACAATTCAGTTTCCTGCTTTTTTCTTTACGGTTTCTGTCAGCCGATTCTTCGCGCTTCTTCTTTTTCTTGTTCTTCTTTTTTTCGCTTGTGTTGTCTTGTATCTGTAATTCAAGAGGTTCTTCCTCAAGTTTAATATGTTTATCTTTTTTGTGCTTTTTCTTGGATTTGGTTTCAACTGCAACTTCCTCTGCAGGTTTATTTTTTTTGCTTTTCTTTTGTTTGGAAGTTTGGGCTACATCTTTAGGTTCTTTTGTTGGAGAATTGTCGTCGTTGAGTGAAAATTTACGTTTTTTTGTGGATTTATCTTCCTCTGGTTCTATTTGAAGATCTTCGAGGAATTTGGTTGTGGCCCTATTTTGCTTGCTTTCTAGTTTACGTTTCTTTTTTAGTTTTTTAAGTTCGGACTTTGATAAGTCACTAATGTTTGTTCGTACTAATTCGAACGACTTGTGATCGTTGTTTTCTAGGTTGTTATTGTCGCCTATGTCGAGCTCAATGCCTTCATCAGCTTGATTGTTATTATTTGAAGGGCCCTGAGCTGTTGGTGGGATGTAGTATTCTTGAACGTTCTCGTTAAAACTTACACTTTTTCTGCCCTTGTTTTTGCGTTTCTTTTTCTTGAAAGAAGAAGAGCTACAAGTGCTTAAGGCGTCCAGACTGTCGTCCATTGCGAATTCGTCATTGTCAACTTTTATCTTTTCCCTTTTGTCTTTCAGTTTTTGTATTTTCTTTTCGAGTTTGAGTTCGTTGTCTGCTATTTTAATGTGTTTCATCTTTTTGAGGAGCAGTTTTTCTTGTTCTTCTATGCGGGATAGTTTTCCGCTTAGGCGTAACCCGTGGCGAGCACCCCTTGGAAATAATTTAAATTAAAATTAAAGAACGTAAACTACAAATTAAAAGAACACGACACTAAACAACGAAGTATGTATGTTGTGTAGTGCCCTTATTTACGAAAAAACTCACTTATGTGCAGTGCGCCCCCCACAAGCTTCAAACAGCTCCTCGTCAGTCATTCGGTTGCTAAAACTAGGCGTTTGAACCAATGTGTCAATATCAGGAACATCGTATTTTTGAACCCCATCATGGGTCAAGCGTGCAGTTTTTACAAAATTGCCATACTCTAACATGTCCTTTTTCTTGTTTTTCGATAATACATAATCACTAGTAGAGATCTCTACCGACGAATCGTTCACAAGTTTCACTTTTACCCCATTTTCCTTGACTTGAACCTGAAATATGCATTAAAACATTTACATATATTATTTCAGCGCGATACGTGTAAAATATTAATTATAAACAGATTTGTTTTTACTGGAAACTCACGTCTAGATTATTAGCAGCATTATTAAAAACTTTTTCCCACCAGTTATTCGTGAATTGAGCCCCAACATCGTGTCCAATGCCAGCTGTGTCAAATTTAAGTTTCGGTTTAATAGCTGTGGCAATACCATCGCTATTTTTGCCCAAACCTTGACCTAAAACCAAATTAAAGAATAAGTTTTTGAATAAGTTAGCTAAACCAAGTACAAGAGCCCCCCAGGGCTCAGAATAAATGGAAAA
This sequence comes from Cartodere bifasciata, assembly GCA_963920755.1. Taxonomy (NCBI): domain Eukaryota; kingdom Metazoa; phylum Arthropoda; class Insecta; order Coleoptera; family Latridiidae; genus Cartodere; species Cartodere bifasciata. The sequence goes on from OY987197.1 coordinate 15,352,169, forward strand.
TATTTAAGGAAAACATTTTGGGGTTATGGGTATTGTATTATAGCAAAAATTGGTAAAATGTACCGTCTTTCCATCCGTATTTTTCCATTTGTTTGCGGGCGAAATCCATTTCTGCTTATAAAGAGCGATTAAGTGTAAAAAATATTCCGTAAAATAATAAACTTTTTTTCTAACCTCGTTGCGTTGTTGATTTTATAAATTTGACAGTTGGCACGCGTGTGGACGATTTTCATACTGAAAATCTTATCTAGGCGATCTTGGTTGGGGTTTAGTGTGTCCTGTGATTACCAGATGGCGCCACTAGTTTTAAAGGCGCACATTTTAAAAGATTTGGAAACATTCAAGTTTTGGTTCATTCGTTCATTGATTCCTGTGTGGAAGGAATTAGTTTAATGATTTTGAAGTTCACGTAAAAATTTAAGTTATTTCCAAGTTTAGATAAATAGGTACTTTTAATGTAATTATCCTGTTCAAACTGACAGTAATTAATTGAAAAGGCAAAGAAAGGTGTTCTGTATCATCCCATTTACATAAAAATAATTAAATCATGAATTCTTTGCTCTCAAAAGAATTTAATTAAAATTTTTCTGTAGAAGGTGTCCGTCCATCCATCGGGTAATAAAGAGTGTTGCGTTAGCGTGCGATGCGATACTGTTTCTTTTATGTAGACACTTTAATCAAGTAACGTGGAGGTAAAGCTGTCGAATAAATTACTTCTCTCCCCTATTTTATTGATGGGTTTTATTTTGGTTATTTTTAATGAAATAAGCACTTCTTTGTTTGCTTTTTCTTTTAGATGTGTAAAAATAAGAATAAAGTCGATTCCGCCTGAAGGACCTACAATGAATTTGTTATTTTTTTGTTTTTCTCTTTTCACGTCCAAAGCAAATTCTGTAGGTTGATTATAAAATCAATCAAACCAGAATCTAGTTAGAAAATTTATGAACAATGTTCATGGGTTTATATATTTTGCGACAACTTTTAGATAACGAATCTTGGTGTAATTTTTTTAAACCAGAATTTAATTGCTGGCAAAAGTTTTAAAATTATTGTTAAGATTCCTTAAAAATGAAATGTTTAGATAGAAATTTAATACCTACATCTCGCATAATAAATAATAATAAAAGGGCATGATGATAATTCTTATATGAAACGAAACGTTATTGCGAAATTTTATGATCATGGAAAGATTAAGAAACATTCCCTTAAAATAAAAGCTTACAGCCAAATTATCGAAATGCACATTTTTTGTTTTTTAAAGTTAACCGAAAAATGGTTAGAGAAAATTAAGTTCTGCTTGCGGGAGATTAATGTATACAACTTTGCGCCCATGTAGGTAGTGAACTTGTATAATTTTATTAAACAAAATAAAAATTTAACCAGAACCGATTCGTCGAAGAAAAAAACAGGTAACCCCAACGAAATAAAAAGTTTGGGAGAGGAGGGTTTCAAACACAAAATCAAGTGCTGTTTGTTTATTGTAAACAATATGACAACCCGTGACAACCAAACCTTTTTACAACCTTAAAAGTAATTTGGCAATGTTAAAAGATACGAAGAAGCCGACCTTTAAAAGCCACAAATTACTTAAGATGATCACCATGTTGTTTTATCTAATTATTTCATTTTAGGAAAATGTCCCTACCAAACTTTTTGAGGAACTCTTCTTAATTTGTTAGTGGGTACTCTGCGCGTTTACTAAGACGAGTAGGTACGCATCCTATACCTACATATTACTTATAACAAACCGCTACAAGCGTTACAAATCACAACGAAAAAGAACATAACAAATAACAATAGGTCTGCAGCATATAGGTAGGTCTCCATAACCACTGCATGCATTAAGAATCCTATCCAACCAGCCAGGCCACAATAGATCAATTTCCACGTTGAACTGTAATAAATCACACCATATTCACCAAATTGTGGCGGCTGTGGCGGCTTTCTTCAGCCGCATGGCTTGCTCTATCCTTTATCTAACCTTCAGGTAACATGTGTGCGCGGCGCGGGTATCCCTCCTCTCAAGGGCTCCCCTCCCCTCTCTCTCTGAGAGTAACCGCCCGAGATGTAAGACTGCACCAATCCTGCCGACGACGTGTGTGGTCCTTTCTGTGAGATTCCTGCATCTGCGATCCTGCCAGACTTATTAAAAATCTTACACTCATCAGTTTTTTAATTGCGCACATTTGTTAGGGTTTAATTTTATTAATTTATTGAACTAGTTACGCGGGTACAACCCATGAAATAATGAAATTATATACATATTTAGAACCTATATTAGTTCGCCAAATCACGTATTATTTAATTGTTATACCTAGATACTTTTGTTATAATTATCGTAGGTAATATCATTAGAGGAAAGAAGATTGCCGACAATCATAAATTTTTGACGAAAATTTCGTTGCATAGCAATTCTATTAATGTGACGAATAAAAATGCTTTATGACAACGAAGTTTGAGTAAATTAAAATTTTAGACTGTCGTGCAAAATTCTTTCCTCGTATAATATTCGGAAGATTATTTCGTGACTAAAAAACTCATATTTTTTTCAAAATGTATTGCACTTCAAATAAATTTTAATTTAAACTTCAAATTGACAAGATTGAAAATCACACGTCGTCCTTGGTAACGTGGGATTTTCAGTAGTAATAGCCCGTGTGCTCTGTGAATTATCGATTATTAAATGAACGAGTGCTTGTTGCATAGCAATGTCCCGCAAAAGTAAAGGTGTTTTCTAATTATTTACCGAGTGCGAAGCACGAGGTGAATAATTCAAAGAAAACACCCTTACGTTTAAGGGGCATTGCGTATTCAACAAACACGAGTTCTTTTAAAATCGAAAATTTGTTAAGAGCACGACGGCTATTCGACACGATTATTTCATTTATAAATACTACTTACCCAAAAAAATGATATTAATTTAATTTAAACACTGAATACGACTAAGCAAAAGAACAATTTTTGGCAAAATTAGCAAAAAATTATAACTTTGACTTCTATCCAGGTAAATTAATTCGCTGTCAGTGCTTGACAACGGGCTATTTCAGTTCAGGTTGTTGCCAACGGGTGATTTCCAGTATAATTCGCAGTAAAATGCTTCAAATTTTGGCATAAACCTCTAATTTGACATATAAATGAAATAATCAGTGTAATCAGAAGGAAATGATAGCTTAGGTCGTAGGAGAAGACAGGAACGAAATAATCCTATTAATTATTTCATTTTTTTCTATCGAGCGATTTAATCTAAATAAACTAGCTTTGAATCACCTCCATTTTTTTAAGCTGGTGAGAAAAGTGTCAAGGGCTTTTTGCTCAAAACTAAATTATTATACTAAGGATAAAACCTATTAATTAGGTTAGGTCACAGCAAAATCTTTGGGAATTGTACTGTAGTAACTTTGTCTACAATTGTATACACATTTTTCTTTTGTGTGGCCCCAAATGGAGGGAAATTTTAAAAAATGCTAAAAATGACTGTAATAGGGTTAAGTTATTGTACTACCTAGGTATTTTAAGAAAGTTCAAGAAGGAATTAATTTTTTTTAAGGGTGAATTTTGGATTGTGGAGTTTCTATTTACATTAAAAACATTATACCTGCATCAAGTATACGATCCATAAAAACCGAAAAGTAAAAAGATCAATTTGCTACAGAAACGTGAACTTACTGTTGATTTGCGGAAAGTGATTAATTAAGTTTAAATTCAGCACTTTGGTAGGGTTTAAGAAGACTTGCCATTGGCGTGCTAAAAAATAAAAATGATTAACAAATAAAAAATTTAAGGGCAAGTATATTTAAAGTTAAACCATCAATGTTAAAAAAAGGTAACTTGTGCTTGACTTACCTTATCAGTTTTTGGTTAAAATCTTTATAAAATGCTTTAATTATTATTGTAACTTATGTATCAAGTGAGCAAATAAAAACGGCCCATAAGTAGGCCATGGGGATTGTCAAAATATTGTTAATTGAGAGATTTTACACTGTTCATAGCCTACTTAGGGGCCGTTTCTATTTGCTCACCCGATAGTAGAAATGAAAATAATTTTACCATTTTGTACTTTTATGTAGGTTTACTTTTAAAAAACACAAAAATATATAAAGTTTAGGAGGGTTCCCGCAAACACAAAATCAAGTGCTGGTTGTTTATTCTATTCACTTTTATTGCTGACTAAAGCGATACCGTTAGCGAGTAGCCAAACTTGTTTAAGTTTTTGTGACGTCACAAAACTGGAACTAGAAAATAAGGACTCCAGAATTCAAAAAAATAAACATGAGAGTGCGCCGGCCTAATAAAATGAAGTATGCCTTGCTACGAATTAATTTTGTCCATGTCGTTTTATCTGACTATACCATTTTCAGCACAATTGCCCTACCTACATTAACAACTAACAAACTTTTATTTGGCCGTTTTTTTAGTTCTACGCCTCTGAAAAAATAACATGACAGACAAATTTTAAGTTAATGCAATGCCAGTAACGAACGTTCTCCTTTAGGACCTTAATTCTTTAAGTTTAAATTTCGCAGTGTTTAAGAAGTTATGTCTTGTCTTTCAAGTAAAAGAATGTTCAATTAAGAACTTTTTAATTTGTCTTACCGCCTCTTCTGTCATCCAACTATTTGCCGTTAATTACATTAACCTTATACTTTTTGTGTTGCATCAGGAAAGATATTTTTAACTAATTAAAATTTTAACTAAGCATGCTATGAGTGCAATTTAATTTGATCCTCTTTATTGGGGAGCGGACATTAGGGGGAATTTTATTTGAAGCTCAAAAACAATTAGCGTTAGTTTTTTATTTTTAAATAAAAAACGCAAAATGTATTGTCAATAATATGGCGAATGCGCCGGGTGGACATCTCTTTGTTATTAAACATAATTTATTGAACTAAATTTTATTGGATATTGGTTGCGGTTTTCTAGTTTTAGAAGCAAATCAATTATTCTTAAGGGTCTTAATTTTTATAAAAGACTGGCCACAAACAACTAACAACAGCTAGTAATGCTTTGGTTTCACTAGTGTTATAGTGAATTGTGAAATAACATTCACAATAAAAATTAGCTTGCATCCGGTAAGAATTAGGGTAGCTTGTAAGAGCTTGAAATATGTGTTTGGGATATACCATTCACAATGAATTAGCTTGTAAGAGCTCATACAAGCTAATTCATTATGAATGGTATATCCCAAATACATATTTCAAGCTCTTACAAGATACCCTAATTCTTACCGGATGCAAGCTAATTTTCATGGTGAACCCCACTTAAGAGATCGGCCACTTAAAGGATGACGATTAAGTCTCATTGTTGCCAAAGTTTAAAAGCTGGTCCAAAAGTCTTCGTTTTGCCCGAGGTTTTGCCATTCTAAAACTTGTCTCAAAAGTCCCCATAAATCTAGTGTGGGCGTCAAAGGATATTCGGGGTCAAAGGTCACGAAAAATTGTTTTTGGTCCATAATGCACATTTTTTGAATAATTTTTTCTAAATAAAATATTGGTGTAATGGGGTTGTTTTTTCTAAAAATGAGTTAACATACATTTAGTCACTTAGTTGGAAATGATACCTCGTTTGATTATGTTGCTTAAACCGGCTTCTAAAAAAATGCATTATTTTTAGAAAAAAAGGGGTATTAGCCCCTAGGGGATAAAACAAGTAATTTTTTTTCTTAAATCGTTAAATGAATACTAAAGAATAAAAATATTTAAAAAAAATTCTTAATAACTAAATTCCTTCATTTTAAGGCTATATCAAATATGAGGTAGTTGCACCAGTCTACCTCCCCTATTTCAATAATGGTAACTTAAATTTTTGTTTACATAAAATCAAATTTATAGGAAATATTTCACTCTACATTTTTGAATCGGGTCAAAATAGCATTATGTATACCAAAAACAATTTTTCGTGACCTTTGACCCCGAATTTCTTGTGACGCTCACACTAGATTTATGCGGACTTCTGAGACAAGTTTTAGAATGGCAAAAGGAAGGTGTATGCAAATTCAGCCAGCTGTCTAAAATTCTGAGGTGAAATATTAATTTTACTGGAGTAATAATAAATTCGCAACACCACACCGTATTTAGCACAAATCACATTCTTTGGGCTAAAAAGTAAACAAACCCTGTAAACAAAATTAGGTTATAATTTTACAGGATCATTTAAATCTGCGACAGCCCTAATAAAATATAAAATATGGCTAAAGGCAATTTTCAGGGATGATCTGTTGTGCAGTTAATGATCGTGATGAATTTTTTTACACCTTGTAAATAAGTATAATATAATGGAATGGATAGCGATAAAAAAAGCGTTGTCCTCGAAATATCAAAAGCCAATAGGTAACAATCAAGTAATAAATAAAACCAAATAGAGAGTAAAATCTTGTAGTAGTTATTGTCTTAATTGAATAGAACACTACACATAGAACGATTTATGATTTTTAAATAAACATTAAACAGTAATTGCTCCAATTGAATGTCTTTTAAAGGCTTCATTCTTTCGAAATAAACGAGAAATAAAGCATTTAAAACGTACTTATTATTGCAAAAGAAATCTTAACTAAAGATAAGCATTTATTTGTAGTTAAAGAGATCATAAATAATGAAAACAAGAAGTGTACCATATTCCTCATTGCTTCGTTTCGTGGAAAAACTTTGTGCATTAGTTTATTCTGAAGACTTTAAATAGATAGGCGCGTCAACATTACAACAAGTAAATGCGTGATGCAAACTAAAAGTGTATTTTTTACCAAGAGTTTAAAAAAAACTTTTTTTTTTTTGTAGTTCAAAACCAAGAGAGGTCAGAGGATTTTCGATCGCCCAATAAATATTTTAATAATGTGCTTTCTTTGCACCCTGCTTTCAGCTTTGTATATGTAGAGGGCAGGATTCATTTAATAGCCTCACTGTAAAAAACGTATGTAAAATTATGCAGAATATCATAGTAAATTTACTAAAGAATAAATTGTTTAAAATCTTGAGAATCATCAGTTTTGAATATTTGGTGAGTGTGTTAATGTGGATGCGCTACTATAAAGCTAATACTTGTGAGTAATTATATCGCATTTCATTAATTAAAATAGTTGGCAATCACACACAAACGAACGGGACAAGGACTTTTTTCTAAACACTTTGTTTTGTACGAGCTAAATTCACAGAATCCATTTTCACAGTATCTCCAGCTATTTTTATAATTTTATGGCTTCTTTGAAATATTTCATCTTCTCTGACTACACATTAAACTAAATAGTTAATCTAAGTATAAAATTAAGTTTTATAAGTATATTTTATTACAATGAAAATAGCGCTTTTAATGAATGATATGTTTTAAGTTTACAAATAAAAGTGGATAATTATACTCGTAATTTTACTTGCAATTATTATTTGTCATTAGGTTGCTTTTTCACAAAGAAATAAAAAAACATTTATAGATCAAATTTACTGCACTTAAAAAGAGAAGCCTTAAAGATTATTTCTGTTAATTTGACTAATTTCGTGTCCATGCTCGGGCCTCTGTCGCCGTTTCCCACTAGCACCATCTATCGGAACAATATTATACTAGGCCCAATTTTAAAAATTAGAAAGAAAAGTTAAAATAAAAAGATTCTTTTAATTTATTAAATTATAATTTTATTTTGGAAAAATGGGTACCGCCTTTACCTTAGTTCTTAATCTCATGGGGCATGTTTTTAATTAGTTAAATTAATAAATCTCTAAATACACTTATTTAATTACGTTGGGTTTGTTCGTTGTTAAGCTTTTAAAGTAAGTATCTTAAATTGGCCCTTGTTAAGTTGTATTGACAATTCCAACAAGAGAAATGTCACATTTTTTGGCAGACAAATAGTGATTTTTAAATCCTGAAGGCCTTACCTATTCTCTAGAAGATTCAGTTTTGTGACATCACAAACATTAGTTTGGCTACTCGCTAACGGTATCGCTTCAGTCAGCAATAAAAGTGAATAATGATATTTGTAATTTAAGTTTGATGGAAAATTGAAGAGCTTTCAACTTTCAGAAGTAAGGACAATTTTGTATTTTGGGATATACCATTCACAATGAATGAGCTTGTAAGAGCTCATGCAAGCTAATTAATTGTGAATGCCGAATGGTATTTATCCCAAATACATATTTCAAGCTCTTGTAAGCTACCTTAATTCTTACAACATGCAAGCTAATTTTCATTGTGAATCCCACTTTAAGATATGAATTGTAAGCACTTATTCGACGCAATTAAATCATTATCTTATTTATAAAATAGTTATTATGGTCCCTGTTTTTTTTGTCTTGATTTATTTGGTACTATAATTTATTTGTGAAATATTTAGATTCTTGTTGGTTTAAGTAAAATAATATTCAAAGCGGTAAATATCAAATAAAGATATTAAAGTAGTTAACCGAGATGCTAATTATAAAAGCGAGCACTAATTATTAATTAAAACGAGTCCCAGCTAATAAATTTACACTGGAAACTCACTCTCATTTCCATAATGATCTTTAGACATCTTATAATCATCGCAGATGCACCTAAAGTGGTGCTTTTTCCGTTTTCTATGAAAAAAAATTAAAAAGATGTTTTTTTATGAATCGTGCTCGTGCAAATAAATTACTTATTAAAATTAGAAAAAAAATTTCTTTATGTAAAAAGTAGCAGAAACATCAACATTTATAAAGCATTATGCAAGGTCTCAATGTTTATTCTATAATTTGGATTTTTTTAAGGCAAAAAGGTCAATATTGATACTTTTGCAATTTCAGGATGGATCACCCGGCCCATCTGAATTTGTGCATTAACACATTTTATTTCGTTTTAGCCCAAAAACAAAGTTTAGAAATTGAAGGGCCAAAATATCGAAACATCGTAAGTTATTAAGTATGTGACAAAATATCTGCATCTGTTTTAAGGCTAGAGAAAACCACAATGAAAAAATATCTATCAGCATACCAGGGTCACAATCCAGTTTAATTACAAGATGAAGATTTACCACATTCACATAATGGACAAGGTATTGTATTTTTATATAACACATCATTGCAACGTCCGTGACATGTTTTAAGACGATTAACAGTACTGAGTACTCCAAATCTAAATAAAACAGATATTGGACCTCCAAATCTAATTTTAACAAAAGAGTAAGAGAAAAAATTACAGGGGTTCTAAAATTTAACAGGTTAGTTACAGAATACAGCTCATTATCCATTTTGATGTTAATTTAAAAAAATTAAAACAGCGATTGTTTTGACCTGCCGTCCGGCCACGGTATTGCAAATTATCTTCATGGATTATGGTGTCAGAGGTTATTCGAATTAAAAGCATCTATTATGCTGCAAATAATTTTTTCACGTAAAATGAAAAACAATATGATTGATTTTGGGTTCGTCAATCAATCTAAAAAGTGCTCAATAAAAATGACTTAAGAAGAGCTACAACTACACTACTATTATGGTCAAAAAAAAGTGTTTTTGTTTTGACTTTACTAAATTTGTTATTTTAGTGCATTGTGGTACATATTTTAAACCACTCGGCACTCGTATTGTTCATTGATCTTTTTTATTGCGGGTAAGTACCTTTTTTAATGCTAAATGTTTCTTATATTTTCTGAGTCCATAAACAAAGAAGGGTTGTTTTTCCTAAAATTTAGACAACCAACATTACATAACCACAGTTTCTATGCTTCGCGACAATCCCAATTAAGCAGTACCTTTTTTAAAACAGCTGACTGACTAAGAAGCGCAAGCGTTTTATAAGTTAAATTTTAATTGGGGCCTTATATCGTCTGAGTCCATGCCCAGCGTCCTGGATACTGAATACTGATTAAGGGTAAAAACAAAAAAAGAGTAAAAAAACAAAATTCCTCTTAAATTTTAAGCTTTGTTCTGGTAAATATCAAACGAATTTCCATAAAAAAGCCTATTCCATCAGGCATTTTAAATTTTATTTTATTATTGAAAATAATTCGTAATAAAATACTTAAAAAGCAAAAACCGAAAAAAAGTATCAAAGGCCACGCATCGCAGAGGCTGAAGAAAATGTGTGGTACTACTCAATAACGAAAAAATTAGGTATTTTAAGGTTCGGTAACAGTTAAATTTACAAGTTATAATCTTTGCGATAACTTTAGGAGGACTGGAGGAGCCTTGAAACATTAGGTGTTAGTTAAAAAAAACACCCATTTATATATCAGCGCTGGTAAAATTCAAAAGCCGACGGTAAAATGGTAGTTCTAAGGTAGGTGCAAGTACTAAATTAAACAAAGAATTTTACAAAATCATTACCTATACCATTAAATTATAGATTTTTGTTGTTGAATTTAGACACCCAACATTGGGTTAAATAATAATATTATTAATAAATAAAGAAATACTCAGTTATTTAACATTAAACAAATTACAATAGTACCTATACTTATTCAATTTATATAAAGATTAAATTTCCAATAATCGGAAAATAAGACATCACAAAATAATAAACTTTATAAAAAACAAACAACAAATTGAAATAATAAATACAAAGTCAAAGAGCAAGCAAACAACACCTAATAAAATCAACTCTGAACAATCCAACGATTCGAATAATGATAAAACATAACCTAAAACCACATTCAATTCGCTAAAGTACCTACTCAAAATCCACATCACGTTTTCATCATCAGAATCTGCTTCCCCACTCTTCAATTCACGCTATAAATACCAAAGCTGGCCTCTCATTGGTCGTTAGGCTTACCCCACCCTACCTGTCCCGCCCACTAATTCGCCACGCCCTAAGCCGCTTCGCGATCGGAACTCAGATATGTCCTGTCAATCGACCGGTGAACATGTTACGATAATGTCCCGGTCAGTGTTTTAGTAGTGCGTTAAAAATGGCTTTACTGTCAAACATGACGCCGAAGCTGCTTCCTTTTGGGACGAAACGAGTGATGGAGAGCTTGGACAGTGTAGACGGGTCAGTTTCCATGGACAGTAGTGATAATTTTGACGTTTCACGTGACGAAAACAGTTGCTGTAGTGATGATACAGTTCTTTCCGTCGGAAATGAACACGACTTAGTGACGGAACCTAGTGAAAACAATAGTGAACTCTCGTTTAAAAACATTGAAAGCCATTTAAATGCAATACAGCAAATAACGAATAGCACCTTAGATCCGCGATTAAGCCCCAAAAATCGATCTAGTCCTTGTTCGAGTGTTAAATCCAGTTCATCGCATGACTTTAGTGGTAAAAGAGACTTCTATCGAGCACAAGTATGTTCTCCTTTATCAAATTCGGGCTCAGAAAGCCCTGATAGCACCAAAAACTATTACTACCGGCACCAAGACCACAAAACAAACAATAACAACAATGACAATCCTAATCTTAAATTTTCAATTGACAATATCTTAAAAGCGGATTTTGGAAGGCGGATAACAGATCCAATTAACATAAGAAAATCAAAACCAAAAAAAGTGCTGGGTGTTTCATCGACAGTCGTTTCTGGGCGGCAGAGTTGTAACGTTTCGGACACTGAGAGTGTAGCATCTTCAGGCAAGAGTACGTCAGCAGCGTCAGCGACGGTAACTGCTCCTGTTGATTTGAGTAAAAACGATTCAGGGGGTGAAGAAACTAAGGGTGAAGGGGGCAAACCACCAATGTTATGGCCAGCGTGGGTGTACTGCACGAGGTACAGCGATAGACCGAGTTCAGGTATGTTTACAAAAACGCATTTTTAGTTTTTTTTGCATTGTATTTAGTTAATTTATTTTTGTTTTAAAAATATCATGCTAAATTATTAATGTAATGTTGGTACACTTTTATTTAATATTATTAGCTTATTCTAAACATCTTTTAAGTCGTTTTGTTATTAAATTAAGTTAATGATTTAAGCTGAATACATTAAACTTTGAAAATACCTTAAAAAGGGTTTATTAAGATTAAAAGCGCCCTTAGTATAACACTACAAATTTGGTACCCACTCATTAATAAATGACACCGTAAAAGATTATTGTGGTTCAATAAGTACTTTAAAAGTAATAACACCTAGAACAGAGAAAATGTTAAATGTTAAGAAGGTCCTAAGCGAGACCCTTTTGGTTCATGGCGTGGTATTTTAGCACAAGACGCTGATACCTAACAAAATTTAAGAAAAAACAATAAGGGAAAATTAACAATTTGAACATACTTAAGTACATACAGAATGTCCAAAAATTGGCGCATAAACGCGATGGTACGCTCTTGGGGCATTCTCAGAAAATCAGAAATCCCTAGAAAAGTGTCAATGGCTTAAAACAACGACACAAACTATCTAAAACTATTTTACTTTTTTTTATCTTGTAAATTGTCAAATAACATTTTTATAATCAATTTAATTCTACAAAGTTTTTATGAAATGAAGCTGAATAACAATGTCAATAAAATCTGATGCAAAAAGGTGTGATCAAAAATCATTGATGAGTTTAAAAATGTTCTTTCATAAACAGATTGGCCAAATTTCTCAGACTTTAGAAAACATGGATTTTTTGAAACAATTTTCTTAGGATCCCTTGACATGCCCCAAGATCGTACCACGTTCAAGTTTTCCTAATAGATCTGGTCGATCTGGTTTACCCTTTTTAGTTTTATAAAAGTTATGCAAAACATTTTTCCAGTTAATTATAAAAAGATCGTGAGATCGTGTTTAGTAATAGGTACTATTTCTGGTACTATTAATAGCCTAATTAATCAATAATTACACGTATATGTTTTTTTAATAGCCATAAATCTATCATAATTTGAGAAATTGATACCGATATCAAACGTATGATACGTTGGATACTCGCCCATTTTAACCAAGTGAGATTTTATTTATATCTTTTCAATTAATTATAGATTAAGTATTAAGTGCAACTACTTATTAAGTAGTTATTTTGAAACCAGATATTATTTAACAAATAAAATGCTTGCGGTAAGTGTTCGCGTCCTATCTAATAATTGCAAGAAATCTAACCATCTGTGCTCTAAAAATGAACCGAGTACCTTTAAGTTACTTATTTAAAAAATTCAAGAAAGTCAAGTCCTTAGGCTTTTACACGTTGCAACAGAGAATATTCAATACTCTATTGTATTAAGTTTAAGACCTATTATTTTCGTCCTTTGTTAGAGTTTTTCCTTGCTAAAGTTAACTTAACTTTAAAGTTGATTTTAACAAATCACGATAGCTTAAATTCCAATCGAAAAATTTTAATTTTCCAGAATCAGAAGTAGTGTTCTTATTTGCGTACATCCAATATGCGTACATTCCAAAATACTCTCCAATTTGCGTACATAGTCATTAAGTAAGAGTTAATCCGTTTACCTGCAGTAAGGAAAGTATTATCCTTTAATTTGAGATGTTTATGTGCAGAAGTCAGTAATAATATTTTATGCTTTTATTAAGTATAAAGATCAAATAATTTTAAACTACAATGCTTTCTGATAATGTGTTGATACATTTTTTACATAACAACACCTAGAACAACACCTAGTAATATGTCCTTCAGTTCAACGCACACAATTTTGGACGCACTGCTAGGCACCGACATAGCTAGAGTTTATATTTTCATTTTAGCAGCAAAACCTAACCTAACCTAATGTCCCCCAGTGGAAAAATGTCCCCCAGTGCTTTCATAAAAGTCAGTCTAAAACCCTGAAATTCAAAAATAAATATGCATATTAAACTTTACCCAGATAAAAAAACTCACTACTTCTAACCTTTCCGTTTTTGACCATTTAGGTACGCAAATTGGGTATGTACGCAAATTGGGTGTACGCAAATAAGAGGACACGCTTTAACGTTTGCGAATATACAACATGTGCTAAAAAATCAACTTTTAAAAGCCAAGTTTTGGTCAAAAAAGTATTCTTAGTATTCTCTTAGTCTTAATGTTTTGTTTTTATCAACAAGCATAAACACATTTCTTAATATTAAAAAAAAAAGTTTTTTTTAAATGCACATAAAATTATAATTAAATATTATTTTCATTATTAATACCTGATGGGGGAATTTTAAGCAAGCATTATCCACAGCACAGTTGATGCATTACTTACGATTTACGTCGAGTATTGTTTCTTATTTTTATTTTTGAAGGATGTTGTGGTGGACTTTTTATATTTAATTAAATTTAACTTGTTTCCATCAACAGTGGGTGGTCCAGGCTTGTTCTCTCTGTCCAAGTCCAATATTCTTAGTTTGCACGGTGCTGTCGGTGTTGGTCACTAAACTAAACTTTGATGCCTAAACAGTCACGCTTGCAATTATTTTACTAATTTTGTCACTTATACTTTGTAGTTTTCTGGAAAATTAGTGACTTTTTGCAAAGTTTTATGCATGATTATTTCTTGGAATTAATAAAACAAATCCGTTTTCAATGGTTCTGTTATAAAAAATAAAACTTACCAACCATAATGTCCCGTCGGGAATTTTCACTTTGTAGTAAACTTAAAACAATCCTTATACGATGAGAATCGTTTTTCATTATTTTTAAAATGGGTGTAGTCGATGCATAATCGTAAGAAACTCAGATATTTGTATATTTCAACAAAAACCAAAGAAAGTACAAGTGCCGTTACTGCCATCTGCCTATACAGAAGTATAACTAACGCACAGGCAATCTGCTATCGTATGGCTATGCCATCTTAACAACAAATCAGCTGGCTCTATTTAGCTAACCTGAAGATCCAAAGTAAACAAATAGTGCATTACACAGTAAAAAGGTTGAAATATACAAGTATCTACAAAAGCGTTCTGATGCCACCTAAAGTATATTAATTTTGAACTCCAAAAATATATAGTGTACTATTTGAGACATTATAAGTTTCTTACTAAAATATTACAACGAAACTCTACAACACTTAAACACTACAATTATTCACATGGATTTGCAAAACCGGCTGTAATCTTAATTTGATCTAGGACAACTTAATGTTATTGCAAAAAAAATGAATCTGTGACTGACACCAGTTTGTGAAATAAAAAATAAAATGTAAAATCTTTGAGTTTTTCGTAATTATGCGGAAAGAAACCGGAAACTGCAAAAAGATTTACTTTGAAGACATTATCGTTTAATCATCTAAACATAAAGCATTATTTTTTATTTGTCTAAATATTGCGAGGATGATGACAGGATCTTGTATCGAAGACAAAACATTATTGTTCTTCCTCCAACGCTTTTTGAAAGGGACGTCCCTCTGCTTCAAAGCTTTGTAAATTTTATTATAATAAGAATATGCTAATGTAACTTTGCTTTTATATCTATACATTTTCACCTACGTAACAGTGTCATCTTAAGCAAGAAATGGGTTGGAATTTAAAACCAATAGAATTGGTCTCGGAATATGCTATTTGCAGAACAAAACTATTTCAAAAAATAAACCTATACATATAAGAATTGATCAGACCAAACCTAAAATCGTAAATCTTCGTCAAACGCAAAGCGGTTACAAATACATATGTTCTTCTTTTTGATTAAAGTATATCGACCGCGAGGGTGGTCGACGACGGGAAAGGTCTATGGACTTGTACTGACGCATTTATTTTGGTAACGAATATACAGGGTGTCCAAAAAATTATACATAAACGCGATGGTATACGCTCTTGGGACGTTCTTAGGGATCCCTAGATAATTGTCAAAAAAAAAACATCAGTTATTGACCATTCCAACAAGAGAAATGTCACATTTTTTGGCAGACAAAAAGTGATTCGTAGCAAGGCATACTTCATTATATCAGGCCGGCGCTTTATCATGTTTATTTTTTTGAATCCTGAAGGACTTATTTTCTAGAAGGTCCAGTGTTGTGATGTCACAAAAATTAGTTTGGATACTTGCTAACGGTATCGCTTTAGTCAGCAATGAAAGTGAATATTAATCGAGAAAAAATAAAAATGCGGATGCCTAAGTTCGGCAACACAGTGTGTAAAATACATCCTAGAAACTCATCTAGATTCTTGCATATATTTTTGCATTAGATCATATTGACATTGTTGTCAGCTTCATTTCATAAAATTATTGTAAAATTAAATTGACTGTAAAAATGTAATTTGACCATTTAAAAGATATACAAATGATGAAATAATTTTAGATAGATTGTGCCTTTGTTTTTAGCCATTTCTTTTGTCAATATGTGCTGTTATAATAAGATATGAGTGTTTTAAATTTCGCACTTTGCACTGTGAAAAATGTGTATGTGTAAACGCAATTTTGTAATTTGTAAAAAAAAAATGTGTAAAAAAATCACACGTATTTGAGTTTTTTTAACACAATGTGATTACACAATTGTGTCAAATTACTATTGTGTAAAAATTACAAACAACCGTGTTACTTATTTATTTCTGTGTTAAAATTACAAGTTTATGTGTATCATAGAAGTAGATGTGTAAATTTTAAAATATGTTTACACATACTGTGTTATACTTGACTTTATATTAGATCAAAAATACAAAAATATTACATACAAGCGTGTTTGCAATTAATTTATGAGTTAAAATAACAAATGTATGTGTACTACAAAAGTAAAATGTATATTTTAAAATATATTTACACATACTTTGTTTAATTTAACTATATGTTAAGTCAAAATTACCAAAAAATGACTATCAACCGTGTTACTTATTTATTTCTGTGTTAAAATTACAAGTATATGTGTATCATAGAAGTAGATGTGTAAATTTTAAAATATGTTTACACATACTGTGTTATAATTGACTTTATATTAGGTCAAAAATACAAAAAGATTACATACAAGCGTGTTTTCAATTTATTTATGTGTTAAAATAACAAATGTATGTGTACTACAAAAGTAAAATGTATATTTTAAAATATATTTACACATACTTTGTTTAATTTAACTATAAGTTAAGTCAAAATTACCAAAAAATGACAAACAATCGTGTTATTTATTTATTTCTGTGTTAAAATTACAGGTATATGTGTTTCATAGAAGTAAATGTGTAAATTTTAAAATATGTTTACACATACTGTGTTATACTATATTGGGTCAAAACTACAAACAAATTACAAACAAGCGTGTTTAGAATTAATTTATGTGTAAAAATTAACAGTATGAATGTTATAAATTGACATAATCTTGTATTATTGTACAAAATTTTGTCATCTTAACATTTACAATGTAGATTTATTGCATAAAATAATGTAATAATACTCCCTCCACATACTTATTTGACCGGCGCGGTATTTTAAAGTAACAGTTGCAGATAAATATGCACACTGAAAGGAGGCTAAGTGACTAGTGCTCAGTAAGTATAAATAATAATTATTTTAATTTAAATGAATCTGGTTTTATTAACGTATTTTAAACATTTTTATGACATGTGTAAATATCATACATTACTTACAATAATATTTAAACCATTGGATTTGATTTAAAATAAGAAATATTCGAGTATGTACACTTAGTTTACGTAATCGATTAATTTTTTTATCTTAAAATTTAATAAATATTTTTGTAACTATACCAATCACAGCAAAATATCTTTAATTTAAATTTAAATAAATTATATTATTTACCCATGGTGTATCTCTTGCATATCAGTCTAAGAATGAACACACATTTATGTTGACTGTAAAGAATTTACTATTTAATGTGTAAAACCAACAAAATTTTTTTTTGTTTTTACACAATGGATGTAAAAATTAAATTTTTTTTTTTTTTTACGCTAAAATAATTAATTTAGATTTAACTTATTTTTGTAGATTGATCAAGATTTTGCATTTTTATACTCGAATGCAGAAAACCAAACGTTTAAAGACCAACATGATGACAGAATTCAGAAAATCTTAGACGAAATTGGTAAGTAAAGAAATAATTTTGTTATATTATTTTTTAATCCTTATGCCTTTTGGGGTAACCCAAGAATCATTGCAACATGTTTAAAAAAAAATGTACCCATATGTGGGTTGTTTTCAATTATTTTTTTACCATACCCAATTTTAGCGTATTTTTCTAAATGATCGTAAAAGTTGAATTATTTAACATTTTCTCGGGGGTTTATAAACATATCACCACAACTTACGTCGTTTTGCGTTTTTAAACATCTTAATAAACACAGTTAAAACAAAAATGTTATCAAAACTTTATAACTAATTTTATGCTGTTTTCTAGTCTTGGATGCTACGACAAGTTGGACAAGATCGCTTACCATCTAGCAAGCTGCCATTAGAACTATTGAACTATTTACGAAGAAAGAAATTTCATATAATTTGCATACTTTACTGTCTGTAGGTATACTTTTTTTTAATATTACTTAACGAATTAACACTTTATTGTTTTTTTTTATTTACAGTAGTAGGTAATACTTATTAAGTTAAAATACTATAGTAACATGATTGATATTTATGACTAATGAGTTTTTATCAATAAATTTTAAGAGCCTCGAATTTGCTTTGCTTGTACAGCGAATACGAGGCTCTTACCAGGTTTTAATTTCTGTCTTTTTTTATAGTGTAAATGTACAACACATTTCCGAGTCCTAACTGAAGGACTCGAAAATGTGTAATATTTTTACAAAAAAATGTAAAAAAATAAAATGACACATTTCTGTGTCAAAACAAGTCTACTTATGAATTTGTAATATTTTTACAAATAAATATGTAAAAAGAATAACACATTTCTGTGTCCCAGAAAATTCACTTAAAAATGGGTAATATTTTTACCAATTAGAACGTTAAAACAAATTAACACATTTCTGTGTCCTAACAGGTTAACACATATGTGTGCGTAATTTTAAACACATTTCTCTGTAAATATTTTTACACATTTCGCTGTGGACCTATTGGAACAGCGAAATGTGTTATTTTTGTGTAAAAGTAAATCTTTTTGTTTGTGTGATATTTTTACAAAAAATGGTGTTAATATAAAAAAACACATTTTTGTGTAAATATTTTAACACAATAAATGTGTACGCTTTTCACAAATATTAACAACATTTACATTTAACACATTTCGCTGTGGACCTGTTGGAACAGCGAAATGTGTTATTTTTGTGTTAAAATTTACACATTTTTTTTACAGTGATGGGGCCTCATACCTCCGAGGGCATTTGAGATTTTTTTAAACAATTTTTTGAGGCTTCCTAGACATGCCCCAACAACATCGCGTTTATGCGCCATTTATTTGACACCCTGTATAAAAGATAATTATTAATTAATATTATTTTCGTTTCTAATATTCAAAGAACTCGATTTTCCAACTTCCACTGCTCCAAAGACAAAGATAAATTACCTAAGTATCTAGTCCACATTAAGGAATATCCATTTTTATCATCCTTGCCAACAAATACGGTCTTATTTAATGTCACTAAAAGCCGTATGTGGACAGTATTCATACATCACTAAAGTAATCAATATGCCTAATAATAAATCAGATGTAATTTATATCGACTTCCAATAATTATTTCAAAATGGAATGTTTATACACTGTATTCAGTCGCAACAGTCGAGTATTCCCAAGGTAATTTTTTATAATTTGTCAACATTTCTCTGATTTAAGATTTATGAAAATATCATTTATAATGCTTGTTTTGATTAATATGTCATGAAATATTCAACATTTGACCTGCATGTTTGTTAACGTTAATTTTTTTTTGTCTAGGAAAGTTTTTGTAGTCTATGGCCGATAGTTATTACTTATTACTTAACAAGTACAAAGGAAAATAGTATTTTTCGTATCAAGTGTTATAAACAAGTCTTTATACCAAGCGCGGATTTAGCTAATTTTGTCGAGGGGGGTAATTATCCTCCCAGTACCCCCGCCCCCCCTCATAAATCCGCGCTTTTTTTATACACAAATGTATAAGTACGTTTATAATACGTGTTACGAACAATTATTAATCTGACGCAGCCAATTTTCTTATTGTCAAAGTGTTAAACAAATGTTAGAGTGCCTGGAAGAATTGACAGTTATTATCGTCTTATAGAGTGGCACCATGCATCATTCCTTCTCTGTCATACAGATTATGTCATCAATTGTGATTGTAAGTTGTAATTGTTGTCACTTTGGCTATAACGTTGATGACATAATCTGTATGACAGAGAAGGAATGATGCATGGCGCCACTCTATAAGACTAGAGTGCCTTGATGTCATATTGACAGTTATTGTCGCCTTATAGAGTGGCGACATGCATCATTCCTTCTCTGTCATACAAATTATGTCATCAATTGTGATTGTAAGTTGTAATTGTTGTCACTTTGGCTATACCGTTGATGACATAATCTGTATGACAGAGAAGGAATAATGCATGGCGTCACTCTATAAGGCGACAATAACTGTCAATTCTTCCAGGCACTCTAACAAATGTGACAGACTTAAAACCCTGTTTACACCCAGCAATTTTAGAATAAACTAGTCATGTAGATAAAAAACGATTACTTTTTTGATTCCATAATAGTACCTTAACGATAAAGGTGAATACTGAAATTATGATTTCGGGAATAATTTTCCACAACTGTTAAGGAAATTTAATTTTTAAGGTTAAAAAACATAATTGCAGAAAATATGATTCAAAAAATAAGTTTTCACTATGTCTCAGCTGTTGTTAAAAACTGTAGATAAGACATAAATTACCAAACGAAGTACTAACTTTCTGAGATTAGTTTATTTCGAGGTTTATTTAACCCAAAAATTTGTAAGGAAAACTGGAAAAGATATAACGTGATATTTACAATTTGTTTTGTCCATTTATAGTTGGTATGAAATTAAATTGCGGAAATGCTTCCAAATATGGGTTTTATAATAATTGAAGAAAGGCAACTGAAGAATTTTTATTAGTCAGTAAACATTTTAACCGTGATGGTCCCACTCTGCAAAATTTAGTGATATTTTTTCGCATGAAGCTACCATTATATCGAGTGAGCAAATAGAAACGGCCCATAAGTAGGCCATAGGAATTGTCAAAATATTGTTAATTAACAGATTTTACATTGTTCATATCCTACTGGGGGGCTGTTTTTCTTTGCTCACCCGATATAACAGGGTTTGACAACCGTAGCATAGATATTGTTCAAAACTGTGCTTTCTGTGTAAAAAACACAAACCAAACCATTGTTTCATAACCGATTTAGTTAATTTCATAAGTTTTCTTAACATAGTAGGCTGATTTAGTCTTTTTTTTTTATTAATTATCTTTGGTAAGTCTGCTATAGATTTAAACATTTTCTGTGTTCTTAATGTGTTGACAAAATCATGACACAATTTTATTAAACGGGTTCCAAAACTAAATCTGATTTAAAGTCAGTGTCAAATCAACAATCGCTAGACGAAATTTTTTGTCAAATAACAAATAAATATATTGACAGAATTATCTGACGCAAATCAGATCTAGTTTTGGAACTCGATTATTGTTAATAACGTCAAAAAATGAGTGCTATAACTAAGAGCAAAACAAATTTAACGTCTGCCTGAATAAAAAAAAAAACCATTTTAGCTAGGTATTTTAAGAAATTTAATGAATTTATTCTAAAGAAACGGAGATTCTTAATTACTATTTAAAAACGGATTTAAATGTAAAATAATACAGATTTTTCAAAAAAAAAAAATATTATTGTTAGACAAATCAAAGAACAAAAGTAAAAGCTACTGACTGTCGATTTTGCAAAACTAATAAACCAATTGGAATTTTGTATTTAACATTCGCCAACACAGGTCTTAAATGGTCACTTCAGAAATTTTTCTGGAAATCGAATTGCACATGGCTGAGAAATATAGTATAGTCTACAAAAAAATACCTTGTAAATTAAAATTTTTAAATGAAGTTATCCCAAAATCCTGTTGACAGCTGACCCAATTGCATTGAAATATCACAAACATGCAAGGTCTAAAAAAAAAATTAATTTATCAGGTTCGGCGCCTAAACTCTAAACTAAAGCTCTACTAATAATTTAATTTAGGTTTGCAAAATGTTCTAATGTTTGGCAAATTAACGCGAGCTAATAGCAAATAATAATAAGTCATGGTAACACAAATAATAAATACCTAGCAGGAATGGCAAAATTCCTGCTGCACTGTGAATATAATAGGTCGTTGAGCGGTTGGACCACCCAAGACGCGCACGATGCTATGAATGAAATGAATATACCGAAGATGTTACATTGCTAGTACATTGGTTGGGGTATCCAAGGATATGTGTCATTTGTCGTTCCAGATGCTAACTGGCATAACGTCATTACTTTCGTGTTTTTATCAAATACAGGGTGTTTCCTAATGTTGTAAATGTCAGGGGGTAATTCCTGGCGTGTTCTCTTTGCAGACTCCCAATTTGCATACATAAATATTCAAAAACGGGAAAGATAGAGGTAATGAGATTTTTTTACCTCGATAAAATCCAATATGAATATTTTTTTTTTTAAATTCAGGGTTTTTGACTGACTTTTATAAAAGCACTGGGGGACATTTTTCCACTGGGGGACATTAGGTTAGGTAGGTTAAGTTTTGCTGCTAAAATAAAATTTTTAACTCTAGCTATGTCGGTGCCTAGCAGTGCGTCCAAAATTGTGTGCGTTACACTGAGGGACATATTACTAGGTGTTGTTCTTGGTGTTGTTATGCTAAAAAAAATGTACATATCAACACATTATCAGAAAGCATTGTAGTTTAAAATTATTTGATCTTCGTACAAAATAAAGGTATAAAATATTATTACACGACTTCTGCACCTATACCTAACATCTAAAATTAAAGGATAATCCTTTTCTTACTGTAAGTAAGTAAGTAAGTGTTACTTAATGACAAATTGGAGAGTATTTTGGAATGTCTGTATATTGGATGTTTGCAAATAAGAGGACTTTGATTCCTGGACCCATTTAAAAAAAAAACGTTTATGTAAACATGACGTGTTCGATTTTGTCCCCTTTAGTTACAGTCCTCTAAAAACCCCTAAAAATTTAATGTTTTTTCGATTTATTTCCGAAACGAATAAAAAAAATGTTATAGGAAGTTATTAATGCATCTAACTACGAGAAATATTTCTTCATTTATAAAATTTAGAAAAAAGTGTTAATAGTGGTGACTCTTGGCGATTTTTCGTTAAAATAAGTCAAAATTGGACCTTTATCAACCAATAGATAAACAAGAGATTTTTAGTTAAACGTCAAGCACAAATCTACTTAAAAACCAAAAAAATAAAATTTGTTTCTTGTGAAACAACTGAAAGAAGCCGACTTTTTTTCATACGACATCCAATCTGTTAGTGCAAAATCTTTGAATGAAATGAATACTCAGTCATTCTTTGACTGCGACTCTCACTTGGCGACCAGTTAAACCCACGACTAAAGCATATGCATCTCAGTTATAATCTTAGATTCAGCTAAATGTCAACTTATGATGTGTTTGATTCTTTGATAAATTGCTAAATGTTTCTTTATAGTGGGTACCTAGGTATTATAGTATGCGGAACTTAAAAAGGTTATTAGAACCATTATATAGAGTTAGGTTTATCCTTATTCTCAGCCGCTAGTCACACCTCGGCTGTGGATGTTGCACAATATTTAAAAACAGTAAAGGTTTGAATATTATACAGGTTGTACTATAATTGACGCACTGAAACGTTGTTAGGGCATGCCAAGGGATCCTTGGCATGCCCAAAATTGGTAAAAACAATCCGTCTTTGCTAAACTTTGAATAGAAGAAAATACGGTTAAGCTTAATTTATAGTTAGATTAACTTAAAGCCACTTAAAGCTACTTAACTCCACTTAACTTAACGCGATCGGTTTAATGCATTTAGAGATTTGCCTAGATTCGCTTTTTTAAAACATTAAACGCTATCGGTAAATCTTAGAATCGTATTATTTACCGACATAAGTGTCTATTCTTCGGTTTTCTTTGTAATTTTAAAAATTTGGTCCAGTAGCCAATTAATGGCTCTGGTAAAGATTCCTACTATACCCTAAATTAGTTGAAATTTGTCGAAATTAAAAAAAATAACCCTTATGTGAACGTAAAATTAAATTAATTGGATCTATAATTGCGATTTCATCTTTCGTATAAATCATTTAATTTTGTGTTAATTCACAAACCGTTAATTACAAGTTAAGTTAATTTATCTATAAATCAAGCTTTAAAGTTCGATAAATTTGGCAACTTTGAAAGGGCATTTTAAAAGCCATCTATGATCATACCTTTTTGCAATAGATTCTATTGACATTGTTGTCAGGTTTATTTAATAAAAACTTTGTGAAATCAAATTTAAAGATAAAAAAATACAGCAAAATAGTTTAACATAGATTGTGTCTTTGTATTAAGCCATATTTCCTGTTAGTATCTGCCGTTGTTTTCAAGGTACATGCGTTTAAAGTATCACAATTTGGAGCCTCATCTCCGAGGATATATGAGAGTTTTTACGACTGTTTTTGGGGGGATCGGGAGCCCTAGGCATGCCCCAACAACGTATACCATACAGGTAGTGCGCCAATTCTGGAACACTCTGTATAAAATACAAAGGGTCTCTTAGGGTATAGTCCGTAAGTCATTTTGGTAAACCTAAGTGACAGTTTTAACAATCATTTTCTATGACAACGAATTGTGTAACAAGTCGTATTCTGTCACTTTGGTTTACCAAAATTACTTACGGACTATACCCTTAATTGGCGCATCACTTAATTGGAGCATGCTCTTGATAATTATTTAAGAGAATCTATCTATTCTAATCTCTGAGGATGAGATTGGTTTATAAAAAGCATAACAAGTTAATGCGAATTGAATGGTTGCAAACCTTTAATAGAAGCAGTAAAACACACTTTATTAAAGTTGTTTCCTTTCTTATCATTAATCATATTTAATAGGTTCAAATCGTTATATTTATTTTTCATATTCAGTTTACAAAACTTTGTTAAACTAGAGAGATTTCTCGAAACATGTAATTTACCTTCGAACATTATGTTGATAACTAGAAATTGTATTAAATAAAGAATACTTTCAAATATTTGTTAAAAATAATAACCGAATTGCATGATAGTTGTAGTTTAAATCAAGTTTGTTTGTTTTAAAAATAAAAATATGTATTCTATTTAATAGTTTGATGACATACAATGGGTTAATAAAATGCCATTAACTCTACTAAATTGAAAGGAAATAAAACAAAAAACTTACCCGTAGGTACACCAATGACTCAGTCCAAGATAAAGATTGATTTTCTTTTTGTAGTGTCTACGCGTTTTCTTACAAATTAATTCACCCTAAAACGAGCAATAAACCCAAATTAATAGCGAAAAAGGTCTACAGCGTGTCCCAAAATTAGTGCACAATCAATTTGGTACGCATTCCTAGGGATCTTTGAAAAATTGTTGAAAAAAATCTATATTTTCTTATTACTATTAGTACGACTTAATACGACTTAAATCTAAATAAATCAGCAAAGTAAAGTAGCGCTAAAGTGAAGTCTAAATTTGCCAATACATTCTCATGTGTTTGATTTAATTTTTAGCAGCAGATGATTGGTTGAATTAACATTGACATTGAAGTTTCTCATTTGTCAATGTCAAATCAGCTGCTGTAGATTTCTTGAATTAATTCTTAAATTAAATGTTAATTGTTAAATGATGAGTAATGAATCCGCTATAAAATCATATTTATGATTCTTGATCATACCTTTAGGAATCAGATTATATTGAAATTGTTGTATTGTCAGCTTCATTTAATAACAATTTTGTAAAATTAAATTCATTATAAAAATGTTATTTGACCATTTAAAAAAAAAACAAATAGAAAAAAAGCTTTAGATTGACTGTGTCTTTGTATTAGGTCATTTTATTCGTTAATATGTGCCGTTGTTTTTGAAGTAAAAGCGTTTAAAGTTTCGCACTTTGGAGTCTCATATCTCTAAGAGGATATATATGAGATTTTTCTTAACAATTTTCTGGGGGTCCCAATCCTAAGAACGAACCAAACAGATGGTGCGTGGTGCGCTAATTTTGAGATAAGATTCAGGTCTCAAAAGAGATTTTACGATGTTGCAAATTAAAGGGGGCTTTTCGGGGAGCTTCCACGACGACTCATATTAGTGTGCATTCTTTAAAAAATATATCTTCTTTAAATAAAAGAAATTCTAAGTAAAAAGGGTACCTACGTGCATAATAATTTTCTCATCATAAAAATAAAACAGTTGACGGTCTGTCGCTTACATGGAAGAGACAGGCGGACGGACGGACGGATGACTAAATCAACATCTCTGATCAGAGTGGGCTCGAATCGGTAGTGGATCGCGTGCCGGGGACCACACACATACTTACAATGTAGATAAATAAAACATAAAGCACCTAAGTAACCAACTGCAGAAACTAGATTTAAAATCAATATTATTTACAATATTCTTAAGATAAGTAAGTGGCTGCTGTTTCCATTTGCACCATATGTATTAGACCTATTGATAATACAGGGTGTCCAAAAAATGGCACATAAACGCAATGGTTTTGCATTTTGGAACCTATCTCCAAGGATATGAGATTTTTTTTGCACAATACGCCATATTAATGATGACGATATTTGAAGCCAAGAAAGACAAAATCGCATTTGAAGTTTTGACAACTATGTGTCAAAAAGTAATTGTCGAAAGCTGCGTTTTCATGCAAAATTTATGGGATTGGTTAGTTTTATCGCATTGCCGTTAACAAGAAAACGATTTAACAGTTTCACATTTTAGACATAAACCACATAGCCTTGTTGTTCCACAAAATAAAATATAAAAATTATAGGTTAGATTGATCAGTCAATCTAACTAAACCCAGCCAGTTGGTGGATTTAAAGATTTCATTGGATTGACACTGTTGATAGATGAAAGTAACAAGAAACGACCAATCCAAGTAAACCAAAATGCCATCGAAGTAATTGTTAAAACTAAAAACTTGGAAACAACGATGCGATTATTGTTGGCTTCAGTGACGACACACTAATATGGCATATTATTTAGTTTTGGTATAATGTAATAATTATTTTGGTGAGCTTTTTTTTTTAATTTAATAAACATGCCCAAAAATGTTTCTAAAAACCATTACAGTAACTGTCCGAAATACTTATTCCAGATAAGGAAAATTATAGTTGTCTTTTATTTAAGATTTAGCAATAAAGATAAAGATTGTATGGGCGAGCTAGGCGGTTTCTTGATGATTATCATTTTAATTGATGAGGTAATGAAGTAAAATGAATTAAAAAGATTAAGAAATAAAGGAATACGTCTCTACGTTTTTTTAACAAAATTTCATTATTAAATTGTATGAAAAATCTTACATGTAAAACAAGCAATTTAAAATACCTAGCTGCAGGAACAATAAATTAAAACAAAAATATCAAATTGTGTTTATTAGATACCTATTCATTAGATTTAATTCTTCTAATGAATTTAAATGATCCTTTGGAATGTTTATTATTCTTGCCAATTGAAGATAATATATCCTGCATAATTTTACCTTACTAGTAGAAAAGGTCAGTCTTACAATAAATTTCAAATAAATCATCAAACTAATTATAATTTTTAACTAATTGAGACTTTTTCCTCGACCTTATTTAGTTATGTCAATTGAAATCAGATCAATGTATAGTTGGTTTAACATTATTCAAGAAAAGAATAGGTATTACGTTTACGTACCTATTGCCCGACACATAAACATGAAGAAAGAATTATAATTTAATCTTGCGTACCATCGTAAGTAGGTAGATCTAAAGGAACAACAGAAGGTCTCCGGCTACCCTGATTAGCAGTTAATAGTTCTGATGATCAGTTGGTCGGAATAATCGGTTTTAATATGGTAATTGTTATTTATTAAGTCATAATTTGCCCATACTCAGCAATACCTGTAATAATGGTTTTTATAATGAATGTCATTTTAATTCCACTTTTCTTTTATTAGAAAATAATGCTTTGGTTTTGCATTATATTTTTTTGTAGGCTGCTGTTGCATTAATAATGTTATCATAATGTGTTCTTTCCTAATTATTGGCTTAGACTGATTCGCAGATTGTTTCTTTAATCCTAATATAAAGTTAAATTTGTATAATTGTTAATTAAGATTGCAAAGTCTCGTAGGTTTGAGTATTGCTATGTAACCAATATGAACATTCAATAATGGAAAAAAAAGTTGTTAATAGGTAACCATACAGTTCATTTAGGAACACTATCGTCATGCCGAAAATTGTAAAAATAAATAAAAAAAAACCTTGCGTGTGTGTAAATTTGCCCATAATTTGTTTTGATGGTAAGTAATTATTTTATAAAAAAAACTTCTGACACCGAATTTTAAACTATGCATTTTAAATTTTAATGTTATTTTATAAAATTCATAGAAAAAAAATATCCAATAGAAATCCTTTAAATAATTACTCAAAACGTAGGACTATAATGATTTTATTATCGCAGTTTTTAACTAGCAATTCTACAGGGTGTCAAAAAATGGTATAAACGCGTGATGATGATGCGTTGTTGGGGCATGTCTAGGAAACCCCAGAAAATGTCATGAAATGAAGCTGACAACAATGTCAATTTGATCTAATGCATAAATGTATGCTCAAGAATCTAGATGAGTTTTTAAGATGTATTTTACAAACTGCGTTGCCGAACTTATGCAACTTTGTTACCATTTTTCTCTATGAATGTAACAGAGGGATTTTTTTTTTTACAATTTTCTAGGGATCTCTAAGAATGCACCAAGAGCATACCATTGGGTTTATGAGCCATTTTTTGGACATCCTGTTTGGCTCAACTAGAATAGTTTACCTTATGTAAATAGGCGAATAAAAATAGCGTTTAACATGAGCATGCGCTTTAAATTTTTAAAATTTTAGCTAATTAATCTATGAATAAGAAAATTTTATTAATTTAGGTAAAAGTAGAAGTTCCATTATATCTGAATAAGATTTTAAAAATTTATTTTTCCTACCTAGTAAGTTATAACTTGAATGGTAATAAATGGCATTTTTAAAAGATAAAAAATGAGCAACATTAAATAAAGTGCAAAAGGGTCTGGGTCTTACCTCCCAATGGGCATTTATCAAATTAATAAAATAGCCCCATTAACTGAAATAACTACATTAAACCCAAAATGAGCATAATAATCATTAATTCGAATATTGGACGGCTAAAAATGTCAGTAGGTAGGTAAGATATTTCAAAAGAATATCATTCCATTATTTTTGATGGGATCATCTGCGGTATTTAATTTTGTACATTTGTCACAGACTGCAACTGTAAAATCTATTTTTTTGTAGTGGGTATGTTCCGCCTGTGAACGTTGCGGTTTTTATTTATTTTTTATGCTCGATGACTCAAGGTGGGTGGTATATGTAATATAGACGTACATGTCAGCTTTAATGATTGTATATTTCGGAAGCACAGCGGGCCCAACTAATTAACCTTTCTCAAATTCTTAATCTTCATCTTCATTATGAGATACCTTAGTTTAAGCATCACTTAAGTATGTAAATTGATTCTTATAATCTGATAATTATTGCTCAGATATAATTAGAAGACTGGAGACTTAAAAATAGAGAAGTTTATAGTTTTATCGTCGAGTTTTTGGGTTTTATATCAGTTCCCACGTTGGGCGCCAAAATTTGTATGATCTTAATTTCAATCGGTTATGAATTTCATTTAAAACTGTCTTCTTTTATCTCTTTCTTCGTTACACTTTGTCTTGGATTTTACTGAACTTAACATAAAATACCTTAGCGTCAAGCAGTGTCCAAAAAATGGCGCATAATCGCGATGGTACGTTGTTAGAGCATGACTAGGGAGCCCCAGAAAATTGTTAAAAATAACATATTAACAAAAAAAAAATAGTTTACTACAAAGCTACAGTTTATCTTAAATCATTCCACTATTCGATTATTTTTTAAATGGTCGAATTACATTTTTCTAATCAATTTAATTTTACAAAAATTACATGAAATGAGGTTGACAACAACGGCAATAAAATCTAATGTAAAAGTGTATGGTCAAGACTCATAGATTGGATTTTTAGATGTATTTTCCTAGACTGTGTTGCCGAATTTATGCAACTTTGTTCGCATTTTTCTCGATAACAGATGGATTTTTTTTTGACAATTTTCTAGGGATCCCTGAGAATGCCCCAAGAGCGTATCACCGCTTTTATGCGCCTTTTCTTGGATATCCTGTATAAAGTCTTAGAATGTACTATTTTAAATTTTGTTTATTTGAATTTAGTGGTTAGAAGTGAACGTAAATTTACGTTTTTTAAATTGACCTTTGGGGTAATTAAAAACTTTGCTCGATTGACCCATAAATGTCGCCCTTTGTCGTAAGAATAGTGCGCATAAAATTTTTATAGCGAAAAAACAGTATAGAGAATAAACGTCGTCGAGGTAGGTAAAATGGTAATTCTGATAATTATTTAAACATTAGTAATTGACGTATATTATTAGCAGTATAGTTTTAATGGTCCATCATTAGTTGTTTACCTAGTAGATGAGGCAGAGCAATGCTACCAACATATACGACAAGAAATTATTGTAGTATGAGGAATGATACAAATTCCTTTCTAATTCCTTCGTTTAATCTTAACCTACTATAGTTTTTCCTCTAAATCTCATCATCAGTGTTGATAATTAAGCTACTTAGGTGGTCTCTTGAGTACAATTCCGCGGTTTGTATATCCTATACCAACCTACCTCAGTCTTAGGTACATTGTTCTTGTAATTTAACACCTGATGTTTTTAAATAGTTATTTATAGTTGCAATTATTAGTTGCTCGCTACAATTTATAATTGTTTCCTTGTTGCCAACGACGACGGACGCGCATAGATGAATGTTCGTCGTGACCTATTAAATTATAGATGCTTCCTTTTATTATTTTAAAGCAAAAAAAACAAATATATTTTTAGAATTGTTACTTAGAAGAAATAAATCAAACTACCCTAACTAAATATTACATTTAGACATCGATTTAGACCATATCAAACTAACCAAAAATTGGCTGGAGCGGAACCAAAATATTCTGCATATTCACCCGTCGTTTATGCATAGTTTATGCAGCGTCTATACGTCAACATTTTTCCCTTTACCTCATACATTTTAAAATATACCGTGTGTCCTGCAAAAAGCGCACGAGCTTATTACTTTCTACGTATACTTTCTACAGAACTGAAATTTTAGGACTTGTCTAAGGAGACTTTTTGCCTTCTTTTACATGCATTTACAAAAATGTATGACTTCCGGTTTAAGCGAAAATGACACTAATTTTGAATTTTTAAATGGAACACCCTGAGTATATACAGGGTGTCCAAACGCGATGGTACGTTGTTGGGGCATGTCTAGGGAGCCCCAGAAAATTGTTAAAAAAAAATCTATCTCATATACCCTCGGAGATATGTTGTTCCAAAGTGCGAAACTTTAAATGCTTATATCTTGAATATTCACCCTTTCCGTTAGTACCAAAGTCGCCGGTCGACACATCTCAGATACGTCCAAATACGTCAGAAATAAATGAGTCAATCTGACGGCTTCTGAGATGTGTCGACCGGCGACTTTGGTACAAACGGAAAAGGTGAATAACAGCACATATTAACAAACCAAATGGTTTCATACAAAGCTACAGTATATTTTAAACTATTCAACCATTTGTTGTTATTTATTAAATGGTCGAATTTCATTTTTGTAATCAATTTAATTTTACAAAATTTTCATGAAATGAAACGACAATAAAATCTAGGGCAAAAGTCTATACTTATAGATGGGATTTTTAGATGTATTTTCCTAGACTGTGTTGCCGAATTTATGCAACTTTGTTCGCATTTTTCTCGATGAATATAACAGATGGATTTTTTTTGACAATTTTTTAGGGATCCCTGAGAATGCCCCAAGAGCGTACCATCGTACTCTGTATTCTGATATATTATTAAATATTTTTTTAAAAGATTATTGTACCACCCATATTAAAGATTTAAGAGCACTTTAAAAATGAGCTTAGTTCAAATTTGGTCCTACAGAGAAACCTTCAATCTATGCTTCTAGACTCTATAACTAAATAGACGATTATGATGAAATTATGTTATTTTTAAGGAGCTATAAAATAGTTAATATTGATAATAACTTATTTTTTTAAAAACGATTGTATTCTTATTGAAAGAATGTTTCTTAATATATAAAAATATATTGACAGAGAACCATGACCTCCCATGCCATTTTTGATTTGGTTTAATAATCTATCTTTGTGAAATTGTTAAGGTTGTACAATTTTGTTCTTTAAAAGCCAGGTGGCTCACTAAAAACAATAATTTAGCGCTAATCTGCGATTATGGTAGTAAATAAGCAGCACAGTTGCATTTATAGTTAAAATTGTTTAGGGTGATGTCAAGCGACATAAAGGATCACAATACCACTGCATATACAACAGTGTCACCACCGCCCGACGCTGTGGTAGGTCTCTATGACACTGTCACTCTATGCTCCTATCTCTGTCTCACTCACACGATCAGAGATCATTTACACTAACCGGCCTTGTTGTGACGGCTACCTTCATTATTTAAAACCGATATTTGACAGTTGTGGATAGATCTTCATTGTGTGTTATAATATTGTTATTTTTCATTTGAATAGCCTGGGCATTTGTCAAATGGTCTAAAGTGTCCAAACTATAGACCCTTCATATAAATTGCTAGATATCTAAATAGTAGTATTTATTTTCTTAATGGGAGAGTGTTTATTTGATTTCAGAGAGTTAGATAAAGAATTAGGTGCAGCGCTTTTGACTGCTTTCAATGGTTTCATTGAGTTGGATAAACTGTTAATTTTGGCACCCGATTATTTAGAAGCTGGTTTAGAATTTTGTGGGTATTATTTATGATCGAATCAGGCTAAGGGTAAATATGGTGGGTGTCAGATTAGTTTAAACTTATCTTCAAGCATTAAATAGAAACTATCGTATGCATACTCTTGGAAGTCTGATATAATGACAAAAATGTTTGATTCCATGTAAATCGTACCGTTACTTTTAAATTAAAGGAAACCATTTTTTTTAATTTAAGGTTTATTATTCTGTCCGCGTTCCAATTTAAACATGTGTTTTCTGCAAAAATACCTTCTTTATAGTTACTTATACCCGACTTAACTGATCCTTTTTAATTATCCTTCTCATAATTTCATACGGTAAGTATTATAGCAATTTAATCTTAAAGTCTCAAACGTTTAATTACCTTTATGATGGTATTTGTTTGCATTTTTTGCTTCAAAGGAAATATAAAATACCCGTATGTGTAAAACAACCAACATCTCATTATAAAACACAATGCACAACAACGTATGTCGAATCAAAATCCTAAAATAATATACCATTAAGAATTATCCGAAGGCATATTTAACGGATAATCCAGTAGAACATCTAAATATGAAAACGAGTTGACATGGTACAATGACTGCTTTAATAAAGTTGATCAGCTGCTTTGCTTTTGTAATGACTTTATAAACTTCTCAGGTATAGTTAGGTAGCTCCGATTCATACACGGAATATGTCGTGACAAAGTTGGAAAGAATTATGCAATTAAATTGCTCCAGGTATAGATCCGACTTTGATTAATCTAATGGCAAGTTGACGTATTTTCAATGGAAATTCAAGGGCTACAGTTTTTGTTTTCATTCTTTTTGGATTTGCCCTTTTGAGTACCTAAGTTTTGCAAATTTTAACACACCTATCGTATATATATATATATATATATATATATATATATTCGTATGATAAATACAATTACATTTCAAAAATAGGTGCATAATGAACATTATATAAAATGGAAGATGTTTAGTTTCCAAAAGGTATACGTGATGTTAATTTTTTCACGTCCACCATGGCCGATTTTCATATACTGGTAAACCATTTACTTCGCGGCCGAGGAAAACCATGGAAAGAACTCAGACATACCAGTGTTGTCAAAATTGTGGTGGTACAATAAATCACAGCGAAAAAGTTACAGCTGTTATAGGGTTGATATCCAATTCAAAGTTTCTGGAGTTAATTGGTGTATTTCTTGAAAACCACCCTCAAATTTAGTGTTTGGACATTCTTCTACAATATGTTTAATCGTTTCTGGCAATGCACCACATTCACAAAGCGGGCTAGGTAATGCATTCCATTTATAAAGCATATCATTACAACGTCCGTTCTAAGGCGATTAACCATACTCCAAACTTTTCTGGGCTGATCAAAAAAACAAAGGTCCCTGGAACTACCTTTGTTGGATCTTCAATCAATTCTTTGTTGGTTAAATCATCAATTTCTTGCCACTTATTTTTCCATATATCAGTAATGGAAAATGGCTGATGAATAAACTCCTCTGTCGTTTTTATTGTAATTTTATCTCGAATTTTTCGAATTTTCTTTTTAAGAAGTTATATTTTACCATCTGATTGGTTCTATTTCTGCAAATTTTGGTTGGGTCATCATTAAGACTTATTTCGGTTTTGTCGCGTTGTGTAGACATCCTGAGAAAAATCTCATTTTTGGCTTTCGAACCCAAGGTGAAAAACCTTTCTAAAGGTTAAAAAGAAGTTTTAAAATATCATTAATTTCATTCAAAACACAAAATAATTAACTCAAAATGGGACATTACATGCTTCGATAAAAGCATTTTAATGATAATATCCGTAAAAATTAAATAATACCATTTATTATCTCATCCCAAAATAATATTAT
Source organism: Cartodere bifasciata (assembly GCA_963920755.1). NCBI lineage: Eukaryota > Metazoa > Arthropoda > Insecta > Coleoptera > Latridiidae > Cartodere > Cartodere bifasciata. Next base: position 15,386,784 of record OY987197.1, read on the forward strand.
AATAGTAATTTACTATAGAATACATTAGCCCAAGTCATCTTTGTCTCACACATATGTTGAAGTATGTTTATCTTTGTTGTATGACGTCATAAATAGTTGGCTGATGAAGACATCCACGGTTGGCAGCTCTGTGTGTGGCATTTCTGTATTTTATACGACCAAATATCTTGTATGAATCGTCTCTTCTTGAGTTTCTATCTTCTTTTAACTTAAATATTCCATAGGCTAAACAGAGAAGCATGTAGGTATCTTGATGTATCTTAGGTTCGTTTTAACTGTTTGACATTCAAATAAAACAAAATAGAGTAGGAAGACACTTGCAGTAGCGCCGGGGATTTTTTAAAATTTATTTGGGGACGCTTTACAAAGAAAAATTGAGCGTGGTAGATTCAGGTTTAAAGGTTTTAACTTCAGTTTTTTTGATGTTTTTTCGTCTATTATATTGGATTGCCAATTAAGGAACTGGAGAAATGGCAATAAAGCGCAAGTTGACATATTCTAATTCTAAAGGTCCATTAATAAGCGTTTAAATACAGAATTATGGCAATTTGGAAGCACTATTTTTTTGCATATTAAATTGCCAAAATTGAGTATTTAAAAGCTTATTGATGGATCTTCTGAATATGTCAACCTGTGCTCTGTTTATTTATGTTGCTGGTAAGCACAATTTTTAATTAAAATTAACTCTTATAAACCCACTGAGCAATGACCAGAAAGTGCTGGTTTTTGTTGATTTTAGGCAACCAACATTATATGACCACAGTTTCTATGCTTCGCGATATTCACTGTCAGGGTGAATTCATCTTGCTGCGATGTTGCAGATTTTCGATCAGTATGGTTCCTTTTAGTTTACATAAAAATATGTTAAATATTAAGACCCAAAATATATTTTTATCCATCTTGCGGAAATTCACTAAAACTATCATAGATCTGACAGAAAGTGATTCCTTCTAACCTCACAAATTGCCTTTTGTTGACTTTTGCTTTCAATTTTGTCATTCTTGTGATAGATAAATAAAAAAAGATGGTGCGAATAACTTCTCAATAACTTTCGATCTTTTTGTGACATTCTGGTTATTTCGTTTAAAACTCTACTTGAAGAGTAGCAACTAATTTATACTGTCTGAATGTGGTAACAAACTGACTACCTCGTGGGTACTTTTGACAGTATGCTTTATGGAAGCTATGCTCTTAATACTGGAAAGGCAGTTTAAAAAACAGAAATGCTGAATATTTGCTGTACATTATGATGCTTAACAAACAAGTTGATAATAACTAACACAAGTAGGCACGCCACTGAAGAAAATCATTCACTGTGTCTATAATATCGTGTACCTATACGAAAACATAAACGGTAGCTTTTATCCTGTATTTTATTAGTTTTGACTGAAGTTTATATTGTATTGTGATACTTTGAAGGCAATTTCATCTTTTTACTCGAATGTTTACTTTTTGCCATGCTTTATTTAAGAATCTGAATAGTAAAGATAAAATGAAATCAAATACTTGTTTAAAACAAGATGTTTAGGTTCTGACGGAGGTGTTGGACCACCTAAGAATAAGTCTTTTTCATCATCCAGGAAATTTTATATTAGATTTCTTACTTAAAAATAGGTTTAATGGGTTGTGTTAGACGCCAAAATAATTTAATTGTTTATCCACTTAGCTCACTTAGCTGCAAAAACGAATGAATAATTAAAACGCACCTTGGTCCTTGATCTTGTAATTTTATGGAATTTTAATTAGCAAGCAAGCAGCTGAAATGAAATTTAGACTTTAAACCTTTTGTCCCAAACTACGGATATCGTATTCCATGAAATAAGTAAAAAGACATTCAATATTTTCATGATATTCGTTTTGACATGTTGATGTGAAAATAATCAATAACGAAACCAAATAAAGCGACAGGTATTGGTAACAAGACCTTTGTTTATTTTTATACTTTTGAAACACCTCTACAAAATATAATGTTTCAATTTGTTCTCCTTTAGCAAGTTAAAGGCAGGTGTCATTTAAATTTGGTTTTTGCACCAATATACCTACAGAGTTTCACTGTTTGATCAACAATAAACAGGTGTCCAAAAATTGGCGCATAAACGCAACGGTACGTTATTAGGGCATGTCTAGGAATCCCTAGAAAACTGGTAAAAAGCAACCACCTCATATACCATTGGAAATATGAGGTTCCAAAGTGCAAAACTTCGAACGCTCATACCTTGAAGCACATATTTACGAAATAATACAAGCTAAGGTCTATCTTAAACCATTTCACCATTTGTTTATCTCTTAAATTTTTATAACCAATTAAATTTTACAAAATTTTTATGAAAAGAAGCTGACAACAATGTCAATAAAATCTATGCATAAGTGTATGATCAAGACTCATAGATGGAATTTTTAGATGTATTTTCCTAGACTGTGTTGCCGAATTTATGCAACTTTGTTTGCATTTTTCTCAATGAATATAACAGATGGATTTTTTTAGAAATCCCTAGGCATGTCTTAACATTTATGCGCCAATTTTTGGATACGCAGTACATATTAACTTATAATGGATACAATGTTAGAATTAATCCCAATTCCTGATAATTGAGAGCTTTAACTAATAATTAAAAAATATTTTAAAAGATATTTAACATGTTACGTAGGCGAAACGAAACGTTATTTAAATGTTCTAAGTTATGAGCACTCGCACGATAATGAAATTATGAATAACCTTAGGTATATGCTTTCGAGTTTAAATAACTTTAATGAATCAATTAAAAAATACCTTAAACAAACGACCTTAAACTTCTTCATCAACGCATCAGCTTAGCAGAAGACCAATATCGAAAGTAAAGCCCGCTATCTAAAAAACCAGCCCAAAGAATCATTAAAGCTCATGTTTAAACAAAAAGGTCCCATTAGACCAGCGTTTATCTAATATTTGTCCACGGCAGTTCTGAAATATCGTTCCCTAGCTGAAGAGCGACAGACTTAGGGGGGAATGCGCGCGTGCGAGGGAGACAAACGGGGCCACACAACTCGAAAGGCCGACCACCAATTAAGGATGTAAAGCACATTAATTTACCGATGGATAGACCTCCTGTACGTATGTGTAAAGTGACTCACACGAGTATTCTGCACGTCTACTATTCCCCTTTTCTTTTCTCCACTGATTAAAGTGAGACGGAATATCCGACTTAAGGCAATGATACGCTTTTTCGAAGTGTTTTGTCAAGGGAAGAGACGGCGGATTTTAGTTATGCCGTTTGTTTTATTTTGTTTTATCGAAGGTCACTTTTAATTTGGCAAATTTAAATGTGAAGAATTTGATAATGAGAGCAGTTTAAGGCAATTAGATTTTGGTATTTGCATTGATAGCTCTCTAATTAAATAGGTTAACTTTAGAAGGCATGTTGTAGAATTTCTTGAAATACACAAAGGCAGATTTTATTCAAAATAGGTATGGAAATAATTTAATAGGAAAAGCTTGTACATCCTTATTTTTTTTTAATTATCACTGGTTGGGTGTTTAAGCTTATGTTCTACTTTAAAAGCCAGTCAGTTATTTAAAACCGTACCTTTTACCTTCAGTTATATTATATTTTCTCCCGCTGTCAAATCATCTATCCTAACCTGAAAAAGACTAAAAATGAACATAATTTTGTAGTTTTGATTTTAAATAGAAGTGAGTTAAAAAAAAGAAGAAATAACTAGTATTTTGTTTTGTAAACTTCGTAATAAAAGTTATAAGGTAAAAAGGAAATAATTCTTGATCTGTTGTATAAACTATGCATCAATTTATTGATATGCGTTAAATGAACCTTTAAAACCTTATAATGATACTTATTGTCCGTATTCGTTTAGCGAATGAAATAAAATATTATGCAAAAAAAAGTAAAAAACAACACTTTGGCCACCCATACAAAATCGGTGTTGCCATAAATGTACAATGTATGTATAAAAGGCATTTAAATCCTAACGAAATAATCAAGATAATATTATTTATTATTAATTATAATTCCAACAGATAATTAAAAGTCATATTAAATATGAAATATCGCAAATGCTTATGTGTTTCAGTGACTACGGAATATACTAATTTTGCCTTAATGGTACGAGCGCGATGACAGTAATATCCTTTTAAAAATTAATATAATGGTTTTTTGTTCTTGAATTGTTACTATATGCACATTTAAACTAACAAAATGCAATTTTGTTGTGTTCATAAATTGTGGTTTTATTTTGGTTTTGACAGGGTTATTACATGGTCATGTTTAAGCTTAATTAAGACTTAGATGGTGTTTAAGTACTTTAAGTATGAAAGTAAATTTGGCCGAACGGCGGCTGGTCATTTTCGGATAAGTAAGCTTTTTTCTGTAGAGACAAATTTCTGAATTTTAGATCTTTCGGACATGTTTTTGAATAGGAGCTTTCCCATTTTCCATAGTCAGGTAAATTAGTTACCAAAAAACAAGCTTTTGAAAATCAATGCTTTTGGGACATTTAAGCTGATAATTTTTGACATATATGTCGAAATCCAAGGAAATTCACGAATTATTGATCACGTGTGCAAAACAGACCAATCACAGCAAAGCAAACTTAGACTATCCTAGGGATATTTTCAAATCCAAAGCAAGACAAAGTCAGATTGACAATTTCAACAAGAGATATATCACATTTTTTGCCAGACAAACAGTGATTTGTAGCAAGGCATACTTCATTTTATCATGTCGGCGCAATTTCATGTTTATTGTTTTAAATACTGGAGGCCTTATTGTCTAGATGGTTACTTTTTGTATTGTCACAAATGTTAGTTTGGCTACTTGCTAACGGTATCGCTCTAGTCAGCAATAAAAGTGAATTGACAAATATAATCATGAAAATGTTTAAAATACACCATATTAGTGATGACGAAATATGAAGCCAACAACAACAAAATCGCATCTTAGTTTCCATGGTTTTGAAGTTTTGACAACTACGTGTCAATAAGTAATTGTCGGAGTAATTGTCAAAACCATGGAAATTACGATGCGATTTTGTCTTTGTTGGCTTTAGTGACGACACACTAATATGGTGAATTGTACAAAAATATTTGGCGGTATGTCCCTCAAGCATTGATTATAATTGTTTTATAACTTTCCTTGAACGTGTTATTTTATGGTAAGACTCTTAACAAATAATACGCTTTAGAAAATCTATGACAAAATGATTGCGACTTATCAATGCTTTTGGGACATTACAGCTTTAAATCCAGTGGATTAGGGTTAAATTAAAAAGAAATTGCAAAAAATAAACACACTTTACAGGCGGCAGATACTTACTTCTAAAAAACTTATCAGCTAAAGGAACAGTGTTTTACAAAAACCATGCTGTAAATTAGTTAAATAAGAAAAAAGTCATTATTCTAACGTTACGTGTAACAATAAAATGTGTAACCTATGTACAGACACAAACCTAATAAAAACTTTCTACTTTTAAATCGAGCCTTTTAAACTCTTGAATAAACATGCACCCTCATTGTGTAGCTAACAACTTTACAAGGAAATTAATGTACCGAGCGTGTAATGTTGACATTTTCAATATTATCGCGGCAAGCCGTGGCGACCCCAAGTGCGTCGATAAAAGTGATGCGAGAGCAGGGATATTATCATCCCTGGCTGACTCGATTAGCGCTCGGAGATATTCAATTACGCGTTCAGGGTGCGAATGGTAGGTCCTGATAACGCAGAGGACGGCGTGATAGTTACCCTTCTCTGTTAAATTTATTTTATTAAACTTTAAATGGCCCACTGGAGGGTGTATTTGTCGCTTCATGTACACCGCAAATGCTGTTTATACAGCGATGGTGAAAATTGGAGGGAAAATTTGTCTATAGTTTTATTATTAGACTGGATTTAGTCTTAAGAGGTCCCAGCGTGCGACCAATCTATTTTTACATACAGGATGTCCAAAAATTGGCGTATAAAAGCGATGGTACCTTGTTCAGTTATGCCTAGGGACCATAAAATTGTTAAAGAAATCTATTTTATATATTCTTATTCCTTGAAGATATGAGGACCCAAAGTGCAAAACTTTGAACGTTTATATCTTGAAGGTAACAGCACATATTAACGAAAATAATGGCTAAATACAAAGAAAAAAACATCAGTAACATCAGGTTTTCTTTGGTTCATCTTCCGTAACTGAAAAACTTGGTTTTATTTGAACCAATAACAGCAGAAAGAAGCTGCTTGTAGGACTATCATTACAGGATACAACAAATTCTAATATCATAACATTTTTCATCTGACAGTTCTTCTTCCGAGACTTTTCGCATGACCTAACTAAAGTCGCCAAGCTATTTCTGCGATTACTTTGGTTCGTTTAATTTTAAAAAATTTGCATAAAATGATGCTGACAAAAATATAAATAAAATCTAATGCAAAATTGTGTGATCATGAATCTAGACGAGTTTGTAAGATGTATTTTCACAATCAGTGTTGCCTAGTTTATGCAACTTTGTTAGCATTTTTCATATAACGTAGATGTATTTTTTTAAAAAAAATTTTGGGATCTCCAAAAAAGTTCCCACAACGTACCATTGCGTTTGAAGCCCTCTTATTTGCGTATCTCCAATATGCGTACGTTCCAAAATACTCTTCAATTTGCGTACGTAGTCATTAAGGAAGAGTTAATCCGTTTACCTGCTGTAAGAAAAGGATTATCCTTTAATTTGAGATATCTATGTGCAGAAGTCAGTAATAATATTTTATGCTTTTATTTAGTATAAAGATCAAATAATTTTAAGCTACAATGCTTTCTGATAATGTGTGATACATTTTTTACATAACAACACCGAGAACAACACCTAGTAATATTATGTGTTTCAGTGTAATGCACACAATTTTGCACTGCTAGGCACCGACATAGCTAGAGTTTATATTTTCATTTTAGCAGCAAAACTTAAACTAACCTACCTAACCTAATGTCCCCCAGTGCAAAAATATCCCCCAGTGCTTTCATAAAAGTTAGTCTAAAACCCTGAAAGTCAAAAAAGAAATATGCATATGGGACTTTACCTAGGTAAAAAAACTTACTAACTCTAACCTTTCCGTTTTTGACCATTTAGGTACGCAAATTAGGTATGTACGCAAATTGGGTGTACGCAAATAAGAGGACACGTTGCGTTTCTGCGCCAAGTTTTGGACATTATTTAAACTAATGAAAGTTCTACGAACTCCAAGGCACCCTACAGGTTGGAGATCGCATATTTAAAATCAAAGTATAAGTTATTATTAAAATAAATTTATCAATAAAAACCACTTGCATCAGTTACATTAATGTTCTCCAATCGAGGATGAAATAAACTAATAATTCCCCCAAGTTCAAATTCAATAAAAACTAACAATTTAAAACGGGCGTACTTAATGGCGTGTTAAAATTCAGGGTCATAAAATGGAATTCCGTTTTTTCCTTATCTTAAATTTACACAATTTTTTGTGTTACCTATCTACCTAAATTTTACAGCTAATAAAACACGGTTTTAATTTCACTGAACTTTATTCATTTAATTGTTCCATGTCCATGTTGTATTTTTTTTACAAAAGTGGGGGAAACGCAGTAGACACCTGCTGTCCGATTATGTTTTATTTTGTTAATACATTTAAATTATTTTTATTTAATTATATACTAATTTTGTTTTCTTTTTGTTTTAGGACGAAGTAAGTCTCTTTTGCCATGATGTTCAACTAAAGAGTGAGACTTAATTTATTTAATTTTTATTATGTGTACCTTTACTTTTTTAGTTTTTAGATACTTGACAATTAAAGTCGGGTGAAAATAATTGCCAAGTTGCTAGTGCATGTGTTGCCAACAATCAATGATAAACTGGTTTTTCGAACAATTTTTTACTTGTATGTGTTCAATAGCAAAAAATCTTTTTAATTATAGAGAAATTTAAGTTATAAATAGTGAAATAAAAAAAAACTAATTAAAGAAGATTATAAGTTAGAACCAGTAAAAGTAAAAGTTATTCTTTGCGAGTTTTCTCGAATTCTAAGCAGTAAAAGTTTAATTTATCTTTTAGGCAATCCACAAAATCAAAATTCTTGACTTACTAAATTTATTCGGGGTGATCACCCCCAGTACCTTCCTATAAATCCGCGCTTAAACCAAAAGAAAACTGATCCATTGTCATATGGAGAATTCTTTAATGGAGGAAATGAATTTCACGCATTCCAGTCGCAGTAGTTGGGCATTGCTTCGAAAATTGGGAGCCGCAACAAATACTAAAAAAACGGTAAATAATGTGAACCCAAATTCAGTTGCAACTCGTTTGGTTAATGTATCAAATTCAGTTAAATTGAGCAAAGCGACCATTTTGCAAATGAAACGCTCATTAAAGAAAAAGAGACAAATTATGTTACCATCTGAAGATCTTTCCCGTCCGTTTGATATAGAAGAACTAAAAACAGCTTTAACTTTAACGAAAAATCGAAAAGCAGCAGGTTTTGATGGAATTTATCCCGAGTTTCTTAAACATCTTGGGAGTAAGGCATTACAATGGCTAACTTCATTTTATAATAATATACTGATCTCTGGTAACATTCCTCCAGAGTTCAAAAAAGCCAAAGTTATTGCCATATTAAAACCAGGAAAACCGGCTGAAGAAGCATCAAGTTATAGACCGATTTCGTTGCTGAGTGTGCTGTATAAAGTTTTAGAAAGGTTACTATACCAAAGAATCTACCCATGCATTGAAGAAGTTCTTCCAATTGAGCAGGCTGGTTTTAGAAAGAATAGAAACTGTTGTGATCAGGTTTTGGCATTGACTTCACATATCGAAGCTGGATTTCAAAATCGACTTAAAACAGGAGTAGCCTTTGTAGATCTAACGGCAGCCTATGATACAGTTTGGAAGGATGGTTTAATTCACAAATTATATAATGCGATTCCTTGTGGAAAAATAGTAAGCCTTCTTGAAAATATGCTAACGGATAGGAGATTTCGAGTATTCATTGGAGAAAAAAGTAGCAAATTTAGGACGCTTAACAATGGATTACCTCAGGGCTCAGTATTAGCTCCACTGTTGTTTAATTTATATACGAGTGACTTACCCCAAACTACTTCCCGTAAGTTTATTTATGCTGACGATTTGGCGCTGACTTACCAACATAATGATTTTAATACATTGGAAAATTCTCTATCAAGTGACTTGGATATTATGTATCAGTATTTCAAGAAATGGAGACTCTGTCCAAATCCAACCAAAACAGAGGTTTCTTGTTTCCATCTGAACAACAATCAGAAAAGAAGAGAGCTTCAAATTAACTTTAATGGAGTATTACTGAAACATAACTTTAACCCTACGTATCTTGGAGTAACTTTGGACAGTTCCCTATTGTATAATAATCATTTAGAAAAAGTGAGACAGAAAATCAAAACCAGAAACAATATTCTAAGTAAATTAGCGGGAACCAATTGGGGGGCGGATGCTCATACTTTGAGAACAGCAGGACTGGCACTTGTATATTCTACGGCGGAGTACTGTTGCCCTGTTTGGATGAATAGTTGTCATGTAAACAAAATTGACACACAATTAAACCAAACTATGAGAGTAATCACTGGTACAATAAAATCTACACCAACGCCTTGGTTGCCTGTGCTTTCTAACATAGCTCCACCTGACCTTAGAAGAAGACATGCAGCTAAAAGGGAATGGGATAAGGTTCAATTTGAGTTGGAAAAATTCCCCTTACATATTGACTTGCAGATGCTTCCACCTAACAGACTTAAATCAAGGAAGCCCATATGGCAAGAGGAGTTTATTCATCAGCCCTTTTCCATCACTGATATATGGAAAAATAAGTGGCAAGAAATTGATGATTTAACCAACAAAGAATTGATTGAAGATCCAACGAAGGTAGTTCCAGGGTTTGATCAGCCCAGAAAAGTTTGGAGTATGGTTAATCGCCTTAGAACGTGTCACGGACGTTGTAATGATATGCTTTATAAATGGAATGCATTACCAAGCCCGCTTTGTGAATGTGGTGCATTGCCAGAAACGATTAAACATATTGTAGAAGAATGTCCAAACACTAAATTTGAGGGTGGTTTTCAAGAAATACACCAATTAACTCCAGAAACTTTGAATTGGATATCAACCCTGAAACAGCTGTAACTTTTTCGCTGTGATTTATTGTACCAACACAATTTTGACAACACTGGTATGCCTGAGTTCTTTCCATGGTTTTCCTCGGCCGCGAAGTAAATGCTTTACCAGAAGAATAAAAATCGGCCATGGACGTGAAAAAAAAATGAACATCACTTAAACCTTTTGGAATTTAACCATCTTCCATTTTATAATGTTCATTTGTACTTATTTTTGACATGTATTTATAATATCATACGAATATATATATATATATGGAGAATTAATTTAATCACAAACATAGATTAATTATTATTAAATTATTATGCCCAAAGATCCGTATAAGTTTCTAATATCAATGATGAAATTACAATGCCCATTTTAAGTTACGATAATTGCACTAGAAAGTCATGAAATTATATTATCTGATACTGATGTATATAATAATATTTGCCAAATGTGTTCAGAAGCCCGAAGGTAATCATTTAAAAATGTATTAACAAACTCCCTAGGTAGATAACATTACATAAATTGGGTTTATCTACCGGCTAGGATCAGGACCGGATTTAATTCTAATCGCATTGATGCCCTGCACAGTACTGAAGAGTTTTCATATTTTAGGCAACTGAAAATTTGTACATACTTCTTAACGGTTCAGGGATCAACACAAAGACTATTATTTTTATAAACCAGTCCTAAGATGAGAATATGAGGTGACACTTTTTCGAATTAACAGCTAAAGTGGTGTTGGTTGATAAGGCAGTAGCTCAATTTAAACAATCTAAATTGAACATAACCTCAAAACTTGCTAAAATCCAGAATTCTGCATGGTTCCTTTTACATTTTTTTTTTAGTTCTATAAAAATGTGATTCTTGTAATTTGGTAATCCTAAAAACTGTGTCGTTGTCGTGAAATAATTATTGAATACTGTAAATCGGTATAATTTAAGGTAATTTCTTTATTTGAGGTATACATTACAGTTTTTTATTTAATTTTAAACCACTTTGTAAAGCCTTTATGTGGCCCAATTTCATCAACAATTTAAAGCTACAAAACAAATAATTTCTGTGTTAAACTGTCATAAAGAATCACTATTACTACTTGCTAGTTCATGCTAAACAGTTTTTTGTAATAATTTGTAGCCTAAATTCGTTAATTACACAATTCATAGAATGGGTGATTTGCACTTAAAACTTGACAACCAATAAAACAATGTCCAAACGTGGTCCATTCTTTTGCCGCTTGGTTAACATAATGAAATATTTTTTAAAAGGGGGGTTTAAGTAATTTCTATAGTCTTACTTAGTATTGATAACATATTTCTTGGCTTGACACTTTCGTGATTAACGATGGAGGCAGATGGGCATAGCTTTTCCAATTTCCGCAAAGTGAAATTACCTAAGAAACGCCATATTAGGCACAATCCAAAGGTGTTAAATATAAACAGTTTATTCGATTATTTAAACATTTATTTATTACGCTTAAATTAATTCATCATGCATATAAATGGCTGCTTACTTTGTTTGGCAGAGGCGAGACACTTTCCTTTCATGCATACTTATTCGCGAGAAACGCCTGACATGACTTGGCATGGAAGTACCTAGTGGCTGTATTTTTCAAGATGTAAGTGCTACCTACTTTATCTACATTATGCACACGCACTGGATTTAAAAGAAATATAAAATGATATGAACGGCGAAAACAATGTGGTTTTTAATAAATTTTGTCAAAGTTATTAAGGAAACCTTCTAATATCGCTACAAATAACGCAAAAGCAAAAGTCGAACACGTATCTGGGGGATTCTTAAATATTGGTATACCTGATTAAGCCAGATTTTTAGATATTGGCATGCCTTATAAAACCAAAAGTTAGGGAATTTGTTAAGGGTTGGTAAACATTATAGATCAAAAGAGAGGACTCAATGTTGTCGCACAAAATTTGTATGCGTACTCTTCGAAAACTCCTCTACCTATTATAACCTCTTGGGGCGAAGGTTTTCAGAGTCGCTTAAATACAGAAGAGTGCCTTGATAATTTTGACAGATATTGTTGCTCCGTTCACTTTTATTGCTGACTAAAGCGATACCGTTATTGAGTAGCCAAACTAATTTTCGTGACGTCACAAAACTGGACCTTCTAGAAAATAAGACCTCCAGAATTCAAAAAAATAAACATGATAGTGCGCCGGGCCTGATAAAATGAAGTATGCCTTGCTACGATTCACCTTTTGTCTGCCAAAAAATGTAACATTGCTCTTGTTGGAATTGTCAATAAACTTAGATAAAATGCTGCATGGCGCCACTCTATACAGCGACAATATCTGTCAAAATCAAGGCACTCTAAAATACAGGAGATAATGATACATACTTTACATTTCGATATACAGTATACCCCAAAATTGGCGCACCGAATGTATGGACGTTGTTGGAGCATGGCCAGAAAATTGTTAAAAAAATCTATCCTCTTGGAGATGAGGACCCAAAGTGTAAAAATGCTTTTACCTTGTAAACAACATCGCATCGGCCGTATACAAAGGGAACAATGTCAATAAAATCTGATGCAAAAAGGTGTAACTAAGAATCATAGATGGGTTTTTAAATGCACTTTTTTAACAGAGTTGCCTTTATCAAATTTTAGCAGCATTTTCCTCAGAAAGAAAAAATATTTTTTTTAACAAAGAATTGCCACAACAGGGTTCTATACAAATTTTACCAACATTTCTAAAAATGTCCCAAAGTTCTATATCATACGTAATTTTATGCTTAACCTAACATGTCAACCAATTAAAATACACCATATTAATTGCCTTACTAAGCTTAAAATAATTAAAAAACATTTTTGACGTTAATAACAAGTTAACATACGTATAATTTTATTTCAAAATATTACAAAAAAAGATAAAAGTCTGGCATTATAAGCATGAAAATAAGGACTATTCTATTACCCATACGGTTTATTTAGAGTCGAATTTGAGCCAGGAATCTGACGTTTAACAAGAGTAAAATATCATTAGGGCGTAACAAACGTCTAAAGTTATTCATGTCATACACTAATCAAGCAGTCTGCGCGTCTTGATGATGATGCGTCTTAGTTTTCTCAACTACGTCCGTATTTCCATTATTTGTAGAACCGCTAAGATGACGCTAGAATTCACTAATTGCGAAACTGTCAAGAATTGTCTGCAAGATGAACTAATATAACTTAACATTTAGACATCGAGAAGATCAGTTTTGGATAGCTTCTTGGCTTATATTTTGCTACTTGACGTTTAATATCTCTTTGAAAACACATCAAGAATTCATGTTTTTGAGAAATTAGTATGTCATATTGTGCCACGTGCGTCAAAAACGCTTTAATTAAATAGCTACTAGAAATATTTTGTAAGATAGGCGAATAATTGAAAAAATGACTTTATTTTTTTGTATCCAATGCTTTTTAAAAGACCGCAAAGGCCGATTTATACAACGTAACTTTCACTTTACTTCCGCTTTACTTCGGCGTAACTTAACCGAAAATTAAATAAAATACATGGGAATGTATTGGCAAATTTATACTTCACTTTAGCGCTACTTTGCTGATTCATTTAGCTTTAGGTCGTATAAAGTCTTACTAACTCGAGACCCGAGCTTGGCCATCATGCGCAAAATTTGCAAAAATGAGATGTTCACCCTTATTGTTAATGGTAGTGATTACTAAATATCGCTTCGTACGATACCTGTTAGATCTTCTTATGTAGGTTTTGTACTAAGCGATATTCCGTAATTACCGCCCAGGTGTAAATTGTCAGAAGTCGCAAGTTCAGACACATGCGCTTAACTGATCCCAATTTCACGTAACTTTGCAATCTGTAAATAGTAAAGTAAAAGTTACGTTGTATAAATCGGCCTTAAATGCTGTGCATTGTTTATAAAAAGGTATCCATTATTGGAGCGGCCATATTTGATAATGTTGATCACATAGTAATTCGGTTTAGCCTTAAATAATCCGTAGTAAATTACTGGAATACAATAAAGAAAATAGCAATAGCAAAATGATTAATGACTTCCAACGTCCAACATAAAAAGAATACTTTCTTTTGTGCAGTTTTTTGAGCTTGAATTCCGAGTGAATTCTATTCATATGTGACCTCAAAACCTTTTGGTTGATACGTAATTACTAAATATTGGGAAATTATCTTAAGGGAGTAGATATTATGGTATTCGGACCATTTAAGGGTAATTTATTGCAAACAATTTCCTTTGCTTTGTGTATTGAATTTTCTGAAGTTCCTAGAATTATTGTTAAAAGTAGGTCTTAAAACACAACCTTCAGAAGTTAATCTTACATTGCTTTTAAGTTTATCTCACTATTCCTGATTAAATAAAAGATTTTTTTTTCATGATTTAAAACTCATTTTTAGAGCTTAAGGTATGCAGCTGCATATCTTGCGAATGATTAAAAAGATAATAAAGCTAGTAATAATATTAGAAGTGCAAAAGATAACAGTGATTTGCACTTTGCCGCGAATGAATTATAAATGCAACAACAATCGTTTCCCGAAGAAATCAATCAAGACGTTAGAAGTTAAAAGAAAATGATTAATGAATTAGGAAATGCTCAAAGCTAGATAAAGTCTTGCCATGTATGGAAATGTGCTTAGAAAATAAACTACTTTTTATTTTGTTGCACTCGTTTGTACCTAACCATTAGATCTTAGTTAGTTCATGATGCACAACAATATTTCTTCCTTTTCCAATTAACTTTGTGCACGTACTAAGCCTACTTGCATTTCATTTGGACTCTTTAAAGATTAATGGATTCTTTACTTCTTAATAAACTTAATTATTTTGTATTTTCTACACGCCATTTTACCGTTTAACGCTAACAACTTTTGTTTTATCGAACCTACAACACAATTTTAAAATGGAGAATTTTAATGGAGCCAAGTAACGAACTTCTTCATAAAATTTAAAATTCAATTCTTCATTAAAATTTGCAAGATACGTTTTAGTTGACAACGATCACTAATGTTTAGGATAAAAAATTACAAGCACAATTATTACCACCAACATTATCTTCATCAAAATAAATCTTGGATATATGCCTGTTGCGCCGATGTTTAAATTTGTATATACAAAAATAGTGTGTATTGCGCCACTTTTATGATACCTATTGTTTTGGGTAATTTCGTATACCTGGTTTGCATCTGTTTAATCCCTTCCTTTGCCACCCCAACAAATTAGTCATTAGTCTTCATTTTAGCAGCAAATCTTAACCTAACCTACCTAACCTAGTGTCCTCCAGTGGAAAAAGGTCCCCCAGTGCTTTTGTAAAATTATATCTAAAACCCTGAAATTTAAAAAAACAAACTAGAGAAAAATTAAGAATCCTTGTCAACACATTACCAACATTACCAAGACAATACATCATATCTAACAGCGGAAAACGGAAAGCTACTGATAATATCACGGGAAATTTAACAAGCCCCAGCGTTTATTCGCGAATGTTAGAATGTACCTAAAAAAAAAAAAAAACTTAGATTTAAATCGAGATTTGTTAATCCTTTTTACCTGGGTCTTCTTAGCTCCTGGTATAACAATAGACCTTTTATAAACAATATCGGCGCAATACAAACTATTTCTGTATGACCAAATCGGCGCAATACCAAGTGTTTTCTTAATCACCGGCGCAATGCAAATACACCCGGTATAACAATAGGCCTTTTATAAACAATAGCGGCGCAATGCAAACTATTTCTGTATGTCCAAATCGGCGCAACAGCAAGCGTTTTCCTAATCACCAAATGACCCCAATTATTACCACTAGCATTATCACAATCAATTTTTGGAAAACTCTTATTAAGTTTTTTCTTTGTTTCAGGTCCAAGGACGCGACGTCCAAAAAAACCAGGGGGACCAAAAACAGCCGCCCAAACCGCTGATGAAAAACGCCCGCGTACCGCATTTTCTGGCGCACAATTAGCGCGTCTTAAGCACGAATTTGCGGAAAACCGTTATTTAACGGAACGTCGAAGACAACAGTTGAGTTCAGAATTAGGTCTTAATGAAGCCCAAATTAAAATTTGGTTCCAAAATAAAAGGGCTAAGATTAAAAAAGCTTCTGGTCAAAAAAATCCTTTAGCGTTGCAGTTAATGGCGCAAGGGCTTTATAATCATAGTACAATACCACTTAGTAAAGAAGAAGAAGAATTGCAGGAGATGCACGGCAATAAAAGTCCATAAAAAATAACCCCCAGTTTTTTTGTGTAATTATAACTTAAACAAAATTTATTTTATTATTTAATGAAAAATGTTCAAAAATATTTCACGTCGTCATTACAAAGTTTTCCTAATCGTTTTTATTATTATTGCTACAAGGGTTTTCTTAATGGCATTTTTGGACATTTTTTAAAAGTATTTGTGTTGTTTTGTGATATTTTTAAAGCTTCCAATTCTATGTAAATAACAGTGTCAATTTTTGTGGTTATGTTTTAAAATCTGTTATATAGGTCCAAAAATTGCCGCATAAACGCGATGGTTCGTTGTTGAGACATGTCTAGGGGAATTTCTGGAAAATTTGTTAAGGAAAATGCGAACAAAGTTGGGAAAAATCGGGAACACAGTCTAGGAAAATACATCTAAAAATCCCATCTATATGAGTCTTAATCACACACCTTTGCATTAGATATTATTGACATTGTTGTCAGCTTTATTTCATAAAAATTTTTCAAAATTAAATTGACTATAAAAATGTAATTCGACCATTTAAAAGATAAACAAACAATGAAATGGTTTAAAATAGACTGATGCTTTGTATTAAATCATTTTTTCGTTAATATGTGCTGTTATCTTCAGGTATGAGCGTTTGAAGTTTTTCTCTTTGGGACCTCATATCTCCAAGGGTATATAAGACGGATTTTTACAAACAGTTTTCTAGAGATCCCTAGACATGCCCTAATAACGAACCGTCGCGTTTATGCCCCAATTTTTGAACACCCTGTATTTTGTACAGCAGTGTAACACAATAATATTTGGAAATCAAAATGCTAACAAGACAGATTCTGTTAGCTATCGTTCCTGTAATTTGGCAAAAAAATTAAAGTACCTATAACCGTAGAGAATACAAAGTTTTTTTTTAAATAATCAAGCAAAGCATACTTAGTTGGTAAACATGGGCAATGCTCTACTTTGGTGACTTAAGTTAGGCCATGAGCAACTTTTTTTATCGATCTCTTGATTAACTTGAGTATGCTGCTATTGTTTCTTTAATTTTCCAATTCTCAGAGCCTTCTTGTGACAAAAAATATATCAATGTACAACTTCATTTAAACACAATTGCTTTCTGTGTGGTTACACATACTTTATGTTTGCTTGAAATCTTTTTTTTTTCTTAATGGTCTTAAAATTGGCAATAATTTTACATAACTTAATGCTCAGATATTACAAAAAAATATTTACTTGACCTTTAGATCTAAATTACCAACAAAAACTTCAACAAAATCAATTAACAGAATAATAATTGCACTTTAGTCTTAAAAAGTAAATTAAGAGATGATTAAACTGTCAAATATTGTAAATATGTTATAAACAAAAATATAATTAAACATATATGTAATTAATATCTTAAAATTATTAAAGATACCGACTTTTAAAAGCAATATTTATTAATAGTGCGTAAGTTAACCATGTAAAGTGAATATTCTTGTATATATTTAAATAATTACAATTAATTAATATGCATCGGTGTATTTACGACAGATACCTACATAACCTATGTATAATGACTTGATTACCTTTATTTTAAAAATTGCAAAGATGAAATAATTAAATTATTTTTTGTTTTTTTTTTTGTTAATTAAAGTTTAGTTAAAACATTTATTTATCCGCTCTATTATTGAAATTTCGACTTGAACATGATGTTTTTTTAATTTACACTTTTTTTATCTGCATAAACATACTGTTTAAATTTAATGTCATTTTATTATATTTAGAAATAT
Source organism: Cartodere bifasciata (assembly GCA_963920755.1). NCBI lineage: Eukaryota > Metazoa > Arthropoda > Insecta > Coleoptera > Latridiidae > Cartodere > Cartodere bifasciata. Next base: position 15,404,874 of record OY987197.1, read on the forward strand.
AAAAATTACCAAAATTATACGAGATTATGTAAAATGTACAAATTATAAATATTAATTTATAGAATGATCATTTAAATAAATTATAGCCAGTTTAAAACTTGTGTCTTTATTTATAAAATTATTAAAAGCAAATTCTAAAAAATAGAAACCCTACATTATTGTATTAAGAAATATTTTTTTTAAATTTGGGGGCAATTTATGGGGTGAAGACATTTTTTCTGACAAAGAATTTTTACGATAATCATTTTAAAACCTAATTTGACATCTAGTTTCAAAATTGAGCGCAGTTCCACCGTGATCTTACATAACTAATTGAAGGGGGTCCTTTGGGGCCCACATCTCTTTTTCCAAGACAGGTAGAGGTACGCCAATTCAAGGTTATACAATTTGAACCCCCAGTTATAACATATTATAATGGCGGCTCTACCCGAAATTTTGTCGATGTCCAAATACGGCTTGACTGTACTATACGATAACTACACAGGAAGTCGTAGCAATTAATCGTTACAACATATTGGTGCGTCTAGGGCGGGCATAAAAAAAAACAAGCTGTGCTTGTCCGGCGCATTCGCCACATTACAGATTTGTGTGTGTGTTGATTTAGTTAGGTAATTTAACTTTTCTTCTAGGCATAATAAAATAAGTTAATTTAATTAATAGGATGATGAAACCATCAAACAAAAAAACAGTTATCTTATCTATTACACCTATGTTCACTTCACAAATTTAGCCAAGAAAAATAAAAACAAATAGTGAAAACATAGAGATCTTTCCCGCCGTTGGCCACAATAGCGGTCGTTATATCGTGCGATCCACAAAATTTGACGTCGACTCTTGCCATGCATTTGTAAAATTTCAATTTTTTTCATTGTTAAAACATTGTCGAGTGTCATGAATCACACGTTACTTGGGAAACTGAATGACCACCAGCATCACAATGATTTAGGTCAATCTGACGCATATCTGACGTTTTCCAAGTATAATGACTGCGAAGTGCGAAGGTGGTCAACGACGAGAAAGGTGAGATTAAAGTTTCTTTAACTGGATGTTTAAAGAGTATAAATTGACAGGAATACCTGTTTAGCTCTTTCGAAAACAGGGTTATGGCCCTCCAAAGGACCCCTTTATTTCGATATTGCATCGATTGTGGAACTGCACCAAATTTTGCAAGTATAGGCTTAAAGAGATTCTCGTCTAAAATTTTTATTTTCTAAAATTTATTTGACCATTAAATAGCCCCAAAGAGTAATATTCAATCATACGTTGAATTAACACCAAATTTTGCAAATAAAAAAATCTGTAGGTACCACTCCAAGAGTCCCAATCCAATTTGGGATAAAAAAAAGCAGGTACTAAAAAAGGTGTTTCAGAACTTATATTGCATCTACATATTTGCAAAATTTTCTAAAAAAATTCCTTCACCCCCTAAATAGCCCCCAAAGAGTAGTAACCAATCATGTTGGATTTACACCAAATTTTACAGATAGATGTTATATGAGATGCTAAAAAATATTTGTTTATAACTTTTTTTGAAAAAAAAATTTAATGCCCCCCTTAAGAGCCCCCTTCGTTTATGGGGCGAAGGAATTACTTTTTGAAAAAAAGTTATAAGGAAATATTTTTAAGCATCTTATCATGCATCTAACTGCAAAATTTGGGGGGCCATAACTCCGTTTCTGCAATAGGTAGATATACGCAAATTTGGGGTTTTACTCTTTGGACATCCAGTTACATCATATAAAAAAGGCGGCCCTACCAGGTATTTTGTCGATGTACCCTCCTTATTTAGGACAGATTGACTGTAGTATAGATGCAAGCTAATCCATTGTGAATGGTATATCTTAAATACATATTTCAAGCTCTTGCAAGCTACCTTAATTCTTACAAGATGCAAGCTAATTATCATTGTGAATACCACTTTAGAGTAACATATCTTTGAAGTTAGTAACGTGAGATCCACAAAATTTGACGTCGACTCTGGCTGTGGATCTTTAAAAATATGACAATCGACAATGTTTAAACAATGAAAAATATTGAAATTTTACAAATACATGGCAAGAGTCGACGTCAAATTTTGTGGATCGCACGATATAATTCTTGTATTTTTATGAAAGCCTCCCTTTAAATTCTTAAAGATCAATAGGTAATAAAAAACAGTGCTGAAGAAAGAAAGACCCTACGCCTGTCAGTATAGTAGCCTACATAATGATTGTGCTAACGATGTCCGCAGATAGATAGGCATAATTTCTGAATCTAAAAGTGACCACTTGGTGTCCCTGGCTCATTATAAAGGAATTAATTATGTCCGTATATCATTTTGACGTTAGAAAAATGCTACTGGACTTTGATAGTAATTAATGAGGAGGAATGAAAATTCCTTAAATGTTTGGGTACCTACAAGTTTTTACAGCTGGGGTCACCAATTATTTATTTTATCCTCATTTACGTTGATTGTTCGTTCCTAGTTTGTAAAACAAAGGTTGGTAAATGGTGATGTATCAAAAGTCCTTGACAATGACATCGTGGTATGCGTTATATTTATCGGAAAATTGATATGTAATTATGTATACCCACATAATTACTTGGAAGTAAGGTGCTCGTTATTAATACTAAATTGGTTTCTACTATGGAGGTTCCGAAGGAAATAATAAAAAAGTGATTTTAATACCTAGAGTCTTAAAAAATATAAAAAGAGTTGATAATAATAAATTTATTCACAGTACCTAACTATCAAGCATTTTTTACATACCTACAGTTTTACCAAATGTCTCGGTTTTTTTTTCTGCTATTTTTTTATAAAAAAGAAGCACATTGAACGCGGACTCTCTGTATTTTCAATACCCAGTTTAACTAAAATGATGGTTCCAGTCCTTGCAGATTTATATCAAAATAAGGTAGGTTTAAACCTGTATTAATTTTCAGAAAGAAAAGGTGGTTCACGAAATTGTAGTGTACACTGTCCGAATGTGACGATGTGCCTTCATGGAAAAAGAATATTGAATGCGTTGGGGTAATCACCCCCAGTACCCCCCATTAGCCGAGTTTGGATAGTTGTAAATATAAAGTTATTTTTTATTTTGAACCTGAAAAATTACCAGACACCCAATTATTAATGCAGGTGTCCCAAAATTGGATAAACATAGCTGGTGCCAGGGGCGGATGGGAAGCACTTGACAGGCCCTCTGGAAAAGAAGTATGCCGGCCCAAATTTGCGCCGCAGGCGAAACTTTTTTGGTTAAAATAAGAACAAACTAAGAAATTATTTTAAACAGCTGGGCCTTACCGGCCCAAAGTACGGCGGCCCTTCTGGAAATCTCCAGAACTCCAGATGGGCCCATCCGCCCCTGGCTGGTGCGCTGTTGGGGCATGCCAAGGGATCTTCAGAAAATTGTGAAATTTTTTTTATCTAATATACCCTTAAAGATAGAAGGTCCCAAAGTAAAAAACTTGAGGCGCTTGTATCTTGAAAACAGAAGCAGAATATATCCAGCCTAATTCTACAGGGTGTCCAAATAATTGCGCATAAACGTGACCGTACGTAACGTACGTTCTTGGGGCATATCTACAGATTCCTAGATAAATCCATCTCATATGCCCTTGGAGATATAAGGCCCCAAAGTGCGAATCTTCGAACGCTTTACCTTGAAGATAACAGCACATATTAATAAAATTAATGGTTTAATACAAAGCTATACAGTCTATCCAAAGAGATTTTATATTTATAATAGAAAAGGCATAAAAATTCATTGTTTGGTTCCAAGATCTTTTTGTTTAACCAATGTAAGTTAAGGATCAACTATAGATCAGGTTATAGTAATAGTGCAGATGTTTTAGTAATAGCGCAGAAGCTAAAAGGTAGGCAACGCTTGTATTAACACATAGATGCTTATGCACTAACTATGTATTGGCTAACGCGCTGCCTATCTTTTAACTTCTGCGCTATTACTATAACATTCGCACTATTACTTATACTATAACCTGATCTATATTTGATGCTTTATATGGACTAATGAGTAAGTGGACCTAAATAAACAAACGTTTTCAATGGAACTTCCCTATGCTAGCCTTTTAGATCTTGGACCCACACACTGGTAATGTTATGATCATAAGCAATTCATTTCTAGTCATTCAATTTCTATGAGTCTATCGAATACTATATTTCACCATTTTTTTATCTTTGAAATGGTCAAATTAGATATTTCCTAATCAATTTAATTTAACGAAATTTTAATGAAATGACGCTGGCAACAATGTCAATAAAATCTGATGCAAAAAAGTAAGATCAAGAATCATAGGATGGGATTTAAAATCCACTTTCCCTAGCAGAGTTGCCAAATTTATCGAACTTTAACAGTATTTTTCTGAGAGATAAGAAAAGATAGAGTTTCTTTACAACTTTCGAAGGATCCCTAAGCATGCTCCAACAGCGTACCATAGCTGTATGGCGCCAATTTTGGGAAATGCACACTGAATAGCATATACAAAATAAACTCATTCGTTCATAAATTTAAAGCAAAGCCAGAAGGATAATTGAATAAGGACTCAGGATACAAGAAAGGAGTTCCTTTTTAATAAGAGGGTGCGTTGAGCCCCACCCTTGCTTTTATTCAGTTATCCACCCTCACTTCCCGAGTCCATTACTTATAAATATTGTATATTTAGGAATTACACGCAACTCCAGCAAGATTCATAGGACATAGGGTGCTTTCTGACCTTACAACCCAGCTGATTTATTGGGTGTGTATAGGTCGGTTCAAATGACCACAAATATTTATTAGACTATGGGAGTTTATAGAAGTTAGTGGTCAAACTGACCACAACTTTTATTGTCTTTAAAGTAAAAAAGGAAGCTCTAAAAGAAAACAAACGTAGCAAATGGTCTCATTATTTTAAAGAATTTCTAATGCTAATAAGTTAGTAATAAACAAATTCGAAGAAGTTTAAAAATAAAATAGCTCTAATCAAAGGAAATATACATACATACAGGGTGTTACCAAATAACTAGGAAAAAATTCAGAGGGTAATTCCTGAATCTATTTTAAGAAAAAAAGTTCATATAAACATGTGTCCGAAAATCCTTCGTTTCTGAGACAGGGTGTCAAAGTTTCTCAAAAAAAATTTTAATCTCAAGATTACTAAAAAGCTAAATCAGATATTTATTTGAAATAATAATAAAAAAAAAAATTAATGAACCCTTCTTTGTTAACTATGTTTCATTTTCATTAACATAAAAAAGCCAAACTTAAAAAAGAAATTTTGTTGCCTTTGGGCAATGAATTTTTTTTTCGAAAACGGTTAGTTTTATGAAAAAAGAAGAAGATATTAATTTTAAAGATCATATTCTAGGGCTTCTAATTATTTTATGAAAATACCAAAAAAGTAACACACAAAAAAGTTGGGGGTGAACAACCCCCATGGTACCCCCAAATGTGCCCCTTCAAATTATAATTTTTATTTTTTTTCTACCGCACTTTATGCCTAATGGTAAGAAAATTACCCGTGCTAAGTTTTAAATAAATATCTGGTTCAGTTTTTTGGTATTTTAAAAAAAAAAGTTTCTTTTAGAAACTTTGGCACCCTGTATCTCAGAAAAAAAGGATTTTCGGACACATTTATATGAACTTATTTACTTAAAATGTGTCCAGGAATTATCCCCTAAATTTTTTCCTAGTTATTTGGTAACACCCTGTATACAATAATTATTATAGTATGTCAAAGTTAGACTGCTTTTAATGACCTTGAAATACTTCGACTTCCTTAATTTTAAAAGGTGCATCAAATTCAAATATGCATAAATAATGATCGTTTAAAGCAGTTTCAGACACCTATTTAGGAGGTTAATTATTTAAAATTGTATTTACGATCATCCTATCCTCTAACAAGAATAATATATGGGTTGTGCCTACCTATTCCAATGTGTCCTTTTTCACTCTTTATGTGTTATTCTGGGTTATAGAATGCCACCCCGAGTGTGTCTAAATCCTAATAAACGTTAAAGGGGTGTTTCCTTCTGACACATTTTTGTGTAAATCCGAGCATACCAACGAAACAGCTTCACATTTTATGTCTTTTATTTTCTGTTTTAACATTATCCGAATACCAAGTACCTAACCTAAAAATAATGGTTATCGATTTGTTTAAAATTTTTGTTGGACGCGGTTGGCTTTTTTTTTATCAAAGTTTGTATTAATAAAATAGAAGCCCTACGTCACAGTTCACAGAAGTGCATTAAAATACTTTCTGTGAAATTTTTTTAGGCAACCAACATTACGGACCAAAGGAAATGGTCATTTTTTTCTTATTCTGTGTTTCCAACATGGGTCTTTTTAAAACACTGTTTAAAGAAAAATAAGGGATGTTTTTAGGTCCCATTTGTGTAAAAATGTTCCTTTATATCTTATTTACGATATTTTAATTCAAAATTACCCGAGAATCTACCGCAAGAATTAAAAAATCCCTGATTAATCTGATGATGATGATCTCCCACCAAGATGTCAGCTTTAAGTGCGAATTGCTTGAGAAAGCAACCATATCAAGGGGTATGGTTTGTTCTAGGTAATGGAAAAAAAAATTAATTTTACAATCGTACTTACCAGAACTCTTGATATGGTTGCTTTCTCAAGCAATTTGCGTTTAAAATTCACATCTTGGAGGGTGCACAACATTAACACATAAACTGTATATTATAAAGTTTTACAATAAACCAAACTTGAAATATCGAATTTAAGACATTATAGCACATATTTTTACTAAGGGTTCCCTAAGAAAGCTTATTTTTACAAAATTATTGTTCCAAAAAAGTGGCTAAATCTGACAGAATTAAGATTCTACTTCACAGACAGTTTTTTAATGTGGATCTGTGATCTGTGACGTAGGTATTTAAAAGTGTCTCATTTTTAGAGATACCCATTTTTAGTTACCTTACTTTAGTAATTAAGAAACTAATGACCGGTTGCACCACACGTTTTAAGTCATTGAATAAATTTAAGTGACAGTTTATCATAGAAATCATAATTTTAGACAATGTCTAGGTGATGGTTGTCAAACTCTGTTTATGATAAAATGTCAGTTTAACTTTAAGGAACAGCTAAGCATTTGTGGAGAAACCGGGCATAAGTACTAATTTTTTATAGCCAACATTATTTTGTAATGGTAAACCACAAAGTCTGTCCTAAAATAACCTAAACTCCAAATGCATTGCAAAGCAAAGATTGCGTGCTTTCTGTCCATAAACGACTACGAGGTGGTATTTCTAACATTCAGTTGACCACCACTCAACTAAATATAGCTAACCCCACTAAGAAGGGTTGGTTGCTTCTTAATTGATTTATCGATATTACCAACTTCCATTATTCCTACATCCATAGTTAATTTGTGTTTATTATTCTTTATATTGACTACTTATAGAGGCACATAATTGAAACTTTGAAAGAAAAATGGGAGCGGATAGCCCCTACCCCATCAAACCAAAGGCTACTTAGAGTTATTAACTGGATATTATTTCCTGTTAGCAGCACCTTCATTATACATTATTATTCAATTATTAACGCAGATAATTCGATAATAATATGATGGTTTAAATTAATTTATGGGTTTGAGAAAGGAGGTTTATTTTTTTGTTATGCTACCTCTCTTTAATTTGTAGGCTTGATTGGGTAGGTTAGTTTAATAGATCCGTTTAAATAGGGAAAAACGATAACAAATGCGCGAATACTTTCTTTTTTAATTTGCACGTCGCAAGTTTCATTTTTAAGTAATTGTTATTTGTATAAGGGGTAAACATGAACGTGTTCAAGTAAATTTATAGGGGAGGCCGGGTTTAAACTGACACGAACTTAGACGGCCGAAAGACCAAAAATTAAGTAATAAAAAAACAGCTTTTATTTTGTTAATCCTATTAAATTAGTTCAAAAGCATTTTTAAAACCGCGGCAATAAGTGCCAAAATAAAATTAGGCCAAAATATTTCTGCATTGCTTTCTTTATATAATAGTAGTTTTCGTATCTAGTGTTATAAACGAGTCTTTATACGAGTGTATAAAGACGTTTATAATACGAGTTACGAACTATACTATTTTCTACGACCCCAAAATCAAATAAAATCGGATTTTTTAGGAGAAAAAAATTTAACTTGAAGAAAACTTAGGTTAGAAAAAACATTTCAGAAGTAGAAATGATGATACATGTTGTAATATTCAATAAACGAATATGTTAAATCCCAATTCTATACCTCTGCTGCACTAAATACTGTCTTGAATTATAGAAATACTCCGAAAACAACTCACGGTTTTAGCTTCAACACGTTTTTCTAACAGACTTGTTGACATCCATAAAAATTAACACTAACAACATTTGCAATGGCTTCAATTTTTAAAAAATGTAAACATATGCAGGTCATCTGTCATTTTCTGCCAGTAACGCTAACTTCGGCCCGTGGGTAAAGCGCTTGTTGCAACTTCACCCCGTTGGTAAAGTGACGTGTCACCCACGGCTTGCAAGACATAGCTAAACGATTGTTTTAGGTATAATCTAGTCGAGCGAAATTTAAAAAGTTCCATTTTAAAGGTGGCAGTAGAAAAACAATTTTATTCCTCTTTTAAAAGAGCAAAATGAAGTTTAAAAAAAGCAGTAATGTAATAAATAAAATGACCCTATAGTTCACATTATCATTCTGTATAATCATTTTATCATAAATTAATAAATTATGCAATAAAGTTACATATATCCTGAATATTAAAACTTTACGAGATGATAAAGCTTAATATTTATTTACTTGGTGTTGCTTTAACACCATATAAAATTAATATCAAATGTTAATATATCTATACCAAACAACCAAAATTATAAATATAAAGTGAGTACAAAAAAATGTTGAGTTTTTTTGCTAAATTCTAAAATTTTAATTTCAGACTAAGTGGGGAGGAATGTATAATTTCCCCCATTGAGTATTTTGTTTGATTTTATGCATCCTAAATAGGATGTATTTGAACTGCGCACAGCCGCTGAAAAACACTTATAACTGCGCCCAAAGCTGAGTTTGAGGAGCGCACATTTTAATCCTTCTACCTGGAAGTCCCAAATTGTATTTTCGAGAAATACTAGAAATTAATCTAATTACCTGCCTAATCTTTTTACCTTAGACTCTGGGTTGTACCCTTATAGGGAACATCGCAGGTTTTTTTTTTTAATTTTAGGGTTTTAGACTGAATTTTATGAAAGCACTGGGGGACACTTTTCCACTGGGGGACACTAGGTTAGGTTAAGTTTTGCTGCTAAAATGAAAATATACACTCTAGCTGTTGATGCCTAGCAGTGCGTTCAAAATTTTGTTCATTACAATAAGGGACATATTACTAGGTGTTGTTCTCGCGGTGTTGTTATGTTAAAAATCGATCAACACAGTCAGAAAGCATTGTAGTTTAAAATTATTTGATCTTCATACAAAATAAAAGTATAAAATATTTTTACTGACGGCTGTACTTATATCTAAACATCTTAAATTAAAGGATTATCCTTTTCTTAATGAGGGTAAATGGATTAACTCTCCATAACAAAAGTGTGCGCAGCTCAAACTTATTTGGTATACCTAAAGGGTTGTCTGTGCGCTGCTCCCATATACCCCCTAAATACTAGCTATTACTAAAGGATCAAATATAAATCCGGTAATAGTAATAGTGCGTATGTTATAGTAATAGCGCAGAAGTTAAAAGATAGGCAACGCGTCAATCACAACTCGATTTGTTAAAAACAAAAATATGCATTTATAAAGTATTAATATATCTATGTAAATGGATATTTGATGATTTCTGTGACGAATGTTTAATATAAAACAAAGATTCTCTCCAAACCATACTTTATTTAGAAAAATCTGAATACGTATTTATGACAGCTTAGTTGTCGAAATACGTATTCAGATTTTTCTAAATAAAGTGTGGTGTGGAGAGAATCTTTGTTTTATATATCTATGTAATTTTACAGATGTTTTTAATTAAATCAGTAAAATTTAATCGATAAACGCCCCTGATTTATTTAAGCATTTATTGGTAGCTCAAGTAAATGAAAACGTCAAGAGTGAAGATTGCCATTTCCCACGCATTCTGAATCCTGATTGTTATTATCTGCAAAAGTTGATGTAAGGCAGCTTAAGGTAACAACAAACAACGTAGTATATAAAATGGATTTATACTAATATCTCATTTAAGCGTATACAGCTGTAACCTCAGAAAATTAGTTTTATGTACATTTTTATATGTTTGTGTAATGTGTAAAGAACGCGGCAGAATTGAACTTCAGCAAAACAAGCTGAAACCACGATTGACTGCAGTTCTGTTCTAGCAGATATGAATAACTTGCTTTTTAGTACCGGAGAATGTAAATTCCTACTTTAAATAAATCCAACTTTAATGAGCAATGTAACATTATGTGGCGGGTGTGGGCTAGTCATTTTTTGATGTAGCTCTATTATACTCTCTAGTGATTTTAAATGAGCTTTGTAAAAGCCATTTTGACTTCGGAATCTAGGAAGTGGTACACTTTCAAAAAACTTAAAATAAAAAAACAATAGTAATAAGTTTGTAGATCGAATTACCAAGTTATAACAGTTCTGTGGTAAAAGGAGAAGGATACTTTTGACATTTTAACAACTGTGTTTTTTAAATACTGAATTATAATAATAGTATTTTAAAACATAGGTATACAACGTTTTTTAGCACGCGTCCAGGATTCCAATGGACAAGTGCTAAAAAACGCCTTATAAAACAACTTTTTTATATTATTTTTTATATTTGCTTCTATTCATTTAATCTATTAAAATGCATTTTTAATTTGAATTAATAACATAACTTAAAATTTTATTTTTATTGCTTTGGCACCATTGAAATTGAAGTAAAAAGTAAATTTAGGCCGCAGATATTGAATAATGACATTTGTAAGCTTTACTCACTTATAGAATACTGAATAAATAGGCGTTTTGAGAAAATGTAACCGTTGATATCGTTTCTCCAATTCTTCTAGTTATTTCTTCTACAAAAAAAACCTTGTCCCCAGATAGTTTGTATAACAGTAAAATTTGTACATAAAAAGTACCTTGCAAGGGAAGGATTCATCTTTTTGCATCCGGAAAACCAACCTAATAAAATAAAATTTTGGGTTTCATAATGAGCAAACATTTAAGTGGGATTCACAATGAAAATTAGCTTGCATCTTGTAAGAATTAAGGTAGCTTGCCAGAGCTTAAAATATGTATTTGGGATATACCATTCACAATGAATTAGCTTGCATGAGCTCTTACAAGCTAATTCATTGTGAATGACATTGCCTAAATACATATTTCAAGCTCTTGCAAGTACCTTAATTCTTACCGGATGCAAGATAATTTTCATTGTGAATAAAGCTTTAGATATTTACGATTTCGATTAGCCATATATACGTATATCCTGAGAAATCTAATTTTTAATTATTGCATTGATAATGTTTTTAGCTTGATTTATAGATAAATTAACTTAATTTCACCTTAGAATGAACATATCGCGAATTAACGCCAAGATGAAATTGTATGTACAGAAAGTCTCGATAGTTTTAAAAAAGGTCAGGAAATTTTAGTAAATTTTTGAGCTTGGTAAAGTCTAAAAAAAATCTTAGTCTACGTCTCACCTAGGCTATGGCAGTCTTATATAACTTACTTGAATGGGGTTTTCCCCTTTCGTAAAACAGGTGACAAAAAGTGTCAACGGAACTAAAAGAGCAGATCACATGTACCCATTTAGACGTATGTGAGGCCCGGACCACACACGTTGATGGCAAGCTTTGAAGAAATGCGTATAGCTCGTACATGCTTACCTACCTATGCTCACCTACCAGATCAAGTTAGTTCACACACTCCACGACGGACAGACAGACGTACAAATATATATTCTAAAATGCAGGTTAAACCTAACAAATTAACGATCTTTTTATGGACAATTTCCAATAATCAAATTTGTTTTGAACTTTTATCAATCGATTCATCTAAAGTATTTTTTTTTATTAACCTATTTTTTAATAGTAGAGCATATTAAATGGTTCTCCCTTTTTTCTTGAGGGTTTTTAAGAATAGGATCTCCTCAAAACAGTATAAAGCATTCTCGACCAGAAATGATTTAGTTTTGCTCCTGAACTTCTCAAAAGCCAAATTTCGTAAGAAGATAGAAAACCTGTGAAAAAAATAGAACCCCAGTACTTAACCAAAAATCAACTTATTTTGTGGATCCTGGTTCGACAACAGATCACGGCATTAACTTTTTCAGTTTTTTTTAAAACTTAGTAACTATTTAAACAAAAATAATGAAATCGAAAGTATTTTATCTTACGAAAACGTTCTGTTGCCACATAAAGTATGTACATTTTTAACTTCAAAAATTTTATAGTGTACTTTATTGAGGCATTATTAGTCTCAGTCACAATTGGGACTGTAAGTTAGCTAACTCACACACACACAATCACAGTGAGAGTTAGCTAACTCACAGTGGGACTTAGTAAGTCACAATTGAGATTGTGAGTTAAGCTTTATTCACAATGAAAATTAGCTTCCATCCGCTAGGAACTAAGGTAGTTTGCACACTGTAAAAAAAATGTGTAAATTTTAACACAAAAATAACACATTTCGCTGTTCCAACAGGTCCACAGCGAAATGTGTTAAATGTAAATGGTGTTAATATTTGTCAAAAGCGTACACATTTATTGTGTTAAAATATTTACACAAAAATGTGTTTTTTTATATTAACACAATTTTTTGTAAAAATATCACACAAATAAAAAGATTTACTTTTACACAAAAATAACACATTTCGCTGTTCCAATAGGTCCACAGCGAAATGTGTTAAAATATTTACAGAGAAATGTGTTTAAAATTACGCACACATATGTGTTAACCTGTTAGGACACAGAAATGTGTTATTTTGTTTTAACGTGCTAATTGGTAAAAATATTACCCATTTTTAAGTGAATTTTTTGGGACACAGAAATGTGTTATTTTTTTTACATACTTATTTGTAAAAATATTACACATTCATAAGTAGACTTGTTTTGACACAGAAATGTGTCATTTTATTTTTTTACACTTTTTTGTAAAAATATTACACATTTTCGAGTCTTTCAGTTAGGACTCGGAAATGTGTTGTACATTTACACTATAAAAAAAAGACAGAAATTAAAACCTGGTAAGAGCCTCGTATTCGCTGTACAAGCAAAACAAATTCGAGGCTCTTAAAATTTGTTGATAAAAACTCATTAGTCATAAATATCAATCATGTTAGTATAGTATTTTAACTTAATAAGTATTACCTACCACTGTAAATAAATAAAAAACAATAAAGTATGTCTGCATGATATATGCACCGATATCGTTAACCTATATGTTAATTCGTTAAGTAATATTAAAAAAAAGTATACCTACAAACAGTAAAGTATGCAAATTGTATGAAATTTCTTTCTTCGTAAATACTTCAATAGTTCTAATGGCAGCTTGCTAGATGGTAAGCGATCTTGTCCAACTTGTCGTAGCATCCAAGACTAGAAAACAGCATAAAATTAGTTATAAAGTTTTGATAAAATTTTTGTTTTAACTGTGTTTATTAAGATGTTCAAAAACGCAAAACGACGTAAGTTTTGGTGATATGTTTATAAACCCCCGAGAAAATTTTAAATAATTCAACTTTTACGATCATTTAGAAAAATACGCTAAAATTGGGTATGGTAGAAAAATAATTGAAAACAATCCACATATGGGTACATTTTTTTTTAAACATGTTGCAATGATTCTTGGGTTACCCCAAAAGGCATCAGGATTAAAAAATAATATAACAAAATTATTTCTTTACTTACCAATTTCGTCTAGGATTTTCTGAATTCTGTCATCATGTTGGTCTTTAAACGTTTGGTTTCCTGCATTCGAGTATAAAAATGTAAAATCTTGATCAATCTACAAAGATAAGTAAAATCTACATTAATTATTTTAGCGTAAAAATGTACTATTTTTATTTAATTTTTACATCCATTGTGTAAAAACAAAAAACAAATTTTGTTGGTTTTACACATTAATAGTAAATTCTTTACAGTCAACATAAATTTGTGTTCATTCTTAGACTGATATGCAAGAGTTACACCATGGGTAAATAATATAATTTATTTAAATTTAAATTAAAGATATTTTGCTGTGATTGGTATAGTTACAAAAATATTTATTAAATTTTAAGATAAAAAATTAATCGATTACGTAAACTTAGTGAACATACTCGAATATTTCTTATTTTAAATCAAATCCAATGGTTTAAATAATATTGTAAGTAATTTATGATATTTACACATGTCATAAAAATGTTTAAAATACGTTAATAAAACCAGATTCATTTAAATTAAAATAATTATTATTTATACTTACTGAGCACTAGTCACTTAGCCTCCTTTCAGTGTGCATATTTATCTGCAACTGTTACTTTAAAATACCGCGCCGGTCAAATAAGTATTTGGAGGGAGTATTATTACATTATTTTATGTGATAAATCTACATTGTAAATGTTAAGATGACAAAATTTTGTACAATTATACTAGATTATGTCAATTTATAACATTCATACTGTTAATTTTTACACATAAATTAATTCTAAACACGCTTGTTTGTAATTTTGACCCAATATAGTATAACACAGTATGTGTAAACATATTTTAAAATTTACACATTTACTTCTATGAAACACATATACCTGTAATTTTAACACAGAAATAAATAAGTAACACGATTGTTTGTCATTTTTTGGTAATTTTGACTTAACATATAGTTAAATTAAACAAAGTATGTGTAAATATATTTTAAAATATACATTTTACTTTTGTAGTACACATACATTTGTTATTTTAACACATAAATAAATTGAAAACACGCTTGTATGTAATCTTTTTGTATTTTTGACTTAATATAAAGTCAAGTATAACACAGTATGTGTTAACATATTTTAAAATTTACACATCTACTTCTATGATACACATATACTTGTAATTTTAACACAGAAATAAATAAGTAACACGGTTGATAGTCATTTTTTGGTAATTTTGACTTAACATATAGTTAAATTAAACAAAGTATGTGTAAATATATTTTAAAATATACATTTTACTTTTGTAGTACACATACATTTGTTATTTTAACTCATAAATTAATTGCAAACACGCTTGTATGTAATATTTTTGTATTTTTGACCTAATATAAAGTCAAGTATAACACAGTATGTGTAAACATATTTTAAAATTTACACATCTACTTCTATGATACACATAAACTTGTAATTTTAACACAGAAATAAATAAGTAACACGGTTGTTTGTAATTTTTACACAATAGTAATTTGACACAATTGTGTAATCACATTGTGTTAAAAAAACTCAAATACGTGTGATTTTTTTACACATTTTTTTTTACAAATTACAAAATTGCGTTTACACATACACATTTTTCACAGTGCAAGAGCTTGAAATATGTATTTAGGCAATGTCATTTACAATGAATTAGCTTGTAAGAGCTAATGCAAGCTTATTCATTGTGAATGGTATATCCCAAATACATATTTGAAGCTCTTGCAAGCTACCTTAATTCTTAGCTTACTCCTACTGTGAGTTACTTTACTCACAGTGGAAGTTGGGTCACTTACAAATACAATTGCGACTTACTAAGTCCCAACTTCCAATAAAGACTTACTAAGTCCCAATGTAAGTTAGCTAACTCACAGTGGGACTTAGTAAGTCGCAATTGGGACTAATAATGCCTCCAAAAGTACACTCTATAATTTTTGTAGTTGAAAATTTATATACTTTAGGTGGCATCAGAACAGAACGCTTTCGTATTATCTAGACCAACGTCTTTGCATTGAAAAATTTATTAAATTAACCTATTTCTTTACATAACATTTAAAATAGTTTTCGTAAGAAAGATATATAATTTTTATGTCAGTCCTTAGCAAAACACGATTTCTACAAACTGTCGTTTAAAGTTATAAGAAAAGCATTTAGTAATTTTGATGTACAATTTTCATGTCATGCACATTAAAGTGAGCGGAAAATAGCCGGAAAAGTAATTTCTCAACTTACAAAATATAAGTTTACTCGGCATTTCTGTAATACAAAATGTATTAGTAGCAATCATATTCCTTTTATAAAAATATCATTTCAGTCAACCTTAGATGGGTTTATTGCAAAATCTATTTGAATATTTTTATTTACTTAAGAAGTACCTAATTTAAAACGCAAAAGTTTAAAGCAGACAACCCCAAAACTCTGGGTCCCCAGTCTGTACAGGTGCAGCGATGAATAAAATATAGCAATGCTATGATTTCATGTAATATAGTTAAGTATGTAGTTCATATTTTTTTTAATCTCCAAAATAGGTAAAGGGTTTGCGTTCTTCGAAAAGGGTTAAATGGACCCTATCAGTTTTGGTAACCTGCGTGACAATATTCACAGTGATTGCAAGGTTTAATGAGTACTATTATCTATTGCCCAATATGAAATAGCCGTTATTATTTATATTTATTGCTTTTAAATAATCACTTGCGTTCCTGTTCTCCGAATATACCTAAACCTAAAAACAGGCCTCGCAATAATTAGTGGTACTTACTACTTACATCTAAATGTCTTCCGCATATTCCCAACTAAATATTGATATTTGCAAGTAAATAATAATATACATGGTTAGTGCCCAGTGGTCATTTAGAGACAGAGGGTCGCTAATGCTATACCATAGAACAATGACAAAAACTTAAAGTAAGTACTAATTATGTAAAAAGATACGTTACATTGCAGTACATTATGAATTAGCCTAATTTTAACATAGGTTGGAACTCGTAAAATAGATACTTTGTTAGGCAAATAAAAATCTTATTTCCAATTAGATATCTCAAAGCAATTCCCAAATATCCAAAAGTTAAAAGTTATCGAAAAAACGTGAGACGTGAGGTAAGTTTGCTAAAACAATTCCTGGAAAAATGTTAAAACATATTTATCTTTTCTAATTTCTAAGAAAACTACAAAGTTTCAATAGATTATACAACACTGTTTAAAAATTACACAAAAAATTTACAGGCTGTCTAGGGATTCCCAGAAAATTGCTAAAAAAATCTATCTCATAAATCCTTGGAAATATAAGGCTCTAATGTGCCATCCCTTTGTTCGCCTATTTTTGGATGCAAACCATGCCTCAACCAAGTACCAACCAGCATTTTTTACACTCTTTTTGACACTCTGCAAAATAAAAAGTACCGAGCCTTCTCCCATCGCCATTAATGAGATTAACGGAAATGACGTCACGAAGAAACTATAGACAACTGAAATTAACTATATCGGCTTAAATTTCGACAGATGTCAGAAAGTTTTTGCGCCCAAAACTCAAAACAACAATGAAAACAACAATACATTACACACTTACTATCTTTAGAATCTTAAAATCGCGCCCAAAACTTAAGCTTTAGAAGTTATCTAAGAGCCTAATTTCAGTTGTCAATAAGAAACATTTTTCTAAAGATTTTTTTATCAAAGAAGTACTTAAAGGCTAATTTTTTCGTAGGTACCGATGCAATTTTTTATAAAAATTGTAGAACAGGCACAATGTCTAAGAGATAGAAAAAATCCAATCTTTTTACTTTAACGTTTCATTCTAAGTTTTTTCACTTTTCCCGCCGTTGGTCACCTTCTCAGTCGTTATACTTGGTAAACGTCAGATATCAGTCAGATTGACTCGAGTCATTGTGATGCTGGTGTTCATTCAGTGTCCCAAGTATCGAGTGAGCAAATAAAAACGGCCCATAAGTAGGCCATGGGGACTGTCAAAATATTGTTCATTGACAGATTTTACATTGTTCATAGCCTACTTAGGGGCCGTTTTTATTTGCTCACCCGATATAACGACCGCGAAGGTGGCCAACGGCGGGAACAAACAATTAAATATGACATAAGGATCTGAAAATTTTTCTTTCCCCAAATACGTTCTCCACATCATCAAAAAATAAATGCTCTTAAACTTCAGCAGTTTCAATAGTTCATTTCGTTGGCTATATCCATCAGTACACGTATAGTCGTATAAGTATCGGCAGGATTCCTGTAAGAGTCATCATTAGCCCGTGGCATCGAGGTCAGAGGACAAGTAGTGACCACCCAAGTGGGTAATGTCGGGCCATTTGTCAGAGTGCCCCACTACCAACGCCGCTACTGACCACTCTCCGATAATGATAGTCTTCTAGATATTGCAGCTATTTACATTTCCTTGCAGACTTGAAGGAGCTTTCACGGATGACTCATGTATCAAATCAACCTCTTCTTTATTTACGGATACGTTTATTCAACATGTTTGTATTTAGCTTGAAATAAAAGTTATTATTTTCAAAATTAATGTAGTTTTTTATCTCTTTATCTACTTGATTAACTTAAATCGGGCTTTTTAGGTGTTTAATTTCAAGACGCCGCGCCGCGTCTCATTAGTGGTGACGAAATAAGAAGCCAAAAAAGAGAAAACCTAACGATTCCATGGTTTGGAAAATTTAAAATTTCGTCTTAAAAAGTAATGGAGCATATTCGTACAAAAATTGGTTGGGGTTACCTAAGAGATCTGTCATACCACCCGTTGTTCGAGATGCTATCTGACATAACTTTTGAATTTTATATTTTTATCAAGCATAACGCTAATATACCAACAAACAACAAACTGCCGGTTTAAAACATTCTACGCACCAGCTAAAAGGTTTGTAAAACATTTACGGGTTTTACAAATTCAATTCTTCATAATTAGGTAAAAATGGCATAATGACTCATTTACAAGGTTACATTTCCGTGCATTCAAAAAATGCGGATTATTTTAAACATTCACGGAAATTCTTTTGTAAATGAGTCATTTTTTAGCTAATTATAAAGAATGAAAGATTTAGCACTCTCTAAATGTTATACAAACTTCTAGATGGTACATAAAATGTTTTAAATCGGCAGTTTGTTGTTTTTTGGTATATAAGCTTTATATTTGATAAAAATATAAAATTCAGAAGTAACGTCAGTTAGCATCTGAAACGACGGGTGGTATGACAAATTTCCTAGGTAATCCCAACCAATTTTTGTACGAATTGTACGAATACGCTCCATTGTCAAAGTAATTGTTAAAACGTCATAACCGTACGATGCGATTTTGTCATTTTTGCCTTCAGTAATGACATCACTATTCGGCGTATATTGATACCAAGTAATTTCTGTTGTAGGACCATTGTGGACTACTAAAATTATATAATTTATTATTACGTCCAAATAAATTAATTTTACTTCCTGAATGAAAAGGTAATGACTTATTAAGTGGGAATAGTGCCATCCTCTAATATTGAGTCCATAATTATAGGTACCTATAACCCATCAAATAAATCCAACATATGAGTTCTTTACTTCCGCATTTTTATTCGCAATATCCGATGGCATTTATTTTAGAATACCCTATTAAGGGTAGAGTGCCTTGATAATTTTGACAGATATTGTCGCTTTATAAAGTGCGCCATGCATAATTCAATCTCTGTCATACAAATTCTGTCATCAACATATACAGAATGTCCCAGAATTGGCGCATCACCTATATGGTACTATCGTGGACATGGAATTTAAAACGATTTTTTACCAGCCACCTTTGATTTTCTGAATTTTACTCTATTGTGAATGAAGTATTTTTATGTCAGTTTTCGAATGTTATTTTGACAACAAATGCGTCAAATGTATTTTATTAAAATAAATTATGTAAAATGTGCTGCCGGCTGAAAAAATTGTAAGAGAATATTTCCTTTTTTAAATAATTTTGTTTTAGGATAACAAAAAGGCTGTAATCTTCGTAAAACATTAGAGAAATGTTTCTTGTTAATGTCCACTTCGCATAAAACTTGAGATGTTTAAGCCACTATTTTGACCATATTTACAATGCAGAAATTGATCGTTTTAAATTCCGTGTCCACGATTGACGATAGTACGTTGTTGGGACATGCCTAGGCATCCCCAGAAAATAATCGATCTTATATATCCACGGAGATATGAGGTTTCAAAGTGCGAAACTTTAAACGCATGCATGTACCTTGAAAACAAAGGCTCATATTAACGAAAAATACAAAGGCGAAAGGCATAGTCTATCTTAAACTGAGTTACTATTTGTTTATCTTTAAAATGGTCTAGTAACATTTTTATAATCAATTTAAGTATACACAATTTTCATGAAATGAAGCTGGCAACAATGTCAATGAATTTGATGCAAAAAGGTATGATCAGAAATCATAGATTACTTTTTGACATGTAGTTGTCAAAACTTCAGAACCATGGAAACTAAGATGCAATTTTATCTTTGTAGGCTTCATATATCGTCATTGCTAAAATGGCGTTTTTTAAAATGCTCTTTTCGGCCAAATTTATAGAACTTTTACCGAATTGTTCTCAGAGATAATAAAAGATAACTTTATTTAACAATTTTCCAAGGATCCTTTGGTATGCCCCAACAGCGTACCATACAGGTGGTGTGCCAATTCTATAGAACACTCTGAATAAGGGTTGTTCAGTGGCTGTCCAATGCCCACTTTATTAATTACATTGCACTATTTAAGTAACCTGGGCCTAATATCTAATATACACTTCCGAAGAATATACAATGGAAAGCAAACACAAAATATGGTAGACGCTAAAAAATAAAAACACCTCTAAAAAACACAAAAAGTGAGAGGAGTAACACGGTGGCGGCGGTGCAAAGAATCAAAGTAAAGGGTCGATGTAGAGGGTCTCATTAGCACCAGACAGTTACAAGCTGCATAATCCGTTAATTGCTCACTGGCCTGACAAAGTGACACACAGCCAGCTCGGATATTACATCAGACACTTCTAATAAATTTAATTATCCTAGCTCAGCTTCTTTGATTCTTTGAGTTAACATTTACCTGCCGTCCTTAGTAAGAACGCTGTACTTTCAAATTTGAGCATTTGGACATAAACGAGTATTTCCAGTTTAATAGGAAAAGAAGGGTTATGTAAAAAAATTTAGCGGAAAAAGGTACTTTTTTGTTGGGACACATGATTAATAAAATGCAGATAATGTATAGTTGGTACTTACAGTGTGTGGCATTTCGTTTATCCTTAATTACATTACCTAATAGTATTTACATCTTTTGGACATTTTGTTTCTAATTCCTTAGTCCTTAGGTAGGTACAAATTCAGTATTAGGAATAATAGTGCCAGAAAGGGCATATACGAGCTGTCCGCGTCATAAAATTTAATGCGGGGTACTTAGGTCGAGCTGGCCGCATTTTGCTGCATAGGTCATGGTGGAGCTGCCGCGGCACTTTTTCTACCTGCTACCATTTTTAACAGGTAGAAAAGGAGCTGTGGCGAAAGTTTTGTCAAAGGATGAGTAGAAACACCAAAGAATTTTATTTTTATAAAATAACAATGATAACTATCAATATTTTATTAAAAAAATGATTTACAATGCAGTTTGGTGACATAAGCACATTTGTTTAAATTTTCTTTTTAGCTGCAAAACTTACCCTAACCTACCTAATGTCCACCAGTGGAAAATGTCCTCCAGTGCTTTTAAAAAAGTCTGTCGATAACGATAAAACTAAAAAACACATGCATTGGGTACTTCCAACGCTGCTGGCTTGTTTTAATGATAAAAATAGGCTGTATATTATCCAAATCTCTGTTTTATACTTTTCTAATAACTTAATAGAGCATCGGATACTTAAACATAAATCTAGGTAAAAGGAAGTTAATGAGTCGCGGCCAGTACGACCAAACCAGAAAAATCGCGCAGCCATCTACCATCAGGTAGATGCGGCCAGTTAGTATTCTCCCGCCAGAAAGTCTATTAAAAAAATCTGTCATTTACCACCTTTTTACTAAAGACGGATACGTTTCTTTGAATCTTTTAGTTACTGTGTTCCACCAAAGCATCTAATAGAATATGCATAATGTGATTTATTAGGTTATGATTTATGGCACGTGCGAGCTTGTTGCATTCTTGATACTTTGGTATCTCTGTGATCATGATGATGCTAAATGCAGTTCCACTTGAGATATTTTTATAAATGGTTATTTTAGTGCTCTTATTACGTTCAATATGTGTTTTAATGATGCTTATCAAAATTATCACCCTAGTATTTAAATAAAATACTTGATTTGAGACTCTCTTTGTTTTTTAAGTGGTTTACCTGAGGCATTAACTTGGTAAAGTGCTATAGTATTTTTTTATTGTCAACGATACAAAGAGGGTCCCAAAATTGGCACCAACGTTGGTGGGGAATGCCTAGATGAGATCCCCAGAAAATTGTTAAAAAAATATATCTTCTATGTTACCCTTGAAGCTATGGCTCCAAAGAGCAGAACTTAAACGCTTAAATACCTTGGAAACAACCGCATTTTAACGAAAAAAATTGCCGAAACAAAAGCAACGTCTATCTGAAACTAGTTTACTATTATTTTTGTTTATCTTTTCTCAAAATATTCATAAAATAGTAGCTGACAACAATAGTCGCTTTCTATTCATCTGGTGTTAGATTGTGACGATTTACATTAATCAAAAGAGAACATATTCACATTCTAACACCGAGGAACGCAAAGTGAATTTCGGGAATAGCTACACGGATGAATAAAAAGCGAGTACTGTCAATTAAATCTAATGGAAAAAAGTATGATCAAGAATCAAAGATGGGTTTATAAATGGCCAAGAACAAGGGTTGCCTTATTTATCAAACTTTAACCGTATTTTTCTCAAAGAAAAAAAAAGATGGAGAGTTTTAACAGTTTTCTAAGAATCCTTATAGGCATGCCAAAACAGGGTGATGATACCCTTTATTTTACCTAAAATAAATATTTTAGCATTTATATCTGCAACTTTTAGCTATGGATTAAGTGTAAAAAATCCATAATGAGATAGTAGCGATATCATAACTTCAAAGTAGTATCTTGCTTAGCTTTTAATGCTCATGTACAAATGTAAAAGATTTTGGACCAATTCTTCAACTATAAGTAAAGTTTTTTTTTCTTGTAGATTGGGGATACGTACCTGATGATGATTATAGCTTAATTTAATAAGTAATTGAAACCGGTTGTGCTGATAAAAAACCAATAAATATTTTTTAGAGAAAGGGACCTTTTTTTTGAAAGATTTCATTTAAGATGGAACTTAAATAGCATTTTAAAAAAAGTCTTTTTGAAAAGCATCGTTTCTATTCCACTAAAAACTAATACCTCGTTCTTTTTATTTAAAAAACTAATGCAATAGACCTTGCCCCCAAATTTGGAGCTACATTTTATTTTCTCTTGGGCGCCCATGGTGCAGATTTTTTTAGAACAATTACAATACATTTCTCGTTTTTGACATTGCAATTTACAATAGTTGCAATCGATCACAAATTTATTCTACTACCAAAAATGTATACAACAAGTGCCCAAATTTTGGATGTCCTCTTAATATTTTTCTGTTGCTGTATTACAAAAATATGAAAGGGTTTCTACCGAAACATAATTAATGATACAGAAGACTCTAGTGAATTTAAGTAAATGCTATCGACAGTAATGAAAAGGTACTTTTAAAAATCCATAAAGTAAAAAATTTACAAGATCATTAATTTTCGCAAGTTCAATTTTAATAATAGAAAGGGCTGCGTAATGACGTGCAAGAAAATTATGAAAAATGATGCTAAGGTATTTGAAATACTATGTAGGTGTTTCTGTTATTGTAAGGTATTTATAAAGATGTCATATTATTTGGTTTAAGAGTGTAAACTTGAGAACGGTAGCTAGGTTTTGTTGATTGTTGTTAGTTATGGCTTTATGTTGACAAAGGCATTATAGAAATCTCAAGGGTGTACTCGCTCACTTTGATTTGAATGATAGCAAAGTAGTTATCGGCATATAAATAACGTGTCAAGGTGCGGTTTTTACACAGATATAAACTAAAAATAACACTTAGAATGCATTTAATAAAATATAATAATTTTATTCTGGTGTGGTAGCGTGAAACATTCATGTTTGACATTTTCTAACAACGAAATCTATCACCATATAATATTTAGCCAATGTTGTGGTACAACAACTTTTACTAACTGAAGAAAATTTCTTTTATTTTTCAAGATACTTAACAGGTAATTCGGTAATTCAAATCTAAATAATTAAAGTCAAAATATCTAATTTGCCGACAGTTTAATGGAGTTAAAATAAACGCGCAATGTGCCACAATACAAGCGAGACTAATAATCCAGACTGCAGACACTTTAACAAGTTATTGCGGGAAGATTTGCACCGTTTACGTTTGGATATATTACAGCACTTTCAACCCATTTATTTTCAAACCATTTGGTTAATTAGATAGGTATCAAAGTATGGTACAAAGTTCATCTTGCTAATTGGGCTAAAGGTGCAAAATGAAATGAAGACTAAAAGCAATAAACAAATCAAAGCTGGTAAAACTGCAACTGATCAAACTGATGCTCGGTTAATAAAAGTTCTTCATAATAATTACTGGCATATAAGTACCTTTACTTAGGGGATTAATGTGAAAATTCTTCAAAATATGTAAAGGCCAACATATTTAGTAAAAATAGCAATATTCTTACAAAAAATATATAACTTCCAGATTTTTTATAAAATGTGTTTCTGACCTACAGGTTGTGCAAAAAATGGCGCATAAACGCGATGGTACGCACTTGGGGCATTCTTAGGGATCCCTAGAATATTTTCAAAAAAAATCCATCTGTTATATTTATGGAAAAAAATGCGAACAAAGTTGCATAAGTTTGGCAACACAGTTTGTAAAATACATCTTAAAAATTCATCTAGATTATTGAACCTACATTTTTACATTAGATCATATTGACATTGTTGTCAGCTTCATTTCATAAAATTTTTGTAAAATTAAATTAATTATAAAACTGTAATTTAACTATTTAAAAGACAAACAAATGGTAAAGCATTTTAAGATGGATTGTGCCTTTGCATTTAGCCATTTATTTCGTTAATATCTGCTGTTATCTTCAAGTTATAAGCGTTTAAAGTTTTGCACTTTGGGGCCTTATACTTGAAAGGGTATTTAAGATAGATTTTTTTAACAATTTTCTGGGGCTTCCTAGACATGTCCCAACTACGTACCATCGCGTTTATGAGCCACTTTTTGAACACCCTGTATACATACAGAAATCCAAATTCGCAAAATGCACACAAATTCATGTAAGAGTTTGGGGTTGGCGTGGTAGCCCCGCAAATACATTAGATCACGATGGATGTGCACCAAATTATACAAATAGGTGCAAATAAAATAAACATTTTAAAACGATTTTTGAAAAAAATATTCCTTTAAAAAAAATGTCTTCCTCCAAATGGCTCCGAGAAGTAATATTCATTTATGTTGGATATACACCAAACTTTGCACATAGAAAAAAAAATAATGTTCTAAAATCTTGGCCTGTCTTCCTGCTTTTATTTGAAGGCATTGTTGAATTTAATATACTATTCTTTATAAGCAGTAGGTAGGTGTGCTGTCTGGTTTTTAAGAATTTTCCAGAAAAGAAACATGTCAACATTATGAGTGGTATGCCTGTAATGCTCAATTTAGGAAAGCACATGGTTGCAAGATGAAAGTGGCCAGAAAGACGCTCCTCATGTCTGTCCAATTTATAAAAAGCTCGGTTAGTTAGCGCGCGTTTGCGACATGTTTAATTGTTTGAAATTATCGTTCAGGGGAAAAACAATAGCCGACAAAGCGGCTATACATTATGTCTACTTACCCTTACCTATAACTAAACAACACGCAAAAAAGACAACTTACGTTTACCGCTTTGCCGTTTGCATTTCCTACCTGACATGTCCAAATGTTTAGTTGCATTCCTGCAGGTTTACGCGACAATGCCTAAGGTTTACTATTTTGGAAATATCCTACAATATGCCTAGTTTCTGTAAACGAAGACGTAGGTATTACTTGAAGATTTCTGTTGCGATTTCCTCTTAAACATAGTTATTTTTATTAAGGTCCAAATGGTAATCTTTTTAATTGTGACTGTCGATCAACTTTGTCTGTCATACATGTTTGTGTATTTGTTTTTCTCTTATACCGGTAAAAAGGTCACCATTGTCACCATTTACTGTGTTTAGGAAGATTGTATCTTTAGCTCAAGCACCACCATTATAATTGTTCTTCCAAAAATATTTACTTATTTGCTTCCAAAAATATCGAAGATACTAACCTTTTCAATTCCGTATACCAGTCCCTCCATTAAATTTACTCTTGTTAGATTATCTTCCTTCGTTCCTTAACGACATAAAATGTCGTTAAGGGACATCTTTCCAATACAATAAGTAGTTTTTCAATTATTTGGATCTCAATTCAAAAACTATTGTCACCACAACCGATAAGAGTGTTTTAAATCTGTTAGCTTAAAAGTGAGCAAACTCGGCAGTCATCGGACAGTTACCATTTTTATGACCTAATCATTTGCCAATATGTCACAAAAATGCATTTTTTTAAGGTGCCCGAAGCCTATGGTATCTTTTTAATTAAACTTGACGGTTGCTCAGACCCATTCTGTGAGTTTGTTCATTGTTTTCGGTGGTGGTTATGGTTTTTACTTTTTAGCCACCTAGAACATTCATCGTCAACCAAGCTGGTATGGCCATAATTAAATTAAAAACTACTGATATGCTTGAATTTTTTTGGTGGCAAATGACACCAATGAAGAGTCTTTGCAAACAACGTTTCCTCGATTTTGATTTTAAATGCAAACAGAAACATTGGCCAACATAAACAATTGTTAAAAGATAACTAAAGATCCGTGATGCCTAAAATTTTGACTATTTACCATAAAAGGATGCACAATTAATAATTATATTTCCAAAAATATTGTTGACCTATGTAGCCTCCTTCATAGACATTGGACTTTTCAGATAGCTTTCGTAAAGTAGGAGCAGATTTAAAATGGCATTTGCATATACAATATTATTGTAGGTAAAACTGGCATGCGACTTTGTTGTAGACAAGTTATTCTAGACGTTATTTTGCCTTATTCTGTTTTGTATCGCTAACTAAGTACTTAGTAGTTTAGTACAGACTACTGCTTTTTCAAACATAAAGGTGGTAGAAAATTGTAATAATTATGCAAACCATTTTAGCATATCCCGTCATGGTAGATTGTCTATGCAGCTCATATTATGTAAATGACATGACAAAGCATGAAATCAGACTGTTCTATGCGCTAAGTAGATATCGTAAGTACACCACAATGAATAAGCATTTTTCCTAAATAATCCCAATATTCTTAATTCGTTCCCCTTATTTGAACCCACATACATATCAAGTTAATTCAAGCAAGTGATTTACAGCCGCATTCTTAATTCAATTTACCCATATCAAATTATATCTAGTTACCACGGATTTAAATCTGTTTATCTAATCCAATATAATATTGATGTGATCATCATAGTAATTAGTGAATGTGGAATGATTAGGCAATAGTTACCACTTGTGACAGATTTAAGAGCATTTTAAGATAATTTAAATACTGATTGGAGCCAAATAGAAGTAAATAAAATAATTAAAAGTAATAGTCGGCAATAAAAAAGATTTACCAGTGACATAACATGACCCATGTATTTTGGACATTTTTCAAAACAGATGAGAACGGTGACTATTAAGACAACCTTTAGAATGCTGCTGGATCAAATTCCGAGCATAAATACGTATTTCTTTGGACTATCATTATACAAATATTACGTAATTTTAATAAATTTGTCAATAATCACTAACCTCGCGCTGGAGGCACCTCACTTGCAGTTAATACACAGTAGGCTTGGAGCTTAAATGACGAATGAATTAAAAAATTGCGCTAATGCTTATGGACCTTTCTCGTGGTCGACAACCCTCGTGGTCGTTATACTTCGGAATAAAATGACCACCAGCTTCACAATGATTCGAGTCAATCTGACGGATATCTGGCGTTTCTCAATTATAACGACCGCGAGGATGGTTGAAGACTGGAAAGGTCCATAGATAATTATATACTCTTCGCAGACAAAGAGTATTGTAAATTCGATCAGAAAATCCTAAAATCGTAAATTTTCGGCGTAGAGCAAACTTTTTGCAGATTCGTGCGTTTCATGACTTTTTAAGGTTTTCATTTTTTGTCCGTCGGTCGTCGTAATGTCACGACTTTTGTTACCACGATATGTTAAGAACCAAAATTCCAATCAAGTTAAAATTTTCGAAGAACCCTATTGTTTTTGAAAAATATCGAATAATTACAAAAGGGGGAAATTGGGCCCCCCAACTTTTAAAAAATTCATATTTCGGTTATTATCAAATTTATAGAAATTTATGTTTTACAAAATGAATGGTTATTATTTTCCTCGTTATTTTCTTAACAAAAAAGTATCATAAGTATTTTGTGTTCACTTACTTCTAAATATAAAATTAAAATCCTAGATTTCAGTAATAAAAAAGTTTGCAAGTCAGTTATAAGCAGATAAACTCTGTTGGTCTAGATAGCTTTGACAAACAAAAAATAGTTGCGTTAAACTTTTAAATCTTAAACGTTAGAATTAACATTCATTATAACCTCTTCGTTAACAAAATTATTTTTTTGTTCTTATGTTAATAGTTTGCAGATTTTTTTAATATTAGAAAAAAAACTATTTTTTTGCTTATTACTGAGAAAGAATCTTATAAACTCAAAAAATCGACAGATCTGTAAAGAATACAAATCCTACCGGTTTCGACTTCTACTCATTTCTAGTTTAAAATTTAATTTACACATTTTAAATCTCTCTTTGTCATAATTGCATATTTTAACCTGCATTTATGCAGCTAGGTTAAAAACTTTTGTTTTTCCATTGCGAATTTCTAGTGATTATGATTGTGTGGACTCTGGTAAATGTACTAAATGTTTTATTTAATGGACGTTGGCGGTAATATAAATCACAGTTTAGGCAGAAGACCACCCGGGAAGTCTACCGGCAGTTAGTGGCTGGACCGCGCAACTGGACACCGACACTAGCGCCAAAAATGTTAACAAGACACATGACAACTACGCCTCACCGATCTAATCGTATGTAAAGGTAGCTAGTTAAAACGATACCTTTAGGTATACCCATTCGACTTATTTGGTTTTAATGAATATCTATCATTAAAACGATTTCCTTTTAAATACATCATTCTCGATCAATGTTACTTCAGAGCTTCGAAATTATAGAATGTTATCTAATAGTTGGTACTTTCCGTAAGATAAGTAATTGCTTTTGATTAAAACAATTTGGTATTTTAATTCTGTTGCATTAAATTAAGAAGAATTTTATTCATAAGCCCTTTTCCGTTACTGATATATATGGAAAAATAAGTGGCCAGAAATTGATGATTTAACCAACAAAAAATTTATTAAAGATCCAACAAAGGTAGTTCCAGGGTTTGATCAGCCCAGAAAAGTTTGGAGTATTGTTTTGTTAATCGCCTTAGTACGTGTCACGGACGTTGCAATAATATGCTTCATAAATCGAACTCAATAAACCCGCTATGTGAATGTGGTGCATTGTCAGAAACGATTAAACATATCGTAAAAGAATGTCCAAACACTAAATTTGGGGGTGGTTTTCAAGAAATACACCATCAATTAACTATGGAAACTTTGAATTGGATATCAACCCTGAAACAGTTGTAACTTTTTAGCTGTGATTTATTGTACCATCACAATTTTGACAACACTGGTATGTCTGAGTTCTTTCAGTGGTTTTTCTCGGCCGCGATGTAAATGCTTTGCCACAATATGAAAATCGGCTGTGGACGTAAAAAATCACTTATAACTTTTGGAATTAAACATCTTTTATAATGTTTATTATGTACCTATTTTTGAAATGTAATTGTATTTATAACATCATACGAATATATATGTAAATAAGAAGAAAACGTTAAAGTAATGTGGAAGAGATGTGTCGTTATGTTCTGACCATCTGTATATTTTCTAGTTAAGGCCGATTTATACCACGTAACTTTCACTTTACTTCCGCTTTACTTCGGCGTAACTTAATCGAAAATTAAATAAAATACATGGGAATGTATTGGCAAATTTATAGTTCACTTTAGTGCTACTTTTCTGATTCATTTAGCTTAAAGTCGTATAAAGTCGTACTAACTCGAGACCCGAGCTTGGCCATCATGCGCAAAATTTGCAAAAATGAGATATTCGCCCTTATTGTCAAGGGTAGTGATTCAGGAATATCGCTTCGTATACGATACCTGTTAGGTCTTCTTATGTAGGTTTTACAAAGCGATATTCCGTTATTACAGCCCAGGTATAAATTGTCAGAAGTCGCGAGTTCAGACGCATGCGCTTTACTGATCCCAATTTCACGTAACTTTGCAATCTGTAAATTAGGCAAATTTGTAAAGTTAAGTGGAAGTGAAGTTACGCCGAAGTAAAGTAAAAGTTACGTGGTATAAATCGCCCTTTAAGCTTTATAGTTTACAGTTAACGTCGTAACCTAATTTTCTTGAAGCCCATTAGTTTCATCAAATTAAATTTTATGCCGCTGAATACATCTATTGCACAAAATCACATAAATGCCATACATATTCTCAAGACAATTGCTTTTTATCCAATCCAATGGACTACTCAACCCTTTCAATTCAATAATTTAATAAAACAAACATGACCCCGCGCGTCGCCAGTCGACATCATCAGCAGCAATGGGGTGTGAATTGCTCGAGATATTCAATTTAAAAGTTTATTCTGGAACGCGTGACAAATCCGCAATTCGCAATCGTTTTGGTTGTCACTGGTAGTGATCACTTGATGACGTTAGCTTCATTCTTGAAACTTATTTAAATTCCAAAGTTTCAATCATCACAAGCTCTCTCTATTCATTAAAAGCACCGTGAAATTGAAATAACGCTCGGGGATTTTGTAATAACACCGCCGACTCCTGTAGCCTAAGCGTCTGATTCGAGATCAAACCGGACAGAAGTGGGGTTTTATTCGCGCCACCGTCTTCATTCTTTGTAATTTTTGCAGCACAATAAGAGTAATTTAATTTAATAAAGACATGTCCAATTTCAATAGAAAGCAATAATACAAATAACACTAAATAATTATTATTCCTACTACGTGATCAGAATTAGCAGTTTTAAATTTTAAAACGTAAAAAGTAGTAATCATTTTATAAAAAATTTATAACTAGTAAGAAATCTTAAACAATTTGTCGCAACTAAAAAATAAAGATTTTTTTATAAACATTCTGCTTCGAGAAGGTCGTACGGGGGCTGTCTGATAAATTCAAAACTTTACATAAATGCCACTATTATTCAAGCAAAATTTACTTTTATTTCTTACCAGAGTCCTCCTTTAGGAATATAACCTCTTTAACCGGACCATCTAGCGGTTACCGTAAGGTACTGCAAAATAGACGTTTTTTCTTGTTGTGGGTCTTGTATAACTCATATATCTCTGGTCTCTGAGCGATTTCTCTTCCAGATGACATAAAAATGTCGCTAAGAGATATATCTATCCAATTCAATAAATGGTTAATCAATTTGAACCTCAATTCGAAAACTGTTGCACTAACAACCAATAAGGATTTTTTGAATCTGAGTAACGAAGATTGTCTGGTCAATTCAAAGTCCAATATGGAAGCAACTATTATTTTGGTTAAGTTTTTTTTTATTTTTCACTATTCTAGTCCATTTTTAGAAGTATAATTTGTTTTAGAAAATGCTTGCACCTTTTTAACTCGTTCAAATAGCGCTTACCGTAGAGGATTGAAAAATAGACGTTTTTACGGTTATAGTTTTTTTAATTTTTGGGCTATAGGCGATTTTTTTCCCGAAATACATAAAAATGTCACTAAAAAAGATATCTGTTCAAGTGTTCAATACAATAAGGGGTTAATCTCGTAGGACCTTAATTCGAAAACTACTTCCATCTCAACTGATAAGGTTGTTGAACCTTTTAGCTTTTCCATGCCAAAATCAAGACAATTTGAGGTATTAACGATCTGCATCAGTATCATTAGGAAACTGATTATCATTATTTTGACAGATTATATAATTATTGTAATCTGTCAAAATAATGATAATCAGTATTTTAATGATACTGATGAGGATCGTGAATACCTCCAAATATGTCACAATACAAGATAAATCAATATAGTCAAAAAGAAAATGTGACTTTTTTCCTTGTTTTCCTTGTTTTCCTTGTTTTCTTTAATTTATTGTTTAATAAATTTAATTGTCTTATTGTTATCTAAAAACCTTCATTTTATTTTAAGGATTCTAAACAAATTAGTGTAAAACCTAACAGAATAATTATTTAACATGCATCTTCTAAATTATGAATGGATGCTTTTAAAGGTTAGATTTACTAAACTTATTAACACCTTGCTCTTCAGTCACCGCACTCTTTGCTTTTTTAACAAACGTTTCTTTGTTTTATTTAATTTAATTTTTTCAAAGGTGTGATGACTCTAATATTGCTTCCATTATCTCTAATGTTATAGATACATAATCGTTAGCTAAGGTTTTACATTTACATTATAAAACAGTACTTATTAGCTATTACTTACAGTACTTACTTAGATTTTTTATTATAAAAATAGACAGTGGACAATGTAACTATTTTTCATATCTATAACTGTCGTCGTCTTCTTTTTTGCCCAATTGCCCAATGCATTTTAGTAGGTAGGTAGGTTTATTGACTATAATAATTATTCGCCTACATGTAACTGTTAAAACAAATTATCAGGTATTAATTTTTCCATGCAGAACATACATACCTCATAAATTTATTATGAACATTATTATGTTTATTATCTCGTAAAATAAAATTATGACACAAAATTAATTCATCGGGAACACCTGGGAGATATTTAATACTCAAAAATTATAAATATAGGTAATTAAAATTTAAAAAAGTGTTGATGATATCTCTTTTATTTTCAAAAAATTACAGTAATTATTTCTAAGTTCAATTAAATGACAGTTAAAGGAACCATGAATTTGATAAATTCAAATATGCAAAATAAATAATTATTTTATTTTGAACTCCTCTGCCAAATTTAATCGATGATTTCTATTTCTAAAAGCTTTAATGCATGGCTGTAGATGTAAAACATATTTCAACAGAATATTATGGCAATTATTTAAAAGTTAAGAAAATGTGAATTTAAACATCCATCCAAGAAGTGCCAGTCAATATCCTTGGGTAACCCACTTTAGATAAAAAATAGGAAAAAGGTTTAAATATATTTTTGGGAGTTCTTTACTTTTAAACTGAGTAATACAAGGTGTCCCAGAATTGGCACATCACGGTGTATGGGGAATGCCTAGAGATTCCTAGAAAATTTTCAAAAAAAAATCCATCTCATATACCCTCGTAGATATGAGGTCTGTATAGTAGCCAAATTTATTGAATTTTAACCGTATTTTCCTCAGACATAAAAAAGTTGGATTATTTAAACAATTTTCTGGGGATTCCTAGGCGTGCCCCAACAGCGTACCATACAGGTGGTGCGCCAATTCTGGGACATTCTGTATAAGTATGTTCAACAATAAATAAGGCCATAGTAAATATAATTGGATATTAATTGCGTAATCGTTTGGCTGGTGGCTATAATTTCATCATTAATAAAGTTTTTGTTTAAAGAGTAGGTTAATCAAAATACGACAAATTGTTAATCGCATTCTGATACAAAGTGTAATGAAAACATGTTGGTAAACATATCACATATTGTATTGACTTTTATTTGATTTATTACACCTAAACGCCATTGGGTTTTTCAAAAACAAAAAATGTTCTCCGTTAGGTATTGTTAATGTGTATAAAATTTTTATTATTGGTCTGCAGGATATTGGCCTTAAAGATGGAATTAAAAATAAAATAAAGCACTGGAATAAATTGGAAGAACAATATTTATTATTATGTAACACTATTTACAATAAGACATTTAACCATTGCACAAAAAAATCATCTATATTAGGAATCTAATTCTATAAAATACATAATAATCAGTCTATATTTATAAGCTTGCTACACCTTAAAGTAATAATTATAACTTTTAATTTATTTTTCTACATGTCTTTCTACAGTACCTAAACACTATAAGTAGCCAATTCCAGTATCTAATTTACAGAAGCAACAACTTTTTACATAACCTACATTTTTTGCAAGTTGTATTGACTAATAGATAAGGTGTCATTTTATTTGATCATAATTAAATGGATATATGCCTATTGCGCCGATGGTTAAATTTGAGTATACCAAAATAGTGTGTATTGCGCCACTTTTATGATACCTATTGTTTTGGGTCATTTCGTATACCTGGTTTGCATCTGTTTAATCCCTTCCTTTGTCACCCCAACAAATTAGTCATAAGTCTTCATTTTAGTACATCTTAACCTAACCTACCTAACCTAGTGTCCCCCAGTGGAAAGAGGTCCCCCAGTGCTTTTGTAAAATTATATCTAAAGCCCTGAAATTTAAAAAAACAAACTAAAGAAAAATTAAGAATCCTTGTCAGAACATTACCTACCAAGACAATACATAATAGCGGAAAACGAAAAGCTACTGATAATATCACCGAAAAGCCAGCAAAAATTGTAAGACGGGAAATTCAACAAGCCCCAGCGTTTATTCGTGATAGTTAAAATATACCTGAGATCGACACACTTTCATAAAAATGTGTCAACACAATTTTATAAATTTTAATATATGAAGAAAAAAAAGACTACTACTATTATAAAAATGTATGCTAAGAAAACAACCCAAAATTCTACTTATTTTAATATTTTTTAATTTAGAATATACTTGTAAATGTATTTAAATCGAGTTTTCTTAATTCCTTTTACCTGGGTATGCTTAGCTCCTGGTATAACAATAGACCTTTTATAAACAATAGCGGCGCAATGCAACATATTTCTGTATGACAAAATCGGCGCAATACCAAGTGTTTTCTTAATCACCGGTGCAATGCAAATACACCCAATTAAATAGGGCTGTGTAAAAAAACCAAAATTATTTTTTTAAAACCTTTACTTGTTATTTACACCTTAACTATTAGTCAACGAAATTTGGGTGTAACTGTGAATAAATATACATTAAACCAACTTAATATAACATCTCTTTATAACATTCGCTTCTAATAGTTGACAATTATAAGTCCAAAACAAGAGCCGAAAGTCTGAACAAAGAAGTAATACTACTACTTGTTAAAGACCAATTCTATTTACTTCTTATTTTAATTTTAGCCATATCGAAAATTCAAAACCGTGACAAAATTATCTCAAAAACTATTTAAGATATTTATAGGATCTGTTTTGCGACATCAAAATGGTTTAAAATTTATAACGCGGAAAGAAATTGGCAACATACTCATATAATATTATTTTTTTTATGCCCATTGTTGTAAAAATAATATACCTTCCTATAATAACTTTATACATTGCTTAGGCAATAGCAAATATTACATTTGTATTAAAAATGTTTGAGATCGTAAAAGCAAACGGAACATTTACCTTTAGAAGAAGAAACAGAAAACAATAGTAGCAAAGCAAAAATAATGCCGCCCATATCGATTATTTTAAAATTGCATATTTCATCTAAATAGCTATGCATTGCAATGCTTTTAATATAAGGTTAACGAAATTATAGTATTATCACGAAGTATTATGATAAATAAGGAATAAATGGCACTATACATATTTGAAGTCCTAAAAAACTAATTTTGTAAAGACATCATTTCATCTTCGTCGCACGCTACTGTGCTATGATTGTACAATCCTTGTGCCATAAGCTGTAACGCCAATGGGTTCTTCTCCCCGCTGGATTTCTTTTGTTTGGCTCTCTTGTTTTGAAACCAAATTTTTATCTGGGCTTCATTTAACCCAAGCTCTGAACTTAGCTTTTGCCGACGGTGCTCAGTAAGATAACGATTTTCATTAAATTCTTGTTTGAGTCTTTGGAGTTGTGCACTGGAAAATGCAGTGCGAGGACGCTTTTCTTCGTTTGCTTTCTCTTGTTTTTTCATGCGTCTTGATCTGGGACCTGTAACAAAAAGAAATACATTAACATTTGGCTACGAACAAAATATTGGGAGATTGGGACGCATTTAAATGATGTATACTCAACAACCGTAACACGAAATCATAATTTACTCATTCAAAACTACTCTATGACTTAAGGACAACCCTCATAGGTTATAAAACACATTTCAGCAAAACAAGCCCTAATTGGGTTACTTGTGGTGTACACCCAAAGGACACTAAAGTCAAAGGACTAACCCATTTAGTGATCTATTTAAACATAGGTCCTTTATATGATCCTTATCCCATGCCTTGTTGTTGGAATATAACAATAAAACGGTTAACAGAAGGGTAGCTAGTTAAAGAGCTATTTAAGTCCAACCCCTCGCTCATAGTTTCGGGAATAATAGTCGCAAAATGTCATTCGTTATTAATGAAGGGTAACGAGACTCTACGCAAACGAATTAGGACTTAGACGAGGACTTAGAGAGATTGTAGTGAGATGGTTCTAATATGCGGCCGCCGGGTCGGGATAACTGAATGATAATCGTTAGTTCCGCATTGTAGAAGATGGATCTTATGACCCTTTAGTTTAAAATTCATAATTTATTGCGCAAAGCTGTTGGGCCGAGATTAATGGACACTAAACAGAGATAGTACAACGTTTTATTACCACATTTTTGTTGTAGCAATTTCTTCTTATGCTTTAATGATTACATTTATTATGTATGAAGCTTCCTTATCGAACCAACAAGAATCTATCAACCCCTATTATGTTATTTTTCTTTTATATGGTTGTTTATGGAACCTTAAACCTAAATAATGCTGATGTTACTACTATACATTGTAATAATTAATGAATTAAAACGTTTTGTTATGAAGTAAATTCATTTCTTTTAATTTTTGCGGTCGAACCACATCCCACAATTATCGGAAAATAGATTGGATCAAGAATTCACATACATGTTATTTTGGATAAACATCCATAAGTAAATTGTTTTTTAATGAAAAATAATACTTATTGCGGATGCGGCTATACTATTATTAGATTAAAAGTGTTTAAAGATTGTTTTAATTAGTTTGTTAAATACATAGTTTATTTTGTTTTTTCCCACGATATACGAAAACATAAGTGGGTCTAAAATTGATATTTCTTTTTGTACCAGATTTTTTATACCATTAATGCCAGCACCAATATTAAAAAAAAAGACATAACAGATATCTGAGAATGAGATATAGGTAAGACAATCAATGTTGCGGAAATTAATTTAACCCTAGGATTATTGTTAACTTTACATTCTTTCACTAACTATTTACTTATTTATAGGTCAATTATTAACAACAAAATGAATTGTTAACTATTTAGACGCAAAATCTGATAACGTACGGAATTACAATAAATTATAAATAATTGCGGCAACACCTAATAGTCACATAAAAAGTAGTATGTTTATTAAACAAGCAGAAGAGTTTTAAATATCAATATATATACCTAGAATAACGATATTGAAAGTAAAGGAACCACTGTATATTTGGGTCCCAGATGCCAGCAACCAAAATACACTGAAGCATTTTAGGTTGTAGGTACTCTGTTTAAAAGGAAGTACCTTTTAGATACAATCTTGGGTAATAGTATAAAGCATACAATAAATTAGAATTTAACTACTTTATCTTTGCAGTTAAGTAGAAATCGGTAAGTTCAATGAAAATACATATTTACATTAGAGGATAATAATTTAGACAACTTTATTGTATAGATAGTTAATAAAAAAATAACTAATAACCAGAAGTATGGAATAAAAATTATTACTTTAAAATATTTGTAAAGAAATTTAACTAACTACAATTTGAATTGACAAAAATGTTTATAAATTATAATTTCTAGCGACTTCAAAAAAAAAAAAAAAAAGTAGATGAAGCAACCAACGTAAAATGTAAAACATGTCATTAGTTTATAAATTATGGTATACACATTACATGAAGTTTGAATAGTGTAATAAATCTCATTCAAATTATGTAAATGTAAATCATCAAAAAGTTATAAAATCAATACCTCCTTAGTTTTAACTTTAAAAGCATAACTTAAAATGCATTTATCCATTTACATGTCGTTAAGAGTTTTAATGTTCTTACAAAATCAATTTGTCAACTTATACCCATTAAAATTTGATTAATTTTGAACTATTTTCAGTGTGTTCATCATCAAGTCCAACTAAGTGCTTTTTAAAGGATTTATTTTTGGATAAAATCCATCTTTTTAGTTTTTACTTTATTATAAGCAGGCGACTGCCTGGCATGTTTAATTTCTAATATTTATACCAAACGTCTACATCTTTTGTTTTTAATCAGATGTATCGTCACGTCATCGCCTACTTTTCGACTCCTGTCGAAATAAAATCAAACCAAATTATTTACCCTAATGTCACGTATCAATCATCAGCCCGTTTGCTCTATTGTTTTACCCTGACGTTTTTTTCATGGTGATTTGTCAACAGCTACTGCTTGTGTTTTTTCATCAGATTAGACCCAAACTTAAAGTCAATATAAATATTTTATTGTGTTTAAAATGGGCTAGAATGTTTCAGATAAGGAAGTTGAGCATTGCGTGGATGTTGATAAATAAGGTCTGGCTCATTTAATAAACTAATTAGGGTTGGTATAATAATAAGGGTTGTTTTTATAAATTGGGGATGAAATTATCGGACGGTGGGTCTATTATTTTGACAACGACTAATACATTTATTATTTGATAATGTTCTTTCTGAAGTGGCTGGCGTTTTAGAATTAATCATGATCAAATCGTGCAACCCTTGAAAATATTTTTATTTTACCTGATTTAGAAAAACTTTTTCGCGTTTTCAAGTGAAATTTTTGCAATTATATGGTAGTACGAACTTTAATAGTAACTAAATGGGTGATCTTTTTTAAAAGTGGTTTAATTTTTTTAACTAATTACATTTAATTATTAATCCTGTTGTTATTTATACTGCTTTTTTTACAAAATATTAATGTACATTACATAAGGACCTTTTAGGACTAGATGCCTGCGCTCGCGTACGCTCGCTACCTCATAAAGCGGGTCCGTAAATTTGCGTAGGGAGATTTTAAATTTAAAACTTTGTAATTATGTAGAGTTTTTAAATAAATAAATATGGGTGATATTTTTTGATAGTGGTGTTATTTTTTACTTAATTACATTTATAACTTAAAGCCGAATAAATGGATTTGATAATTATTAATCCCGCTGTTCATTATACTGCTTTTCTTACAAAATATTAATTTGCAATGTACATAAATGGTATTTTATAGAACTAAAAGGTATAACGATTTGTTAATTGTTTCCATGGGTTGTACTTTGTAATTATCATTTTAGTATGCAAAAACCCATACTAAATTAAAATACAAAAAAAATAAAAAATATATTACCTGAACTAGGACGGTCCGAATATCTCGTGCAGTAGACCCAAGCAGGGAAATTATTGGCAGCAACCGGCAACGCTGCATCTTTCTTCTCTTCCACAGTTTTGCTGCCACCGATTAAACAAGTTTCCGTTGTCACTGATGAGTTTTTACGCAATCCAAGAAGCGGACTGTCTAATGTTTTCTTTGCACTTATACCAAGGCTTAAATTGGCTCCGATTTGTGAAACGGTTTGGCATAATGAACCCAAAGGAGGTGTAAGTAAAGATGGTTTTACATCCTCATTGCTTATGTTATGATATTTATTGTTTTCTGATGTTAAGCGGGCGTAAGGTTTAAAACTGATTTTGTTTGTGGATGATGATGAGATTCGAGTTTTAAGGGCTGTTTTACCAAAGTCCGGTTGCAGGATGTTTACAATTGAGTATTTAAGGGTTTGGATCCGAGGCTCTTCATCAGGGCTTCGCGACCGCATCGAGGAACTGGACATTATGCTTTCGCATGGTGAAGGTGTATTTCTAGAGGATACAGGGGAGTCACTTCTTAAGCTATGTTCCATGTTACCTTCAGGTGATTTGGGGCTGCTTGGTAAAGCAAAGGAGGTGATCCGCATGAAGTTATTGTTGTTTGTCACCCCTTGTCTTTTTTCAGGCGAAACAGTCAAACATGTGTACGGCGAAGTTCGCGTAGATTCTGGAGAGTTGGGTACACTTAACGAATTGTTGTTGGAGTTTGGGCTGTTTGCCCCACTGTTGGGGCTGCAACGATCCTCGAAAGCCATCACTTTAGCACAGAAATGCACACAAATTGAAGAGCACTTTACTGGGAAAAGTATGCTGTCACACTGATGAGTGAGTTTTCAAAAGAGTCATCTTTATTACAGCAAGGAACTGCCTTCGTTCAATGTTGGTGTAACCCCGCCTACTCTGACTGCAAGTCTTGCGCTTGTCTCTTTTCACTGTCCCTTATTCAAACATCGATATTATGTCTTTCCTTTTTTAACTCATGGTTTTGGACATGTTGTTGTTCTTGTCATAAGCGTGTGTGCTGTAAATACTCAGTTTTCAGCCAGGTTAAATTAAATTATTAGCCGATCAGGGTATAGTTAACTGACAACAAATTCGATTAGGTGCAGTTTATTTTTAAATGATGATATAGGATGAAGCATATTAAATTGTTATTTTTGTTACATGGACTCTCTAATGGTTTTTGAAGGGTTCAATTTCGTTTATTTAAATTATACATTGACCATTTCATTTCTTTTAAGGAGATCGGGAAGCGTGATAATGTACTACTTTTTAAAAATATTTGAATGAAAGTCTTGTTTTATTTATATTACCTATTATAATTTATTATATTATAAATTATGTAAGTTGGTAATAACATGCACAGCATAAGATAAAAGTATGGTACTGTCAATAAGTGGTATTTAATTAAAAGCAGAGTTTGGGAAAAAAGGGTTGGTAGCCTAATATTTTAATTTATTTTTTATTAGAATTAATACTTACCAATGTGAAATGTATGTTATATTAGTATTTTATGTTTAATTCAATAAACATCATTCATTCATTCATTATATCCCCTGTGTTTTAAGCCCAGTG
The DNA here is from genome assembly GCA_963920755.1 of Cartodere bifasciata. Lineage (NCBI taxonomy): Eukaryota > Metazoa > Arthropoda > Insecta > Coleoptera > Latridiidae > Cartodere > Cartodere bifasciata. The sequence goes on from OY987197.1 coordinate 15,445,961, forward strand.
TAAAATCTACATTCGTAGACAATCCGAATCTAGGTTCATCTTTAAAACACGACATACTTCTACCAAGGTATTTCATTTTGGATGTATACCTAAATGGTTTGTTAACGGAATATTTTTTTTGTTTCTTTTGCAGTATAATTTACAGTTAATTGCTTTTAATTTTTCCATAAACCTCAAAATTTAGCAAATAAAATAACAATAATTTTACGAATTAAGAGTAATTTAACCTGTAAGTACCCTTGGTTTCACAAGACACTGGGACACTGTCAAATTTCTTTAGCGAAATGTGACCTTAATTTTGCCATAATTTAATCATTTATGATGGTTGTTTCGTTGCTTATCCATATTTTACGAATACACTAAAAAACGTTCCAAAAATCAGGAAAATAATGCCAAATTTTATAAAAGAAATATGACAGTGTCCCAGTGTCTTGTGAAACCAAGTGTATAATAACGGAATAATGGATTCATAATCTGCTTTTTTATTTAAAAAGTGTATAAATTTTCAAGAACAAGAAATTTAATACAAATTAAAAAGTATCGTCTGATCTACAAAATTTCCCCTCGACTCTTGCTCTGTGGAACGTCAAAAACATGACAATCGTTAATGTTTTAACAATGAAAAAACTTGAAAGTTTACAAATTCATGGCAAGAGTTGAGGTGAATTGTCATTTGACAATTCCAACAAGAGATATGTCACACTTTTTGGCAGACAAAAATTGATTCGTAGCAAGGCAGACTTCATTTTATCAGGACGGCAAACTTTCATGTTCATTTTTTTGAAACCTGGAGGCCTTATTTTTTAGAAGGTCCAGTTTTGTGACGTCACGAAAATTAGTTTGGCTACTCGCTTAAGCTTATCGCTTACGGTATCGCTTCGGTCAGCAATAAAAGTGAATAAAAAATTCATATTAATTTTACACATTTTAAACATATGTTTTGGTAATTTTCAAGAAAAATATTTAAAAATGCACATTGCACAAAATTAGGTAACTTTACTACACAAATTTACTGTGGCAACAAAATTACCCTAGATTATATCTATGTAATTTCGCTATTTGTTTTTAACTGTGCCTTTTTACAGTGTGCCGTAAATTTTATACTTTACTGGTTTTTATTGAATAAGAGTTTGTAAAGCCTACAAAAATAAAATAAATATAATTACGGAAGGTAAGTATGGCAGTAGATTAATAACGGTGAATTTTATGTAAGTATTTTTAAGTACCAAAAAACCATAAAGTTTTCATTTAAAAACCTTTGGACAAATCGTAAATTTCTATCTTTCCAAATAGTTTTATCTCTATACTGAAAACTTTTATTTTTATACTTTAAAAACAAATGTGTTATTCGGGTCTTAATATGCTCCAAAAATTTACAGATGAAAACTTTTAGAAATATAGCCCAAATATATTAAAAACGTTTAAATAAAAAAATCCAACGGCAAAAACCAAATATACTAAAAAGTAGGAATTTACTTCCAAAGATTTTAATAATAAACATTTTTAAGAAACACTTTCGAAACTTCTCGAATTTTTTTTTTCAGGAATTAGACCATGTAAACATGTTCAAAATATTTTATTATTTAAAGAATATACGTAGTGTAGACATTCCTAAACTGCCAAATTTTACATTGCCATGCTTGTAAAGTTGTTATACCCCCACGGTTTTTGTGGCAAAGTTAAAAATGTTGATAGGGATAATTTTTATCTTCCTTTTGATAATTCAGAGTGTCCCGAAATTGGTAAATTACCTGTGAAACTTTACTTTGAGTTTGATACGTTGATTAAAAGGTTCTGGTCAAATCATGATATTTCTTCTTAAAATTTTAAAACAACAAAGAAAAATAGTTTAAAAAGTACTTATCTTTCCAAAGCTTTAAAAGCTTAATGTTATAGGAAGTTAAATAATAATACCTCAAAGATATAATAATAACATTATAAAACGAAACATCCTCAGGTACAAGGTTAAACATTGAAATTTAACACGGAACCCACTTTCCAATTTCATCCGCAAATAAATATGCACAAAACAATAAATACAACCTGGCTGAGCAACAAACCTATAATAGCCATAATAAAACCGGCCACAATATAAAATAAAGAAGTATAAAATCTGATTGATACACAAGTACCAACAATTCAATATGGATGATGGTGTAACTGTCAGTTAGTAGTCAATTAGTTCTCCGGATTAATAAAACCATTACCCAACCAAACCACTTTATATGTTACCTTATAGATAAATTACAGAATTATACGAACGCAACGTTGCAGCAGCTGCATTCTAAACAAGCTCTGAAAAGAGAAATGACAAGGACAGAAGTGGATGATCAAGCAAGCCGCAATAAGCTCCGCCTATCCATTCCGAGAATTTACCATGATTACGTCTCAATCTTGACACGTTACCCTCTCTCCCGAAAAGTCCGGCCAATGGTTGATAGGCTCCGCCTCTGGCTATTAGGTGTGAGAGAGGGGATATTCCGCCGCCGCTTAATGTGTTGAATATAACAAGGGAGATAGATATAGGAGGGTGATCAATAACACAATCATGCTTATAATGCTAATAATGAGACCACACCAACGGCGGCGGGTAAGTAGAGGAAAAACTGCTGATAGCATAGAACTAGCGTAAGGTTTATGTTTGCTCTATTTTTGGGAAATTACTTGCGGTTTTGCTGCAATTTATTATAAGAGCTTGTACCTTTTTATTAATTCGCGCTTTTGGAGTAGTTTTGCTTTGTTTTCTTTCATAATTTATGAAATCTAGAGTGCTACTTAGTTTTTAAGACAGACACTGATTTAGGTTGTATATCAGCATTATTTAAGCTTATTCTTTAGTTTGCTTTGTTTAAAGATTAAATATTATTTTCACATAGTGCGTAAAACACTGGGTTTTATGTAAAAGCATAAAAATTAAATCTTAGAGACTTTGACATTATGGGGCACAAGACCTACCTACGTTATTAAATAAATGAAAACGGATAATATGAATATATATTAAAGGGGTATTTTTATGATTTAACTATCTGTGTTTTACGTCCTGAGCAAAATCTACAGGATGTCCCAGAAATGGCGCACCACCTGATGTGATACGCCTCGCTGTTGGAGCATGTCTAGGAATTGTTAAAAAAAATCATCTGTCATATTCATTAAGGAAAATGCGAATGAAGTTGCATTACATGCAACACTGTCTAGGGAAATACATCTAAAGGTTACCATGATACAAAATAGTTTCTTTTCATAAATGAAAAGAACTAAAAATAACTGCGATCAAAAATACTAGTTGTTAAGGGTGTTAAACTGCACTTATTTTTATTGTCTTAAGCCCCATATCTTATAAATGGGGTAAGTTACGATAACCATTTTTGGCAAATATGTTTTAAATATGGTCAGTAAGCTCTAAGTAAACGCGAACGAATTTGACCTTTGAAAAATGATTATAAAAAAAATATGATAATCTTAGATAACTTAAATTTATAAATTGAGAACATGGACATTACCAAACAGTAAAGTCTTTGTTTGCCGTCGGCGAATTTAGATAAAACGGATAAAAAAATGTACCTGTCCTAATTTCTTTTAAGTTTTTGGGCCGAATTGTTTTCACAATAAATACAAAATAAAATGTATTATTACTGCATAAAAAAAATTATGAAAATGATATTGGTTTTATTGTTTTAAAAAGAAAAAGTATAGAAACCTACTATTTTAATCATTTCAATTACTACGTTTTTTATTTTGATTTATTATTTTCAACACCATATTTAACAACAATAACACAACACCATTTTTGGACTAACAAAACAATCTTTATTTTTTGTGTGAATAGTGCGGAACATTTGCCAATAACATATACCAACAATTTATTTCTGTTACCATAAATAAAACATCTGCGAATCGTTTAAAACTTTTCCTAGACTGTTAACTCGTCTCTTGCAGCATTAAGTAAATTACCCGTTGTCAGGGGCGGATGGAAAGCACTTGACCGGCCCTGGAACAGAGGTAGGCCGGCCCAAATTTGCGCCGCAGGCGAAATTTTTTTGGTTAAAATAAGCACAAACTAAGCAATTATTTTAAACAACTGGGCCTTACCGGCCCAAAGTACGGCGGCCCTTCTGGAAATCTCCAGAACTCCAGATGGGCCCATCCGCCCCTGCCCGTTGTCACCATTGCTAATATCTACCTGTCGCTATGATACTTTATATATCCAGTTTTAACATTACTATAAGTAGTCTATTATGCACTAGCGGAGTATACATGCATTTTTTGTGCGTTTTCTACCTGTATTTGTTCAAGTTGTACAGAGAACTATAACATTTATGGCGCCGTGTCATGCAGTACAACATAATTGTTGAAAAATGGAAATGTTATGTTTATTTTACTGCATTTCAGAACATACTTAACAATCCGAAGGTTCTGTTTTTAGAATTAAACATCCCCTGTAGACGTATAAACGACATTTTTTTCAAATTACAAGTACGTAGTTGGTTTTTATTGGATTGAAATATCGCCCTACATGGATTATTGTTCTTACTGTATACCAATCAGCAAGATCGGCATTTTATATTTTTACCTCGATTTTTACTTATACCTATACATATTGAAAATGACACAAATATGGTTTACGTCCAAAAAGACCCCTTTCTTTCTTATATGTTTGGTCAAAATCTCATTCTATAACATAAGAAGTATTTATGTCGACTAACTCCCTCTTGTTCAATAATAGAAAAAAGTGTAGCTAATGTTCTTTTTGGGGTGTCCATGGAAAATGTTCATATTATACTGATAATAAAGCATTTGATTCAGGACCTGAGGAAAAACCATGAGCAAAATAAATCCAGCATACCTGTGTCACAATCCAATTACAAAGTACAATAAATTGCAAAAAATTTCAAAAGATAGAATCATTGGTTGATATCACAATTTAATTTTAAGGGGTTTTAGAGGGCTGTAACTTACTAAAGAGACAAAATCGGACACATTTTTGCAAGACCATTTTTCTTAAAATGGGTCCAGCAGGGTTAAGATTCTTGAAGCGTACCAAAATAATTTAGTATGCTAAATCGTTTGAACGACAAGCTTTGGGGCATCTGTCACGCATCTAATGATGATGTTTTGTTCGTCATAATTTAGTATGCTTAATAATTTAGAATTGTTCGAAAATCTTAGCCCAGGAATCATACCCTAAATTTTTTCCACGACATTAGGAAACATCCATACAATATTACATATCATTGCAGCATCCGTGAGAAGTTCTAATACGATTAACAGTACTCCAAAATCATCTTCGGTTAATCAAAACCTGGAAAATTTTGAGTGGGATTTTTGATTAATTCCTTATTGGTGTGATCAACATTTTGCCAACTATGTTCACACACATCGGATACTTAAAAGGGGTTGTTTACAAATTTCTCTTTCCATAAGGGTTTAGGTACTCGATTTTAATCCATTAGGGGCAACCTCTGCAAATCTAGGTTTATACGAAATTTGTCCATAAATATGGGTATATGGGAGCAGCGCACAGACATCCCTTTAGGTATACCAAATAAGTTTGAGCTGCGCACACTTTTGTTATGGAGAGTTAATCCATTTACCCTCATTAAGAAAAGGATAATCCTTTAATTTAAGATGTTTAGATATAGGTACAGCCGTCAGTAAAAATATTTTATACTTTTATTTTGTATGAAGATCAAATAATTTTAAACTACAATGCTTTTTGACTGTGTTGATCCATTTTTAACATAACAACACCGCGAGAACAACACCTAGTAATATGTCCCTTATTGTAATGAACAAAATTTTGGACGCACTGCTAGGCATCAACAGCTAGAGTTTATATTTTCATTTTAGCAGCAAAACTTAACCTAACCTACCTAACCTAGTGTCCCCCAGTGGAAAAGTGTCCCCCAGTGATTTCATAAAATTTAGTCTAAAACCCTAAAATTAAAAAAAAAAACCTGCAATGTTCCCTAAGGGTACAACCCAGAGTCTGAGGTAAAAAGATTAGGCAGGTAATTAGATTAATTTCTAGTATTTCTCGAAAATACAATTTGGGACTTCCAGGTAGAAGGATTAAAATGTGCGCCCCTCAAACTCAGCTTTGGGCGCAGTTATAAGTGTTTTTCAGCGGCTGTGCGCAGTTCAAATACACCCCTAAATATCACTCTCATGAAAAAGGTTGCCGGTCACGTTTAATGGAGAGATATTTGTATCTCAGAACACCTTCGTTCAAAAACGAAGTAAAGTCGGTGGTTCCGTGTGCGTATACTCGTGCAAGTTAAAGATCGAACCTGAGGCTGGAATTGTCTCGGGTCTCGTTGGAGGCATGTACATACAATGGGCCCAATTAAGAGGCCTAAGTGCATCAACCTTGAGTTGACCTCTACTTAAATCCAGATCCAGATCATTCACATTATTCAGAGCTATTCTCATTTCGCTATGAACGATCTCAACATTGACCCAACAATAAAGGGGAGTAAAGAGTGGGAAAAGATAAAAATTTGGTCCAACAATCTAAGCAGTTGTTAGTCAGGTGGTTCATTTTTATCCCCACTCATAGCAAAGTTAAAATAACTCTAATTGTCTTAGTAAGTAAGATCTCCAAAAGGAAAGGGGGGCTGTAAACAGGGACTTTTGGTTCTGAAAAAGGAGTTTCTGAGTTTTCAATTACTAAGTACCTACTTATGAGATTGTGTGTCAGGATGAGTATTCAGTATTGTTATTTTTGGCTAAGACGCAATTGCCTCAAAACAATCATCAAATTTATCGATTTTGTTTTGTTTTTTTTTTTTTCATCGTCTTAACTATTGCAGGTCATGCATTACTATTCATGTTTCAAAATTTAAAATTTTAACAACCCAAACCTTCGTAAATCTCATCAACTTTAAATTTCTTTCTTCTGTTAGTGCGGTACTTATTTTTTTTTTAATAATTATATTTCTTAGTTTACAGACCCGTAGGAAAGATTTACGACTTTTAAACCATGTTGGCAACATGCTGACAGATCCTGGCACAAAGAAGTGCAGTTGTTTCAGTATCATAACAAAGGCAAACAGGTATTTTTGTTGTTAAGTAATTTTAAGTAAGCGATAAAAGTAATTCGAAGAAAATAAACAAAAACAAGCAAGGATGTGTTGATGTCAAGAGAACAATAAAGCAAATAGATGTGTCAATATTCGATATGGTTTTAGCCAAACTGAAAACAATTTTAACAAAAGTCATTTAAAGTCCGGTGCGTGACTAAATCCTCTACACCTCCCTGTCAAAATAATACAAAATATTTTACCTTTTAGAGAATAAATGCACCTTCCCAAATTATTCGTGGGTTTTAGTTCCAGACGGATTTACCTGGGTTGAATCAGCTGGACTACTGAGCATGGCGAATTCGAGTTTGTATGTTTGGCACAGCTCAAACTAAGCGGAATAATTTATTTGACTAAACAGTGTAAACGAAAAGTTTAAACATTAAATTCGATCCATATGAATTTGGTTACCTTTACCTTGTCAGAGTAATCTTTAAAAGAGCCCTATTTTTGGAATTGATTTAGGTAGTGGTATCTATTGAAAATGTTTGTGTCTCAAGGGCAACTCTGCTTAAATAGGTCAATACTAATTTGACACAATTTTAGTCTGCATTCTTTACAACAGCAATAACCTTGAAATAAAATTGACTATAGGCATCACATAATTTGGAAACATTCCAGTTTTGAATTTGTCTGCCTTCTACTAATAGCTATTGCGTTTCTTTTGTTAGGATAAAAAGTTGTTAACAGGTCCCTAAATAAAAGTATAACCTCTTAATGTAAGTACATCAAAAACTGTCTTTAATATAACATTCAAAATAGTATTTCTTTAATCTGAATCTGTTAGATATAACACGATTACAGGAGAAATTCATTTATTATGGGTAGATATCTGAAGGAGCAAAATAAATTAAAAGGATGATTCTTTAGATTCTAAAGCAATATCCACAAAGAAAAAATATCAAAATGGTAATGAATACTTACAAAGGTTTCGCTTTAGTTACTTTATCTGATATTGTAAAGCGGCACTGTCATCAACCAGATTAACTAAAGTGGTGCTTATTGCTTGTTCATTCACATCCCCTAGCGGTCTTAGTTTTATCCGAATTGAGTTTTTGTAATGCGAATAATACGATATCATCCAAGTGCACCCTTACAAACACCTACCCTTAACCTTATACACGCTCTACAAAAGAACTAAACTCGCTTGGTGTGTTCGACAAACAATGATTACTTTGCCAGGCGATGGAATCTTACACCTTGTGCTAGGGAGCAGAATTCAATTTTCTACATCACTTGTAAATAAAATCAAAGTGTGCATTCAAGAAAGACATGGATCGATCGTTTATTGCTTGATGCCAGCCAGCTTTGGTCTCAACACTGCCGGTATTAGACCATTAAATTAGAGTTTTTAGGTTTAAATTGAAAACTAAATTTATTGCCTATCACGTCGCGGTTTGGGTTACAACATTTTTAAAAGCACGCGGTTTAAACTCGTGATACTTTATTAAAAGAATGAAGAGTTATAGGTAATAGAAAAGTTTTAAAATATTTTTTATATTTGCGTTCTATAATATGCGCATTATGAAACCCAAAATTTGGTTTTTTAAAGTTTCTGAATTGCTTCATTATTAAACCCAAAATTTTATTTTATTGGTTGGTTTTCCTGATGCAAAAAGATGAATTCTTTTCTTGCAAGTTACTTTTTATTTACAAATTTTACTATTATATTCAATCGGGCGACATAGTTTTTTTGTAGAGGGAATAACTAGAAGAATTGGAGAAACGATATCAATGGTTACATTTTCTCAAAAACGCCTATTCATCCAGTATTTAATAAGTAAAGTTTACAAATGTCATTATTCAATATGTCTAACTTTAATTTATTTTTTACTTCAAAATGTCAATGTTATGCTATAAGGTTGGTCATAAAAAACTAAATTTTATCTTAAGTTTTGAATTCAAATTAAAAATGCTTTTTAATGAATTAAATGAAGCAAATATAAAAAATAGTATAAAAAACTCGTTTTATAAGGCGTTTTTTATCACTTGTCCATTGGAAAACTCGCTGCTGCGCGGCTCTTTTTCCAAACCGGGACGCGTGCTAAAAAACGTTCCTTATAAAACTCTATGTTTTAATATACTATTTTTTTTACATTTTAAAACCCAAGTGGTTTAATTAATTGCCCAGAAAGTGACCTTAAGCAGTTCAGTTGTTGCCAAAATAATAAAAAAAAGACATCATCTTCGAAGAAAGAAATGTTTGCCAACATTTTAAATTATGCAACATTATTCCTGTGGTACCTCTGTAGAACAAAGCATTTCCAGCAACCCTTATTGTCAGCCAGTGCTTCGACATCGGAGTGCTTTTAAAAAAGTCTGTCGGTAACAATAAAACTTACAAACACATGCATTGAGTACTTTCAACGTTGCAGCTTGTTTTAATGATAATAAAAGTCTGTATATTATCCAAAGGATTCCCTTTTTTTTAATTTTCTAATATCATAACTCAATAAAACATCGGATACATAAAAATAAATCTAGGTAAAAGGAAGTTAATGAGTCGCGGCCAGTACGACCAAACCAGAAATATCGCGCGGCCACTTCGACCATGCACCCTGCAATTAGGCGCGGCCAGCTAGTAGTCTTTTCAGGATGCGGCCAGTTGGTATTCTCCCTTTAAAAAAGCTCTCTGGAGCCGCGTAATACCATTTTGGGTACGCGTCCGTTTAAAAGTACTAGCGCCGGTATTACTTGACTCCCGGAGAGTACCTTTGACAATCAAGTTGCTCTTTGAAAGTACTCTCGAATCAAAAGGGACTCCTCACGCTACTTTTTGGACTTAATTATTACTGACAAGAGTAAATTTGAAAATGCTACTTTCGTTAGTCTAAAGTTCATACTTAAGATAGTTTTTAAGGAATTAAATAAGCAACCTCTTTAAATCTTGAAGTCATTGAACCGACTCACGTTTTCATAGGATATACTAGATATAACATTGCATGAAGTGACAATCAAGTGAATGAGAGTGTTTTGTCACCACAGGAGAACAGTTGACAATAGGCCACCTTGGTGAATATTTACTGTATAGTACCACAGCATAGTAACTATGTTAAGGCAGCTATGTGTGCAATAAGCCCACCTGAGTTGCTGCTGACTTAAGATTTATGATGTGACCAAAATTCAATCTCTTAACTTCTTTTAGTTCTTCACTGTGGAAGTAGTGCCTTCAGTACCCTAACTAGTTTTTGATGAATAACTCAATATTTTATTTAAAAATGAATAGGTTGCTTTTCTTGAACCAACGTCTTAATGATAACTTTGGTAATTATAAACATAAATAGAAAACATTTTTGCCAATCAGTGACTCGTTTAACATTAAAAAACGAAAGCGTTCTCGAGAGTTCGATCATTCCATCAGTTTATAATGATTATTTTTTCAGTACCATCTGTTCACTATGGTGGTGAAAATAAAAACTATGTATTTACATATTGCGTATTTTTTTTTGTAGAAATGACACAAGATCCTGGCTTATCGAATCTATAATATAATAGCGGTAGTACTTATTTTAATAAAAATATAATTACTAGTTACTTGACACTCGTTAAAAAAAACCTGCCCACAGTAAGATATTCCTGTTGACATAAATAATCGTATATTCGTTATCAACACACAATCTGCCATGTTTTCACAATAATACTTAATGTGTTATTTCCGTTAATTGGATAAATAACCAGGTACTACGTATTTAATGAACTAGCTTTTTGCAAGTGACAATTAACTAAAGGAACTATCTAACTACCATTAAATTTTTTGTACCGACATTGTAGGCAGCTATTTGCCTACATTGTCGGGGTTCTTGTTAATAATACATTGTAATATTAACAAGTATGTAATGGTAGAATTTTGTTATCATCAATGGTGTCGTTTAAAACCTGATGTACTTAAAAACCAATAAATGTTTTATAGATAAAGCTTCTATACTAATAAGTTGTAGAAAAAACACCAACCTTCTTCCAAATTAAACTTCTATCAAGTACTTTAAGTTAAGTTAGTGACAATAAATGGCAAACTTTATAACCTTAAAAATAAAAGACATAGATTTTTTTATATTCTACGGTCTACTGCGATTAAAAAGAGTGCACCCATTCAAATCCACATTCTGTATGTCTATGTGGTACTATCCAATAAATCGTGCAAAAAAAATAATAATAAAAAAAACATAAAATTGTCGCTACCGTCAATTATTTAGAACTACAACTAAGTACCACATGCTGGCAATAACATTGTAGTACCTAATTATGTTATTATATTTTATAACTGTTGGTTGGTGTCTATAATTGTATGTAAGAACATTGAATAGGTGATATGAAAGTACGATATAGAGGCATCAATTAAAGAATATAGTCGCAATCAATGGCTAATGATGAACTTATCCGGTTTAACATTACCAAGTAGGTACTTTTATTTTGATCAGTACCTATCATTAATTTATAAATAAGCACTTACACCTGTGCAATTAAGGTAAACAGGGAGGCGTTAGACAGTTAAATCTTTGACAGGTGAGTTTTTATTGCAAAAAGCTTTACTTTATCTTTGGCTTTACCTTTATCATTTTTATTTTACCTTTTGTACAAGGTGTGTAATTTTTTTTTAATATTAAAGTTGGTATAGGTACTAATATAAATTTTTAACAAGGAACCTAAGATTTTTAATTTCCAAAAAGTATTCACTTTTATTGCTAACTACAGCGACACAGTTAGCGAGTAGATAAATTAACAAAAATTCATTTTGCTGACGTCAAAAAAAAGGACCATCTAGATTATAAGGCCTAAAAGATTTGAAAAAATGGACAAGAAAGTGCGTCGGCCTGACAAAATGAAGTAGACACTGCGAAGCCCTCTTATTTGCGGACATCCAATATGCGGACATAGTCATTAAGTAAGAGCTAATCCGTTTACCTGCAGTAAGAAAAGAATTATCCTTTAATTTCGGATGTTTATGTGCAGTAGTCAGTAATAATATTTTATTAGTGTAAAGATCAAATAATTTTAAACTACAATGCTTTGTGATAATGTGTTGATAAATTTTTAACATAACAACACCGAGAACAGCACCTATTAATATGTCCCTCAGTGTAATGCACACAATTTTGGACGCACTGCTAGGCACCGACATAGCTAAAGTTTATATTTTCATTTTAGCAGCAAAACTTAACCTAACCTACCTAACCTAATGTCCCCCAGTGAAAAAATGTCCCCATTGCTTCATAAAAGTCAGTCTAAAACCCTGAAATTAAAAAAAATATGCATGTTGGACTTTACCCAGGTAAAAAAATCTCAATTCAGCCTTTTCGTGTTTGACCATTTAAGTCTGCAAATTGGGTATGTCTGCAAATTGGGTGTCTGCAAATAAGAGGACACGTATTTTGGTTTGGTTCTTGCTTCAATACATTAACAACCTTAATATACAAAATTCCAACTTCCAACAAGCTCATCGTGTTTAATATTTAATCCACATTGCGCCATCTATTCGTAAACCAGTGAACATCTATAATCGGAGCTGCAGGTGTGGAGAGGCAAAGGGAACACCAGCAGGATTCTCAACGTGTGTGGTCCAACATCGAGGTGAGCGACTCTTTACTCCTGAGCGCCGTTTAACAAAACCCATCTACGGTTTAAACACAGCGAATGCCGACACTCATCTTGGAAAGCGTAGCAACTACTTGCTCGCTCTGTCTCATCATGACGGTGGTTCTCACGCAACAGTACCTACGAAGATGATGAACACTTTATGTATAACAAATGGTTGTAGCTTTTTTTGTTTATTGTAAGGTTTTTACGATTCAATAAGGTATGTAAAACGATTTTGTAAAACTCGTTTTTTTTAAACATAAAAGATATACAGGAGTACAGGATGTCTTATAAAACCAGATTACTATTTTTCATAAAGAAGAATAAATGGTATTTGGTTCAAGACCCGTTGGTGAATAAACCCCCAAAAGAATAAGGACAAAAAGATTAAAATTAAACTCCGGTTGGTACCAACATCTCACGTTATGCGAGCCAAAATGTATTTTCCTAACAAGTGCTAAAAGTGATACTTTTCCGCACGCGAGGTGCTTTCCACAAACACCGTGAAGCGAAGTTCGGCCAAGTAGTGCGGAAAAGACACTTTTGGCAAGTGTTAGTACCAATATTTTTTCTACAATAAATAAAAAAAATTAAAAGTTAACCTAACTAAAACCTTCTGCGATTAAAAAAAGCACACCCAATAAGATTCTTCCTTTGCTTATTTGTGCGTATTCGATCAATGGTATGGCTTAAAATAAAAAGATGTAAGTACCCAAAAATATCCAATTAAAGTTTAAAAAATTTTAATTCATTTTATTATTATACTTCTTATAAATGCTTTGTTAGTTTCATATAAAATTATTTTTTTGACATGAAGTGAATGAGTACTTTTTCAAAATTTTAATTATTGTACCCATTATTATTTTATTTCCTATGTACATAAACCAATTATTCTTTAATTGCTTTCTCACGTTCATAATTGCCTCATCAATCATTGTAAAATTAATCTGTGGCGTTTACTTCAAGTGAAAAAGAAAGATGTGCTAAAAATATACCCGAGAACGCTTGCTTGCTTGGTGTATTTACTTTTGGTTCTCTGATTGCTTGTACTGGATAATTTGAATTAATGTTTTTAACTCATAAATTATATGAACATGGGTAATTATTGTAGGTATGACTGTAAATCATCTTTAAAGCATTATACACCGACCATGAGAATATGAAACTGTAATTATTTTGATCTATTATTTCTAATCTAAAAGCGGAAATTTTAAAAATGTTTGGTTGTACATAGAAGAAGTTTTTGGTAATGATTTTTCAAAAAAATGAGCACTTTTTTTGTTTCTTTTTTATGGCAATTAAAACATAAAGCCTGAAATTTTTAGCAAAAAAATTGACCAGAAAAGAACAAAAATATTTTAATGATTTTTGTCAAATTTTCGACACCAAGAAGTATGCGATTTGTATGAAACCATAACGTCGGTTGCCCTATTTTTCAAGTTTTTAAAACTATATTTGCCAGCAAGCACGGTGTCGAGGTAAGCATTACTGCCTCTCACCAAAGTGACCCGGGTTCGATCCCCGAGAGTGATCCAAAAATGAAAAAAGTCTGCTGATAACATTTACTGGTGGGATAAATGTCTCTAGTGATGCCTTCGCTCGGAATATGAAGTAAAAGATGCGGTCCCGTTTGCACATTTCTCGCTTGGGGGTAGTCTCACTCAGAGCATCGGTATTAAGCCATGGTTGCAGAATCAGACCTATGTAAAGTAATTTAATAATAATAAAAAAAAAAAAATATATTTAGTTTTAATATACGATAGGGCCCTCACGTATGGGTCTAGGAGAATTCACCACCCACAATTCACCGCCGACAATTCATCGCCCACAATTCACCGATCCACAGTTCATCGATAAGACAATTCATCGACAAGTCAATTCATCGCCACACAATTGTTCGATGGGAAAATTCATCGCCTAGTATGAATATTAAATGAAATGATTTTAAACTACAATGCTTTCTGATAATGTGTTGATACATTTTTAGCATAACAACACCGAGAACAACACCTAGTAATATGTCCCTCAGTGTAATGCACACAATTTTGGACGCACTGCTAGGCACCGACATAGCTAGAGTTTATATTTTCGTTTAAGCAGCAAAACTTAACCTAACCTACCTAACCTAATGTCCCCCAGTGAAACGTGTCCCCCAGGGCTTTCATATAAGTCAGTCTAAAATCCTGAAATTCAAAAAAAAGTATGCATATTGGACTTTACCCAGGTAAAAAAATTCCATTACCTCTATCCTTTTCGTTTTTGACCATTTAAGTATGCAAATTGGGTGTCTGCAAATAAGAGGACACGGGCAATATTCTAGGTAAATAAATTTTCAAGAAATTTCAATAAAATCATTAGGTAATTATTATCTATAATTATTTTGGTGGCAGAATTCTCCCATCGAACAATTGTGTGGCGATGAATTGACTTGTCGATGAATTGTCTTATCGATGAACTGTGGATCGGTGAATTGTGGGTGATGAATTGTCGGCGGTGAATTGTGGGTGGTGAATTCTCCGGATACCTTCACGGGTATGTGCTACTTAGTAGAATTGACGGGAGCTCACCGAAGATAACTTATATGAGCTTCTAGGAGCACAGATTAGACGATCTAATTAAATCTATAGCCTTAAAGACAATTTTTACTTTTGTGGAATCCCATATTTCAGAATGGGACAAGTTACAAACAATATTTTTGGTCACTTTATAGTTTAAGATTTTTCCTTTCGCTTAGGACTATAGGCTTTGCTGATAGTCTCATGAAAAGATATATCTGCGATCTTAAATGAAATTTTCCTGTTTCTGCTTGCGGATCTAAAATTGAACTGTTACTTGTAAGTTGTAACTACTATTTTTTGCTTTGTTTATCTTTTGTAAAGTAAGGTATTAAGTACTTAGATACTTAAGATTGCATAGATTTACTCGAGGATTTACTCTTGGATTTACTTAATAAAATATAACAGCAATCAGAAAGATATGAGCATCCATAGATCTCGTACCTACTCAGTACTCTTGTATAAGTAAATGGATATTTTATGTTTGCGGTCTTAATTTGAAAATCGTGACGAACCAATCAATACAATAGGTACTTTGGTACTTGGATGTCAAGTGTTAAGTACCAAGTACTTCTTGCAGAGTGTGTTGGTTATTTACGTTATGTATATGAGACATTTGAAATTACCTACATATAATAGCAACATAACAATGTTAAGGCATATATAAGATACCTTTTTAGGCGAATGTTGAACACGTAATTTTCATAAAATAAATCAATTCGTTAATTGATCTATTGCAAGGAATGGCGCATAAACTCGACTGAACGTTATTGGAACATGTTTAGGGATCTCTAGAAAAATGTTAAAAAAATACGATCTCATATATCTTTAGATTAGATTAGATTGTTTATTGCAGTTACAAGGAAATGTTTTACAATGTCAGGTGATGATACAATGTTTGGAGATATAGGGTCCCATCAAAGTGCAAAACTTCGAACGCTCATACCTTGAAGATAATAGCACGTCATATTAACGAAAAATGGTTTAATACAAAGCTATAGTCTATATTAAACCATTCCATCATTTTTTTATCTTTTAAATGGTCGAATTACATTTCTATAATCGATTTAATTTTACAAAATGTACATGCCTAAACTGTGTTGCCGAATTTATGCAACTGTGTTTGCATTTTCTTTAATGAATTTAACAGATGGATTTTTTTTTACAGTTTTCCAGAAATCCCTAGACATTTCCCAACAATGTACCATCGCGTTTATGTGCCAATTTTTGGACACCCTGTATAATGAGGTCGGTGCACCGATCCATCAGTGTATACGCTATTTATTATGCTCCATGACCTTGTGTATTAACACCAAGTGTGGTACCTCCAGCGCGTGGTTGGTAATTCTAACTTAATTACTTTTCTGCAACTTTTTTTTTATTTAAGGATTCTACATTTAGTTATTGAGATCACTGGTTCAATTTAGGATACCTTATTAGACTTTTGTAAGCTTTTCTTATTTCACCAAATGAAGCACCAATTGTTTCCCTACCTAATTAATTAGGTTCGATGTTTAGATTTTAATCGTAATTATGTAGGACATATTGAAAAATGCTTAATAAAACGAGTTTATCATCATCGATTTTCTGAACCAAAAATTTTCTGATACCTATTGGTGAATGAAATTTGTCTAGGATTAAACTTGTTTTATTTAGGCTATGGTCCGTAAGTCATTTCGGAAAGTCAAAGTTACAGAAAACGACACAATTCGTTGTCATAGAAAATTATTGTTACAACTGTCATTTTGGTTTACCATTTTAACTTATACGGATTATACCCTTAATTTTATCTCTAAGGAAAGCACAATACTTTAAATACTTTTCGTAAAATACCAACCCACCAAAAGATCTTGGTGTCAGAGGTCAAAAAAAGGAATTGCCCACTTTTAACTGTACTTTTGCGTTCTGACTTGTTTTGACATTCATATCTACCTTAATCTAAAAGCCACATTCGTTTTAAAACAAATTATCATGATCAGAAATAAATTAACAGATCTGCTTGATGCATTCAACTTACCTTATTAAAGTAATGAAGATTGTAGTAAAACGACAGTTCATTACGTTTTAAGACGTCTACCAGTTAAGTTTTATCTTTGCCTTATAAACTGATGCATAGACACTGCTATGTTCTCGGTATGACAATGGAGGCATTTGACAGCTGTCAGTTACTTGCCAATCCCACGTGATTACATCGTAGCAAGAGCAGAAAACTTGTATTTTTCGATTGTTTTATTATGTCATGGTCAGTGTGATTTTTAAAGTTAAGTGCTCGTTTGTTAGTACCGCAGTTTTCGGAATACATTCCTATCAAAATCAAAATGATGACTATCGAGATTGTGATAAGTGAATGTAGTTATAATTATCTTCCTTGTTGAAAAATATTGTGCAAGAATTAATTGCAGACCTAATAAGTGAAGGAATTTGCTTATTTTTAAATTAAGTTTTTATTAGGAAACATTTGATCAATTAGATCAAAAGTGAAGTCAAACAACTTTATAGCTGGTACTTTGTATTGTGTAAATAAAAAATACTTCGTTGGAAATGCGAACACAAATGTTTCTTTGGTTACCTAATAAATTAACTGTAATTGTATTTTATTGTTCACAATTATGTGCTTCCTTTTATTGATTTGACCATAAAGCAACTTACTTAGTAAATTAATAAAATTCAGACGCTAATTTTATGAAAAGTGGAATATTGACAAAATTCTGTCCTAATAATACAAGTACTTAGGTAGTAGCTATAGATAAAAATTAAATAAATATACCTACAAGAGTATCAACCACTTTTATGTGAATAAATGAACAGAAAATTTAGTTGCAAATTAATGCTCAAAATATAATCTAAAATTAAATTAAAGCTTTAAAGCTCATAGATAAGGCACGTATTAAAACCATTACCTAAGATTAGCTTGCCTATTGTCTGGTTTGCACAATTCTTTCTAGACATTATGTTTTTTAAGCTTGAGCATCATAATCTTCATGGGAGGTATTCAGAATTTTGTAAAGTTTATGTACACAAAAAGTACAGACACACTTTGCTTTATATAATTCATTTTATGCAGAGCCGGATTAAGACCTCCAAGCGCCTAAGGCTAAAATAATTTTGGCGCCTATTTTATGAATAAAAAAATACAAAACGCGCCGCAGGCGAATTTTTTGTAAAAAAATCTCAGACGCACTGGTTTTGGCGCCTATTTTGGATTTGGCGCCTGAGGCTTTAGCCTACTCAGCCTAATGGCTAATCCGGCCCTGATTTTATGTGATTTAGAGGAATGTACAAATTAAACTGCTATATACAGAGTGTTTCCGAAAGTCGTTTCAATAATTTAACCCGAGATTCCTTGCCCAAAAATAGTTAGATTAAGCCCCATTTACCTGTATCCAAAAGTGCACCGTTTTCGAGATACAGGTTGTTTTCCAAAACCAAAATTTTTATGTTTTTTTTTATTACTATTAAATGAAACAACATAGAAAAACAAAATTTGGTATAATTGTCTTACTTTTTATGATCGACACAATGGTCGTAAAGAGAAACCCATAGATTTATTCCATAACCTCAAAATGGGACACCTGCGCCCCCTCTTGGGGCATGACTTTTTTTGTATTTGAATTTTCAAAAAATAAATTATTTTATCGGTAAGATACGTTTAATACAAAGAAAAAATTATACCACATTTTTTTGAAAAAAACCAACCCGTTTTCAAAATTATTCACATTTCATAATTTCATGTTGCATTCTGCTTTTTGAAATCTTTTTGCAATTTTTTTTTCTTGAAAACTTAAGACTCTTATATAAACTAGCGTAAACAAAAAAAAACTAGAATTGGCCCCACAATAGGACACTGGGCCCCCTTTTTGGGGCACCCGACCCCTTTTTGGGGCTCACATATCTTTTTATTTTGTAAGGAAACGAATACTAGGCGTTTGAAGATTTTATTACAGAAAAAGTACATCATTGTCATCATTTAAAGTCCGGTGCCCCAAAAGGGGGCCCAGTGTCCTATTGTGGGGCAAATATTTCAAGAAGCCCCAAAAAGGGGGCCCGATGCTCCAAAAAGGGGGCCCAGTGTCCTATTGTGGGGCCAATTCTAGTTTTTTTTTGTTTACGCTTGTTTATAAGAGTCGTAAGTTTTCAAGAAAAAAAAATTGCAAAAAGATTTCAAAAAGCAGAATGCAACATGAAATTATGAAATGTGACTAATTTTGAAGAAGGGTTAGTTTTTTCAAAAAAAATGTGGTATAATTTTTTCTTCGTAATAAACGTATCTTACCGATAAAATAATTTATTTTTTGAAAATTCAAATAAAAAAAAAGTTATGCCCCAAGAGGGGGCGCAGGTGTTCCATTTTGAGGTTATGGAATAAATCTATGGGTTTCTCTTTACGACCATTGTGTCGATCATAAAAAGTAAGACAATTGTACCAAATTTTGTTTTTCTATGTTGTTTCATTAAGTAGTAATGAAAAAAACATAAAAATTTTGATTTTGGATAACAGCCTGTCTCGAAAACGGTGCACTTTTGAATACAGGTAAATGGGGCTTAATCGAACTATTTTTGGGTAAGGAATCTCGGGTTAAATTATTGAAACGACTTTCGGAAACACCCTGTAGAGAAAAAAGACAAAAGCAATTTAAATTGTCATGACAGTACAGAAAGTAACCATGTTGAAAAAATTAAAAACCTGCTCTATTAAAACGTATGGTCTAAGCCATCTAACGAATGAATTTTACATTGTTTCCATTTTTTACCTGGTACACCAATCTCTACCTTCAGATCTAATATCTAAATTCCAAACCGTATAATTAGTAATTTATGTGTTTTTATAATAACGCCATATTCTTTTTTACCTTTTCTTTAAAATCTATTAAGTCCCAACCTACCTAGGTCCCAACGATGAGAATGTGGACCATTAACTTTAGGCCATCAGGCAGAATGGTCAAATATAAATTTGAAAACAACGTGCGGCAATTCTTAACTATTGGCTGGAATCCAGTATCGTATAATTAGATGTAAGGGAGCAAGATGATAAGTAAGAGATACCAGCGTGAGTGCTGAAGATCAAACCGGATTTTATGGACGATCTAAAACTGGACACAGCATTTCTTCTATCTTTTATAAAACGATTTTGGGAAAATGTATGACTATAACGGAAATAACACACATATTTCCAGACATTTCAATGGTCCCAAAATTTTCAAGTGGTGGTGGTACTGAAAGTAGTGAAGAAAAATACTTTTGGGTGGCAAAATATGAACATTCAATACAACAGCAAGTATAATGTTCTTTTTGGAAGGCTCATGAAAAATGTTCATGTACTGATAAAGCATCTGCTCGGCTATGGGAAAAATAACTGCTGCATACCAAGGTCACAATTTAGTTTTATTGCAAGGCATAATAAATTGGCAAAATTACAGAGGTTTCAGTGTTGGTATCGAATTTTATGAATTAGGGTTAGATTGTGTATTTCATTTCATTAAAACCATCTTCAAAATTGGTGTTGGGTACTCTACAGTATGTTTAATAGTGTCTGGAGATTCAGCACATTCACATTATGAACTAGGTGGTGAATTCCACTTATTTAACATATCATTGCTACGTCCGTGACACGTTCTAAGACAATTAACAGTACTCCAAATTTTTCTCGGTTAAAGAAAACCTGGAACCTCTTGAGTAGAATCTTCGATAAATTTCTTATTGGACACATCAACATTGTGCCAATTAAGTTTCCACACATATTGGTTAGTGAAAAGGGGTCGTGTACAAATACCTCTTGTCATACAGGCGCTTCCTCAATTTTAATCGATTGGGGGGCAACCACTGCAAATCTAGATTAAAGAAAACTTGTTCAACTATAAATGTGTCTTGTTCCACTCTCTTTTAGCCGCATGTTTTTTCTAATGTCAGAGGGTGCTACGCTTGACAAGACCGGCAACCAAGGCGTAGGTGTAGACTTGTACCTGCAACAATTATCATGGTTAAATTTAATTGGGAGTCAATTTTAGGAACATGGCAGCTGTTAAGCCAAACAGGACAACAATACTCCGCCGTTAAATTAAAAACAAGTGTCAATCAAGGTGTTCTTAATAATTGGCAATGTACTCCCAAATAAGGTTTTTGTATGATTGCATCTTCTGGAGTTGGTTTAAGCCTCGGTTTAAGCTTTATTGAATCTTTTAGACTAAAACCTAATTTGGGTGCAGATTTCCAATGTCCACCTAATCAAATCGACCGACTGTAGCTTCGGCAATCATGAATTTATAAAGCTGGCATTGGAACACATAACAAGTAAAAACAAAACGTGGTCTGCGGACCACCCAAGTTGCATCTGTGAAGAAGAGCGGCCATTGGACGAGAGGTAGTTAGCGCTTGGTGCTGAGTTTAGATTAGTGATTAGTGTTGTTTGTAACGCCGCGTCTTCATTTCTTCATTCTTTACTGATCTACCTGCCCTTGGGCCGCCTGCTGATGCTGATGCCCGGTCACATGCTTGCTTGGTACTCTCTCGGGTCTTAATGCGTAAATGATGATAGGCTGACTATGGTGATTGCCTTTTTTGTCGGGATGAAGTATGACGTTAGTTACTAGACCATAGATTACCTTATTAGTTTAAGGCAGTACCTTTTTTTGTCATAGGAAGAAGTCGGAAACGAGTGCATCGTAGACTATGGTTTTGTTGCAAAGTTGAAAATTAACTATCACGAGGATTTTCGGAAATTCTTTAACACATAGTTGGAAATTTGATGCTACGATGGTTGCATGAGAATCCAGGCGGGTGGAAATATAATTTTACATCCTGATGTAAAAGAAATAATACAAATTTTTAGATTTTTATGTTGATGCCTGTTTCTGTGTCTTTAAAGGATACAAATTAGGTATCGACTCCACAATAAATTCTTGTATTTAAATGGCAAACGCTGTTTGCTAAGACTCTTTACTTTACATTTTCAACCATAAGATGACGATCAATGTTCTAGGTGGTCAAAAACTGTAACATAAATTCACCAAATGGGCATGGACGTCTTCAAATTTGATTTTAAAGATATCAAAAGTTAGGGGTATTTTGAAAGTTGCGTTTGCATATGACCTAAATCTTTGGTTATGGAAATACAAGGTCCGATGGCTGCGTTGGCTTAATTTTTGGCTCAGATTTAAAAACGGAAATATACGAGCTGGCCGCGTCACAAAAGGTTGAGTAGATACACTAAACTAATATTGTTATTATTTATAAAATAACAACGATAACTATCAATATTTTATTGAAAAAATTATTTACATTGCAGTTTGGTGACATAAGCACATTTGTTTAAATTTTCTTTTTAGCAGCAAAACTTACCCTAACCTACATAACCAAGTGTTTCCCAGTGAAAAAATGTCCTCCCGTGCTTTTAAAAAAGTCTGTCGACAACGATAAAACTTAATAACACATGCATTACGTACTTCCAACGTTGCTGGCTTCTTTTAATGATAATAAAAGTCTGTAAATTATCCATAGAATTGTCTGTTATAATTTTTAAATATCATTACTTAATGAAACATCGGATACATAAAAATAAATCTAGGTAAAAGAAACTTAGTGAGTCGCGGCCAGTACGACCAAGCCAGAAAAATCGCGCGGCCAGTTCGACCAAGCACCCTGCAATTAGGCGCGGCCAGATAGTGGTATTTTCAGGTAGATGCGGCCAGTTAGTATTCTTTCTTAAAAACACCCTTATTGGTTGTAATGGCAATAGTTTTTGAAGCAAAGTCCAAATTAATTAACCACTAATTGTATGGAACATTTAATGTTCTGGAAAAACACTTCTTTGAAGAAGATGTATGAGTTAAACTAGATTTTGCATTACATAGGTATAATTTTTTGATTTAATGCTCTTATGTTGTGGATCAGGGACGAAAGCCATTTTTAACCTAGAATTATTTTAAGGACATCTGCTAAATAGGTAGCTACATAAAACATTCTTCAGCTTCCACTAATAGTTTGTTTTTGTAGCGAAATAAATTTTTTAACAAATTGGAAGACGCAAGACTCCTTTCTTAATCAGAAATAAAAGCTAGAGCGGTCAAGGTCGCTTGATGGCTATACTTATTATCAATGTGAAGCAACACCAAGAGAACAACCAACACCATGTTGATGATGATGACTCGAAGGAAAAGAATAATTACAAACATCCATGTTAAATTTATTTTTTGTTTGGTAGACATCACTGAAAGACTGAAATGCAGCTGTTCGTAACGATGGATGGATGCGCCGACCAAGCGGCAATTCGATGGAATATAAATTAAAATATCAGATGAATACCTTCCAGAAAATACATTATAATACCTACGTAGCTATTTTCCTTCAGTTAGACAACATAAATAAAGGATTTTAATTTATATCTTACCTCATTCATCTTAATTTTCTTTCACCTGGGTTTTAATTTACAAAGTGGGAGAATACCAAGTGGCCGCATCTACCTGAAAAGACTACTAGGTGGCCGCGCCTAATTGCAGGGTGCATGGTCGAAGTGGCCGCGCGATATTTCTGGTTTGGTCGTAGTGGCCGCGACTAATTAACTTCCTTTTACCTAGATTTATTTTTCTGTATCCGATGTTTTATTGAGTTATGATATTAGAAAATTATAAAACAGAGAATTCTTTGGATAATATACAGACTTTTATTATCATTAAAACAAGCCAGCAACGTTGAAAGTACTCAATGCATGTGTTTTTATGCATTATCGTTACCAACAGACTTTTTTAAAAGCACTGAAGAACATTTTTCCACTGATGGGGGACACTAGGTAGGGTAAATTTTGTTGCTAAAAAGAAAATTTAAGAAGACAGACTTTTTTAAAAGCACTGGTGGACACATCCACTGGGGGACACTAGGTTAGGTAGGTTAGGGTAAGTTTTGCTGCTAAAAAGAATATTTAAACAAATGTGCTTGTCACCAAACTGCAATGTAAATAATTTTTTCAATAAAATATTGATAGTTATCGTTGTTATTTTATAAAAATAAAATTCGTTTGGTGTTTCTACTCATCTATAAATTCTATAAAACTTTTGAGACAGCTCCTTTTTTACCTGCTAAACATGGAAGCAGGTAGAAAAGGCACCGCGGCCACTTCCACCATGACCCATGCAGTAGAGTGCGGCCACCTCCACCAAATCACCCCTCATTAAATTTTATAGCGCGGCCACCTCGTATATGCCCTACAAAGTAACCTGCAGCTATTTTGTTGCTTTGGTATAAAAGGGGGCATTTTGTATCAATTGCGGAACGAAATATTTACTGGTAGAAGAAGATATTTACAACCTACGGTATAACATATCCGGTATTGAGAGTTAGTATAGTATCATTTACGAGATCATTTATTTTATATACCGACGCAACCGCAACGTTGCAAGATTTAGGTTATGGTGATTGATTTTTTAAATAATTATTGTAATTACATAAATTGATGCTTCATCATATTTTCTACAAGAA
Organism: Cartodere bifasciata; assembly: GCA_963920755.1. Lineage (NCBI taxonomy): Eukaryota > Metazoa > Arthropoda > Insecta > Coleoptera > Latridiidae > Cartodere > Cartodere bifasciata. Next base: position 15,470,637 of record OY987197.1, read on the forward strand.
TTTGTTTTTTGGACTGTAGAAAAGTCTTTTGACGAAGATAACTCTCTATATTCTTTCAAATTTAAACATTTTAGAATCTATAGTTAATCAGCGAAATACCTTAATAAAAATGATATATTTTAACGCCATGTAGCATTTTGGTATTGTTTAAATTAATATGTGTAAATGCTAGAAGGTATAAGGAAGAAGGAAAAAAATTGTAGGTAAAGACGCTGTATAAACTATGCATTCATACAAAAGTAATAATTTTTTTATAAAATACCAACAGAACTAAAACTTTCAAGCAACTAGAATCGCTTACATCAATTACATAATAATACCTAATATTTAAATCTCTTGAATTTCGATGAAAGTATATGTAAGTAAGTACCTTCCTATTTAATTCTTAAGAATAGTTTTTAAATTAACCAAATTAGGCTTATATTATTAAACATTCAAAGAATGCTGACATCTGACACCTTAAGACTTTAAGCAACATTGTATGTATTTTATTTGATAGGTAAATACCGTTTGATATTTAATTAAATTACAACATAAATTTGGGTTTGGTTTTAATTAAAATCAAAACTAAATGTTTTTTTTTAGAACTCGAAAGCTGCTGTTTTCGGATAGGCAATTTAAAAGATCAATTTGCTTAATTTTGATCTTTGAAAACAAACGTCTTCATTGATATGCATTTGACAAGGTCTATAATTTCAACAAAATTAATCAAAATTAAGATTTAATTTCATTTTGAATGCCCCTGGGTTCATATTATTACGAAAGTAGCATCCGCATTTTTTTAGTGCACTGATATATTTACAGAAAAGTTGCTTTCTCGTTTCATGCTCGGTTGCATAAACTTAAATCATTTTTCTTTCTGCAGATATAACTTAATTGACAACGATTTTTAACAGGTTCTGACAAATTTAATAATAGGTATTCCTTTGGTTATTGGACATAACTTTCTTAAGTTTTAATTTCTACTTTGGTATGTATGATTTTTTTAATTTTTAAAATACATAAACGTTTCCAAAAATTGACGCATAAACGCGATGGTACGTTGTTGGGGCATGCCTTTGGGGATTCCTGAAAAATTGTTAAAAAACTCCATCTATTATATTCATTTAGAAAAATGCGAATAAAGTTGCATAAATTCGGTAACACAATCTAGCAAAATACATCCAAAAATCGTATCTATAAATTTTGACCTTACACTTTTTCATTAGATTTTATTGTAATTATTGTCATCTTAATTTCATAAAAATTTTGTAAAATTAAATTGACTATATCATTTATATGTCATATTAGAAGGTTATGACAAAATTTGAAGCATTTTACTGGAATTATACTGGAAATCACCAGTTGTCAACAACCTGAGATGAAATATCCCGTAGGCAAGCACTGACAGCGAATTAAATTACTTGGATAGAAATCAAAGTTATAATTTTTTGTTGATTTTGTCCAAAATTGTTCTTTTGGTTAGTCGTATTCGGTGTTTAAATTAAATAAATATTATTTTTTGGGTAAGTAGTATTTATAAATGAAATAATCGTGTCGAATAGCCCTCGTGCTCTTAATAAATTTTCGATTTTAAAAGAACTCGTGCTTGTTGAATACACAATTTCCCTTAAAAGTAAGGGTGTTTTCTTTGAATTAGACAACACCCTTAATTTTGCGGGACATTACTATGCAACAAGCAATCGTTCATTTAATAATCGGAAATTCATAGTGCACGTACTATTACTACTGATAAAAATGATTTTCGACCATTTAAAAGTTAAACAAAAATGGTACAATGGTTTAAGATATATTATAGCTTTGCATTTTCTTCGTTAATAGGTATAAGAGTTCAAAGTTTTGCACTTTAGGACCTCATCTCCATGGGATAATGAGATGGATTTTTTTTTAAATTTTTCTGGGGGTCGCTAGACATGCTCCAGCAACGTACCACCGTGTTGATGCGCCAATTTTTGAACACCCTGTAAAAGCAAATTTAACGTTGCCTTTTGTACACATTTTACAAGACCAAGAGAAAAACAATAAACTTGTAGGGACAGTAAGACAAGTACCTACGTACATATACCATCAGAAGGAAGGATATAATCTACCTTTACTTAATTCATCATCTGGCATGAGACAGCCCCATTATGTGTTTTTAGATTTATATGTCGAGTAAATGTGTTCGGTGATTTGTCGTGCTGTGATCCCGCTATCTTGATTGTTTATAATATAGCGAGCAAAGGGCCGGCAAACAAGCCCTCATGTCTCAGAACAAATGAATAACAAAATGAAGTCTGTTATGCATGATAGCCATCTAGATTCTATATTGTATATAATTCCCCCTTAAGGTGGGTTTGCATACACTCTTTCTTTGCAGCATGTGTTTTAACTTATAAAAAAATATCTTTCCTAAAGATTCTTCAATCAATTACAGAAATAATTTGTACACCAAAAAGGCTATTTTAGGTGGTTTTGGATTAAAATCAGAATTGAGAAGGAATTCATTGCACTAATTGATAAAACCTGTGTGTAATGGCACTTTACTCACGGGGTGAAGTTGCAACCAGCTCTTTACCCACTGAGCAAAGTTAGCGTTGCTCGCTAAAAATGACAGATGACATTTTTTGTATTTATTTTAGTTGTCAAAAACTTATAATTTGATGGGTTCTTTTAATTAAAATTAATTCTTATTAAAGTTACAGTAAAAAATTAAGTATATGTTTACATTTCTTAAAAATTTTATTCATTGCAAATGTTGTTAGTGTTAGTTTTTGAGGATGTCAACAAGTCTGCTAGAAAAAAGTGAAACTGTTGAGTACTTTTATAATTTTAGATCTATTTGCTGTAGAATTTTGATTTAACATAACCCTTAATTGAACATTACAATATGTATTTTCATTTCTACTTCTAAAATGATTTTTCTAACCTTACTTTTCTTCAAGTAGAATTTATTTTTTTTAAATGTCGGACATTGTTTCATCTTGGGGTCGTAGAAATAGTATAGTTTTTAATACAATTTATAAACGTTTTTATTTACCTGAAAACTCCCGCTTGCGCTGATGTTTTATTAAACTCGTGAATAAGTAGAAAGACTTGATTCTCAAACTTGATACAAAAAATACTATTTGCTTAAGTTAAATACAACAATTTTTTATTCAAATGATACCGTCTAGAATTATAATGTTCAATATTATTCTGCACATTTTTACCTCCTGATGAAATTTTGATGTTAGTTATTAGTATCAACCATGTCAGCTTAATTCTCGGCTTAATTGTTGTCGAAACATTAATTTATTAATTTAATCTAAGAATAAAATGCGCATATTAAAAAATAATATAATAATTACGGTAGCTCATTATCTAGACTTGGCTTAGTATATTATTTTAATTAAATACTTATGCCTACTCCTTATGAATTACATTACTAAGTAATTACTTGGCCACCGTCTATGTCTCTTTTCAAGCATAACGTTATAGGTGTTTATTATATACCTTGGTAAAAAATTAAATGAAGTGGTTATTGAATAGGGAGAAAAGAGAATACATTATTATGCCTCATCGTAAATGGTAATTAAACAAATTAGTTAATCTGAATCTAATTTGCATCTTAATAGATCTATGCTTTACAGTTTACTCATTTCGACATAGTTTATACAGCGTCTCTACCTCGACTATTTTCCCTTTTACCTTATACCTTTTAAATAAATATGTGTAAATGCTTTTTGGCATCCAAAGACATAATATTTACTTTCGCCTCACGTACTTTTTATTAATAACCTGTAACAATTTAACCTTTTATCCTTTGATTATACATACGTTGGTACTAATACGTACTAAAGTGTAATATACTTAGGTACATGATGTATTTTAACGAAGAATGCTTCTAAATTGCCAAAATTCTGCATTTAAACTCTTATTGATGTACCTTTGAATATGTCGACTTGAGCTTTGTTTTTAATTAAAATTAACTCTTATAAATATAAACCCTGCACTGAGCAATGACCAGAAAGTGCTGTTTTTTGTTAATTTTAGGGAACCAATATTACATAACCACAGTTTCTATGCTTCCCGCGACATTTCCCTTTAAGGTTAGTTTCAGGTCCATCTAAAGAAATTCATTTGCAAATAATTGATTTAAAAAAAAAAAACAACTATATTTTTTACTATGTTGTTTACCGAATTGTTTACGCTGTTGATCTGGGTAATTTTAGTTCATTTCTCTAAAGGAAATGTACTATTGTAATTGCAATTTCTGAAAATCGATGTTTTTTTGAAACTGTGCCTAAACGAAGCAAGATACGTAAATGTTAAGGGTGTTGGAAAGATGCTACAAAAAATTACCGATCTTTTGATACTAGAATCATATCGATCTGACCATCCACTGGGTTGTTATTAAAAAATATCACTTTGGTGTATGTTAGGATGGATGGATGGATGGATGGATGGATGGATGTACGGAGCAAAAAATTTCTTTAACCGTAATTTACTCAATTATGGTACTAGGTAGAAGGTTCAAACTTGGCATAAGTAAATACCAAAGTCTTGTGGTCAAGATGACCACAAGGTCATACTGACCACTGGTCAAGGTTAGTAGATATTGCATGCAAAAAAAAATCTAGCCCAAAATATTGTGATTTTTTTTTGCTTAAGAGGGGGCCGGCAGGTTGTTGTGCAAGTAGAGTAGTCGTTTCAATCATTCAAGATTCACAAACCAAGCGGAATTTTTAAAATCTAATGGTAGGATTAGATTGACCATATTTTCTTCTTTGGAGTCAGAAAGTTTGGTTTTAAAATAATATCAAAAATATAAAATATAAGGAAAAAACCAAAAACCTACTTTATTTTTTTTTGAGCGCAAAACATTTTTTTTCTTAAATTTAAAGTACTCATTCCGTAAATACATTTAATAACCGCTAATGTATTAAAAATCAACGCCTAAATTGATCAGGTTTAGCTTTTTTGAATGAATGAATGAACACATGCAGAATACATATTTTGCGGCATCTATATTTTTACATATTTAAGACGGGGCCGGCTGCTTAAGGTCGGGGTGCATGACAATTTACAATTTAATCATTTTAGAACAAAAAAAAAATCAGAATTCTTAAAATCTAAAATAAATTAAGTGCCCTGCCACCTTAAGCAACCGGCCCCGTCTTAAACATATTCTTTCGGAGAGCCCTTTGTGTTAAAAATTTAAAAAAAAAATTCTATGTCTAGGAAAAGAGCTATGACGTTTTCAAATGTCAATGTTTGCATTGACATAGCTCCAATACTACAATAGTTAGAGGACTCAAACTTGGAGGATGGATACACAAGAGACAGGGGTTCAAGGTCATGTCAAGGTCATATCTTTTTGAAAGTCAATAGCATTATTATTATTAAAAATGTATGTTAAGGTAATTGCAAGGTAAATGTTGGACATGTTTTTGAAAACACAAAAGCTTGTTCTTGTGTTTCGGACTTAGTAAGCCATCTTCAGGGAATTATTTATAGTTTGACTTTAATTATCTCATACACCATAATAGTTAAAGGTCTCAAACTTGGAGGATGGATAACCAAAAGATAAGAGTTCAAGGTCATGTAAAGGTCATATTGATTGAAAGGTCAATGGCATTTTTATTATTGAAAACCTATGTTAAGGTAAATGCAAGGTAAATGTTGGACATATTTTTGAAAACACAAGAAGTTGTTCTTGTGTTTCGGACTTGGTAAGCCATCTTCAGGAAACGATTTATAGTTTGACTTCAATTATCTCATACACCTTAATAGTTAGAGGTCTCAAACTTGGAGGATGGATAACCAAAAGACAAAAGTTCAAGGTCATGTCAAGGTCATATTGATTGAAAGGTCAATAGCATTTTTATTATTGAAAACCTATGTTAAGGTAAATGTAAGGTAAATGTTGGACATATTTTTGAAAACACATGAAGTTGTTCTTGTGTTTCGGACTTAGTAAGCCATCTTCAGGAAACGATTTATAGTTTTACTTCAATTATCTCATACGCCATAATAGTTAGAGGTCTCAAACTTGGAGGATGGATACACAAAAGACAGGGGATCAAGGTCATGTCAAGGTCATATCTTTTTAAAGGTCAATAGCATTCTTATTATTAAAAAACTATGTCACGTTAAATACAAGGTACATTTTGGACATGTTTTTGAAAACACAAAAGTTGTTCTTATGTTTCTGACTTAGTGGGTCATCTTCAGGAAACGATTTATAGTTTGACTTCAATTATCCCATGCACCACAATAGTTAAAGGTCTCAAACTTAGAGGATGGATAACCAACAGACAAGAGTTTAAGGTCATGTCAAGGTCATATGGTTTAAAAGGTCAATAGCATTTTTATTATTAAAAACCTATGTTAAGGTAAATGCAAGGTAAATGTTGGACATGCTTTTGAAAACACAAAAGGTTGTTCTTGTGTTTCGGACTTGGTAAGCCATCTTCAGGGAACGATTTATAGTTTAACTTCAATTATCCCATGCACCACAATAGTTAAAGGTCTTAAACTTAGAGGATGGATAACCAACAGACAAGAGTTCAAGGTCATGTCAAGGTCATATTGTTTAAAAGGTCAATAGCATTTTTATTATTAAAAACCTATGTTAAGGTAAATGCAAGGTAAATGTTGCACATGTTTTTGAAAACACAAAAGGTTGTTCTCGTGTTTCGGACTTAGTAAGTCATCTTCAGGGAACGATTTATAGTTTGACTTCAATTATCTCAAACACCACAATAGTTAAAGGTCTTAAACTTGGAGGATGGATAACCAAAGGACAGTAGTTCAAGGTCATGTCAAGGTCATATTGTTGGAAAGGTCAATAGGATTTTTATTATTAAAAAACTATCTTAAGTTAAATGCAAGGTAAATGTTGGACATGTTTTCAAAAACATAAAAGGTTGTTCTTATGTTTCGGACCTAGTAGGTCATCTTCAGGAGACGATTTATAATTTGACGATTAGTCAAACTTAAAGAAAGGATAATTAAAAGACAAGGGTTCAGGGTCATGTAAAGGTTTTATGGTTTAAAAGTTCAGTATAATTTTCATTATTCCAAAACTATTTTTTGTTAAATGCAATGTAAATATTGGGCATGTCTTTAAAAACATAAAAGGTTGTTTTTATGTTTTGGACCTATTGGACTATCATCAGGAAACGCTATAATTCTAACAAAAAAATGAATTTGTACGTAAGAAATGAACTCAAGAGTCGGATCTACCGGCCTCGACTCAGCTAGTTATAATTATAAAATTTGCCCGCTCTAATCATTAAATTATAAACAATACGAGTAAAGAAATATGCCACATCCTTGAAGCAACCACCTGGAAGCTTAAAAAATTTGCCGCATAATGAAAAACATAAAATCTCAATTTAATGAGCTGATATAAGCCCAGCGTTATCGAATAAAAATACAAACAGCTCCCAACAGATATAATATAAAACAAGCAATAAAAGATCTCATTAAATAAACATTTGCTGCCCAACTTCTTCAACTATAAAATTAATATCGAAAAAATGGCTGGCTGTGAGACCACACACCAAGCTTAAAAAGAGAACCGATGATGGGGCGATCTGAACGTATTGATAGATTTATCACCCATTTGAGGGCATGTTATGGCTGCACAATTTTCATAAATACATAAATAAGCATTCCTTTTAGGCTGTAAACCCATCGAGTTGTTAATTGGAAGATTAAATTGTTGGTCGCTTGACCAATCAGATCACGCGGTGATATTTAATGGATTTGAATTAAAATGTTTTAATGGAACTTTTACTTTAGCGACTATTTTTTAAACAGGTACAGAAACACAATTTAGTTATCTCTACAAGAACCGTTTCAAAAAGCTTAAATTTTAAACTATCAAAAGTCAAATTGACCCAAAAATTCTCATGGTTCGGTAAAAGGTTTATTTAGGTAGGGGAGACTCACTATTAGTGGCCACCAAAGAATTTCCGATGATGCGAATCATAAATTTAGATTTTGGGCTGCGAGGAAAATAATACTTCTTATTATTGTGACGTCACTAAAACAGCCAATCGGTTTCATGCGGCTTTGAAGTTTTGACAATAAGCACGATTATTCCGTTCCTGTCTTCTCCTGCGACCTAATGTATCATTTTCTTCTGATTACACTGATTATTTCATTTATATGTCAAATTAGAGGTTTATGCCAAAATTTAAAGCATTCTACTGTGAATTATACTGGAAATCACCCGTTGGCAACAACCTGAACTGAAATAGCCCTAACAGCGAATTAATTTACCTGGATAGAAGTCAAAGTTATAATTTTTTGATAACTTTGTGAAAAATTGTTCTTTTGGTTAGTCGTATTCAGTTTTTAAATTAAATTAATATTATTTTTTTGAGTAAGTAGTATATATAAATGAAATAATCGTGGCGAATAGCCCTCGTGCTCTTGATAAATTTTCGATTTTAAAAGAACTCGTGCTTGTTGAATACGCAATGTCCCTTAAACGTAAGGAGGGTTTTCTTTATATTATCCACCTCGTGCTTCGCACTCGGTAAATAATTAGAAAACACCCTTACTTTTGCGGGACATTGCTATGCAACAAGCACTCGTTCATTTAATAATCGAAAATTTATAGAGCACACGTGCTATTACTACTGAAAAGCGCACGTAACCAAGGACGACGTGTGATTTTTAATCTTGTCAATTTGAAGTTTAAATTAAAATTTGAAGTGCAATAAATTTTGAAAAAAACATGAGTTTTTCACGAGATAATCTTCCGAATATCATATAAGGAAAGATTTTGCACGACAATCTTAAATTTTAATTTACTCAAACTTCGTTGGCATAAAGCAATTTTATTCGTCACATTAATAGAATGGTATCCGGAGAATTCACCACCCACAATTCACCGCTGACAATTCATCGCCCACAATTCACCGATCCACAGTTCATCGATAAGACAGTTCATCGACAAGTCAATTCATCGCCACACAATTGTTCGATGGGAGAATTCATCGCCTAGTATGAATATTAGTTTATTCAATGAACAAAATAAATAACTGAAATTTATTTACATAGAATATTGCCTGCCACCAAAATAATTATAGATAATAATTACCTAATGATTTTATTAAAATTTCTTGGATATTTATTTACCTAGAATATTTGCAGACTTAAATGTTCAAAAACGGAAAGGATAGAGGTAATGGAATTTTATTACCTGGGTAAAGTCCAATATGCATACTTTTTTTTGAATTTTAGGATTTTAGACTGACTTATATAAAAGCACTGGGGGACACTTTCTACTGGGGGACATTAGGTTAGGTAGGTTAGGTTAAGTTTTGCTGCTAAAACGAAAATATAAATAACTCTAGCTATGTCGGTGCCTAACAGTGCGTCCAAAATTGTGTGCATTACACTGAGGGACATATTACTAGGTGTTGTTCTCGGTTTTGTTATGCTAAAAATGTACCAACATTATTATCAGAAAGCATTTTAGTTTGAAATCATTTCATTTAATATTCATACTAGGCGATGAATTCTCCCATCGAACAATTGTGTGGCGGTGAATTGACTTGTCGATGAACTGTCTTATCGATGAACTGTGGATCGGTGAATTGTGGGCGATGAATTGTCGGCGGTGAATTGTGGGTGGTGAATTCTCCTAGACCCAATAGAATTGCTATGCAACGAAGTTTTTGTCAAAAATGTATGATTGTCGGCAATCTTCTTTCCTCTAATTATATCATCTACGACAATTATTTCTTGACTCGTAGTCATCAAAACCATGGAAACTAGCTTCAGTGACGTCATCACAAATATGGCGTATAGAAAAATCTTCACATCTCTAAAGACCTTTGCTCTTTGTTTACTAATTTTGATACGATCAAAGTAGGTTAGGTTTCGATTTAAATTCTTGATTTTTATCACAATCTTTAATCAAAACATAACTAGACACTTTTCAATCATACAATAGAAGATTCATTTTTATATGGTGTAAACAAATGTCTAGCTATGACGGATTATCGTGTTAAGGTAGTTATTTAAATCAGATAATTTTACAACAATTGAACCTATGCATAAAACATTAATTTCTTAATGCAGTTGACAACTGATGACATTGAGGTATGTGTTGTATTGACCTCCCCTCTGAGAATTGTGGGTGGTCTAATAATAACGTGACATTGTTAGAAAGTGCATTGATGTCATGATGATATCAAATAAAATTTGTATGTTGTTGATTAAGAATACGAAAGTTAATAATTGTAAATTGTGACATTTTATGTCGAAATCACTGAGATGCTAGTACGCAGGATTTTGCACAATTTAAACAAGGGGTTTTCTTTGTCAGTCCAAGCTAGTGTACCCCAGTCGTGCATAATTATTTGCCCAATTGATAATAAAGTTTATCATTTATCGACTGCTATTTTTTGGATTACATAATAAAATCATTCGCTGGACTTCTACTGAAAAAGCACCTCCTCATGCGAGAACGGGAACATTTTCTTCCCGACATAATTGTGTAAGAACTAAAGAACATACGAGCTGGCTGCGTCATAAAATTTAATGAGAAGTACTTAGGTCGAGCTGGCCGCATTTTCCTGCATAAGTCATGGTGGAGCTGGCCGTGGCACTTTTTCTACCTGCTGCCATGTTTAGCATCTACAATAGGAGCTGTGGCGGAAGTTTTGCGGAAGGATGAGTATGAACACCAAACAAATTTAATTTTTATAAAATAATAACGATAACTATCAATATTTTACTGAAAAAATGATTTACATTGCAGTTTGATGACATAAGCACATTTTCTTAAATTTTCTTTTTAGCAACAAAATTTACCCTACCTAGTGTCCCCCATCAGTGGAAAAATGTTCTTCAGTGCTTTTAAAAAAGTCTGTTGGTAACGATAATGCATAAAAACACATGCATTGAGTACTTCTAACGTTGCTGGCTTGTTTTAATGATAATAAAAGTCTGTATATTATCCAAAGGATTCTCTTTTTTATCATTTTCTTATATCATAACTTAATAAAACATCGGATACATAAAAATAAATCTAGGTAAAAGAAACTTAATGAGTTGCGGCCAGTACGACCAAACAAGAGAAATCGGCCACTTCGACCAAGCACCCTGCAATTAGGTGCGGCCAGCTAGTAGTTTTTTAAGTAGATGCGGCCAGTTAGTATTCTCCCACTATTTCAATCATTCTTCAACATTTTACAGATCAACATGTAAGTCGTTTTTGTTTTATGGCATCCCTCCAACCCGTGTTTTGGTTCTCATCCGTTCTCAGGTATACTGACAAAAGTAGTAAGTTTTAAGTTCACTAGTAGATTCTCTTTCAAAAAGCACTGCAAATATTTCTAAATTAATATCTTTTACATACTACACACAAACACAACTTATATTAATATATTATAGGGACGTGCTGGTGCAACATGAACGAAGCAAAGAGGCCGTCCAGTCTTTATCTTGGTCTGACCAATGGTAACCTAGCTTGGGATGGCCATCCATGGTGGTACCTTAATTATAGGTAGGCTTTCTTCGTTCGGCTAGGTATTGTTTTTGGAATCTCATAATCATTTGTGTGCAGATGCTACTAATTTCCATCCAATCTGTCATGGATATTTTTATTTACATATACTTTATTATTTTCTAAGTAAGAATCAAACATAGATCAGGTTATAGTAATAATAGTGCGTATGTTATAGTAATAGTGCAGAAGTTAAAACATAGGCAACGTATGAATCAACCCATAGATGCTTATGCACGAACTATGTATTGGCCCAAGCGTTGCCTATAATTTAACTTAACGTTATTACTATAACATACGCACTATTACTATAACCTATATTTGATACTTAATACTTTTAAGTGAATTGCATAAGGTAAGGTACGGTATTATTTAATTAATCTCTACAGTGTGTAGCTAAAGTTAACATTAACACATTCCAAGGAATGCTTTAAAAGTACCTTTTTATATTTGCATTCTACAGAGTGTCCAATAAATGGCGCATAAACGCGATGGTACGATGTTGGGGCATGGCTAGGGAGCCCCAGAAAATTGTTAAAAAAAATCTTATATACCCTCGAAGATATAAGGCCCCAAAGTGCGAAACTTTAAACGCTTATATCTTGAATATAACAGCACATATTAACTAAAAAAGTGGTTTAATATAAAGCTACAGCCTATCTTAATCCATTCCACCATTTGTTTATTTTTTAAAGGTCGAATTACATTTTTATACTCAATTTAATTTTACAAAATTTTCATGAAATGAAGCTGAGAACAACGTCAATAAAATCTAATGCTAAAGTGTAGTCTAAAGTCTAAAAAAGTGTATGATCAAGACTCATAGATGGGATTTTTAGACGTATTTTCCTAGACTGTGTTGGCAAATTTATGCAACTTTGTTCGCATTTTTCTCTATATAACAGATGGATTTTTTTTGACCATTTTCTAGGGATCCCTGAGAATGCTCCAAGAGCGTACCATCGCGTTTATGCGCCATTTTTTGGACACCCTCTGTATAATAAGCACATTATATAGGAAACTCCAAATTTGTTTTTTTTAAGGTTGCTGAATTGCTTCATTATCGGAAAGATGGCCATGTGAACCCAAAAAATATTTTTTGGTGGTGAAAATTGATCACAACAAAGTAGAAGCAAAAGTCTAAATGTACCTAAAAAAACGTACCGTTTAAAACTGTAGATGCATTCCTTAGGTAAGGACAAACCCTTAGAAGATCCCAAGACACCGTTTTCGAGAAATTATAGCCCACATCTCCGAATTCATTCAAGTTATCTCAGAATCAGAAAGGAAACCCTTAACAAAGCTCCATCATTTAAAAGGGGCGGTGTGTTTACAAAGCAACAATGCTCTGTTGTGACTAGGTAGTGTCCTAAATACCTGCACTTAGCGTCAAGATATACGATAGAAAGGTGACTTTTAGTATATTTGGTCAAAGATACCTTGAAAGTTTACGAGATAGACGACATAAGTTACGCCGGTGTCCCGCAGGGTCGTCTTGTGAGGTATTCTCTGTGGATCTACTGTCAGCACAGGAATAAATGTCTCTGTGATCTGATCTAGTAAGCCTTGTCGGTGTGCGCCAAAAAGAGCCACCTTGGATGTTTTCTATTTTGGACAAGGGAGGCACGCCATGGTTCTTTCACAGGTTAATTTTATAGGAGGATTGTCAAAATAACTTATTGATTTTAGTTGTTAGGTTTTTAAAATAGGGTATTGAGCTTGAACAGAATTTGGCTTAAGGGTGTGGGAAAAAATAAAACTACCTCAACAAAGTTTAGTGCTAATATTTTTTTTCTGTAATTTTTTTAACCAAGAAAAGATTTGAAGAAGTACAAATGTTGTTGACTGTGGTGGAACAACTTAAAACTACAGACATCATAGAACGAACTTGAAAAATAACAAAACCACAAATACAATACGCCATACGGCATATTAATGTGCCGTCACCGAAGCCAACAAAGACAAAATCGCATCGTAGTTTCCATGGCTTTGACATTTTAACAATTACTTCGACAATTAAGTTTTGACAGTAGTTGTCAAAACTTTAAAACTATGGAAACTAAGATGCGATTTTGTCTTTGTTCGCATCATATATCGTCATTACTAAAATGGCTTATTTAAACTTACCTAATTAAAAAAAATATAAAAGTTTTAGAAAGATTATCAAAATGTTAGATATCTAGTATGATAGGTAATAAATAATGAGGATGTGTTTTAAATTGTGTGAAACATTTTTACTTGAAGATTTTTAATAATACTTTAGAAAAAGCAATTTAATAAAATTATAATAACATTAAAGTGAAAACGAGGAAACCTATACTTATGTAATAATAACAATAATTATAATACAAGGTAAATTATGAATTTATATATCTATCAAAAAATAATTACTCACTATGTTAATAAAGACTTTGTTTTAAACATGCCGACAGGTTGTTAATAATTATTGGTAATAATTAATTTATGATTTAGCAATTAAGACATGCGGCCAAGTAGGTATGCCTACCAGCATGATGTTAAATTATTATAAACAATATAATTTATTGTCGCTCATATAATTAATATTTTAATATGGTATGGGTCAGGTCTGCCTCTGCAACTTGATTAACTACTTGATGGTTAACAAATTACGTATTACGTACAGGGTACAAAAAGTTTGCAAAATCACTTCAAATATGGAAATGTGCAATACTCTAGAAAGATTGTTATATTTTTCGCATTCGCATATGAATAAGATCCTGGAATATGCTCAGGTAAGGACAACTTTGACACTTATGACAGTTAGATCAAATTGCATGGCTTGCTAGATTTACAAGACAATGAAAATGCATTGTCTTTTAAGTCTAGTAAGCCATGCAATTTGATCTAACTGTCACAAGCGTCAAAGTTGTTCTTGCCTAAGTATACATCTTCAAGGGCTCGTACATATGAAACATTAGCGGTCATAAGAGATGCTCATAAAAAAAATTTCTTAGATTTGCTTAGCGGAACTTAGCAAAAAGTTTAACAATGATACTTAGTTGTTGAACGTGATTATAATTTCAGTGTAAACAAACTGTTTGGTCGGTTTACTTACAGTTTTTTCGCTGAAAGGTTCGTTAACTACTTAACCCAGGAAAATAAAACAAAAATTAATACAATCTGCCGAAAAATTATTTGTTGACTTTTTTTTTTACCATTATCTTTATATTGCCATAATATACAACATATCAAAAGTCCCCTAAGATCCCGTGCCGGCGTCATGCCATTTTAGAGGGTCAAAGGTCGAAGAGGACAGTTTTTGGTAAATAAATCTCTTCCTATTGGTCGGACAAAAAAATTGTAGGATGTAAATTGCAGATTGAACAATTACCTACAAAAAAATTCATACACACTTTTCCATCGAGCGACCGTTATCGCGTAGTAGTGTCAATTATGCATGACGTTGGTATAATTTTAACACCGGCTAAAATACAAAAACGTGGAAAATTTCTTCCAAAATTTTTCAACCAGGGTTTTGTATAAACCCTAAAGATACATAATCGGCAATAAAAGATCTTGTAAATTATCAACTGCGTGTATACAGGTGCTCCAAAAATGAACTTGGAAATGTCTGTAATTCCTCAGGTTAATAAAACAAACTAAAATTTTTACAAAGAGGTGTTGGCTCTTGTCCTTTCAATAAGTTACAACCACCTAACAAAGCCCCAAAGTATTTATTAATCTTTAAAAAAAATAATATAAAAAAATATAACAAAATTTTTAATACAATGCAAACTCTGTATTTAAGGCCTTCTCATTAAATTGAATGGAATTACATGGTGTTTAACGTGATGATGTTCTCTATTGCTTCCAAAATAATGGTCCCATCACTTTAAAATTACATTTAATTTATTGAGATGGCCTTAAATACATGGTTTGCTTTGTATTAAAAATTTTGCTACATTTTTTTGTATTATTTTTTTTTAAGATTAATAAATATTTTGGGGCTTTGTTAGGGGGTTGTAACTCATTGAAATGACAAGAGCTAACACCTCTTTGTATAAATTTTAGTTGGTTTTATTAACCTGAGGAATTACAGACATATCCAAATTTATTTTTGGAGCGCCTGTATACACGCAGTTGATAATTTACAAGACCCTTTATTGCCGATTATGTATCTTAGGGGTTAAATTAAAACCCTGGTTGAAAAATTTTGGAAGAAATTTTCCTTGTTTTTGTATTTTAGCCGGTGTTAAAAGTATACCAACGTCATGCATAATTGACACTACTACGCGATAACGGTCGCTCGATGGAAAAGTTTGTATGCATTTTTCTGTAGTTAATTGTTCAATCTGCAATTTACATCCTACATGTTTTTTGTCCGACCAATAGGAAGAGATTTATTTACCGAAAACTGTCCCCTTCGACCTTTGACCCTCTAAAATGGTATGACGCCGGCACGGGATCTTAGGGGACTTTTGATATGTTGTATCTTATGGCAATATAAAGATAATGGTAAAAAAAAAAGTTAACAAATAATTTTTCGGCAGATGAATTCCTAAATCACTGGGTTAACTACGCAAATTGCTTGTTAGTTTGCCATAACTACTTTTACCTACTACTAAAAAAAGTTATGCTTTTTCTTACGCGTAGATAACCGCAAAATTATTACCAATAAACAAGTAGTTAAACAATTTTTTTTACGATGAATTAATATTGTTGGTTTTATAGATAGGATAAGAACAAATAAGTAAATTAAAACATTACATAATATTGTTAATGTTGAAGGAAAATAAAATGTATACATCATACTTCATACAAGACTTTGTATGCGGTCATCGAATTGAAAAGAAACTAAAGTCAAAGAAACCAGTTAAAAGATTACTTACCATATTTTCTGCGGGTATTGCTTTATTTAAACAAGTTTGAAACATCTGAATAGAGTGTAAAGTCACTGAATAGATTTATTGAATTTGTATTTTCAATACCTTATTTCCTTTATGCAAACAAAGAGAAATACCATAACGCAAGCAACTACCATCAGTATTCAGTAGCCTTATTAACACTTTCAGCTACATTGAATGATAAACCGGTTTAAGGATAGATTACATAATTAATATTAATCATGGTTAATGATTTGACCCATAAAAACTAAGGAATTTATTTATTATTGTTCACCATAAGGTTCTTGCAAGTTATTGTTAGTAAATAAAGTTGCAAATCGGTATTTTGGTAGTTATTATACGTAAATTGTCAACAGAAACAGTTTCGAAAATTTGTTTTATTCTGCCTCAGTCTCCAAAGATTTTAGTTATTAACAAAATACAGTAAAAAATAGTTAACAAAGAAAATAAATGTGAAGCAAGCAAGATTGGGTTTTTATCACATACATAAAATAACTATACTAATTTTTAACCATGAGCGCAGGATACTGCACATGCAGTAGAACGAGATGGAAAATTAGGCCATTGGAGACCATATGTGTCAGTTTACATTTCAAAGTGGGGTTATTAACTTTCATTTATTTGTTGTTCATTGGTAAAAGAAACTGTTCTTTGAGGAATTTTAATTTGTCTTTACGCTTTTTGAAAGTGAAAAACATTATAAAGCGTGCTTTAAAAAAATGTGACAATTGTAAAAGGTAATTTGCCTCTATGTATCTTAAAAATCTAGGAACTTTCATTCATAATCTTCAAAATTTTAAGTTGGCAGGCCTGAATGTTGACACTTATAGTTTCCGTTTACCAAACATGGCGACCCCAATTTTTGCAACTGTATGACCTCTCTTTTGTCTTTTAAATGCGGGGTTTATATTTATATTATTAAAAATAATAATAACTTCGTAGAGGCACTACTTGTTTAAATATCTTGAAAATTACTACATTAAACTTATGGGTGTTAAGCGTATTCCTTCTACGAATTTTAAAGTCATGCGTAAAACATTACTTCATATAAATTATTGCCTGAATGAGTCGTTGCGTTTATTTATTAGGAACTATACAATTTCTAGATAAAAATAAGTTCCTTACAACATCAACAAACTAAGCGTCCATTTTAATTCATATGGTGTAGCTCTCATGCGCCGCGGGTTCCGACAACCAATAATGCCCATAATTTATTTTATAGTTACTTATTGCATGGACAAATGTGTTCAACACAACCAAACAAGGAACTGTACTTATACCAGTGCCGTACGATCCTACATATCTTTAAATACATTTTTTCGGACATCAACAATTTGTGCATAATATTGTTCAAAATTCCAAAATAAACAGAATAGAGGATGGATTTTTGATAATTTCTGTGGCGAATGTTTAATATAAAACAAAGATTCTCTCCAAACCACACTTTGTTTAGAAAAATCCGAATGATCATTCTATCTTCTGCCGAAGATCGTAGCAGTCGAAATACGTATTCAGATTTTTCTAAATGAAGTGTGGTTTGGAGAGAATCTTTGTTTTATATTAGAATAGAGATGGAGAATGTCGCTCAAGAATAATGTTTAATTAATAGTCAGTTTATAAATCACTTTTACTGGTTTACTGTTAATCTAGGTATTATCTTTTATATTAAAAGGTAAATGTGTGCAAATCCTACCTACTGAAGCACTCTTATTTGCGTACATCCAATATGCGTACATTCCAAAATACTCTCCAATTCGCGTACATAGTCATTAAGTAAGAGTTAATCCGTTTACCTGCAGTAAGAAAAGGATTATCATTTAATTTGAGATGTTTATGTGCAGAATTCAGTAATAATATTTTATGCTTTTATTTAGTATAAAGATCAAATAATTTTAAACTACAACTACTTTCTGATAATGTGTTGATACATTTTTTACATAACAACACCGAGAACAACACCTAGTATAATATGTCCTTCAGTGTAATGCACACAATTTTGGACGCACTGCTAGGCACCGACATAGCTAGAGTTTATATTTTCATTTTAGCAGCAAAACTTAACCTAACCTACCTAACCTAATGTCCCCCAGTGGACAAATTTCCCCCAGTGCTTTCATAAAAGTCAGTCTAAAATCCTGAAATTCAAAAAAAAAATATGCATATTGGACTTTATCCAGGTAAAAAAACTCACTACCTCTAACCTTTCCGTTTTTGCCCATTTAGGTACGCAAATTGGGTGTACGCAAATAAGAGGACACGTACCTACTTGTTCATAAAAAGAACTTTAACTTTATTAACTTTGTATTGTTTACCTCATTACCTAAACTATTTTATCTTTTAATTTGAACTACTGTTAGATGTCAAACGGTGCAATATAACCTCAAAGGTTAACAAAATATTTATTTTCTGGTTGATTTAGTAAATCATTCGGTTCTTTATTAGTTTTTAAATAGTTTTTAACTTAAAGTGAATTAAATAAGGGAAGAAATACTCATGGATTTGGTTAAATTTGTGATTGTTTAACTTCCAGATATAAGGTAATACTAAAAGTTTTCATAAACATGTAGATTTTGCTAAAGTCACTTAAAGATAAACAGTAAACAATAAAGAGAGAAAAGCGTAGCAGTTTTAATCGACAATCTTTACTTATTATCTATAAAAAATATTGTTACATCAAACAACCAAAACGTGTACCGTCTTGGCGTCTAAAATAATACATTATTAACGTGGCAATCTGAAATCTTTTATAATAGTTTATGTGCCACAAGAAGATCTATTGAATAAGACATAAAAACGTATACAGATTGAAATTACGGCATCTCTCTTAATAATAACCATAGTTAACATGTAGCCTGAAAACATTTTCTTTATCATCTCAACCAATCTTCTAAATCACACCATCATGGTTTAGGTTCAATTAGATATGGTACGATGATTAGCTAGAATTCTGACTGCTCCACCATATTTGGATGAGAATTTGTTGGTAATGGTGTAATTATTAGTTTCCTTCTCCGGTCGGCCTCATCTTTTTGTACTGAAAGTAAAAAACTAAATCCTTAAAGTTTTATATTTCTTTAGCTTAAAAGAACAGCAAGAAAGTGCTTTACAAAGTGCAAGGTAGGTAACTGGGTACTTTTACATGAGTAATGGATGGCCTGTTGTGCCGATGTTTAAATTTGAATATACAAAAATATTGTGTATTGCGCCACTTTTGATACCTATTGTTTTGGATCATTTCGCATACCTGGTTTGCATCTATTTAATCCCTTTCTTTGTCACCCCAACAAATTTATTAGTTTTCATTTTAGCAGCAAAACTGAACCTAACCTGCCTAACCTAGTGTCCCCCAGTGGAAAAAGGTCCCCCAGTGCTTTTATAAAATTCTATCTAAAGCCCTGAAATTTAAAAAAACAAACTTGAGATAAATTAAGAATCCTTGTCAGCACATTACCAAGACAATACATATCTAACAGCGGAAAACGGAAAGCTACCGATAATATCACCAAGAAGCCTGCAAAAATTGTAAGACGGGAAATTCAACAAGCCCCAGCGTTTATTCGCGATAGTTAGAATAAACCTGAAAATGTATTTAAATCAAGTAATCCTTTTAACCTGGGTCTTTTTTGCTCCTGGTATAACAATAGACCTTTTATAAACAATAGCGGCGCAATACAAACTATTTTGAATAGGTGGCAGTTGCGCCCAGTGGCACTTGCGCTGCGGATTAAAAGAGTGGCACTTGCGTCTCAAAAAGGTACAGGATTAATCAGGTATAAAAATTACGGATTAAAAAGTGGCATTTGCGCTGCGTTCAAAATTCAAACTCATTAATGTAGGTATACATTTTTTATTGCAGTTTGTGACATTAGCTCATATGTTTAAATTTACTTTTTAGCAGCAAAACTTACCCTAACCTACCTAACCTAGTGTCCCCCAGTGGAAAAATGTCATCCAGTACTTCTAAAACAGTCTGTCTGAAACGATAAAACTCAAAAACACATGCATTGAGTACTTGCTGGCTTGTTTTAACAATAATAAGAGTGTGTATATATATATTATCCTCTGTTTTATAATTTTCTAATATTGTATCTCAATAATACATCGGATACATAAAAATAAATCTAGGCAAAAGGAATTTAATGAGACCGCGGCCAGTACGACCAAAATATGAATCAAAAATTTTAACCAACATTATACCAAACTTGAATTATTTAACCCACCTTATGATTTGAACATTATAATCCTTTGTTTAATTACTTTAATTTTATGCAGCAGCGCAAATGCCACTTTCTGATATTTTGTTTTTATACCTGAATTTTAAAAACTCGCAAGTGCCACTATTTTAATCCGCAGCGCAAGTGCCACTGGGCGCAAGTGACACGACACCACTATTTTTGTATGACCAAATCGCCGCAACAGCAAGTGCTTTCTTAGTCACCGGCGCAATACAAATACACCCTCCTGAGTAATCATCAGTTTAAAATTCACTTTTAGCAGAAAGGAAAACAGAAAATATCTCGGAAATTATCACAGACAGAAGGTAGATCCCCATAAAGTTCGAGAAATAAACTGTTTTAGGTTCTACACCAAATTTTTTAAAGAATGCGGAATTATATCCAAATCAACCAGTTGTAAAAAAAAAATCCAAAAATTCATCTATTCAGAGTCTTTTTTAAGCTTCAACAAAATTCTTACATATGATTTTGTATGAGAATGTTGATCAAAACAAGATTGATATGCCCCGACCAGCTAATCTAGTAACCTAAATCTTTATTATGTAATCAAAATTCCCGATAATTATGGTGATTGGCGCTCGGAGACTCTAGATAAAGCAATAAAAAAAGATGTTTTTATGTAATGTTGCCGCGCGTTTGGTTCCCAAATGCCTCAAACCAAAAGTTATTCGAAATATAACAACCATATTACCTGTTCTCTATTATAGATATGTTTTTGTATTCTTTGTTCTCTGAAATGGTTGATGGGGCAAGGTAATTTATTTTCTTTTTTGGTATAACCAGTCGGAATACCGTCTGTTCTTTACCAAATTATACATTATAGGACCCCTGGATGGCCGTGAGCCATTACGGAGATGAGAGCGTTCATCAGAGCCGTGCAGGTGGTGCGCAATATAATTTGTTTATGTCTTGGAAAAAACGGATAAAAAAAGTTTGTCTGTAACTTTTAAGCTCGAGAAGTTACTTTTTTGGAGTCTAAAATACTTCAAAATTCATTTTGTAATTACCTGTACCAAATAAAAATCATTTGCTTTATTCCAATAAAAAAAACTATGTGTAGCTAATTCTTAAAAATTAGCTCCTTCTTGCCAAGAAGCTGTTCCATTTTGTGTTTGTTTTTTCGACAGAAGTCATTATTAATCTATTAATGTTATTTACTAACGTAGTGTAACAAATCTGTGGTAAATAGGCAAAAGGCGATAAGTATAAAACTGTCATTTGTACATGTCACTCTAAAAATGATTTTCTTGCAAATATTAAACAATATTAATGCAATAGTGAGAAGCTAGCTGAAAAAATAGGTTTCAAAGTACGTATATGGCTGATTTAAATTGTAAATATCTAAATTTTTCTATTAAAATTCGGTGTCCAAAAAACACATTTTTTTAAATGTCAAAAATACTTATCCCGTTTTGCTTCCCTACCACAGAAATTATACAAAAAAAAGATATGTAACTTACTACCTAAAATTCTGAAATGTAGACAACCGGGTATATGGGAGCAGCGCACAGACAACCCTTTAGGTATACCAAATAAGTTTGAGCTGCGCACACTTTTGTTGTGAACATTAATCCATTTACCCTCATTAAGAAAAGGATAATCCGTTAATTTATGATGTTTAGATTTAGGTACAGCAGTCAGTAAAAATATTTTATACTTTTATTTTGTATGAAGATCCAATAATTTTAAACTACAATGCTTTCTGACTGTGTTGATCCATTTTTAACATAACAACACCGAGAAAAACACCTAGTAATATCTCCCTCATTGTAATGAACAAAATTTTGGACGCACTGCTAGGCATCAACAGCTAGAGTTTATATTTTCATTTTAGCAGCACAACTTAACCTAACCTACCTAACCTAGCGTCCCCCAGTGCTTTCATAAAATTCAGTCTAAAACCCTAAAATTAAAAAAAAAACCTGCGATGTTTCCTAAGGGACAACCCAGTCTAAGGTAAAAAGATTAAGCAGGTAATTAGATTAATTTCTAGTATTTCTCGAAAATAAAATTTGGGACTTCCAGGTAGAAGGATTAAAATGTGCGCTCCTCAAACTCAACTTTGGGCGCAGTTATAAGTGTTTTTCAGCGGCTGTGCGCAGTTCAAATACACCCAGACAACCAAGAAAGTTTTCCAAGTTGTAATTCGGTTATTACTTCTACCTATACCTTTGTGGAGTCAATTAGTTTGAATTGGTTCCTACTTGGTTTCATAGCATTCTTAAAAGATAGTCGAAAATTTGCTTTCGTGAAAGTGCATTTCTCTGAAATAAACCAATCCAAAAATATTATGCAAATTTCTCGAATCGATGTAAAAGTAGGTACGCGATGTTGCCCTCCTTTATGTTTAAACTTTAATTGCCTATCACAACCAGGCTGCACTGATGAAAGATCATTTAAAGGCAATAATAATTTCAAAGCACTCCATTAAAAAATAATAAACACATGCGCTTTTGCATGCATAATAAATATGCATATTTATGGTTGTAAAGTAATGGCAAGCTGCACTTAAAAGCATCGTAGGTACTTAAATCTCATACCCACCAGTATTATAATATTGTATGAAACAATTTAAATACCTCACCAGCTTTTATTTGATTAGCAAATGTTGAATTTGCGTGTTTAATCCACATTTATGCAAATATTTTCTTCCATCTTGTAAAATGAAGACTATACAATATGTTTATGTTATATGTTATGAAATAATTGAGCTGAAAAACACAAAAATGTGTTTTTATTAGTAATAATATTGTAAATTATTTTGCCCATCAGGAAACTATAAACTTTCTAATAGGATTGGATAAATGGCAAAGCAAATCTGTCAAAATATCTATTCCTATCTCTTTTTCAATAATAATTATGTTTGAAAAATTGTAGTTGAACATCCTTAAATTGAATATTTTTTAAAAAGTAGTAACATTTATTCTAATAACAATAAAGAGAATAATGCGTGTCCCTTAATAATAGAATAGCAGACAGGCGAGCTAACAAAGTGAAATAGTCAAATGTGTAATCTGCATGCAACAAAAAGAGATAGACTGAAGTGAATAATGTTATTCATGCGCATGTACATAAATTGGGTGGATGGTGGGAGTGATCATGCGCATTTCTCGATTGTTTCAAGAAGTACCTTTCACTTTTTTGGCCCCAACCTCTCTTTCTTTATTCATAATAATCTTTTATAATATATTTGCATTTACTGCTGGGATAAATGTCTCTACACCTTTTTCAACTGTAAATTCAAAAATATCACTTGTAAATTCAAAAGTATCAAATGTAAATTCAAATAGTCAAATGTAAAATCCAAATAATCAGATGTAAATTCCAACAATCAATTGCTAATTCCAAAATATCACATGTAAATTCCAACTATCAAATGTAAATTCAAAAGCATCAAATGATAATTCCAACTATCAAATGTAAATTCCAAAACAGCAAATGTAAAATCCAAATTATTAAATGTAAATTCCAAAGCGCAAAATAAAATTTAAATGTTTTAAGGTTTACTATTTCTGTATTTGTATTTTCCAATCTATGTACATATAAAGTAAATACATTTAAGCAAAAAAAGTATTATTTATTAAATATTATACAGTGTGTTCAGTTTGAAAGTTGCCACCACCTTTATTTTTTATTTAATTTGAACAAATTAATTTTGAAAAAAATCTCGACTCTGGACGATTTTCTTTTTGGGGGAAATATATCTTTTATTTTTTTTTTCGCCCCCAAAAAATGACTACGTCAAGTGGAGCCATATTTTTCCAATTTTTTAATTTGAATTGTAGTTTTAAACTACATATTTAAAGTATAAGTACCTAAAAGAAAATGCTAAGATAATAATAGCGGGACATCAAAAAATAATAACTCTTATTTTCTTCGTCAGTTCTCCCCTTTAGGTGGGCTAACTACCCCAACAAAAAGTTTAAATTTCTCTACGGGGCAAAGAAAGTCTTATTGTACATAAAGCCACTTTTTTTTTTCTTTTCTAGGCAAATACTACAGTAAAAGGTTGGTAAAAAATGCAATCACATCAAAAAAATTCCGGATAGAATTTTTATTTTTTTTTATTAATTCTTCTTTTTCGAAAACAATTTTATGACTTTCTAAGGTTTAGTTGCTGTAATTGGAGGTCCGTGGTCTCAAATAAGGTAAAGCAATTTTTGTTGGAAAAAGATTATGAAAAAAAAAGTTCCTTAAAACCTATCCCCAAAATTGGGGGGGTAAAGAAATTTTTTTAAAGAAATTGTTTTTACAAAAATATTTTAGAACTTCATTTGACACATATTTGCAAAATTTGGTGTATACTTACCGTAATTTAATATTACAAATTCAAGGGGGCACCTTGGGAACTATAACTACGTTTCCGAAACTCATAGGAATTCGCCAATTTACGGTTTAATTCTTTGGACCCCAGTTATAACAATTTAAATTTAATCCGGAATTTTTTCGGTTTGATTGCATAATTTTTGACTCTTTTACTGTACATAGTATTAGCTTTCAGATTACAAAGCAAAATATTTTTATGTTAGTACATACATTCGTAATAACTGGTAATAACCAAAAATAATTAAAATGGTATTTTTTATTTGTAAGATAATGGTGTTTTAAAATGTTATTCCAAGTATTGGAATTTACATTTGATATCTTGGATTTTACATTTGATATTTCTGAATTTACATTTGATAGTTGGAATTTACATGTGATAGTTGGAATTTACATGTGATACTTTGGAATTAGCATTTGATTGTTGGAATTTACATTTGATTATTTGGATTTTACATTTGACTATAAGAATTTACATTTGATACTTTGGATTTAACACTTGATAACTGGAATTTACAAGTGATATTTTTGAATTTACAGTTGAAAAAGGTGTAGTGATGCCATCGCTCGGAAGACGAAATAAAAGATGCGGTCCCGTGTGCACATGTGCACGTAAAAGAGCTCTACCCATCTTTGGAAAAGGAAGGGATACGACAAAAATTTCTCGGATGGGGGTAGTCTCACTCAGAGCATCGGTATTAAGCAATAGTTGCAAAAACAAACCGATGTAAAATAAGTTAATAAAATAGAAAAGTAGTATTAAGGCTCTTAAGAAGATAGGCTCTAGCAACAGTCAACATTTTGAGTCCACAGGGCCATCTATGCGATTTTTTGCATGACTTTTCTTGCAGACAAACGTCATAAAGACGGACCCAAAATGTTGACTGTTGCTTATTGCCATCTTCTTAAGAGCCCTAATAGTAGTATAATTTCGAGTATATCCAGACATAGCACTAGTCCGGTGCGTAAGGTTCCAAAAATATGGGAAATCTGCATTTTGAGGTAGAAACATGAAATTTGGAACATATGTTCCTTAGAATATTTAAAAAATATTTGGATATGGAACCCCCCTGAGAAAGTCCCAGGAGCCCCCCAGGGGGACCCTCTTTATTTGAGGTTTGTGGAATTTTTTTTTAAATAACTGTTTATGATAAATGTTTAAAAATCAGATGGATGATTAATAATATGTTAGTCTTTAACTCCATATTTTTTTTTTTGGGAAAAAATCCCCACTGGTACCCCAAATTTTCATTTTTATGATTTTTGATTATTTCTTAAAAAACTATTTTTAAATTCAAAATTACACAATTTAAAGATTCTTTTTACACATTTAGACAATTGTCCCACCCAAAATATATGTAAACCCCCCCAAAATCCCCCTTTGCCAAAAATTTTACATTTTCATAATTTTTTTTTCCAACTGTGCAGGATAAATGTTGGACAATTAAATAAAAAATCATTATTATTACTATTTTGAGAAAAGAAAATTTATTTTAAGACCCCCAACTGCTTTCTCCCCCCACTACCGCATTTTAATTTTTTCTTTATTATATTGTTTTATTTTAGAATCATATACACTTTACGACCCCATTTACAGATTTATATCCTTGACCCCCCTAAGTATCTGTTAGCCCCCCAAAATCCCCCTTTGCCAAAAATTTGACATATTTATAATTTTTTTAATAACTGTGCAGGATAAATGTTGGATAATCCAATAAAAAATCACAAAAGTTATTATCTTTGGGAAACAAATTATTGTAAGACCCCCAAATGCTTCCCCCTCCCCATTAACAAAATGTAGCAGATATTTTGGGGGGTCAAGGATATAAATCTGTAAATAGGATCGTGAAAGTGTATATAATTCTAGATCAAAACAATATTAAAGAAAAAATTAAAATGCCATAATGAAGGGGGGGTGGGGCCCATTTGGGGGTCTTACAATATTTTTTTTCCCAAAGATAATAATTTTAGTGATTTTTTATTGGATTGTCCAACACTTATCCTGCACAGTTATAAAAAAAATTATAAATATGTCAAATTTTTGGCAAAGGGGGATTTTGGGGGGCTAACAGATACTTAGGGGGGTCAAGGATATAAATCTGTAAATGGGGTCGTGAAAGTGTATATGATTATAATTTAAAACACTAATAAAGAAAAAATTAAAATGCGTTAGTGGGGGGGAGGGAGCCGTTGGGGGTCTTAAAATGAATTTTATTTTCTCAAAATAGTAATAATAGTGATTTTTTATTTAATTGTCCAACATTTATCTTGCACAGTTGGAAAAAAAAATTATGAAAATGTAAAATTTTTGGCAAAGGGGGATTTTGGGGGGGTTAACATATATTTTGGGTGGGACAATTGTCTAAATGTGTAAAAAGAATCTTTAAATTGTATAATTTTGAATTTAAAAATAGTTTTTTAAGAAATAATCAAAAATCATAAAATTGAAAATTTGGGGCACCAGTGGGGATTTTTTCCCAAAAAAAAAATATGGAGTTAAAGACTAACATATTATTAATCATCCATCTGATTTTTAAACATTTATCATAAACAGTTATTTAAAAAAAAAATCTACAAACCTCAAATAAAGAGTGTCCCCCTGGGGGGCTCCTGGGACTTTCTCAGGGGGGTTCCATATCCAAATATTTTTTAAATATTCTAAGGAACATATGTTCCAAATTTCATGTTTCTACCTCAAAATGCAGATTAATTTCCCTTACGCACCGGGCTACACAAACTTTTAAAACAAAATGACCTTTTGTATTATATCATTTAACAGCATTCTCTTCAGAGATAATAAAAGGTGGACTTTTTTTAACGATTTGGCGATAATGCGCCAATTTTGGGACACCATGTATATTATATTTATTTTGCAAAGAAAGTACCTACTACTAAAATGCTTAAACCAAGAATTAAAGGAACACAATGTTTAAAAATAGGTAGCACACAAACAAATTATCCACTTTCATAAAGCTTTAGCTCCTAATTATACTTTTTGTTAGATTTTTGCAAATAATAAACCCCTATGTTACTTAAACTTAACAGTAATATGTATAATTTGAGTTCCGTGGCACGGTATTGTAAACTACAAACAAAGAGCTAATTTGGTGGTTGAAAAATAAAAACAACTTGGGGACAGAAATTGTTCCTACCTTTAAAATTAAACAAACGCTTTTAAGGTAATCTTCTTTAGAGTCAGCTGCTTTATTATTACGTGCATAACCACAATTTGCAAATTACAATTATTTTGATATATATTTCCCGGAAAAGACAGATAAGTACTTATAAATCTAATACTTACTTAAGTACTTACTATAGCTTAATGATCATTAGTTTGTTATGCATACTTACTTTGTTACAAAATCCTGAACTGAACCAGAACTCGAAATAAGATCAAAATCCAGTTTCATTAACGCATTTTTAAAGCATATTTTAAGGAACAGTACAAGAGTTTTCGGACCAAATTTTAAAATACGATTAGCCGTTAGGAAATAAGGGTTAGTCGGAATTTTTGGTGGGAGATCTAAAAACCAAAAATTAAAGGGCATATACGAGCTGGCCGCGTCATAAAATTTAATAAGGGGTACTTAGGTCGAGCTGGCCGCATTTTCCTGCATAGGTCATGGTGGAGCTGGACGCGGCACTTTTTCTACCAGCTGCCATGTTTAGCAGATTGAAAAAGTTTTGTCGAAGGATGAGTAGAAGCACCAAACAAATTTTATTTTTATAAAATAACAACGATAACTATCAATATTTTATTGAAAAAATGATTTACATTGCAGTTAGGTGACATAAGCACATTTGTTTAAATTTTCTTTTTAGCAGCAAAATTTACCCTAACCTACCTAACCTAGTGTCCCCCAGTGGTAAAATGTCCTCCAGTGCTTTCAAACAAGTCTGTCGATAACGATAAAACTAAAAAACACATGCATTGAGTACTCCCAACGTTGCCGGCATGTTTTAATGACAATAATGGGTGGTATGCATAAAGTTTAAGTACTTGCTAATACTTTAAGTACCTAGTACATACTTCAAGTACCTACTACATACTTCAAGTAACTTCTTAATACTTGAAGTAAATACTAGATTTACTAGTACATACTTTCAATTTTCCGGAAGTTACTTTTTTAAGAAGTATTTTTGAGTAGTCTTTACTATAAAATAAAGTACCTACTTTCTTTGGTAAATGCTCCACTTTTCGATGAAATTAAAGTATATACTCACAATTTTTGAAGCTGCTGAGGTACCAGATTCGGTGAAGATACTTCAACTAGTTTGTTAAGAAAATGGCACAGGTATATCCAAGAAAAATTTACAATGTAAGGAGAAATTACGAAAATGATATTTTATATCAAAAAATATTTAAGTAAGTCTGTGTGCTCTTTTTTTTTTAATTTTAGTATAGCTTTTCCCAGTTTATAACTGGCCAATTTGTATAATAAAATTTGGAATGACCTGTACTACCGATTGGTAAAAACAAGATTTTAATTAATTTGTTATTTTTAAAGAAAATGACAGTACTTTACTAGAATTGGTCTGCTCTGCTCATAATTTAGAAAAGTTTAAGTAGTCCAGAAAAGAAACACGTATAAAACTACAAGAAATTTTGCCATTTCCTTTTTGTAGATTAAATACTATTTAATTATAAACAAATATCATATTGTAGGAACGGGTGTAAGACAGTCGTGCCGACATTTTTTATTAATACTTGACTCTCATCAGTTAACCATACTGTAGGCTATTTTTCTATTCCATTATTAGACGAAGCATTTAAACACTAAAATAACTCGAACCTCCCGTTTTTTTGCATGAAGACGGATTTTGATGCAGTTTTTGGAATTAGAATCAAAGTGTCACAAATAAAGTTTGTGACCACTTTTGGTTGGGGGGAAACATTTTATTGCATTTGTGCAAATTAAAATTGCATTTTTTTGTTGCACTTTTAAATTATATTTTTTTTCTAAATAATAATGACTGAAATCAATTGAATTTTGCCACACTTGGGTTTTAGGAACCGCTAATCCCAAATATGGTGCTTAAAAATTCCTTGATGCACCCGACGTGTCATGGCGGCCTGGCCGACCTGACCTTCGCGAATTTATGAATATTTGCTTAGAAATGGAACCAAACTTAACTTATCAATAGGGGGTTTTTGGGGTAGTTTATCACAAATATAATGTTAAAAAAATTACTAAATGCTCTTGGGGGGTCATGAAGCTCCAGCTATCACCTGACCTTAGCAAAGTTATGAAAATTTGCACTAAAATGGTATAAAACTTTTTACTCGGGGGTTTTCGAGGTTGCTAATCTTAAATATAATGTTGAAAAAATTGTCAAATGCACCCGTGGGGTCATGGTAGATAACCGAACGGCAGAGGTGAGATAAAAAGTTTACCCTAAGCATGTATAAAATATCATCCTATAAGTACATACTTTTAGTTGCGATAGTATATACCTCGCCATAGAAGAAGATACTTCAATGTGAAGTATCATACTTAGAAAGTAAGAAGGTACTTCCGGAAGTAAAGTAAGTACTTTCGGAAGTAAGCATATACTTTAATTTGAAGAAAATACTACGTAGCACATTCTTAATTTTGAAGCATTAAGTAAGTACTTCAACTTTATGCATACCACCCAATGTCTGTATATTATCCAAGGATTCTCTGTTTCATAATTTTCTAATATAATAACTCAATTAACCATTAGATACCCTACATAAAAATAAATCTAGGTAAAAGGAAGTTAATGAGTCGCGGCCAGTACGATCAAACCACAAAAATCGCGCGGCTAGTTCGACAAAGCACCCTGCAATTAGGCGCGTCCAGTTGGTAGTCTTTTTAGGTAGATGCAGCCAGTTACTATTCTCCCAAATGAAACGGATTTATTTTAAGCTTTAACGTGAGTTTCCCTCAAAAATTTTTGTTCTGGCCTCACTCTTGGTGGTCTTATTCAGCTGCCTTTATTTCATGGGTAGGTAACATCAATTTATACTGACTATTCGCAAGTTACAATTATTTGGTTGTTATATTGGCCGGAAAAGACGACGTATAAGTAAATGTTATACTTAGGTACTTAGGCAAGTACTTCTTAATGGTTATTAGTTAAGTATACCCTATTTGATGATCGTAACCTATAGTCCTTAATCTATCGTGCAATAATCTTGACTTGTATGTCGAGAGCAAACGACTTAAGAATATTTTTTGGGATCTTTTGGAGATTCCAAAAAGCTGAGGTGGACGTTCTGAATCGTGGGAGAACACCCTGTAGTCTTGGATTTAGTGTCAATTTGACAGGTTGCTGTATTTCCATAACGGCTGGTCCGATTTTTATAATTCTTTTTTTATTGACTTTTTCATTTAATTTCCAACAGAAAATATTTAAATAATTTTCTTGTATTTTGAAAAACTACCCCCTAAAGTTAAAAATAAAAAATTGATTTTGGGTTTTTTGCTTTATTGATGTGTCCACCTCACTATACAAAATATTCTTTTATTTGAAGTTGTAGCCTCATCTTTTGCCTAAATAAATCCGTTTACATAATTTATTTTGATTTAAAATTAAAGAATTTACAGCCATTTTAGTCCCGCGTCCCCGAGTAAATATTAAATATTTGCCATGTCCCTATCGTGACTGGTCTGCACCAAAAAATACGCCGAACAATGATTAAAAGAATTTCTTTGGCACAGTTGTTCCTTGGGACAATATAAGCGAATAAGCGATTAAAGTCGAGGAGACATCAACAATTTCCCTTAGGGCTCCAAGGGGAGCCCCTTTTTCAAAATGACGAGCACGAATTTTGCTAATTTTTTGCTTATTGTATACTAGAATGCATGGTGTCTTTTTCATATAATTTAAAGTTGCTGAAGCTAAAAATAATATCAAAAATTTGATAAAACCCCATTTTTTTTACTTTGGGGCCATTTTTTTTAATTATGCCCTTAAAAACATGAATGTCTAAAGAAGTGTGTATTAAGTCATGTTTGGCATCCTTTTTATACAATTTTAGGTTGATTGTTACAAAAATAATGTTAAAAACAGGATTTAAAGTACTTTTTTCATATTAAAGACCCCACAAAATTTAAATAAGTTCTTAAAAATAAAATAAAATAAAAGACGATTTTTTTATGTAGTCATATTTGGTAATGTTTTTATACAATGTTTGGTTAATAATTACGAATATAATGTTAAAAATTGGATTAGGTGTACCTTTATCCTTTTATTAAGGACCTCATATAGTCCGTAAAAATCAAAATGGTAAGAACTTACTGATGTGGTAAAATTTGCTGTTGTTTTTGTAAAATAATATATTACAAATTTAATGCAAGAATTATGCTGGATACATTTAGTGGTGAAATAAATGTTTTTAAAAATGCCTTCGCTTGACGAAGTAAAAGATGCGGTCCCTATCTAGATACGAAATAATTATATCTTAATTTTAACAATAAATTTGTGATAATCGAACAAAAATTTTACAAAAACAAGAGCAAATTTGACTAAATCAGGAAGTCTAACATTTTTAATTTTTACGGACTATATGACTATTTTTCAAAATACAAGAAAATTATTCAAATATTTTCTGTTGAAAATTAAATGAAAAAGTCAATAAAAAAAGAATTATAAAAATCGGACCAGCCGTTATGGAAATACAGCAACCTGTCAAATTGACACTAAATCCAAGATTAGAGGGTGTTCTCCCACAATTCAGAACGTCCACCTCAGCTTTTTGGAATCTCCAAAAGATCCCAAAAAAGATTCTTAAGTCGTTTGCTCTCGACATACATGTCAAGATTATTGCACGATAGATTATAGACTACTAATGTACATGCCAATCAAGAAGGAAATATTTTGGCTAAAGGTACTTCATTAAAAAAATATTTGGAGCTTATAACTTAGATAAGAACACGTATATAGGTAATTAAACTTCCTTTAGCTCTGTTGGTCAATTTCGATAATACAAAACAAATTGTCAAAATAAATAATAAATAAAACAAATTACCCAATAATTTTCCCAGTAAGGCAATATCCTGTCTTGATGGTGCCGCCAGAAACTAATTGTTAAAAGGAAGGCAATTACTAATGACCAATCAATAATGATTAACAGCATGAACGGAGTATTATTAAAATAATTACTAGTATTCAACTAATTTCAATGGGTTTACTATTGTTTTTATTTTATAATTTTACAAAAGGAAGTAATTTTAGGTAGTTCTTAGCACAGGGTTAACTACTTGATTAATTTATTTGTATCATGATAAAGTTTTTATTTGTATATTGAGTAATAGAATAGGTATTGGTAGACGTATGTTCTAACGATAATTTGATTACCTATCTATTTGTGTCTACTGTTTATTTCAGTTAAAAATTATTTCGGGTAAAATGAAGTCTAAACCTACGCCTGGTGGCCCATCTTTGCAGAAGTTGCCCCCAATCAGTTAAAATCGAGAAAGCCCCTATGGAGAAAGGAATTTGTATACGACCACTTTTCAGTATTCGATGTGTGGAAACTTAAGAGGCAAAATGTTGATGTGTCTATAAGGAATTAATTAAAGATTCCACTCAAAAAGTTCCAGCTTTTGATGATCCCGGGAAGTACTGTTAATCGTCTTAGAACGTGTTACAGACGTTGCAGAATGCACTACCTTGTCCATTATGTGAATGGTAAATCCCCAGAAACTATTAAAAATATTTTAGAGGTCTGTCCAAACATCAATTTTAAGAGCGGTTTTTATAGAATCCATATAATCTAACTCCTTCTAATGTATGAAATCGGATATCAATTTCTGTAAGTTTGGCGATTGTACCTTGTAATAAAACATTATTGTTACCCTGGGATGCTGGAGAAATTTTTCCTATGGTTTTTTCTTTGGTCTTGAAGCAGATTTATCAGTATATGAACATTGCCCTTGAGCATCCCAAAAAAACAATACTTAATTGCACTTTTGAATTCTTGAATATTTCAGATCCCTACATTTTAAAATAAAGGTTCATTTACCATAAATTACAATAGATAGGTATCAAATAAAAAATATTGCACTTAAAAAAAAGGAAAAATCTGTGTGAAAATAGGACCATATAGTCTTAGAATAATTTAAAACGTCTTTGCGTTGGGCGCCATTATGTTTTTTTTTTTAATAACAAAATAAGCGACTTAAAATGGCACTTTACATTTATTTTCTTTGTATTGTTATTATTTGTGAATAATAAATTCATGTAATTTAGTTGGTATTTGAGACGTCAGTGACATATTGATATGAATATTAAACGGTATTTCCTTTTGAATTGTGTAATAACCTATAATCAAAAGTACCTAAAACTTCTTTCATTTATTCACGCTATTAATTTTTACATTACATGAAACCCTTATTTATATTGATATTGTTATTCAAATTTAAAAGTCATAAACAATGAAGTATTGTTTAATGGTCTATAATTAACTTAATACCCAACTCTTTAATACTTCTACATTATTTCTAATCTTATGATCTTGACATAATGTTTCTTTTGATTAAATAATTTTCTTTTTTTACCATTGCTTTATTCGCGGTTTTTTTGTTGTTTGTGTTAATAGACCATTTTATGATTTGATGTATTTTTTCCAAATTTTTTTTGATTTTGTTATTGTTCGTGGAAAACAAAAGCCACACTAATAGTGGACATGTTTTGATCGTAAAAAAATATTTGTTTAATATAAAAGTGTATTAATGTGGTTTTAATGCTTTTTTAATTATTTATGTAAATGGTTTTTTAACTGTATTACATTTTGTTTATACAATAATTTTATAGCCTAAATGCATATTAAAGCGA
The DNA here is from genome assembly GCA_963920755.1 of Cartodere bifasciata. Taxonomy (NCBI): domain Eukaryota; kingdom Metazoa; phylum Arthropoda; class Insecta; order Coleoptera; family Latridiidae; genus Cartodere; species Cartodere bifasciata. Next base: position 15,505,358 of record OY987197.1, read on the forward strand.
TTAAAAAGAATTATCTGATGAGATCAGAATCTCTGTCTTACATTTTTTTTTTATTTCTCATCATTACCAAAGTAATTAGGCCCACCAGGGGTGGGAATTTATTAAAAAAATAAATAATAAGCTTTAAAAGATATTACCTGGGCGTTGATAACTCAAAAAGTCAAGCTTAATCGTCGAATATAAAAGGTGCATTGTATGGAAGTAATATAACCGCTCGCTAGATTGAAAACAACATAATTTACGATGGGGATGCAACATCGCCGACCTACAAAAACTTAATAGCTTATTTATTCAAAACGTGAAAAATTCAAAATGGCCGCTACATATTAGCCGTGCGTTCTTTCAGGTAGGTAGGTAAACTCGACGTCCGACCAACAATCTAATATTGCTTGCATGGCTTGAAAACCGTGTTTAACTCAACACCGTGGATAATACAACCGGTCTCTTTAATATTACCTTACCAGACCTTACGATGGGCTGCAATCAAAAATAGAACACTACCGTTAAAATTCAACCTTATTTTCCTTAAAGATTATAAAATAAAACGTAAATTTGTTAAGCAATTTTTTGGGGGTTCCTAGACATTTTACACCACAATAGTTAAAGGTCTCCAACTTGGAGAATAGATGGATCGGGAGACAGAGGTTCAAGGTCATGTCAAAGTCATATTATTTTCAACTTTGTTAGTCCAAGTAAGACTGATTAGGAACGATATAGTATACAGAATGTCCAAAAAATGGCGCATAATCGCAGTGGTACACTCGATTTCACATATTAGCTGTAAGTCGTACTGTCAAAAGCCGAACTAGGCCGATCGCCAAATTTGCAAAATTTGCAAAAATGAGATATTCACCCTTATTGTCAAGGGTGGTGATTACAGAATATCGCTTCGTACGAAACCTGCTGGTCTTCTTATGTAGGTTTCGTACGAAGAGATATTCCGTAATTACCGCCCAGGTGTTAATAGTCAGAAGTCGCGAGTTCAGACACATGCGCATACTTGTTCCCAATTTCACGTAAACAAATTTTGACAGTGTACCTATTTTATGTGAAATCTACTGTACGCTCTTGGGGCATTCGCGTGGATCCCTAGAAAATTCTTAAAAAAAATCCATCTGTTATTCTTCGAGGAAAATGCGAACAAAGTTGCATAAGTTCGACAACACAGTTTGTAAAAACTCATCTTGATTCTTGAGCATACATTTTTGCATTAGATCATATTTTGACATTGGTGTCAGCTACATTTCATAAAATTTTTGTAATATTAAATTAATTATAAAAATGTAATTTGACCATTTAAAAAATTAACAAATGATAAAATAATTTTAAAAAGATTGTGCCTTTGTATTTAGCCATTTCTTTCGTTAATATGAGCCATTATCTTCAAGCTATAAGAGTTTAAAGTTTCACACTTTGGGGTCTTATATCTCCAAGGATCTTTGAGATAGATTTTCTTTAACACTTTTCTGGGGCTTCCTAGACATGCCCGAACAACGTACCATCGCATTAATGCGCCATTTTTTGGACACCCTGTACTTAGTCGGATAATAATTTTCCACCCATTTAAAAGACAAGAGAGAGGTCAAACAGTTGCAAAAAGTGAGGCCGCCAGCGCCATGTTTGGTAAACGGAGACTATAAGTGTCAAAATTCAGGCCTGCCAACTCAGAATTTGGAAGATTATGAATAAAGTCACTAGATTTTTAAGATACATAGGGGCAATGACTTTGGCTTGTAAACTTACACATATGGTCACAAATGGCCTAATTTTTCATCTCGTTCTACGGCATGTGCAGTATCCTGCACTTATGGTTAATAATTCAATAGTCCTTTTAAATATGTGTATTATTCGCTGTTGTTCGTAGGTTTACTTGACCGGAGGCTATTTCGGACGGATTCTAAACATTGGTGGTTCCGTGTCCTCTTATTTGCGTACACCCAATTTGCGTACATACCCAATTTGCGTACCTAAATGGTCAAAAACGGAAAGGTTAGAGGTAGTGAGTTTTTTTACCTGGGTAAAGTCCAATATGCATATTTTTTTTTTTGAATTTTAGAGTTTTAGACTGACTTTTATGAAAGCACTGGGGGACATTTTCCACTGGGGACATTAGGTTAGGTAGGTTAGGTTAAGTTTTGCTGCTAAAATGAAAATATAAACTCTAGCTATGTCGGTGCCTAGCAGTGCGTCCAAAATTGTGTGCATTACACTGAAGGACATATTACCAGTTGTTGTTCTCGGTGTTGTTATGTAAAAAATGTGTCAACACATTATCAGAAAGTAGTTGTAGTTTAAAATTATTTGATCTTTATACTAAATAAAAGCATAAAATATTATTACTGACTTCTGCACATAAACATCTCAAATAAAATGATAACCCTTTTCTTACTGCAGGTAAACGGATTAACTCTTACTTAATGACTATGTACGCGAATTGGAGAGTATTTTGGAATGTACGCATATTGGATGTACGCAAATAAGAGGGCTTCGGTGGTGGTGGTTCCAGCCTTGTTGTAAAAGGGAAGGTTTTTAGTAAGTTCAAATCCCACAAAATCCATTACTAGGCGGATGTCTCTTAAATAAGTTTTCTCCTCTCCCCAAAAAAAAGGTACTTAAAATATCTGTTTTAATTTTAAAAGATTATATTTCCAATTATTTATTAGTTTCAGTTATCTCTTAAAATAATACCTAATAATTATTTTTTTACCACAACTTTCATTTGTAGTCAGATACTACATTATAATTTTAAGCATAATTATATTTCCTCTTTGAATAAGCAATTTAGGCTAAAAATACCAAATTAATTCTCTGTTCTTTTCGATTAATTTTTTCTTCACAATTAGTGATGGCGTTAGCGGAAGTTTTATTACAATGGCCCACTAAAAAACAATCATCATTTTCAAGTACCTGTAATTATTTTAAGGCAGGCAATTATAGGTGTAATCAAAGTGAAAGAAAAAAGACTGAAGAAGCCAAAAACATGGGAATTAAAATTAAACTAATATTTACATTATTTTTCGGTGATTTAGACTTTACGCCTCGTTATATTTAACAAGCCGAAATATTGTAATGGTCCAAATTACAGGAAATTATTAACAACACGCTTGTTATAGAAAAAGATGAACTAGAAATTTAATTTTAAATTGCCTAAATTGGGAATCCGTTCTGTTTTTGGTGATTGTTTGCAAACAATCATTTTCTCATCTATTGAATAGATATGAATTTGATAAATTATTAAATTGATTGCAGATCCCATTTAAGATGTTCCAGTGCTTGATTCAATTGGCCTAGAATATTTTGGGTTATACATACAGGATGTTCAAAAATTGGCGCATAAACGCGATGGTATACGTTGTTAAGACATGCCCAAGGATTCCTGGAAAAATATATATTCATTAAGGAAAATGCGAACAAAGTTGCATAAGTTCGGCAACACAGTCTAGGAAAATACATATAAAATTCCATCTATGAGTCTTGATTATACGCATTAGATTTTATTAACATTGTGATCAGCTTCATCACATGAAAATTTTGTAAAATTAAATTGATTATTAAAATGTTAGTTCACCATTTAAAAGCTAAACAAATAGTGAAATGGCTTAAGATAGATTGTAGCTTTGTATCAAACCATTTTTGTTAATATGTACTGTTATCTTCAAGGTGCTGTGAGTTCGAAGTTTTGCATTTTTGGACCCCATATCTCCAAGGGTATATAAGATGGATTTTTTTTTAAAAATTTTCAGGGATCTCTCGGAAGCTCCAATAACGTACCGTCGCGTTTATGCGTCAATTTTTTGAGAACCTGTATATACCAAGGTAAACGATAAAAACTATTTTTAGGTGGGTCAGTGTTTTTTTGATTTGATTTAAATCATACTCCTCCATGTAATAATAAAATGGTAGATAGATTAACTGATCTAGGTAAAATTAATATCGCGCCATTTTCCAAATATGTAAAAAGAATGAACTTTTAAAATAACAATAATGTTTCAGTGAATAAGCATAGGAATTTTATCACGGCAGACATCGCTTTACGAACCGTTTCAGGGAGCTCTGGTAGCAATAAATTCATTGTTTTTAGGAACCTGATATCTCCTAAATGTATATGCGTCCGACCATCCTACCTTTCAAAGAGTCGGCGACATTTTTTATGGCTCACAAACTTAAGTGGTTTATTGTAGTCAATTTGTTTTCGATTTTATTTTTATACTTTGCATGACGATAACCTGCTGGTTGTTTACTGAAACCCGTGAGAAATTAAAGTTTTAAGTTTTAATTAAATCAAAGGCCGTTAAATTGTAAGGAATATAAATTTTCGGAAATGATAAACTTTGATCGCACACCTAAATAGCTATAGTTTAAACCTAAAGTCAAAAGTGGGTTAGGTTAGGTTAGGTTTTGACTTTGTTTGCGAGTAGAATAATTAGTCTAGTGAATAAATACCTTCTTTGGAAAAATACAACAAACTTAACATCTTTTCGTAAGCGTAAATCGTGTCTCTTAACAAAGAACCCAAAAAAATGATGCGTGGAATCAGTCTGCAGAATGTTCGGACGCAATTATCAAGAACAAAACCCAATAATGAAAAAGAAAAACTCCGAAATTGCGCTGTAAGCTGTCTCAATATGGTGTCCGAGCTCATCATTATCGAGCCTTAGTTATATGAGACTGTTAAAGACATAGAATACTTTGTTGATTGGTCCACAGAATGTAACAGATGTTCATCGGGCCATTATTACCTCGGCTGTGTAACCACTAAATTGAAGAAGATAAGTGGCCAAGGGGAACTTTTACATCAACTAACAACCATGTTTTGTGTCTTTTGGGGATCATTGTTATTAAAATTGGCACAAAAGGCAACGTAATATCACAGGAAGTTTGTTTTGTAGACAACTTTTTTGCAAAAGGTACAAAAATGGCTCAAGGAACAGTTAATAATTGGTTGTTGTTGGTTTGATATGCCAGAAGCCAAAACATAAATTGTGAATGTTTTTGTTTGCGTTTTTCTTAGCTATTTCGACCATACCGATTATTCGAAAAATTTGACCATTAATACTGTACTTGTAGTTGGTAAAAACAATTTTGGTATAGGAATACGTGAAGGGTTTCTCCTAAAATAATTCCTTTACCCCTTAATGGCCCCAAAATAAGTTTTATTTATCACGTTTGATTTACAAGAAATTTTGCAAGCAGATGCGAAATTAAGTTCTAAATAAGTAAATAACCTTTTTCTAATATTTTTATTCAAAAACATCTTTCGCACCCTTTATGGAAGGTAAGGAAAATTATTAAAAAAAAAGTTTTATAGCGCTTTATTGGTTTCTAAATTTTGGTTTTAATCAACATGATAAATATTAAGCATTTTGGGGCCATTTAGTGTGTGAAGAATTTTTTGGGAAACATATTTTTACGATTATTTCATTTATATGTCAAATTAGAGTTTTATGCCAAAATTTAATGCATCTTACTGCGAGGAAATCACCCGTTGGCAACAACCTGAGCTGAAATATCCCGTTGGCAAGCACTGACAGGGAATTAATTTACCTGGATAGAAGTCAACGTTATAATTTTTTGTTAATTTTGTCAAAAATTGTTCTTTTGATTAGTCGTATTCAGTGTTTAAATTAAATTTTTGGGTAAGTAGTATTTATAAATGAAATAATCGTGTCGAATAGCCCTCGTGCTCTTGATAAATTTTCGAACTCGTGCTTGTTGAATACGCAACGTCCCTTAAAAGAAAGGGTGTTTTCTTTGAATTATTCACCTAGTGCTTCGCACTCGATAAATAATTAGACAACACCCTTACTTTTGCGGGACATTACTATGCAACAAGCACTGGTTCATTTAATAATCGAAAATTCATAGAGCACACGTACTATTACTACTGAATATCTTTTTAAAACCTTATTTGTCTATTTTTTTATAATAATAATTTCTATAATTTATTTTTTAAACCAGTTACGCGTGTTAAAAAAACTCGCTTAAAAAACTTGCTGTTTTTATGTACTATTTTTTGGCTTTGAATGGAACGTACAGATTCTAAAACCATACTGAAGAATGTTTAAATTTTATTTCCACAAAAATCACAAAACCATATGACATGACAATATTAGATGGTAAAAAAAACCACGCAGATGTCCCAAGATTTATATATGAAACCTTGGACACAACTGAAGAAAGAACGTCTTAAAAACTATCTTAGAAGACATATGTTGGTACCTTAGTACATACCAAGCATATTGTAAAATCCCCAAAAAGCTTTTATCTAAAGAAAAGGTGACCTTTTTAAACCAATAAAAGTACCTTCGGATAACAAATCGTCCAAGCAAAACTATCAATAACCCAACAAATAAATATAAATTAGAATGACCGCAAGTCAAAACATTTCTACAGGTAAATAGCATTAGTTCGTATTCTTCTTCACCGACAAACGCGTCTATGAGCCGTACCGCCCCTCTTTTGACTCGGAAAGTCACAATAAGCTCATGCTTCGAAGATGCTGTGTGCCCTTTCCTAGACAGAAAAGCCAGTTTGTTCTATTTGGAATAATTGTCCTGATGCGTCCCATGGAAGAAGAGCGGTACCTCGAGCGGTACCGTCTTTTGAACCTAACAAGATTAGTGCATGCTTTGACAGTTTGTGGTAAACAAGGTTAAGTAATTGTTAGCTTCACGGCAACATGCATATATCACTTCTGCCGGTCAGTCTGAATGGCCAGGTAACTTAGATAAAAGGGAGTAGAAAGTTACATTAAATTTAAACGGTCCCGCCTTAATGTTTTGGAAAAGTTATAATTTTTAACGTTTTGACGTTAAATGCTTTTTGCTTTTAAAAAATTTGTTTTGGTGATTTTACTTCATGGTCAAAGCATTTAGAATGTTTTTAAAATTATGTGAACTTAAAAGGGCAATTATAGATAACATAGCAGTTCTGAAGCATCATTTATGCATTTGCAATTAATCGTTCCTTTCCAAATTAAATAAATTAATGGCAAAAAAATGCGCAACTTTTTTGTCAACCTATAAGGTATACTTATACATCGGGGTGTCTAAAAAATGCCGCATTAACGCGATGGTACGTTATTGGAGCATGTCTAGGCAACCCCAGAATATTGTTAAAATAAATTTATCTCATATACCCTCGGACATATGAGGCCCCAAAGTGCGAAACTTTAAACGCTTATATCTTAAAGATAACAGCACATATTAACGAAAGAAATACCTAAATACAATGGCACAATTTATCAAAAATTATTTTACCATTTGTTTATCTTTTGAATGGTCAAATTACATTTTAATTTTACAAAAATTTTTAGGAAACATGAAGCTGACAACAATATGATCTAATGCAAAAATGTATGCTCAAGAATCTACAGGGTGTCAAAAAAATGGCGCATAAACGCGATGGTACGCTTTTAAGGCATTCTCAAAGATCCCAAATTATCAAAAAAAATCCATCTGTTATATTCATCAAGAAAAATGCGAACAAAGTTGGATAAATTCGGCAACACAGTCTAGGAATATCCATCTAAAAATCCCATCTATGAGTCTTGATTATACACTTTTTTAGACTTTAGCCTACACTTTAGCATTAGATTTTATTGACGTTGTTGTCAGCTTCATTTCATGAAAATTGTGTAAAATTAAATTGATTATAAATATGTAATTCGACCATTTCAAAAATAAACAAATAGTGGAACGGATTAAGATAGACTGTAGCTTTATATTAAATCGTTTTTTTAGTTAATATGTGCTGTTATATTCAAGATATAAGCGTTTAAAGTTTTGCACTTTAGGGCCTCATATCTCCGAGGGTATATAAGATAGATTTTTTTAACAATTTTCTGGGGCTCCCTAGCCATGCCCCAACATCGTACCATCACGTTTATGCGCCATTTTTTGGACACCCTGTAGATGAGTTTTTATGATGTATTTTACAAAGTGTGTTGCCGAATTTATGCAACTTTGTTCGCATTTTTCTTGATGAATATAACAGATGGATTTTTTTGACCATTTTTTAGGGATCCATAAGAATGCCCCAAGAGCGTACCATCGCGTTTATGCGCCATTTTTTGGACACCCTGTATTTAGAATTAAAAATTATAAGCTTTTTTGGCACGAAGCACAATAATACATCTAGTATGGTAAAATTAATGCAATAGCAGGCAGATGTTTCAGAAAACGACAATGAAACGATAAAACACACTCTCTAGTTTCTAATAACAGCACAAATGCACAAAAAGAAATAAAAATTTCATTTCGTGTTAAAGGGACGAATAACAAAATTGTGGGAAATAAAACTTATTCTTGACTGTGCCATCTTCTTTGTAACATGTGTGTTTAACGATGGACTAAAACTCTTGGAAAGAAATGTTTCTCAAGAATAAGAATTTATTTAATAGAAAAAGCGAAATACTCAAGTGTTTTAAGCTTTGATATTAAAATGAATGAAGTAAAAAAACCGTGGGGTTATTAGCCATATCATCAAACACTTTTTCGTCTTCAGTTCCAAAAAAAATTTAAAATATTTTTAGTAAGTACAATGCCAAATAAACACATAAAACACGCACCTTTGATAAGGATCTAAATTAATTCACAAAATAATGTAACATGTTCGTTATAAGCTAGATTAAGCGAAACCATTATTGGATCATAAAGGGGCGTGAAACCGAAATTATTTACCCCTAATAGAGGATGTGTTTAGAGATTAGAATGTCGGAGTAACGGATTTATTAACGACTTAACCGCAATGCATGTACAGTGTGATCATACAAAAACGTAGTTCTATCAAGCTAGCAAATAAAAACGGCCCATAAGTAAGCCATGGGGATTGTCAAAATATTGTTAATTGACAGATTTTACATTGTTCATAGCCTACAGGGGCCGTTTTTATTTGCTCACCCGATATAACTTCTTAATTATTAGCTTGCAATTAAGGCATGTTTTAGTTACACAAAAAATAGCATTCTGTGCTCCTAGAAGCTCGTAGAAGGCATCTCCATTGAGCTTCCGTCATTTCTACCCAGGACGACTTCTATATGAGGGCTCTATCGTACAATAAAACTAAATGCAGTTTATAAAACTAGAAAGATGAGTCTATTCACAGATTTTGGTATTATTAAAATCGATTAGTTTTTTGTGGTGTAAATTTGACTTCGAAAATCAATTTTTGATTTTTTTTTTGTTTGAATACGAACCCATTTTTTGCTAGTATAACTTATGCAGTCCCAGCCAAAGGAAATCTATCAATTTGCCATGATTTTTCTGACCTTGTAAATGGTTTTATTTGAAATTTGCTTTTATCGAAAAAGAGGAAAAGTCGTTTTTTTACTTCCACTTTTAAAGTGACACTTATCGCCCGACTTGAATATACATAAAACAATCCTTTAGCTATGTCTTGCAAGCCGTGGGTATAAAGGCACTTTACCCACGGGGTGAAGTTGCAACAAGCTCTTTACCCACGGGCCGAAATTAGCGTTACTCGCAGAAAATGACAGATGACATTTTTGTATTTACTTTAGTTGTCAAAAACGTATAATTTGGTGTGTTCTTTTGATAAAAGTTTATTCCAATTTAAGTTACAGTAAAATATTAGGTATATGTTTACATTTCTTAAAAATTAAAGCCATTGCAAATGTTGTTAGTTTTTACAGGTGTTAGTCCCCTAAAAAACGCGTTGAAGCTAAAACCATGGGTTCTTTTTGGAGTATTTTTATAATTTTAGACATGCAGTGTTTAGTGTAGCAGAACATAACCGATTATTGCATATCACAACATGTATCTTCATTTCTACTTCTAGAATGTATTTTTCTTACCTAACTTTTCTTTAAGTCAACATTTTTTCTTTTGAAAAGTCCAATGTTGTTTGATTTTGGGGTCGTAAAAAAAATAATGTTCGTAACACGTTTTATAAACGTATTTATTTATCTACTCGAACTTATTTCATATTTTTTGATTAGCAACAGAAATTTTCAAAAGTGGACGTTTTTAATCAATAATCATTATGTCTTTTTTAAAGGGAAAAAATTGGAAATTGCTTAAATGCATCACTCTGTAAAAAGTAAAAATAACTCTGATCTCATTATTCACAGGCTCACACGTTAGATACAAATTCAACATCCACCTATCATATATCATCTCAAACAAAACAAAATCGTTTCCTAATGCCACACATCTAGTCACCGATGGGGAGAGAATAAAAAGGGGCTCGCATCCTGCACCTATATCTGCTTTATGATCTATTTATTATTCTTCGGTTGTAAACGATCCAATATTTCGATGTGTATTGGATGTGCGCCATCATCCGATGGGAGAGATAATTTAACAAAAGGTATCACCCATCGTTATTATAAAGCGTTCACTCCCTAACACACGTGTCTTTTCCCATGAGGATTTTAGATCTAAAGAATTATAGGGAACACGCCTTCTTTATCATCGTATTTTCTATTTATTTTGTTGGGTTTGGTACAAATTATTTAGAAGAGAATCTGTTATCTTCAAGGTATAAGCGATCAAAGATTTGCATTTTGGGACCTTATACAGAGTCAAAAAAATGGCGCATAAACGCGATGGTACGCTTTTGGCGCATTCTTGTAGATCCCTGGAAAATTGTCAAAGAAAATCCATCTGTTATATTTATCGAGAAAAATGCGAACAAAGTTGCGTAAGTTCGGCAACACAGTTTGTAAAATACATCTTCAAAACTCATCTAGATTCTTGAGCATACATTTTTGCATTATTGACATTTTTGCTTAGTGGCGTCAAAGTAGCATGAAAAACCTTAAAATCTCTAACTTTTGGGAAACTCAATGGATTGACTTCATTTTTTTTGTAAAACGTTCCGAATTAAATTTAAATCACTAATAAAAACTAAAATGGTGCCGCTAGTCCTTCCTGAATTTTTTATACTCTTCGCAAACTATATCTCGCTAATTATTAAATCTACGGAAAAAATCATTCTTATGAAAATTAAAGAGAATAAAATTTTGTAACAAAAAAAAGTATTGCCTCTCTCCCCGAGCTCTGCCCCCTTATAGCCCACTAAATTTTAAATAATTTTTTTTCTATGCTCATTTTTAATTTTTAAATTCAAAATAATAAATAATTTTCATAGGAATGATTTTTTCTGTAAATTTAATAATAAGCGAGATACAAATTTTTTCAAGTTGGGGGGGCGTAGTGGGGGAGCATTTTTTTTTAATTTGGTAAATAATGAATGTTTTTTTTGTTCCTTAAAAAATAAGCATGAAAAAAAATATTTAAAATTTGGGGGGCTATAAGGGGGCAGAGCTCGGGGGGAGGGGGTAATATTTTTTTTATTACAAAAATTTATTCTCTTTAATTTTCATAAGAATGATTTTTTCTGTAGATTTAATAATAAGCGAAATACAGTTTGCGAAGAGTATACAAAATTCAGGACTATCGGCGCAATTTTATTTTTGTTAGTGATTTAAATTTATTTTTGAACGCTTTACAAAAAAAATTAAGTCAACCCATTGAGTTTACCCAAAGTTAGAGGTAAAATGCTACTTTAACGCGACTAGTTAGCTTTATTTCATAAAATATTTGTAAAATTTAATTGATTATAAAAATGTAATTTGACCGTTTAAAAGATAAGAAAAAGGTAAAATAATTAAGATAGACTCTGCCTTTGTATTTGGCCATTTCTTTCGTTAATATGTGCTGTTGTTTTCTTCGCTTTTATGAGCCAATGTTTGGACACACTGTATTGCATGATTATTCAAAACAAGGTTTAAACATTGCTTAAAAATGTTTAAAATAGACTGTTTTTGGTTTGCCAAACGAAAGGTAGCATTTAATTTTTGTAAGCTATATGTTGGAGTTACAGTGCACAACTTACAGGGAAGATTAACAAAACACGAGGCGCAACATACCTGCATATAAGTATTGTATGATACCATTTTGACCTTGATTACTTAGGATCTATTCGTTCAATTTGGTAAAAGTAAAAGAAATATGTAACGCCTATTCACAAAAAAAATCTAGATTTTAAGGGTTCCTTTCCTACCCACATTATTGTCATTAACATAAGTTACATTTGAAGTAATGGTACCTTTTTCTTCCAATGAGATTGCAGCAATATGGTTTTGTGCAATACATTATAAAGCAGATACATAAACTTAAATGCTATTGTTAAAAGAGCCACCAACACAATTTTGACTTTTGTGTCTCTTCTTTTATGTGGATGTGTTTGAACACGTGTTTTTGTGTTAGCACACCTTTAAGGTAGTTTAGGGTATCCTTTGAGTAGGAATATAACATTGCATTACTTATTTGTTATTCAGGAATCATGAACAAAACCATTTAAAAAAAAAGCAGATGCTAAAAAAATAATAAGATTTTAGAATTCTGATTGCTACTTGTCTCGGTTAGCCAAAATCGTTGCCCTAACGAAATAAAGTAGGCACTTCTACATGCCTGACAAAAAAAGTCACATTTATCTTATTGGAATTTTCAATAGATAAGTACCTATATCACGCATCATGAAATTCACTACACTACGTACTGTAGGTACTTGCATTTGACTTCACAAAAACCAAAAAATACAATCTTGTATTTCGTTTTACAAAGTACAAATACGAATCTCTTTTAAATGGTGTTTTTTTAGGCCACCTTTTTATTTTTACCGTCATGATTACAGAGGTAGGTATGATATACATACAAGTCGTCACGTAATTTCTTTAGGTAATTTCTTTATTCTAAAAAACAAGTACGTTGATTTTTAAAAGCTTGTTTAAAAGCTATACATTTTTTTATAAAATGTAAAAACTTAAAAATATAATATTCTGACTTTTCAATATTATTTCTACAAAACAGAAGGTAAGCACCAAAATATATACAAAACATAGCGTGCTCTGGCCTAAATTACATTCACCCCATTTAAATGGGAGTGCCTTGCCCACAGACCAACATCAAATTATAACCTTTGGTTCTACAGGGCGAGTCATCATAAGTTAGCTGTTTATTATTGGCACTTATTTTTAATACTCATATTTGCTTGCAGCTAATCTTATTCTGGAATATCATTCTGTCTTATTCCTTCCTTATATGGGATAAAAAGAGATAGAATGACATTCTAGAGGAGTTAACATTTGCACCATCAGATTTTTTTCTCAGATTCGCTTTTTAGTCTTAGTCCCGTTATTTATATCTCTTGTTAAAGTGACTCTTAACTAAAGTTCCTGTTAAAATCAATGTAATAAGCCAATCACAATAGCTTAAATGACGTTAACAGAAGCTATAACTAAAAGTCACTTTACCAAGAGATAAAAATAACAGCGCTTGAAATTTTTTTGAAAAATACAAACTACTTATTCGTCTAGAAGGCAATTCCTGCGTTTTTGAATGTGTTAGTGTAGGTAATTTAATCACCCTGTATACTCCCGAAATTTGGTAAGGAACCAATTTTCGCGGTGCGGCATGCAGCTTGACCCGCCAAGCCTCTCGCTCCATCATCAACCATCTTGCTTTATTAATAATTTCATTTTTACCTGCCATGTTAACCAGCAAACACGCCACACAAATAATGAACTCATTAAAAAGTAATGGCCTCCGCACTCTACTATATTATTTCACTTTGATAGGTGAGTTGTACGATCGTAATAAAGAAGTTAGGCTTTCGCAAGTCATCTTTTAGTTAATTGATGTTTTTAATGCTGTTGATTCGTTTTTCTTTTTCGATAATCGTAAGATCGTCATTCGGCTATTGGGTTCTCATGGCAGTTTTTATGACTTTCGTTTAAAAAGAAAACTCATGCATAAAGAAACTGGCATGGGGCAGCTGGTGCTCATACCTGTATTTTTTAGAGCCTATAGTTTTTTAAATTAAATTTAAATTTTCTTTAAAGCTGTCGTTTGATTCAAACAATCTGAAGCGAACATAACCTCAAAATCTGCTAAAATTCAGCATTCTTATGGTTTGTTAACATTTTTACTTCTATAAAGCTGGTGATTTTTGTAATTTGGTTATCTTGAAAACACACGTGGTGTTGCGAATTTGTATTTTTAAAGCCTTCATGTGGCCCAATTTCATTAACAATTTTAAGCTACAAAATAAATAACTTTACTGTTAAACTGTCGTAGAGAAACACCATTACTACTTGCTAGTTCGTGGTAAACAGTTTTTTATAAAAATTATAGCCTTAATTCGTATATTGGCGATTCCTAGAATGAGTGATTTGCACTTAAATGCAATCATTACTTTTTGCAATCAAACCTATACCAATGAAAAATGCCTCAAAATGTACAAATTAAAATTTACTCAATTAATTACCAATCATGAATGATCATGACTTTGTTCTGGCAGCAGCTTCTGAAACACATAAGTAATTTGGTTCCCTACAAAATACACCTAACGATACACCAATGTTAAATGGGTTGCCTACAGCAAGGCAATCGAAACTGTAATAGCAAAATAGTAGTTTTCGTATCAAGTTTTATAAACTAGTCTTTATTCACGAGTCTGTTAAAAGTTAAAACACAATCACAAGCAAGAATTTTATAAACGAATGAATAAAGGCGTGCTATCAAATATAATTTTTCTACGACCCCAACATCAAGCAATATCGTACGTTTTAAAATAATCAATTTTCGACTTGAAGAAAAAGTTAGGTAAGAAAAACAAAAACCAGGTCCACCCAAGAAAAAAAAATGCTATAATAAAACTTAATTATTTATAAAATTAAAACCATGATTATGAGAAAGCCTCATTATTTGTTTATTCAAAAATATTAAGAAATTCCAAGCTATTCCCACTTTGGTATACATGATTTCAACATTGAGCTCACAAAGAGTGGAAGTGAAAAGTGGAAAAAGATAAAAATTGTTCAAACAATCGAAGCAGTCGTTATCGCGGTGGTTCATTCTTATCTCAGCTCTTCATGAGCTCACTGTTAAGATCATGTATACCAAAGTGGGAATAGCTCGGACTATTTTATTTTAAAATAATCATCATCAAAGCATTTTTTTTTAAGTAAAATTTTAAAGTGGAATGCAGAAATTACACAGCAAAAATACATTTATAACGTATCAATATTGCCTATTTTTGTGTTGCAACTTGCAATTAAAGTTTGTTTTTGTTGTGTTGTCTTTATCATAAAAAGTAGCAATAAAACGTTCGTTAATGTAGGCCTAGAAGCCAAAAAACTAAATCAATTTCTCTAAATGCACTTGCGTTTTTTCCATTATTTATGAGCATATTTCCACATGGCATAGTAAAATTATGATTAGCGCCACTGACAGCCTTTCAGATTTACTAACATGTATAATTTACGTTTTTGATTACCTACCTCCGCTTCGGTAGCAAAATGACCTACACTAAAAAAAATTGTATTATAAAAACTGCTGTAATTTTAGCTATTTTTATAAAGTAACCTGAGGGAAATTCCATGTAAAATCGACCAATCATAGTTGCTATTATTTGATTTGTTTTATATTTGGTAGGTACAATTCTTACCCATGGTAAAGGGATATATGCCTATTGCGCCGATGGTTAAATTTGAGTATACAAAAATATTGTGTATTGCGCCACTTTTATGATACCTATTGTTTTGGGTCATTTCGTATACCTGGTTTGCATCTGTTTAATCCCTTCCTTTGTCACCCCAACAAATTAGTCATTAGTCTTCATTTTAGCACATCTTAACCTAACCTACCTAACCTAGTGTCCCCCAGTGGAAAAAGGTCCCCCAGTGCTTTTGTAAAATTATATCTAAAGCCCTGAAATTTAAAAAAACAAACTAGAGAAAAATTAAGAATTCTTGTCAGCACATTACCTACCAAGACAATACATATCTAATAGCGGAAAACGAAAAGCTACTGATAACATCGACACACTTTCATAAAAATGTGTCAACACAATTTTATAAATTTTAATATATGAAGAAAAAAAAGACTACTACTATTATAAAAATGTATGCTAAGAAAACTAACCAAAATTCTACTTATTTTAATATTTTTTAATTTAGAATATACCTGTAAATGTATTTAAATCGAGTTTTCTTAATCCCTTTTACCTGGGTATGCTTAGCTCCTGGTATAACAATAGACCTTTTATAAACAATAGCGGCGCAATGCAACATATTTCTGTATGACAAAATCGGCGCAATACCAAGTGTTTTCTTAATAACCGGCGCAATGCAAATACACCCTGGTAAAGGTGCTAAAAAACAATTTTTTGAATTTTAATAATTCTTCTTGTCTTAGACTGAAAATTGAATTTTCCGATTTAGCGATTTTTGAAGATAAAATTGGTAGTAATTTTAAGTTTGGATACTTCTTCTCCACTATTAAGTACCTCAAACTATGGAAAATGACCAAGTTTAGGTCCAAAAAAACTCGCAAGTGCCACTATTTTAATCCGCAGCGCAAGTGCCACTGGGCGCAAGTGACACGACACCCAAAAAAAGCTATGTGGGACTTGGTAGATTTTTTTTTTTGATAACTTTAAAAAAAATGTTGATGACAATTTGGTCATCAACAAATATGGCACGGAAAAAAGTTATGTTGGACTAAGTAGATTTTTTTTTTATAATTTTAAAATGTTGTAGGGGTAATGGAGACGCATGAATGAATTTGGTTTGTGATTTAACTTCGTTCAGAAGCAGCAACGGTTTTAATATGCTTTATTTACACATAATCGAATCACAAGATCGTTTTTCTTTCTTGTATCTATGTCCTTGGTAACACTTTAACATAAAAATAAAAAAGTCTACTCACTCCCACATGGCTTTTCCTAGGCCTAAATTTAGTCATTTTTCATAGTTTGAGGAGCTAATTGTTAGGGAAGGAGTGCAAATATGCAGCTGTTTATTTTTTAATAGAAAGAAGTTACCAGGAGTAAGCTCTGGACTAAACCTCAAAAGGATTTAAAATCATGCAGCAACTCGGTAACCGAATTTTGGTAGATTATATATGGAATAGGCCATGAATGTTAACCATCAGTTCTTTTTAAACAGAGAAGCCTGGACATGACGCGCGACGATGCTGGAAAACATTCTTTCGGGAAAACATTTTTTACACATAGAAGACTGAAGTAGGTTTGTTATTATATTTGGTTGGTGATTTAAGGTATTTTTTCCTTGTATCTAACACCAGTTTTAAATTATTTTAAACCATTTTGACTTTAAAATAGCACGTTTAACGCATCTAACTTAATTATCGTTGGATCTCCAAGCCCTCTAATCCAAATCAAATGGATTGTTTGTCATAGTGCTTATAAAATAATTGAATAACAGACATAAATTACTTGTTTAACCCTACCTACACCTATCTAGCTACCACCCATTCAGACATATCTGCACCATGCATTTCCTTACAAAGAACTGATGTATAAAGACCATAAAACATTCTTATCTGAAATACAGAACGAGAGAACGCGTCATGGCATTAATTAGCTAACCGCAGCCAGCAGTGGGTACCAAGCTAAAATATTAAAATTCCCTGCAAAACATCCAACAATAGTAAAGATAGAAGCAAATTGGGGAATTTAAACTTCCACAGCAATAAGTAAACAATAAAACGAATAAAAAATGCGATCCTATTAAGAACTCCATCAAGGATAATTCGTCCATTCAACAACTCTTTTGGGATTTACATGTTACGAGGGCTGTCTGATAAATTCAAAGCTTTTCATAGAAGCCACTATAATTCTAGCAAAATTTACTTATATTTCTGACCAGAGACCTCTTTTAGGAATGTAACCTTTTTTTGAAGATGATTGCATCTCTTTAACCGGTTCAAATAGCGGTTACAATAAAATACTGCAAAATGGACGTTTTTTCTTGTTGAGGTTGTATATCTCTCATATCTCTGACTTCTGATCGAATTTTTTTCCCAAAACACATGAAAATGTTGTTCAGGGACCGTTCTGTACAATTCAATAAATGGTTAATCAATTTTAACCTCAATTCGAAAACTATTGCCATCACATCCAATATAAGAGTTTTTTGAGTCTGAACTACAAGAATTGTCTGATCTATTCAAAGCCTCATATAGAAGCCACTATCATTTTTGTCAAATTTTCTTTCATTTTTTATCAGTCTAGTTCTCTATTAGAAATATAATTTTTTTTTAAAAATGCTTGCTCCTCTTCAACTTTAACCAAATAGCGGTTACCGTAAAAGATTGTAAAATAGACGAATTTACGGTTATGACTATCCCAATTTTTGAGCTTTGAGCGGATTTTTTTCCAAAATTCATAAAAATGTCATTAAAGAACATATTTGTTTGATTCAATGAGAAGTTAATCCATTTGGACCTTTATTCGAAAACTATTGCCAACATAACAGATAAGAGTGTTGAATCTAAACTTAAAGTTAGCACTCGGCGGCAGCCATTGTGCACAAAGCTTTTTCATGCCAATGTCTTATGACAATATGTCACAAATGCATTTTTGTTAATGCTCCAGGCCTCAGCTATTTCTGTAACAAATTTGACGGTTATTCAGACCCATTTGGCGAGTTTAGTCAATGTTATCGGAAGTGGTTACCGTTTTTGGCTACATAGAACATTAATCGTCAACCAAGCTGGTACGGTCATGATCATATTCAGTTGCTTAAACTTTTTTGTTGAAAAATGTCAGTAAAGAGTCTTCTCTAACAGAAATTGCCTCGATTTTAATTTTTGAATGGGTTTTGCCTTTCAAATACAAAAATGTAATGGGGACTCGATATTCAATATGCTCCATTTTCAAAAAAATTGACCATTATAATTAATTTTAAAAAAATAACTAACTATCCAAAGTGGCTAAAATTTTTAGTAATTCCTTATAAAAGATGCAAAATTATGTTTCCAAAATATTTCTGGCCTATGACGTCTCCTTCATAGTAAAGCTTTGAACTTCTCAGACAGCCCTCGTAAATAAACAAAAGAGTAAAAGTTTTTTTATTTAAAAATTAATAGATATCTGTCAATGGATACATGTGGGCCGAAATGCAAGACTGATAATCAAAACACTGAAAAATATACTCAAGAGTGTTAATGATATCTCTATAAGCCAAAACACTAGTTCTCCTTGCAAATCCATAAGTAAATTTGGCTGGTCTTGTAAAGTTTTTTCTTGAAACATATTTTGTGGCAGGATAATATCCTCGGGCAATAATAATATATAGCAAATCGCAAAGCAGGGTTTTAAGAATGTAGGCATGAGCTTTCCATCTTTGGCCAAAAGGCCAGCCTAAATCGATTTGCCACCAAACGGCAAACTCCCAACTGGCTGACATCATTGATAGTGCCTCATATGATTTTAATTCCATATAATCTGGCTAAGATAAAAGCAAAGTTTAATAAAGCACTTACGAGTACCTATCATATCATAGATCTAGAATAAATCGATCCAGCAGTTCAACAGTTTTCTTTTCATTTATTTTTGTAAAAAAAATAAATGCGTATCGACAACAATGTTTTTTTTTATTACCAAATTATGTTTGCTTTCGTGAGTCGCAAACTCACAAGTCCAAAGAGAATTGTTCTGTGAAGTTTAGTTTATACAGGATATCCAAAAATTGACGCAAACGCAATGGTACTTTGTTGGCATGCTTAGGTATTCCTAGAAAATTTTTAAAATCCATCTGTTATATTCACTGAGAAAAATGCAAACAAAAGTTACAGAAATTCGTCAACACAGTCTAGAAAAATTATAATATCGGAAAATTCCATCTATGAGTCTTGATTATACATTTTTGCATTATTTCATAAACATTGTTGTCAGCTTTATTTTACAACAATTTTGCAAAATTAAATTGATTATAAAAATGTAATTTGACCATTTAAAGGATAAACAAATGGTGAAATGGTTTTAGATAGATCGTAGCTTTGTATTAAACCATTTTTTTCGTGTTATCTTCACGGTATAAGCGAAGTTTTGCATTTTGTAACCTCATCTCATCTCCTAGGAATATAAGATGGATTATTTTAAACATTTTGCAGGAATCCCTTAGGCATGCCTCATTACCGTCACATTTATGCGCCAATTTTTGGAGAACCTGTATAAGGTACCATACTTACGTCAACTCCAAAAGGTGTTGAATAATAAGTCGCGTTTAGTTCTTCGCCCAGTTCTTTTGGTATCAGAGGAAATGAAGGAAGACTCTTTAATAGCTTTATTTCTTTCCATTCCTTATCAATGTCCATATCATGGTCTAAATTATAACTGGAATACCATTTTAACTGTAACAACAGTTAATAATTTATACCTTCATAGTTTACACAGCTTCTATACCTCGAATGTTTTCCTTCTACCTCATCATTTACCTCAAAGTTTGAATTAATAAAAATACTAATTTATACAACACTATGTAATAGTAGTTTACCTAACAAGTGCGGAAAGTTGTACTTTACCGCACGCGATGGCAGTTGAACGAACGACGCGAAGCGGAGTTCGGTCATGCCATCAAGGGCGGTAAAGAAACTTTCCGCACGTGTTAGGTACAACGTTTTACCTACGAGCAAAAAAAAATAAATAAACACTTATTATGCGTGCGGTAAAGTACTTTACCGCACGGCGTGCGGTAAAGTAACAGCGTGCGGTAAAGTGACACTTTCCACACGCAAATGCGTGCGGTAAAGTGCACTTTACCGCACGCTCGTAGGTAAATTACCTTTTACCTTAAAGTTAGGTCAAGAGCACAATTAACCTAATGAGCATATCTTCTTTTACAAAATGGTACATAGTAGAGTTCAGAATTCGATTTTTCGAAAGTTTCGTGTGCACGGAAAAACGTAGTTTGGAAACATTATTTTTATGAAAGCTTATACCTTGGAGATATCCAAACCACTTTTTGGCACAAAAAATCTGGCGACAGGGGCTGTCTGGGCCCCATTTTAAAAAAATATGTGACAAAATAAACTTTTGATATCTTGTTGCCAGAATTCTTGAGATTAAATTAGTATTAAAATTTTTCCTGTATTTTTATTATAAGACAGTTAAATTCTGCAATGAATCTTGAAAATCAAAGGGTCCCCCCTTTGGTTTTTAAACTTTAATCGCGTTTTTCTCGGAATTATTTTTTTGCAATAATTTAAAATAACATATCACTCATTTGTAGAGAAACCTTATGTGGAAATAAAAAATAGTTTTAATAAAGGTTGTAGCTTGTTTCTTTGGGATTCGTATAGTTTTTGAATTTTTAAAATATTTTAACAAATAGACCCATCATTGGAAAAAAACTAAGATGATGCAAAGTTCTCGCGTCTTCCCCCCGCATATTTACGCGTCCCGCTTCTCCCCGCTGCAGTCCATGTTGTGTGTAGATACACAACTCTATGTTAAAATTTGTTTTTTCTCTTTGATTTTTCTTGTCAAATCTTTAAGGTTACATAATATTTAAGGCATTTTGTATGAATTTAACATTGTTTAAGGTTTAAAATCGAGGATTGAGGTAAACTATTTTAATTTATATTAATAAAATATGTAATAAAATAAGTTTTTAGTCATGGGAGACAGTAAATATTTAAAACCCTTCTTGAAATCACGAGAAAACAACTGGCAAAAAGAAAGGTGTGTGATATGTGGGGGTAATAGAAATTTATATGGAAGTACCCAAAAAAGTTATTTTCAAACAGCCCCAAATGCAGTTTTTTACCTATATACTTATTACTTGTATCTTGTTAATTAAAATTTGTTTAGATGTTAATGTGCCCCAAACATAACATTGTTCATAATTTACATGCAAAGAAAGATTAATTTAAAAAAAAATTAACTGTAACAGCTTCTTCTGGTTTGATCTTTTATAATTTTCATTTGTTAAGCAGAAAGTTTTTTAATTCCCCCGAAGCGTTGAGATGGACCAATATAATCAAAACGCAATAAATCATGTACACAACAAACTTTGAAAAAATAATAACACGTTTATTTGTACATTAATTAGTTACTATTGTATGTAGAAAAGACAACAAACTTATGGAATCTACTCTAAGACTGCTCCCATAGATGGATTGAAAGGGTTCTTACAAAATGCCATGCATTTACATGCCCCGGTACATGCAAACGTTTTTTTACTGCAGGAACAATTCTTATTGCGACAATCTAAAAAAAATTAAAAATTTAAGTTGTTTCAAAGAACATTGAATTATAAAACCTTTTTTGCATGAGCAAGCGGTTAAAATAGCATTTTCTGGGACTTTTGGTAATTGTGTTAGGATGGGTACAATGTTGTTTTGGTGTTTGGTCCAACCATACAAATTAATATCCAAGGGAGCAATACTGGATTCCATTGAATGCTTCCAAATATAAGTTTGATAATGTACTCTTAATGAATGTAAGCGAAGGGCATCCTTCGTGGGGGGCTGTTTTTCTAAATCTTTTGAAGTTGCTTGCATCGCTCTCAATTGGTTAATACAAGTTATATTCTTGTTATCGGTGTACAATTTTATGGTAAACAATTCCATTTTTTCTATAATGAACTCTGTTATACAATCATTTTCTCCTATGTTGTTTGCCGGTTGTTTTCTCGTGATTTTAAGAAGGGTTTTAAATATTTACTGTCTCCCATGACTAAAAACTTATTTTATTACATATTTTATTAATATAAATTAAAATAGTTTACCTCAATCCTCGATTTTAAAGCTTAAACAATGTTAAATTCATACAAAATGCCTTAAATATTATGTAACCTTAAAGATTTGACAAGAAAAATCAAAGAGAAAAAACAAATTTTAACATAGAGTTGTGTGTCTACACACAACATGGACTGCAGCGAGGAGAAGCGGGACGCGTAAATTTGCGGGGGGAAGACGCGAGAACTTTGCATCATCTTAGTTTTTTTCCAATGGTGGGTCTATTTGTTAAAATATTTTAAAAATTCAAAAACCATACGAATCCCAAAGAAACAAGCTACAACCTTTATTAAAACTATTTTTTATTTCCACGTAAGGTTTCTCTTCAAATGAGTGATATGTTTTTTTAAATTATTGCAAAAAAAAAATTCCGAGAAAAACGCGATTAAAGTATAAAAACCAAAGGGGGGACCCTTTGATTTTCAAGATTCTTTGCAGAATTTAACTGACTTATAATAAAAATACAGGAAAAATTTTAATACTAATTTAATATCAAGAATTCTGGCAACAAGATATCAAAAGTTTATTTTGTCACATATTTTTTTAAAATGGGGCCCAGACAGCCCCTGTCGCCAGATTTTTTGTGCCAAAAAGTGGTTTGGATATCTCCAAGGTATAAGCTTTCATAAAAATAATGTTTCCAAACTACGTTTTTCCGTGCATACGAACTTCGTAAATAAGCGACTTTTTGAGTAAATTTTCCTCTACTAACAAGAATCTTCTAAAGAATACTTTAGAAGATCTTGTTTTAAAGTGTATTAAAAACAATGTCTTTATCTTTGCTTAAACTTACAAATTCTTCTTGCCACGCGTACAACGGCAATAATGCTATCCTGGTTTGAAGAGCAATAGCACGATAAGCAGACGATAATTCTCCGAACTCACTTATCTTTATTTGGCCCATTTGATTATCAATGTCCATCCTGCAAGGGAACCGATAAAAAGGTTCCGAAGACTCGCGAGTTGCCTTATCCGTTACAATTACAGTTTTGGGCTAAAAAAAACTTTGTTAAACAAAGAATATTTCTTTACCGAACCTCCTACCGCTTTCCTATCGTAAAGAAAAAAATTTGTTAGAGGTTTTTGGGGTTTTTCATTGAAGGTATTTTGGACAAAGTGAAATAAAATTAACACCAAAATGGTTTTTTTTAAATAAATAGCATTATATTTGCGTTTCATTCTGTTTAAAAAACTTGTAAATATACTTCAATTAGGCAATACAAAAATAGTAGTTGACAGTTCCAATCAGACAAACTTATTTTTGACAAATTTTGACAAATCTAACAATTGAAATGTCACATTTTTTGGCAGACAAAAAGCGCTTCCGTAGCAAGGCATAGTTTATTTTATCAAGCCGGCGCGCGTACTCTCATGTAAATTTTTTTTATTCTCTGATGCCTTATTGTCCATAAGGCATGCGATAATCACTTTAAGTGACGTCACAAAAATTGTTAATCTACTTGCCAATGGTAGGTATCTCTCTCGTCAGCAATAAAAGTGAATAGACAAAACAAAAGTCATACTACTTAGTACTTATTACATCGTGTAGACTGTCATCAATTACACGATGTCTGATTCCATGTAAAGTAGTAATGGTAACTCTGTAATGCAAGGCAGCAATCCATGCTCAAATTGGTGTGAAAACTCCTTTAAGAACATGCAGCTGTAAGTCGCGGTGCCTTTAGATAAATAGATGGTTTTACGCTTCAAAACACTTCAAAGAAAACATGTGAGCTTTACTCAAGCCATACTTACCTAAATTTCATTGAAATTTAGGATAATAAACGGATTATAAAAATTAGTAAATGGATGCTGCAACTTATAATTTTACTACTTTTTTCTACTTGCGTGCGAAAAAGTGTACTTTTTTGCAGCATGTTAGTACGCAAAGTGTCACTTTTCAAGGACTCAGTACTTTTTAGTTTACAGCATTTACATGCGTGCGGCAAAGTATAATTTAACGTCTTACAGTTATTTTTTAAAAATTGTCCCTAGAAATAATATTGTTTCTAACACGTGCAAAAAGTGTCTTCTTACATTTTGGCTGAACTCCACTTTGCGTCGTTTGTTCAACGCAGCCCACGTGCGAAAAAGTATCACTTTCCGCACTTGTTAGGAAAATAACTATTTTATTTAAGCAACAATCAACATAGACTGCTTTTACAAACTACTTCAGATATTTTTATGCAGACGTCATAAGCTTCACATTTTTCTTTTAATTTTGTTGGACAAATTATAATTATAACGGTTTAGTGTATAGTTTTTAAAATGCATCTAACTAGCCACACTAGTTTAAGGTGGAGTATTTTAATTTTGGTTATGTATCAATTAATTACCAAGACAAATCAATATAAGGCACATCCGGTAAGAAATTTTCTCGGAAAATGCATACGGGAGAATACTAAGTGGCCGAATTTACCTGAAAAGACTACTAGGTGGCCGCGCCTAATTGTAGGGTGCATGGAGCTTGGTCGAACTGACTGCGCGATATTTCTGGTTTGGTCGTACTGGCCGCGACTCATTAACTTTCTTTTACCTAGATTTATTTTTGTGTATCCGATGCTTTATTGAGTTATGATATTAGAAAATTATAAAACAGGGAATTCTTTGGATAATATACAGACTTTTATTATTATTGAAACAAACCAGCAACGTTAAAGGTACTTAATGCATATGTTTTTTAGTTTTATCGTTATTGACAGACTTTTTTAAAAGCACTGGAGAACATTTTCCACTGGGGGACACTAGGTTAGTGTAAGTTTTGCTGCTAAATAGAAAATTTAAACAAATGTGCTTTTGTCACTAAACTGCAATGTGAATCACTTTTTCGATAAAATATTGATATTTAATAAAAATAAAATTTGTTTGGTGTTCTACTCATCCTTCGACAAAAGTTCCGCCACAGCTCCTTTTCAATCTTTTCTACCTGATAAACATGAAAGCAGGTAAAAAAAATGCCGCGGCCAGCTTCAACATGACTTATTCAGGAAAAAGTGGCCAGCTTGACCTAAGTACTCCCTTATAAAATTTTATGACGCGGCCAGCTCGTATACAGGGTGTCTCAAAACGGGCGCCCACGGACCCCAAGGCGTGGTAGAGGAACACAAACGATTTACAAAATCAGTAACAAAAATTTTTTGTGCGGGCCCATTCCAAAGATATGGGGCTTCAAAGGTACAAACTTTGCACCCTTATAGCGACTTTCTTAAGTAATAATAAAACATAATTTACTTAATTATTGAAAGACAGGGACTAAAACTAATTATTCTTTTATTTGAATGAGTACTGGATAAATCCCAAATTATTAATACCAGGAAATCGGTGTTTGATATTTGACCTTGGATATTTTTGTACGGTGTTGGAATTTGAGATTTCCTGGCGCCCTAATTTCCAACTTTTAATTTTAATCCACGCCCTCACGGCTAGCTGGCCGGCACCGTCTAACACCGGGAATTATTTAAACTAGTAAAAATCGTGGGTAAGTACTGAATTTTTATTTAGATAATCAGTAGTGACCTTGAGATTTTTCGCCTAGTTTCAAAATTTCGGTTTAATGATGTTTATTTCCCATAAGAAATGAATTTTAATTTTTAGAATATTACCCCAAAATCTATGCGGCAACATTGTCTCACCTTTTGATTTTGATTAAAGTTGCCATGCTCGTAACTAAGGGAAACTGAGCATAACTTTTATTTATCAGTGATAAGTGTCATTAATTTATTGTTTGCGTCAATTTTTAATTCAAGTTTTTTTAAATGATTCGCTTTTACTAACAAGAAATATGGTAATACGAATCCACAGCATTAAGTGCCACAATAAAGTTCCTGTGAGAATAGAGCCGATTTGATCCAAATGGTAAAGGTGTTTAGTTTGAAGCAGCATCAGAAATTCGTAATATTTGAATGAAATAAGTTCAATGTGAGCCCCAATGCAGAATTACAATCATTCCCCAAATAAAGAACCTCGTGAAGAACAATAATAGATGTGTTACCAGAAAAGTCTAAACTTACTTTGTTATGGCCGTAATTTTTAACAGTTTTGTTGTTATTTCGAACATACATTAGTTTTTACCAATTACGATATGATTTTATTGATTTGTTACATTTTATAAAGAAAGAAGTATAAAATTCAGGTATTCAAACTATTTTGTATTTTTAAAATTAAAAATAAACATTAACCTATTTCCTAATGTCAAATTGAAGTTTCATGTTTGCTCACCTACTAACTTGATTTTTTTTAAACTAAGCAGATTTAAACTAACAGTGTTGCCAAACTTTGCTAAGTTTGCAGCCCCATATTTTTGAAATGGGGCCCCCAATAAAATTTTTGTTTCTGATTTTGTATATCGCTTGTGTTCCTCAACCACGCCTCGGGGTCCGTGGGCGCCCATTTTGAGACACCCTGTATATGCCCATGCATGCGCTGGTAAAATTACTATTACCAAGTACTGTATTATCCGCGATTCGATATTATGGTATTATTAGGTGATATTTTTGTTAGTTAAGGTAACACAGTGGTTACTTAAATTTTTGGGTGGTTAGTAAGTAGTACCATCAAATACCAACTCCTAAGATTTATTACTTAATGGTAGTACACATAAGGTTTTCCATTACTCACGGATCACAGGGATCCATTGAATCATGATCTGAACTGGACCAATCATAATGACTCCGTGAGCCACGGAGTCTTTGTGATTGGTCAAGTTCGGATCATGATCCTGTGATCCGTGAGCAATGGAAAACCACTATAAA
Organism: Cartodere bifasciata; assembly: GCA_963920755.1. Lineage (NCBI taxonomy): Eukaryota > Metazoa > Arthropoda > Insecta > Coleoptera > Latridiidae > Cartodere > Cartodere bifasciata. Next base: position 15,532,683 of record OY987197.1, read on the forward strand.
TTCGATCATAAAAATATTTGCTTATTTTTGTAGACAAAGCTTTTTGAAAACATTATTTTAACAAACGAGAGCCGCTATTCGTCACTTCCTTTTTGGCATTACCCATGCCAAGATGATTTTGATACGGATAATAATGTTGTAGTCGATTACGCTACTTCATTTCGTGGACTATCTCTTCAGGCCAGAGTTACTCTTACACCAATAGAAAAACAAGATAGTGAATTTGTAAGTACAATTTTTCGTACAATTTTATTAAGTTTGGCTTTAAAATTGGCCGAAATAACATCGTACCCTTTTGTATAGTGGTATTGGTACTACAGTTCCAACAATAAGAGCTGGATGTCGCCCGAGCAATCAGCTGCTGAATGGGAAGCAAACGCAGATAAAGTATTACCTGGAATGCCTATTCACGATTACAACGATATTCCAAAATTGATTGGAGAACAGCTAAACATCAGTTACTTGCACTCGCCATCGGTAATGGATGTAAGTCGTAAATTATTGTTTTGCAAAAAAAATTCCATTAAATTCGACATTTAAGAAAAATCAGAAACAAATTATTTAATCCCATCTTCATTAACGTTTCAAAATTTGTGTTTTAGGTAGATTTTGTACAACTTAAATCATACGAATTCCTTCAAAAAGTTGCCGCTGGATGGGAGTACTTTGTTTGGACGCAATATGACAACAACTGGCCATTTGCAAAAATATTTAAATATTTGGCCTTCCAAATTCGAACTATGTTGTGTGACTTGCTTTACGCTATTTCTTCGCGCGGAAACCAGAAAGAAATTAGGTTACTTTCACGAGATTACTTCGTAACGCATCCCGATAGAGATTCTGTTACCTTTGCAAAAGACGCCTCCTTGATTATTTACAGAGATATAAGAAATGTGCTTGAATACATTTTGTTGGTGTTTGATTTTCATGCGTGCATGGCCGGGCCAGTACATGTTGATTATTACCTAAATGGTCTTTTTATGAACAATGATGTATAAAAATAAATAAACTTAAATATATAAATTTTTGTATAAAATGTTTTTAATTCAGAAACCAAAAATCGGTTTACGGTTTACCAATAATATCTTTCCCGCCGTTGGCCACAATCGCGGACGTTATACATACTTGGGAATCTGAATGAACACCAGCATCACAATGATTTGAGTCCATCTGACGCATATCTGACGTTTCCCAAGTATAACGACTGCGAAGGTGGTCGTATAACGACTCTACGAAGGTGGTCAATGGCGGAAAAGGTGAATAAGATGACATTATTATAGTCTGAAAACGTCTTTGTTGGCTTCGTATGGTATCACTAATATTCTTAAGATATGAATAAAACGTATCTTTAATCTTGAGTCTTTAGTACATAATGTGGGTATTTTTTCAGACAACTGCCATTTTTATACACACGTCACTCATAAATGTCGCATGTTTATTTTTTTTTTTTAAATTTCGTTGTAAAAATTATTAAATAAAACGGTTAAGTGCGTAAAGCTTTTAAAATGTATCAAACCACCCCCACCAGTTATTACTTGAAATGGAGTATTTTAATTTTGATTATGTATCAACGTATTACCAAGACATGTCAATATAAAGCTCACCCGGTAAGAAAATTGATAGGGGGGAGGGTAAAGTAAAAGCGCGAGTCTTGTAAGTGCAGGATCACACCACACTATGCGTTTTTGCCGTCCGGATGCACTGCAGCCTTTTTTTTACATAGGTTTGAATAGCGAACTGCAACCGGATAAGTGTAACCGGTCTCATTTAAAACATTGAGTTCTTAAAACGCATGCGGCAGAAACGCTTCTTTGAAAACGCACAGTGTGGCCCATACAGCTCAGCCAGCACTAAGAGTATGTAGTGCCATTTAAAAAAAAAAGTGACGAATACAGGCTGTCCCAGAATTGGCGCACTACCTGTATGGTACACTATTAGAGTATGCCTGGGGATTTCTGAAAAATTGTTAAAAGAAATCCATCTGATATATTCATTAGGAAAAATGCGAACAGAGTTGCATAAATTAGGCAACACAGTCTAGAAAATTACATCTAAAAATCACATCTATAAGTCTTGATTATACACTTTTGCATTAGATTTTATTGACATTGTTATCAGCTTATTTCAAGAAAATTTTGTAAAATTAAACTGATTATAAAAATGTTATTTTAACCATTTAAAATAAGAACAATGTGAAATGGTTTAAGATAGACTGCAGCTTTTTATTAAACCCTATTTTTCGTTAATACGAGTTGTTGTTTTTAAGGTATATGCGTTTAAAGTTTTGCACTTTGGGACCTCATATCTTCGAGGGTGTATGAGATTTTTTGACAATTTTCTGGGGATCCTGTGACATGCCCCAACAACGTACCATACAGGTGGTGCGCCATTTTTGGGACACGCTGTGTATTTGGGTACTCAGTGTGTTTATATTTTGGCCGAATTTGGCGATGCTACCTTGTCACCGTGAATTATTCCCTAATTTTTGCAATGATTTTTTTATAACTTTTTTTTTTTTAGACAATCCTTTTCAGCGAAATTATTGTAGTAAACAAGTCGACCCGTGAGACGTCACTTCCTTTTTGGCATTACCCATGCCAAGAAGATTTTAATTCGGAAAACGCTATTATAGGCGATTACGCTGCTAGTTTTCGTGGACTATCTCTTCAGGCCAGAGTAACTCTCACACCAATAGAAAAAATAGATAGCGAATTCGTAAGTGAAAAATATATTGCTAAAGTTAAATTTACCTTCATAAAAATCAAGAAGATTATAATAGGTATCGAGTAAGCAAATAAAAACGGCCCATAAATAGGCCATGGGGATTGTCAAAATATTGTTAATTGACAGATTTTACATTGTTTATAGCCTACTTAGGGCCGTATTTATTTGCTTACCCAATAGAAGAGGTTTAGACGAGTGCTCATTAAAATTTTGTGCGACAACATTGAGCTCATTCTTTTTGCTAAACACGATTTGGATGTGGCACAAAATAAACGTTGCCACTGTTATTCGACAGAGCCGATCTGTCATTTGGGCAAGGAAGATAAGAAAATGTCGATTAGATTAAAATCCGGCTTAATAAGTCCTCATAATAAAAGGGATTTTCCATTGCTCACGGATCACAGGATCCATTATATCATAATCCGAACTGGATCAATCATAATGATCCCGTGAAGCCACGGAGTCTTTATGATTGGTCAAGTTAGGATGATGATTCAATGGATCCTGTGATCCATGAGCAATGGAAAACCCGTAAAATTTTATAGTGGTTTTGGTTCTACGGTTCTGGTAATAAGAGCTGGATTTCACCCGAGCAATCAGCTGCTGAATGGGAAGCAAACGCATATAAAACATTACCTGGACTGCCTACACACGATTACAAAGATATTCCAAAGTTGATTGGGGAAAAAATAAACGACACTTATTTGCACTCGTCAATGTCAATGGATGTAAGTCATATTATGAGATTTAATTATAAGTCGCGTTTATTTTATTTGGGTATTTCAAGAATAAAATGAATCAAGTTAGTAAGGGCCGGTTGTACAAACCAAGTTTAAACTTCGGTTTAGCTAAACTGACATTTTATCACAAACAGACTTTGTCAACTACAACATGGATAGTGTCTAAAATTGTTCTTTCTATGGTTTAGTCAGTCAGTTTAGCTAAACCGAAGTTTAAACTTGGTTTGTACAACCGGCCCTTAGATACTAAGGTAGGGAGAATTTGACTACCTCGGGGGGACAGTTATGAGCTATAAGTTCGCTCAAAAATCAGGTAGGCTGGTGAGGACACACTTGAGACTTATGACAGTTTTACCAAATTGTATGGCTTACTAGATTTTAAATACAATAAAAATGCATTGTATTTAAAATCTAGTAAGCCATGCAGTTTGATTCATCTGTCATAAGTGTCAAGTGTGTCCTTAACTGATATTCGAGCGACCTTAATGAGCTACGCTTATTAATTTTCGAATGTCCGGCCAATCAGGATTTAGCCCAAATGCTCAACATGACGTGATACTTTACATTAGCTAGGTTGTTAAGCGGAAAAAAGGGGGTCTATCTGCAAAATGTGACCGAGGTCTGAAATTTACAACATATGATCTTTATAACATTTAAAAAGAATTAGTTGCTGGAGCCCTCTCGAAATTTTCATAGGAGCCCCACTGGGACCCCTTCTTTTTTCACTTTTACATTATTTTTTTCCACCTTTGCATTTCAACATTTTTACATGAAACTTCATATTTGGATTCCTAAGAAGGTACATTAACTGCTTTTAATTTGCAATGCCTTCAAATGTTTCCATAGGTCCCCCTAGAGCCCACTGGTACACTTTCTTTCGGAAGCATTTGCAAAGGTATTCAGTTGAATTTAACCTTATAATTTGAAACGTAAGCTTTAAAAATCATACTTCAGCGATCAATTGCTGTAGCCCTGGCGAAATTTTTGTCGTAACCCCCCTGCGCCCCATTTATTGTTATTGATTATTTGACGCCTACTAGTTATTGGATTTTTACGAAAAACCAATATATAAGATTTTTGGATCCTACTTTACCATTTCTAATCAAAAATTTGTTGCAAAAAATGACAGGGGCCCCATTAAACTCCAAAGAAGATTATTTAAGAGTTTCTGTTTTGGTAGGTTCCCATATGTACAAAGCTATGAAAATTGGTATACACAATGGTATTAATGTTCCATAATGATTCATAGGTCTGATTTACCCAAAATATTACTAGGGGCCCGATTATGAAAACCTATGTTTAAAACTTGACAGGCGTTTATCTGGTAGCTCAAATTTAATTTTGGATAAAAGTATGATGGAATGTAAAATTTAAAGTATCCTGTAACTGTATCAATGTTAAACTAGCGTTAAAAATAGGTAAAACCCCTTGTAGGAGCCCCCCTTTTAATAGCCTTTTTAGCAAATAAATGTGTTCTATGGAATCAAAATGTGATTTTTTGAATAAAATCTAAAATATTTCAAAATAAGAACAGCTTTTAATAATTTTTATAAAATTTAAGCCCCAACAAATAAAAAGCAGCCACCCTATGTTAATTGAAGTATGATATGTAGCACTTATTGGGATTATCATAATTCTTGATTATAAGGAACATCATCATCATTCTTTGGAGCTTAATGGAGCCCCTGTCATTTTTTGCAACAAATTTTTGATTAGAAATAGTAATGTAGGATCCAAAAATCTTATATATTGGTTTTCGTACAAATCCAATAACTAGGAGGTGTCAAATAATCAATAACAATAAATGGGGCGCAGGGGGGTTACGACAAAAATTTCGCCAGGGCTCCAGCAATTGATCGCTGAAGTATGATTTTTAAAGCTTATGTTTTAAATTATAAGGTTAAATTCAACTGGATACCTTTGCAAATGCTTCCGAAAGAAAGTGTACCAGTGGGCTCTAGGGGGGCCCATGGAAACATTTGCAGGTATTGCAAATTAAAAGCAGTTAATGGACCTTCTTAGGAATCCAAATATGAAGTTTCATGTAAAAATGTTAAAATGCAAAGGTGTAAAAAATAATATAAAAGTGAAAAAAGAAGGGGCTCCAGTGGGGCCCCTATGAAAATTTCGAGAGGGCTCCAACATCCAATTCTTTTTAAATGTTCTAAAGATCATATGTTGTAAATTTGAGACCTCGGTCACATTTTGCAGATAGATTCCCCTTAACCACCTAGCTACATAGAGCATTAGCTGTCCAACAGAAAATACGCCATATTGGTGATGATGATATTTGAAGCCAACAAAGACTAAATCGCATCTTAGTTTTTTCATGCGCGCATGGTTTTGAAAATACGTGTCAGAAATTGTAATTGTCGAAGTAATTGTTAAAACGTCAAAACCATGGAAACTAAGATGCGATTTTGTCATTGTTGGCTTCAGTGGTTTCATGATCCATGGATCCTGTGATCCGTAATCAACCAAGCGCGGATTTAGGTAATTTTGTTGGGGGGGGTAGTAAGATGGGGTCCTCCCCCGGATGAGCGCCGCAGGCGATTTTTTTTTGCAACATAGTCCAATATATACTACTTTTAGCGAAAATTTAGGAGTCTTGGGGGGGGTAATTACCCCCAGTACCCCCGCCATAAATCCGCGCTTGTAATCAACAGAAAAGCCCTAATTAGAGGTTTTCCATTGCTCACGGATCACAGGATCCATTGAATCATGATCCGAACTGGACCAGTCATAATAATAATCTTCATGATTGGCCCAGTTCGGATCATGATCCTGTGATCCATGAGCAATGGAAAACCCGTATTATTTATGGTTCTGCATTTATTACAAAACATTAAGAACGCGACTACGCCATATTAGAGTGCCTTGATGATTTTGACAGATATTGTCGCGCCATGCATCATTTCATCTCTGTCAGTCATACAGATTCTGTCATCAACATAATTAGCGAAGAGACAACAATTACAATAATTGTCGAAGTAATTACTTATATATGACGTATTTTCTGTTGGACAGTTAATGCGTTAAAACGGGAGCACTACTGTGCACCAAACTTTACATTTCTTATTTTTTTAGTACGATTATATACAACTTAAATCATACGACAGCCTCCAAAAAGTTGGCGTTGGATGGGAGTATCTTATTTGGACGCAATATGATAACAATTGGCCATTTGGAGAATTATGTGTACATCAGACTTTCTTGATCCGAACTTTGTTATGTGATTTACTTTACGGGATAACTGCCCGGGGACATTTCCAAGACATTGTTCTTGTTCAAAGAGATTTTTTCTTAAAACATCCCGATAGAGATTCTGTTACCTTTGCAAAAGACGCCTCTTTGGTAATTTATAGAGATATTAGAAATGTGCTAGAGTACATATGGATGCTGTTTGATTTTCATGCGTGCATCGCCGGAACATTACATTTTGATTATTAATGTTAATGGGATTTTGTATTTAAATCTAATGTATAGAAATAGAACCAAGTATAGTGCCCAAACCTACCCAAATATACAATTTTTTGTTATGTTATCTTATGTTTTTAATTTTAACTAAGAAAATAGCATAATTGTCATCGTGGGGGAATTCACATACTCAAATAGTGTACACGTGAAGAGGATTTTGTTGTAACAAATTCCTTTAAATTCCACGAGAATTCTCTTAATTTCCCTAAAAATCACATTCAAATTCCTCAAAAATACAAAAAATTCCTCCAAATTTTAAACAAAGTCTCACATTCTCAAAAAATTCCTCTAATTTCCTACAATTTCCCCAAAAATACCTAAATTTTTAATGCAAAATTTAAACGTATTGTAATTTTTGGCGCGAAATTCTAAAACATTACCAAGTTTTGGCGAAAAATTTGAAATTTTGAATTAAATTTAATATACAGTTGAATTCACATAAAAGTGGTACACTGTCAAAGTTGTGTCAAATTTGTTTAATTAAATTTAGCATTAATTCCTTAATTTCTGGATATTTATTTACAGTATTCATAAAATATGGCAAATCAACAAAACAAATTTGACACAACTTTGAAAGTGTACCACTTTTATGTGAATTTAACTGTACTTATATATATTCATATACATATATATATACATGTCAAAAATAGGTACAAATGAACATTATAAAATGGAAGATGGTTAAATTCCAAAAGGTTTAAGTGATGTTCATTTTTTCACGTCCATGGCCGATTTTTATTCTTCTGGTAAAGCATTTACATGGGAAGAACTTAGGCATACCAGTGTTGTCAAAATTGTGGTGGTACAATAAATCACAGCGAAAAAGTTACAGCTGTTTCAGGGTTGATATCCAATTCAAAGTTTCTGGAGTTAATTGGTGTATTTCTTGAAAACCATCCAGAAATTTAGTGTTTTGACATGGTAATGCATTCCATTTATAAAGCGCCTTTAAAAAAAATTTTTTGTTAAAAAGTAATCGATTACTGAAAACTATGACTATTCAAAGTAAGAATTACCTACTTAAAGTAAAAAATGTTAGGCATTGGTCCATTTCAATTTGACAAATATGAAATAACAGACTAACCTTAAAGTAAAGTTTGTTGACGAGTTGGGTGACGATGAAGCGAATCTACACTGAGCAAACCTTGATCACCTAAAATAAAAGTTTACAGGACAAGTGGTGTCGGTATTGGTTAATAGAGGTCGCTAAAAGTGCCAGGATACAGGGTTACTAGTAAATACAAATACATGTTTAAACTATTTATTTTAAAATATTTATTATAGATAGCTATTCGCATCTTAGTTTTTTTGTACACTATAAAACCATGTAGATACTTCTTGTGTTAGGATAAAGCACACATTTTAAATTTCCAAATAAAAAAATACGTACTGGGATATATTTTACAATTAAAAAAATAGCGTCAGAAAAAAACATTAATAAGACAACTTTTGTTAATTAATACGTTAAATAAATTCATTGCTTAATTTTTATTTCTTCTCCATTAATAAACACATTAATAACATTCTTATTATCACCAAGATAGATAAACTTTTGTAATTTTTCCAGTGGATCTAATTTAATTAAATTGTCAAAATGATCGTTGTTATCAGAATCAATATCGACTATTAGAGCATCGAACTCTTTGCCTATTGAAAAGTTTCCAATTTTGTTTGATAATGCCAGAGCTAAAAAAAATACATATTTTTTAAAAAATTTGGCACTGGATTTTTTTAATTAAAAAAAAACTACTTACCGTGTGCTCCACCAAGAGTGGCAAAATAGAAAGCTTCACGCCACGTAATTGGTTCATAATTTTCCTTTGTAAAAGAAATGCAATTCGATGTACTTATGGCACTTCTCATAGTTTGGATTATCGAAGGCGAAGCACCACCAGAAATATCTAAAATTTGATAGTTATTTAACCAGTAAGTGTGTTAATACATACGCGTTGGTTACAAAGCTTTTTCGCAAATCCTACATTTTACAAAAATTAAAAAGGTAGTTTTTGCTCCATTAGGTCCTTAAAAAAAAAAATGTTTTAAAACTTACCTGTTCCAAGTCCGATATGAATACCATATTTAGAAATATTTTTAACATCACATAAACCAGATTTAAGACAGTTATTCGATTCTGGGCAATGTGAAATTGAACTGCCTTTTTTGGCTATTAACTTTAATTCTTCATCTGTTAAATGTACACCGTGTGCCAAAACTGTCTAGAAAATATATTAATTTTTAGACCGTTTGCATAACAACAAATTTTAGAAAAATCGTTAATTATTTTAATTATTACACAAGAAATGTATGGCGAGATAAGTTGACTATTTTTTAATGGTTCTCACCTTCTTTGTTAGCAGTTGAGAATTATCATAAACTTTGGCATAACATTGGTTGTATTTTTCATGCACCATTTGGATTTCACATTTATTTTCAGAGATGTGCGTCTTAAAAAGAACTAGGATTGACATAGAAATTCATTTATAAAGTCTATGGAAAATAGAAAAAAAAAATTGTAACTAAAATATTTAAAAAGCAAAAAATAACAGTATATTATGTACCTAGGAATTAAAGTACTTTAAGGTAATTTAGCGCCATAATATAAATCCTATTTTTTGCAATTTCGAAACTAAACGGGAGTAGATTTGGTAAAATTATTTTTTGTGTCCATCCTGTATTTAGTTATAAATCTTTTGTTTTTACAGGAAATAAAATGTCTACTTTAGTCCCTAGGGATTTCAATAGTAATTTAATCCCTAGGGAGCAAAATATGTACTTTAAAAATATTTTCTTGTTTAATTTTACCTAAACTTACCTGAATGTTAAGATCATATTCTTTTGCAATTTCAGCCAATTGAATCATTGTTTTATCATCGCAACTAAGCGCAAATCTAGGTGTTACGATTGGCTGTACTAAAGGGTTCTAAAATTAAAAAAAAAATTAATTAGGACCCGCGAAAAATCAAAAAAATAGACAGTTTCTTAGAGCTACCAGTCAGATTTTTTTTGTGCTTCAATTTTCTTACCTCCTTCTCCTCGACGTATTTAACAAAGTCAAGAGTGTTTTGTATTGTTTCCTCAGGTTGTTCGATGTAATCAGATGGTGCCAATTCGGTCATGTTTACTTTTCCAACAAATGCTCTTTGTCCGTGCTTTATAACAGAATCCACTAAAATTTTACTGCTGCAATGGAACATTGAGGCAAAGTAACACGCAGTGGTTGTTCCGAAACTAAGAGTTTTTTTCTAAAAAAAAGGAAAAAAATTTAAATGTTACAACTTTTTTTTAGGAAATATTACTAACATTTGATCAAAAAGTGTCCCAAAGTGTTTTGTGAAAAAATTACTTACAACAACAGCATCATACACAGATTTCGACAACGCAGGATTCTTGTATTTTTTCTCCAAAGGGTATGTGTAAGTGTCAAGCCATTCCAATAATGGTTTATCGTATCCTAAACCAGCATTCGGGTATTGCACAGCATGGATATGGGTGTCCACTAATCCGGGGATTAAAATTTGATTTTTTGTCAAGGTGATCATTCGCACTTCAGCATTATTCTTATTTAAATCGTCAAATATAAAATATTCGTTTTGGTCACCAATAGATGTGATCTATAATATAATAAAAAAAAAATTGAGATAATAGGTCGCGCCAGTTTTTTAAATATTAAAGGGAAATTTGACAAGAAAAATTTCATTAAAAATTTTTAAGTCTGCAGTTCAAGTAACGTAAATGTTCTTGTTTACATGGTGTGACAAAAAATGGCGCATAAACACGATGGTAGCCTCTTGGGGCATTCTCAGGGATCCCTAGAAAATTGTCAAAAAAAAATCATCTGTTATATTCATCGAGAAAAATGCGAACAAACTTGCATAAATTCGGCAACACAGTCTAGGAAAATACATCCAAAAATCCCATCTATGAGTCTTTATCATACACTTTTGCATTAGATTTTATTGACGTTGTTGTCAGCTTCATTTTATGAAAATTTTAGAAAAATAAATTGATTATTAAAATGTAATTCGTTTCATTTAATAAATAAACAAATAGTGGAATGATTTAAAATAAACTGTAGCTTTGTATTGAACCATTTTTTTCGTTAATATGTCCTGTTATAGTCAAGATATAAGCAACATATTATCTCCGAGGGTATATGAGATGAGATTTTTTTTAACAATTTTCTGGGGCTCCCCAGTCCTAACATCGCGTTTATGCGCCATTTTTTGGACACTCTGTATATAAACACTCGTCGCCAGAATCTACTGGGACAAGACATAAGTCTAAATCATAATTTCTTAGGTTGTGAGTAGTAATGGGCATAATTGAATGTTTTGATAATCGATTTCTTTCGCTCTATGAAATTTGACTTATTAAAAAAAAAAGTTTTGAGAAACAGTAATCTTGAAACTCTCAATGCCAATATTTTCTTTTTTTAATGTCAAATTTCATAGAGCGAAAAAAAATCGATCATCAAAACATCGATTGTTGAGCCCTAAGGCAACTACATTTGCTAGAAACTACGTAGTATTTAGATTTTTTTTAAGTGCCCTAGTGAGCCCGGGCGCACATGAATTCATCCTCCCTAATTAGTTTTACCCCTTGTCACCACCCGCTGTAAAAAAGGTAGCACATTAATTCATCCGGGGACCAAGATAATCCTGTAAAGGGTTAATCCCTTTTAGGAAGGTATCTAGGTAATAATAATAAATAAAATCATACGAAGTAAAATTATAACCAATGGTCGAGACCAAGAACTTATGCGTAGAAGATGTTAGGTCGATCAGAAATACAATTCACCAGGCAAGAAGATAAAAAAACGAAAACTGCTAGAGAACCTCAGGAATATCTACTTTCAGCTGTAATTAGAATTGTTATGTTTTCATGTGCAACAAATTTAAAATTCTTCATATAAGGTAGTGTTTCTACACTTTTTAGCAGCAAAACTTAGCATAACCTACCTAACCTTGTGTCCCCCAGTGTAAAAGTATCTCCTAGTGTTTGTTAGAGCGTTCTCATTTTATTTTTGTTTAATATATGGAATTTATTTTGACAAAATATTATTTTTATTTTATTCTCAGGTAGTTTTACTTATTTTCTCAGGTACCAACCCTCCATGACCTGCCGGATGAATTAATGTCCTCCGCCGGATGAATTCATGTGCTTATTTTCAGGTAGTTTTTAGACGCGGATGAATTCAGGATCGCCCGTGAGCCCACCATTGAACTAAATCATAGATTTAAATGTACTATCGTGGACATGGAATTTAAAACAATTTTTAATCAGCCACCTTTGATATTTTGAATTTTACTCTATGGTGAATGGGATTTTTTTACATCAGTTTTCGAATGTTATTTTGACAACATTGCGTCAAATGTATTTTATTGAAATAAATTATGTAAAATGTGTTGCCGGCGAGAAAAATAGTAAGAAGATATTTCCTTTTTTAAATAATTTTGTTTTATGATAACAACTTCGTAAAACATTAGAGAAATGTTTCTTGTTAATGTCCACTTCGCATAAAACTTGAGATGTTTAGCCACTATTTTGACCATATTTACAATGCAAAAATTGATCGTTTTAAATTCCATGTCCACGATAGTACAACATTTTCACAGGATTTTTAATTTGATAATAAAAAGCAATCAATCATTTTGTCACTTTTGCCAAGGTAGAGTATGAAAATAATGTAATAAGTTTACATCTGCCATTACCCCATAGTCCCATACCATTTTGGCGATAAGTGTATATTCATGAATTCTCTCTAGTTTACATATGCCAAACCAGGTTTTTAAGTTAAAATTGCACGTTTGTTACTTACGTTACGAAATTGTGAACAGACTTTCCCTCTAGTGGAAACTTTTCCACTCTACTAATAGGTGGACATAAACATTCTTGTTATCACAATTTTTGCAACAAAAAAAAATGAACATTTTTAAATAAAAAGTGAAAATGTTATTTCTTACCTTTCCATTTTTGATGACAATAAATCCATTTTTGTAAACGCTTACATCTCCCAATTTTTTGCAATGAATTAAATCTCCTTGTATGATTAGAACACTATTTTCTTTAGTCATTTTAAAAATCTCTATAAAAAAAATGCAGATATTTTAAAAGTTTAAGAATAAATTTTACTTAGTGGGTACGGTAATGAACTTTAAGTCTAGACAAAAAAATCTTAAAACTAGATTTTATACGCTATTCAAAAGTGGAAAGTTATCGGTTTCTATTGAACTTTTGATAAAATTTTGGGTTTCAAGTGGAGAAAAGTAACTACAAAGTTAATAAGGTATGTATGCAGTGTCATCATTGGCTTTATTTTTCAAGTGTTTTATAACTACCTCTATTTTAAATGAAAAAAGTTCCAAAGTGAAAACATTAAAATTCTTAGGACAATGAAAAAGAGTTACTATATTTTCTTTATTTTAATTTATTTAGCATCCTTTTTGAATAAAAAAACAAATTCTAGTTTTTTTACGAGAGGTATTTTAAATGGAACAATGCAGCTTAAAATTAATAAAATTTAAAATAAGAAATTTATAAGTTATAGAGCAATACTAAAAAAACGATTCTTTAATTAATTTGTAGCAAAATCGCGAATAACCAATGCAATTTTTTTAGGATGTTTAATTATTTCCTTAATGTTTGCTTTGTTTATTATTTATACGATAACAAAATGTGCTACTAAAAATCTAATCACCAACTGCATTACAAAATTTTCCATTAATCACACAGAAGACTGATTTTGATAGTGAAAAATAAAACAATAACTGGATATTAGTTTCAGAATGCTATTATCACGTTTTAACGATAGTGCCCATATATTTTATTTCCTTTCTATTATTTCCGCCAATGGAATTTTTTTTAATTGGTATTTTGTATTTTATAATGTGCGTGTTTCACAAGTAACAAATTTGAATTTTTTTGTTAAAAATAAAAAGTAGATTTGGGTATGAGCTTTTACTAAAAATCTCTTGTTTATTTGGTGGCTGGTGTTCTAGCGATCCAAATATTATATTGACATTAATTTAAGAAATTTACGGCAGCTCATTGGTTTAATTGACAGTGACCTTAACATTTTTCATTTGTCAATGTCAAAAATGAACCAATGAGCTGACGTAAATTTATTAAATTAACTCTTTAGTTACTATCCATTCACCTTTTAAAAAAACCAGAGCCCTAGTAGCCTTAGGGTGATAGATTTTATCCTGTATATTGTCATTAATGTCACTTGTGTTTGCTGGTTATGTAAGAAAAGTCAAAAAAATTAAAAAATGCATTTAAAAACATGTTTAAGGCATCTGACTCCAAAATAATGGTCTCAACATATACAGAAGTATTTTTCTTTTTATTAAATTACTTTATAATGCACTAATCATTAAACTATTTAAAAGTTTACACAAAATAGAAATTATTTATGTACTCACTGTTAAGAAGCCCTTTTAGGTATTATAGGGATAAATTAACACTTTTACAAAAATGTCTACAATTTTCTTTATAAATTATTCTCACATCTGAAGCAAAAATTGCTTCATTATTTCAATTTTTACGCATGTTTTATGTAAATATCATTTTAATTTTTTCATTTTTCAATTTTTAATGACATGTAAATTTGAAATGTAATGCCAACTTTTTTTTTTTGGAAAATTCAACTTTTTAAAGAAAAAGGTTCTAGTTTTCATAGGTGACTGTGGTTTTTTTTTAAATGTGAATGGATAGTAAATGTTAATTGTTAAATAAATAAGCGTAGATCCCATATAGAAAAAATACCTAAAATGTAAGTAAAGCAATAGATTAAGTAAAAAAATAGATAATTTCACCTTGACAATGAAGTAAAATGATAGATTCAAGAAGGGAAAAAACTATTTTTTTTTGTATATTTATTTACGTTTTGCGAAGAGTGTAATAAATTCACCAAAAGGGTTCCGATACCTTAGCTTTTATTAATGTTAAAATGTATCTTAAAACGTCATCGAGTTTTCTCAAAGTTTGAGGAAAAAAGCTAAAATTATACAACGAAAATTTTAAATTCGGAACAGCATAGTTTTAAATGCCTAACCTTTATAAAATTAAAGAAAACGTGAATCAGTCTGGTAATGTTATTAGTATAGTTACATTTTTCAAAACAAAGAAACATCCATTGGTAAACAATAGATGACATAACATCCTAAAAATCGATAACCTTGTACACCAAAAGCTAGACTGCGGTATAACCTAGTTTTTATCTTAATTTATTTAGCAGCACAGGTAACAAAAATTATAAAGCAATAAAAATGCAAACTTACCTTATCAAAAAATGTTTAAGGCTCTACCAACAATAAAAAAATCACTCACTGAAATATTAAAAATTAAGTTAAAGAACTAATGACATGCGTTGATCTCATGCAAAATCATAGGTTAATAGGAAACGTCAATCAATTGTTTGCCAGTGCCACAATTGAAATTTTTATGAATAAGTTAACTTAACAGTTAGTAGGGGGATTTTATATACTGTTCCCCCAGACTATTTAAAATGGGCTATACCTACTGACTAATAAGTTATTTGCAATTTTATACATTTTAGGTAAAATAATATGGGATTATGTATTGGTAATACAATTTACGTTTTACTTTTATAGTACCTACCTAATAAAAGGATTCAAATTTATTTGAATAATAACAACAAAAATACGAGACATCAATATTTTTACAAAATGTTAACGCTTTTTTTTGTTTACCTTATTCTTAATCCGCAATCTGAAAAGAGCGCTTGTACAATACAAGACTAGTATTTTTATTGAATTTTATACAAATTAGTTGGGTATTTTATTAAGAAGCATGAAGCAACGTGCAGAAAATGAATAAACTATTATCAGAGAAGGCAGAAAATGTTTGAGCACAAACATGTAAATTTTTTGTATACCTGATTTACTGGATTTTTTGCAAATACATAAAATATAAAGGCTAAAATGTATACCTTATCTAAGGTAAAAATAGCAGTCCATAATTTGCACTATTTAAAAAAAAATAAGTAGGGGAGAGTGGGGCACTTTTGAACAAAGGCAGTCTCCACTTTTGGTAAAATTTAACTATATAAACATTTTTTTGTATAGGTACAGTACAGGGTGTCCAAAAATTGGCGCCCAAACGAAATGGTATGCTCTTGGGGCATTCTCAGGGATCCCTAGAAAATTGTCAAAAAAAACCATTTGTTATATTCATCGAGAAAATTGCGAACAAAGTTGCATAAGTTCGGCAACACAGTTTGTAAAATACATCTTAAAAACTCATCTAGATTCTTGAGCATACATTTTTGCATTAGATCATATTGACATTGTTGTCAGCCTCATTTCATAAAATTTGTGCAAAATTAAATTGATTATAAAAATGTAATTTGACCATTTAAAAGATAAAAAACTGATAAAATACTTATAGATATATTTTGCCTTTATATTTACCAATTTCTTTTATTAATATGTGCTGCTTTTTTCAAGATATAAGCATTTAAAGTTTTGCACTTTGGGGCTTTATATCTCCGAGGGTATATGAGATAGATTTTTTTTAACAATTTTCGGGGGTTCCCTATAAATGCCCCTACAACGTACCATCGCGTTTATGCGTAATTTTTTGGACACCTGTATTACAGAAAAAAAAATGCAAACAAATTGCACATTTTCGGCAACACATACATCTTAAAAACTCATTTGGATTCTTTATTATACTTTTTTGCATTAGATTTTATTGACATTGTTGTCAGCTTCATTTATACATACTTTTTAAATTTTACTCTGTGTCGTGTGTGATGACTTTTTGATTTTCTGTAGATAATTCAAAAAGATCTTTTAAGATTTCCAAAAAATAAGAGTTTCGAAAATACTAAGTAAAGAAGCAAGATCGCTCAGAGAAAAATAAATACCTGTGAAAAACAATTTTAGAGAACATTTTTGAGACACCCTGAATATCATTCTTTTGTGCAAAATTAAGTTTGTATTGTAAAGTGTTCCACGAGAGATGATACATTGTTTATAAGTATTGAGTGTCCTTGAACTTAAAATTACAATTTACACTTGTTTAAATGAATGTTGCCAAAAATTGCAAAAATTTGTGATTAGATATAAATTACAAATATCAAATATTTATTTTATTTATCTACCTCCCACTTGTCTGGATAAAGTAGAGTATCAAAACCATGGTCAAAATAATTATAACCACCAACTAATTTCTAGGGTGAAATAATTAAACAAAAAAGTAAAAACTCAATTCCTAATGCCTAATCTTTAATGTTAAAAAAAAATCATAACACGTAAGGTATGCTGTATAGCAATAAAATAGCTTTGGTATTAATATGAAAAATAAGTTTATTGATTCTTTATCATGTAAATGTATAAATATAAAACGGAATAAAAATTAAATACTAAATTTAGGTTTGACCTAAAACTTATATTCTAAAATAAGATTCAATAATACTTTTATAATTTCTTTTATCACACTGTGTTTTAAATTTTTATATTTTTGGGTTAATTTTGCCTTTTTTTAATTTTTTAATGTTACGTCTCTTAAATTGTCTAGCAGATTACTTTTAAACCCTTTTTGTTAATAATTTAAAAAAGGTGCAGGCTACCAAATATTTCAAAATCTTTTTTTTTAGCATTATAAAGCCCCAACATTTTTATGGTTTAACAAACCATTTAAAAAAGATCGATGTATTTTCAAAATGATGCATAATATTTAAATGAAGAAGGATCATTTTGATAAATCTCAACACTTTTTAAAGTGGAATCTGTTAATTGTATAAGTGCCTACGACCAAATTATGAGACCAGTCTGTATAATGGACTTTTGCTTAAAATTTAATGTAAAAATATTTGGTCATAATGAGATATTAGGGTTTCAATTAGCAGAATATCTGACGTCATATCCGGTATAACAACCACTCCTGAAGGATCTGCCGAACCAATAAGAGTAGGAGCAAACACTGTGCCCAAATTGTGGGCTGTCATTTTATTGACAGCTGAATGACATGACACCCTAAAAATTTAAAAACTTTTAAATAGAGCTAATCCTTTAATATTACTTTTAGTATTAATGTAAGAACATTGTTTTATCTTTTATCCACGAAAGTCAAAAAGATAGGCACCTTTTAAACGAAATTATCTTTCTAGTTTTTTATACTAACCTTTGTAAATGATCCAGAAGAAATTTAAGTGTTCTATAATGTTCTATGGGCAAATTAGTTAGGGCGTGGCTTAAAGATGACAACTTTAAATCGGTATTTTTGTGTTCTGAAAATACACAAAATGTTATTTGGATTATTTCATTTATATGTCAAATTAGAGGTTTATGCCAAAATTTGAAGCATTTTACTCCTAATTATACTGAATTGCCCGTTGGCAACAACCTAAGTTGTTAATATTATTTTTTTCGGTAAATAGTACTTATAAATGAAATAATAGTCGAATAGCCATCGTGCTCTTAATAAATTTTCCATTTTAAAAGAACTTGTGCTTGTTGAATACGCAATGTCCCTTAAAAGTAAGGAAGTTTTTTTTATTATATTATATTAAAAGACACCCTTACTTTTTTGGGACATTACTATGCAACAACTGCACTCGTTCATTTTATAATCGAAAATTTATAGAGAACTAGTACTATTACTACTGATTATTTCATATATATGTTAAATTAGAAGTTTATACCAATATTTGACGCTTTTCGATGGAAATAATTCACTTTTATTGCTGACTAAAGCGATACGGTTAGCAAGTAGCCAAACTTATTTTTGTGACGTCACAACAATGGACCTTCCAGATAATAAGGCCTCCAGGATTCAAAAAAATAAACATGAGAGTGCGTCGGTCTGATAAAATGAAGTATGCCTTGCTACGAATCAATTGTTGTCTGCCAAAAAATGTGACATTTCTCTTGTTGGAATTGTCTATAGATCTTTCCCGACGTTGGCCACAATCACGGTCGTTATACTTGGGAAACTGAATGACCACCAGCACAATGATTTAAGTCAATCTGACGCATAACTGACGCTTCCCAAGTATAACGACCGCGAGGGTGGTCGACGGCGGGAAAGGTCTATACTAGAAATTGACAGTACCCGTTGGCAACAACCTGAATTAAAATATTTTGTTGACCTTCACTGACAGCGACATAAAATAACTAGATAGAAGTCAAAGTTACGATGAAATTAAAAATTAATATTATTTTGTTGGGTAAAAACTAAAAAGTAATTTAATACAGTTAAAGTTGTAACCTTTGACCTCGCATAAAAAGTTTAGCTCACACTAGCTGGATGTAGACTTTTGACACAAGTTTTAGAATGTCAAAAGGAACGTGTACGCAAAAATTCAGCCAGCTGGAAGAAATTCCCAGGTGAAACCTTTATTTGGTTGGATTATATAGTATAGTGTCGAATAGCCCTCGTGCTTTTAATAAATTTTCGTTTTAAATAGAACTCGTGCTTGTTGAATACGCAATGTCCCTTAAAGCGAAGGGTGTTTTCATTTAATTATTAACCTCGTGTTTTGCATTCGGTAAATAATTAGATAGCACCCTTACTTAGAAAAAAACAATTTTACAGTTGACTTACGCATTGCATTTAAAAGAAGTGGATGAACGTCAAACTTAATAAGAGGAATGGGTAAAAGTCTTAAGTATAATTTTAAAGCTCCAGCTATCACGTTTATATTGTGATATTTTTCATGACTGAGATCCGCTTTTTCTCCATCTAAAAATAAATAAAATTAATTAATTAAAAAATTCACTAAATATTTGTTTATTAAGAATGGACCACGATTGGAAAGATGCTTTATTGGTTGTAAAGATTTAAGTGAAAAGCGCCCATTCTATGAATCGCGTAATTAACGAATTTAGACTATAATTTCTACGAAAAGCTGTTTAGCACGAACTAGCAAGTGGTAATGGTGATTCTGATTCGGAACTAAAAATGTAAAGAAACCATGAGTATGCTGAATTTTAGCAGATTTTAAGGTTATGTTCGTTTCAGATTGTTTGAATCGAGCGACAGCCTTAACATGCTAGGTACATTTTTTTAAAGCATTTTTCATTTTTACAAACTTAATCTGCATATGCAATCTTAGCATAGATAAGTATATAAAAATCCAGCTTATCTTACCTTTATCAAACTCTGTTTTAATTGAATCTATTTCCTCTGCATATCCACTAAGACGATAGATTCCCTCACTAGACAATCCACGAGATTCAACCTCTGCCACGCATTTTGTAACTACAAAGGGTAATTCAGCATTATGAGCCGTAAGAAGTGTGGTTAATTCCTTTCCAAAAACACCACGCATATATTTCAGATCTGGTATGCAATCGTTGGGCAGTTTTTCGGAACATTTTACTAAAAAAATAATAAATAAAAAAATGAGCCCAAAAATGGTAGGCAAGGAATTCATTTAAATATAGAAAGGTTCATATTTAGCTCGATTTTAAGTAAAGTTAAGGAACCAAGACGTTTGTTCTCGCGTTTGTTGTGTATTTAGGTTACAGGAGGAAGCATAAGCAAAATAAAAAGAAGAAAATTGCCTCAAAGGTTGCATTTAAATATTACAATTTAATTTAAAATATTAAATACTTAACATAAGTTGGTACATAATTTAATTGGTAAACCTCAGAATCGAACGCAGAACCAATTTGATATTTAAAAAAGAATAGCTTCCTTTCTAAGGATGCAATAAAAAAACTCTTGTCTATAAAAAATCTTACCATGAACTATGATTCCACAATCTTCACATTTATTTCCTTGCAAAGTGAAACCCCACAGAAAATTAGCACACATTTCGCACCAGTTTAGGCCTTTAAAAGTGGTCAGTTTAAACATGTGCTTTTTTTCTTGTTTTTGAAAGTTTGGCCCCAAAATTTGCTGACTTAGCATAGGTACTTGGCCCAAATTCTTTGCATTATTTAACCTAAAATCGAGATACAGCTTATAATTTTGAATTAAATTATACATACAGGATGTCCAAAAATTGGCGCATAAAAAAATCTCAAGGATAACTAAAAAAAATGTCCATCTGTTATAAGTAGAGATGGGCAATCGAAAACTTCCCAGTTTGGGAGTATACCCGGTAATTTAAGAAGGGGACGGAAAGATTCGGGATGATTCAAAAATAATACCAGTTTTTTAAATTTTGCTGCGATTTTTATGTTTTATTTTTGCATTTTGAGAATATGTTGGGAATATTCCTGAATCTTTCAGTTTGGGAACTTTCGGTAAAGTTTCCAAATGGATATATTTCTAGGTAGTTTTTTTTTTATTTATTTTACATCGGTCTGTTTCTGCAACTATTGACAATTTCAACAAGAGAAATGTCACATTTTTTGGCAAAAAGTAATTCGTAGCAAGGCATACTTCATTTTATCAGGCCGGCGCACTTACATGTTTATTTTTTTGAATCCTGGAGGCCTTATTTTTTAGAAGGTCCAGTGTTGTGAGTTGTGACGTCACAAAAATTAGTTTGGCTATTCGCTGACGGTATCGCTTTAGTCAGCAATAAAAGTGAATGCCTTAATACCGAGGCTCTGAGTGAGACTACCCCAAACCGAGAAATTTTGTCGTATCCCATCCTTTCCCAAATATGGGTAGAGCTCTTTTACGTGCACATGTGCACAAGGGACCTCACCTTTTACTTCGTCTTTCAAACGAAGGCATCACTAGAAACATTTATCCCACCAGTGAATGTTACCAGCAGACTTTTTTTATTTTTTGGATCACTCCGGGGTTTGAATCGGGGTCACTTTGGTGAGAAGCAGTGATGCTTGCCTCGACACCGTGCCTGCAGGCTTCTAGATAGTTAAATTTTAGTTTTTATCCGTTTATTTTACATGGCAACATTACCGGCAATATTATGGGAACATTTCGGGAATATTCCTCGAAGTTTGCGTTTGGAAACGTACCATCGCGTTTATGCGCCAATTTTTGGACATCCTGTAGTCCGTTTGCGTAGCCAAAAAATCGTTAATTTGAAGCACTTTAATTAAAAGACTTATTTGTGAAAATGGGCTACTACAACAATTTTTGTGAAATAATATATTTTAAGAACCTATATGGTACGTTAGATGCAGGTTGGTATGCAAAATTTTATATCTCTAACCTTGAACGACTTTCGCTATGCAAAGAGACTAGTAGACCCAAAACAATACCTTATTTCCTTGGTCATTTTTCTTAGTCTTTGCTTATTGAGTGTCATGTAAGGGCTTTCTTCGTATTTTGCGCTGGCAAGCCTTTGTAACGTTTGTGGGGCCCATAGCTCCAAATACATGGTTACTAATCCATCGGCTACTAATGATCTGACGCAATCGTATCTTTTGTCTTGGATGTAGAGCCCCATGGAATCGTGATAAAGCTTATAATGTTTAATTTCGTTGTTAAATCTAAAAAAAGTTACGTTTTTAAATAGGAATAAGCGGTGAAATTAAGTTAATTACTTTTTATGCCAAATTGTACTTACTTAAGACTCAGAGTGTGGCATTCTCCTTGACTGGATTTACTGTTCCGAACCAAATACGATCCATCCTTCTCATTTTGCAGCAACTTGACCATTTCTCTGTTACCCAAAAAACCGTGAAAATCTTGCCCTAAATACGCTGGCAAATCCTCAATATCATTCCCGTTAATAATTGGAATAGGCACAGGTGCATTAAGTTGCATTTTGTACACTAAAAGGTAAAGGAATTTTCATTTTAAATATCAAGTAATTTCTAATTCATGATTATTATAAGAATTAAAAAATAATGTAATTCCAACTAAAACTTGTAAAGGAAAAACCTTAGAAATGATGAGATAAGGTTGCTTCTTACTAAAATGACTAACATAATACAAGAGCTAGATAAATAAAATACTCACGATCATTTTTCCAAATTGATATCGAATGGATTGGAGCTTCATTTTCAAAGTTCATTGTTGCCTCTCGCTTACTTTCTCGAAGCAAAACACTTAAGATTACTGAAGCATTATCGTACGTATTGTTTTATAAAGATAGTTTAAAAATGTAGTTATTGCAATAATTAAAGTGTGAGATTGTTATAATCAAAATGCTTTCTCTGTTTGTTCTCCATTCTTCCACCTTTATTAGTAAACACAGCTCTGTCAGAACTCAAACATAACCTCAATAATGAAAGGTTGTCAAAACTAGAATGTGTCTACAAAACCGACAAACGAATCTTCATAAGTATTTATAGATCCGGCGTATATCTGTAATATTACAGATTTCTTTTAAATTGTTTCGTTATTTATTCTTACGAAGTAAATTGTGCCAATAGATGTCCCTAGTATACCCTAATTCCTTTCAATGAATTGCCCCTACGAACCCTCCCCCTGTTTAGTAAAGTAATGTAGGAAACTCGGTAGGAAAGGAAGACGAAAATTAAATAAAATAAAAATTTAATTTCTCAGGAATATTCATGCAAAAAAAAATTTGCTCCATGTAAACAGGGAGGGATTAAAGTTAAAGCATCCTTTGCTCCCTAGGGATTAAATTACATTTTTAATCCCTAGGGACGAAAGTGCTAACTTTAGGTCCCAGTAAAAAGACAAACTATTGATACCGTAGTCTCAAAATAAACATTTATTTTATCTACTCGCGTTTAGCTTCGACATTGCAAAATAGTATATTATATACCTAGGACCTTAAGTAACTCTTTTTTATATGTATATTTATAAGTAAGTAATATACTATTTTGCAAAGGTGCGGAAGCCGGAAAGTGGGTGAAACATTTTTTGTAATTTTCGGTAAAGTTTTACTTTTTGCCAGTTAATGAAAATGAATATCTCCCCTAGCTTTTCCCACGTTTTTAGAAAAAATGAAAAGTGCATCCTATTTCTATTTTTTGTTTAACATTTGCAGGCTACGTTTTAAAATAAACACTATTATCACAAAATTTGGGGCAACATACAAAATTAAATAATTAGGAACCTAAGTGAGTGTTATTTACGACTTTGTTGACAGAAAAATGTGGTAGCAACTACTTCAGAAGGGTATAATAAACAAGGTAAGTATTTACCCAGAGGAGTTATTTGACTTAACTTTTAATTGTTATGTAAACTAAAAAATTGCTTTGCTGCTGTCTCTTTTTAGGTATCAACAACAAAAAAAAAACACTCTAATTTAAAAACAAAACTTGAGATAATAAATGGTGAAGATTGCATTTAAAATCGTATAGCTTCTTAAAGTACTTTAGGTCAATTAAAAATAAAAACTGTATTCAAGTAATTCATAAATGTTTCACACACATACTGCCCTTCTTGGTACAAAGGTCGTTAACAACAATTTATAAAAAATGTACCTACTTAATTTAGTAAAAAATTAAAAAAATGATACAAAATAAGATGCTAAAATTTATTAAGAAATATTTTTTAGCACCTTATTTTGCATCTCTTTGCAATATTTGGTGGTAATCCAACGTGATTGGATATACTTTTTGGGGGCTATTTATGGGGTGAAGACATTTTTTCTGATATTTTTTTTTATGAAAATCATTTAAAACCTTATTTGACATCTAGTTTTAAAATTTGGGGCAGTTTCAATGTGATCTTACATAAAGAATTAAAGGGGGCCCTTTAGGGACCCATAATCTTGGTTCCAAGACAGGTAGAGATATGCCAATTTGAGGTTTTACATTTTGGACCTCATCCAGTTATAACATATTATTATGGCGCTCCTACCCGGAATTTTGTCGATGTCCCCTTATTATTTAGGGCAGATTGACTGTACTAAGTGGCATTGCAGCATATTTTAAGTCAATCAAACTGTTGTATTGTATTCTTTGGAGACAGCTTAAATTGTTGGGGGCGTTACATTCTCAAATTTCCCAACTAAATAAAACACAACGTGTCTCGTTAAAGCCATTGGAATTTCTTTGTTTAAATTAAAAGTAAAAAACGTGTGTTAATTTACAATATTTATTGAAATCCACATTTAGTAACAAAAATATATACAAAATTTATTGCTCCTAAGCCCAAAAATAGAAATGCGTTTTTGGACTATACCTACATAAAAAAATAAAAACACAAACAGTGTCGATAAACTAAATGGCTATTTATAAACTGCATAATATATAAAACTCTTAAAGATAGGTAAATGTATACAAAAGGGGGCCATGTGGTTTTTTGAAATAAGGTATACAGGATATAGGTATCTTTATGTTAAACTTATTCCTGTCGTAAAAAACATAGCACACGACTGTTTACATTATTTGGAGTATTATTTGGTATAGTTATAATAACGGACTAGGTAGCTCCTTTTTTTGGTTAAAATAAACCAAACTAATATTGCTTAGAGCCCTTTGAAACATGCCTTTGAACCCATTATAGCAGATTTACGAATTTTTGATAAGAATCATTTAAAGTAAGAATAATTTACACAGTCATTTTTCAAATTAAATAGACCAATGAACTGCCTTAAATTTTTTACTTTCAAGTAATTCTTACTTTAAATGATTCGTGAATCCACTTATTATAGTGTATCTTAGGTAAATTCATTTAACAATTAACATTTAATTTAAGAATTAATTTAATTGCAGCTCATTGGTACATTGACAAATAAGAAATAATAAAATAAAACGTAAATAACTAAAAGAAAATTAGTGAAAAGAATGACCTCATTAAATTTGGCATGTTTCATAGAAACCCTAAATATTAATTTAACTCTTTTAACTTTTGAGCTCAGATTTGTTCTTGTTTAAGTTCGAGCGCCCAAACATGTTGAGGCCAACCAGTGCGGCCTTTAGTCTTCCGCCCTTTGCATTCTTCCTGTTAAACATAAAATTATCATAAATAAACCAATGACATTTAGATAAAAAAAATAGGGGTCTTTGTGCATCTAGGTTCTTGTTGCCATTAATTATTCACCCTAATATGGGCAAATCACTTATACCTATATATACCTAATTTTGTGAAATTTAAAAAGCGTTAAATGAAATTTAAAAAAGGTAAATTTAATGACGAGTAGGTATAATGAAAATACAATAAAAAAAATTTTAATTTTATTTTACGTTTTTTAAACCTAACTTTTATAAATTTTGAATTAAATGATATGCCCACTACTACTACCTTTTAGCCACCCTGCAAATGTGTTGCTGCTGCTGTTGCGCCATACATATAATTGAAATTTATTGGCGAAGGGTGCACGATATAATTATGTCACGCCAAAATAAGATAATCTTATTATTTGGAGTGCCCTAACTTGTTTATTTGGGGTAACCGCAATAATTGAAAGTGCTAAATAGATTAACTTGGGTTAATATCTCTATAAAAGATCAAAACATTACTGCCGTTGAGTCCATTTATCTGCTTGGAAATGTGGTAAATAAGAGGGAATTTCACGGTAATCGAATTAATAATTTTTGCACAAAGAAAAATATTTTGAAAAATTTGAGAAAATAGCAATAGAGTTATTACATATTCTTTAATGGGAAAACCTACCCTTTTGAACTAAAATACTCCAGATACCTAGCAAAGTTCAATTTGTAATTTTTCTCACTAAAAATACTTACATTGAGGTCTTCTATTTTTGGTGAGGCTTGCTTAATGGCACAATCGCTTATTGATGAGGTCGAGTGATTTGTTTTTCGTCCAATTGGACCTAGCTCTGCTTTAAAATCACCAGCAGGGTCATTTCCTTCCAGAGCATTAGTGAGATAAGAAATGTACAATGTAGCCAACCTTAACGTTTTAATCTAAGGAAGAGATAGTCAATTAAGAAAAAAATAGTAACCAAATAAAATTTGCTATAAATTAAAATCCTAAATTTGCCGAAAAAAAATAGGAATGAACTTTCATAATGAAAGTTGCAGTAAACAATAGTCAATACAATAATCATGTCCTTTTTGCTCCGGTCGCCTAAAAGTGCTTTAAAATAAAAGCTTGAAACTTGGTATACATAATCTCAACATTGAGTTCACAAAGAACGGTTCGATTGTTGGACCAATTTCTTATCTTTTTCCACTCTTCACTCCCACTCTTTGTGAGCTCAATGTTGAGATCATGTATACCAAAGACGGAATAGCTACACAAATATCTATGAAAAAATTATATTTGGCGGAACCTCAACAAAATTGTGACATTGGACAAACACGTTTGGAAAATGTTTCCCACGGAAATTAATTTTTGGAAAGTTATTTTTAGCTTTTGGTTGTCTGATAAATTAAGGGCCTAACTAGAATACCATATTTTGGCCAAATTTACGTGGTTTTTACTGTTATGACCATTTCAATCTCTAAGCTCTGAACAAATTAGTATTTTTCCAGAAAACATAAAATGTCGAAAGGACGTGTTTAATAAAATGAGCGGTAATCAATTAGGAATTTAATTAAAAACTATTACCATTACCGATAAGAATGTTTTGGAATCTGAGCAAAACATTGAGCAAACGCGGCTGCCATCGGAAAATTAACTCTTTCATGCCTAATGCCTGCCCTAGACATACAGTTTGATCGTACGACCGATCGAAACGACGGTCTGTGCAATTTTTTTGGTGCTTCCAGACACTCAGTTCAACTGTAACTGCCAACTGCTTCCGACCGCATTATGTTTAAAAATAGCCAAATACCTAATCTTACTTGTTTGATGAATGAAAGGGTAGGTATTTTACAACTTTACTATTTACTGTTGATGTTCTTTTATTTATGGTCTTGACATTGATGTCAAGACCATAAATAAAAGAAGGATTTAAAATGAATTATTTAATTCATAAATTTACAGAAATACCTACTATATTTTTAAATAATTGTATTATGTTTAAATGTTATTTATTGTTAAAATAATTACAATTTGTGTAAAAAGTACAAATTTTGATACTATACATAATAGGGAACATGAACGTAAAAGATTTTGACCAAATTTTGCTTTTTAGATAAAGCGGTCAGAGTACGTTATTGCATATTATGATTTGTTTAAGCCAGCGACTATTTTTTAATTAATTTTTAAACTTTGGTGTAAACTAAAAACATCCCCCACTACTTTTTAGAGTATACGAGATGACGTTACAAAATTAATTGATTATGTTAACACTTGTTGTTTTGAAATCATGTGTAAAGTAAAACATAATTTGACCTTTTAAAAAAAGTTTGCTATTTGGGCCCCTGGTCAAGTCCTACGTCACAGTTCACAAAAATGCGTTAAAATAATGTCTGTGAAATGTATTGCCAACTTTGTACCTATTTAACCGACCTTGTATGTTTTAAGATAAGCAGGATTCAAACGGTGGCCCTTTAATTCACGTCAGCCTGTATATCCAGGTTTATATAGTACCCAAATGTGTAGATTAATTTTTTTCAGAAATAAATAAGCTGCGTGCTTAGTGAAATTGTCGTAAAATTTAAAAAATACATACACAATGCATTGCTAAAAAATAATTTCAAGTTTAAACTAATATATTATACGAAAATGATTATTGCTATATTTTTAAAATATAGTGTGCCTATATTATTTAAAAAAAATACAATTTTGGGATATTAAAAAAACATCCATCACGGATTTTATTATTTTTATCGTCACCCTATGAAAAAAGTATTTACGAAGAACCCTCGAAATATGCAATTTTTTTTTTTAATTGAAAATTTTAATTATTTAGAACAGTTAAAAGCAAATTTTTTTTACAAAAAATTTTACAAATCTCAACACTTTTTACAAAATCATTTTTATTCTTATCATAGATCTCAATAGTATACAGAAATCCTCAATAAATGAATGAATAAAAAATTAAAATATATTTGATCGGATTGGAATTGTGACACGTCGGTATTTCTCTTCGATGGACTGATACGACCACAGTTTACTACGATCCTCTCTCCACACGTTCAGATGATCGTATCAGACCAACAGTTCAGTTCAAAATACATACTTTCATTGCATGGTCTGGAGCGAGCTTACGACCAACGACGTACTGTTCAGATCAACTTTTACTACGATTTCTGCCCCAGACGCTTCGATCGGTCTGAACAGTACGTCGTTTCAGACGGTCGTATCAGTCGGATCGCATGGTCTAGGGCAGGCATTAAGTCTTAATTTTTTGGCAATATATCACAAATTCGACAATCGTACTGGCCCATTTGGTTAATGTGATCGGTAGTGGTTACCGTTTTTGGCCATCTAGAACATTTATCGTCAACCAATTGTTAAATGACTAGTACCATAATTATATTCAGATTGTTCCTAAAATTTTATGTGGGCAAATGACAGTGAAGGGTCTCTTCGCAACTAATGTAAGACGTAAGTCTAGATTTGAATTTAAAAAGACGTTTTTGGCTTTTAAATAGAAAAATGCTCGGAAAAATGTAATGGAAAACTCGAAAATCAATTTGTTTACGTTTGTGACTAGGTCACAAAAAGGATTGTTTAAAAATAACCTAACATCCAAAATGGCCAAAATTTTTAATATTAACTTGATGCAGAATTATATTTCCAGAATATTTCTAACTTATATAATAAAGGCCTTGGCCTTCTTAGACTCCCTTGCAGGAGTCGTAGATATAATTTTTTTAAGACTTTATTGAAATAAAAGTAGGTAAATATAGACCGGCACTTACTTTTGACAATTTTGTCCCACTAGGTATTTTCGGAATACAATCCCTCAAATCAGCATACGCATTGTTAATACTTTGTGTTCTACGTCGCTCCTTCTTATTCGCTGTGGTTCGTCTTTTGAACACTCTAACAAAGGGAACTCCTGTGCCTGAACTGCTTTCAATATTAATATACTCTTCTTTGTATGATTCTGCATGTCTTTGATCCAAGCTCGTGTACGACAAGGGCTTGTATATCTGGTAACCACCCCCTGAAAGGGGGGCTTGGAGATACTCGTTGGGGGATGGCGATTCTGATCTGGGGCTTGTGGTCCAGAAGTTGGATTCGTCCCCCGTTCCTATGCTGCCATCTAAACAAGACATGGGAATTGTTGGGAATTGTTTAGAATTACGTTTGGAAAAAATGTTTAATCTAAACAATGGCTTTGATAATCACACTTTTTTATTATAATAAAATGAATCTAGTAGGTACCCGAGGTACCTAATGACACTTTTATGATTACCAACTGGGAAAAAATTGGAGATGAAATATGAAAATGTTTTTACGACTCCATAAATGTTTATTTGATGTTTTATGCTTTTTATTATGTAAACAAAACTCATGTGACAATTTTTAAAGATTATTTATAGGTATGTAGTGCAAAATTTTTCTTTGATATTAAGTTTATCGTTTACTTTTCTTCTGAATATTTCCAATTGGCCAATTAAATCTTAGTATTATACTCTTTGCAGATAAAGTTTGATCCCCAGAGCTCAAAAATATACTAATAGGGCTCTTATAGAGTGCCTTGATGATTTTGACAGTTATTGTCGCCTTATAGAGTGGCGACATGCATCATTCTTTCTCTGTCATACAGATAACATCATCAACGTTATAACCAAAGTGACAACAATTACAACTTACAATCACAATTAATGACGTTATCTGTATGACAGAGAAAGAATGATGCATGGCGTCACTCTATAAGGCGACAATAACTGTCAAAATCTTTAGGCTCTTAATATGAACATAAACATGAAACAATTACTTTTAATTTACCTAAGAGTAATTGTTTCATGGCGAATTTTATTTTTTCCGTAAGTATGCCAAAAGGTATGCCCATAAATAACAAAAGAACATTACATTTGACGTTGTGTTATATTTTGTGTCCATGTATAAAATACTGATGAAGAAGAAACAAAAGTTTTCGAAACGTCGACACACCTAACGCAGCGCGTCTTTTTATTTTGTCCGAAATCCTGCGATTTTTCACCGTACCAGTATTGCATTCTACGTTGCAATAGCAATATTTTATTGAGAAAAACTTTTAAAATTACCTCAAATTTGGTTAAAAAATTGCCTTAGATACACTTCGTTTTACAAGAGACTTACTTAGACACTGTTAATTTTTTTTAATTTCTTGATTTCTGGAATTTTTTTAATTGTATTATGGTAAAATATGGCAAAGCGACGAAACAACCATCATGGATATAATTGAATTATTGCAAAATACAGGCAAAATCTACTTTAAAAAATTTAGTGTCGTATTGTCTTGTGAAATCAAGTGCACCGCCGACCCCCAACTTCAAACTTTTCCGTTTTATACAGTTATTTAGTTGTAATAGGTTATATTTAGTTATGATTTATTCGAATCACTTTTTCCACCTACTTTTATTCTTTAACCTTTGTTTCTAAAAAACAATTTTAAATCTAACTAGCAAATTTACTGTCGCCAATTTTTCTAGTTGATTACAAATTCCCCTAAAGTAACTTTTGTGTTAGCTTTTGCGACATTGTTTTTGATTACAAAAAAATAAATATCAGAAAGGTACTCACCAGAAACGTAGTGGCCAAAATTTTGCAGTGGATAAGAATACTGAAAAATTCCCTGGTGATTTTCGGAATGAGCATAAGCCATTTTTGCACAGCACAAATTACACTTAAACACGTCTTAATTAAGATCTTACTAAAGCCTTGGGGCAAACTAAACTAAGACTTCACAGTCAAACATCGGATCTCCGTGACACAAAAGGCGGAGCTTCCAGGGATCATACCGAATCAAATGCACGCAAAGCTAATATCAAGGAAGCTTCAGCTTAACTCCGCCTTAATTCTAAAATATTACACTTGAATCATGCTTTTAAGATAATTATAATTGAAGTTATTTTAGTTGTGACTAATTGTTTTTTAATGGATCTTTCTCTTTTCTGTTTGATGTTCTCCGAAATAGTTCACACTTTTTTGATCGCATACGCTAACTTAATAACATTCGTTAAGTTAGGCTAACTTAATGAATGTTATTAAATTTGGGTCAATTTATTTCAATGTCAAAATATTCATTGTTTTTATTTATGTAAGAAAAATTGTGCTTTTTTTAACTTTTAAAAATGCCTTGTATTTTTCATAAAATAGTAAATTTTAGTACCAGGAGTTGAAGTGATGTGATGCTTTTGCAGCGGACTGTTGCCATTAGAATGTCATTCTATCCCATTACTACTTGTAAGGTGAAATGAGATGAATGACATTTTATGTGTCATTCTGATTGCAACCGTCCGTCCGCGGCATTTGTGTGACGAGCCACTTTAACTTCGTGTAGTAGACGATACTTTTTCTTAAAACGTCTAAATACAATGCGTTGATCCCAACTAAAGACATTGTAACAAACAAATGGAAGTTTAGAGAAAAACGCGTTTGAAAATTCGTCAAAATTTAAAGAGTCAGCAGTGGTTTGAAGTCTGGTAGTACTACAGTCACCTAAATAATGAGGGTACATCGACAAAATTCCTGGTAGGGCCGCCTTTTTTATATGATGTAACTGGATGTCCAAAGAGTAAAACCCCCAATTGGCGTATATCTACCTATTGCAGAAACGGAGTTATGGCCCCCCAAAGGGCCCCCTTTGATTCAACACGGTGGAACTGCACCAAATTTTGCAAATAGATGTCAAATAAGGATTTAAAAAGATTTTTATAAAATAAAAATCTATAAGAAAATTCCTTCGCCCCCTAAATAGCCCCCAAAGAGTAATAACCAATCACGTTGGATTTACACCAAATTTTGCAGATAGATGTAAAATGAGATGCTAAAAAATATTTGTTAATAACTTTTTTTGAAAAACAAATTTAATGCCCCCCTTAAGAGCCCCCTTCGTTTATGGGGTGAAGATAACACACTTATTTTGCAGGACATTACTATGCAACAAGGACTCGTTCATTTTATAATCGAAAATTCATAGCACACGTATCGAGTGAGCAAATATAAACGGCGCGTAAGTAGACCATGGGAATTGTCAAAATATTGTTAATTGACAGATTTTACATTTTTCATAGCCTACTTAGGGGCCGTTATTATTTGCTCACTCACAGTAATAGTTTACTACTGAATATTTTGCATGATGCAAAGTACATAAGAGAATATTCTGCTGACAGCAAATTTTTGACTACTATTTTCACTTTTTTAGCGTTATATATAGTCTTGACATATTCCACCTGAGGTAAATATTTTTTTTAACAGAAAATATAGTTTAATTTTCCAATGGAAACTTTTGAAATTTTACAGTACCAACTTGCTTCTGACAATTATTTGTGTACCAAATTGGTATCGTGAAATTTAACAATAAATTTTAATAGGAACCTAAAAATATATTTAAAAAAAGGTTCACCTCTAGTGGTATATCTAACTGTTGGCATATTCTATTTCAGATTTTCAGTTCAGGCAGTATTTTTTTTTGACCTGTCAGTGAAATTCTCGGTAAAATCTTAATGCAGTGTCCAAATCAAATTACAAAATTAGAAATGGTTTTAAGAAAAGTTTTAAGACGCTTTCTTATCTTAGCAAGTCAAGTGGCCGTCGGTCTCTAAATGTGGGAATTGAAGCTTCTAATTTCTTACATATGTTCTCTCTGAGCTGCATGGCGCCAACTTCTGATTAGGTTTTCAAATAATGGACACTTGGAGTTTGAAAGGACCATATCCAATTCATAAATTTGTCAAGACATATTTATACTCGTCGCAGACTAAGTCACAAGTCGAAAGGAAGAGTTTGATGAAAATTCTAAAATCGGCAACAATTCTCGTAGATCGTAGAGTTCTTGATGCGTACGATACAATATCAATTGGACCTTTTTTTTTTTGCCTATTAGCCAATTACCTAAATAAAAATACATTTTTCTTGAAATTTCCCGAACTTTGAAGTACAGGGTGTCCCACGTAAGATGACCCAAACCCTTATCTCAGGAACTAAAAACGCTAGCAAATTTTTATTTTCGCAGGATTGTTTGTAATGAACCAAATTTTTATTTTTAGTAATGTTCCACTCTACAGGATGTTCCATTTACTCGGAACACACATCCAATTCCTTATTTTAAATGGAACACCCTATATTTTTTTATATTTTTAAATACTCCCAAAAATAATTGTTATTTTGTTAAAAGTCCGAAATCTGCAACTTTTTTAGTTTTTGCAAAAAAAAATGTTTCTAAAATTTTTGCCAGTTGCAGCAGCTTTTTAAAAAAATCATTGCGCTTTTCATGGCTGATATTTTTGTATCAAATTTAAACAACATATAATTAAGATGCTTTAAAAACATTTTCATCTAAAATTTGACCAAAAATCGTAACCGGAAGTGAAAAATCCGCCATTGAATATCGATACATTAAAACCAATTTATTTCTAAAAAATTAAATGCAAAGCTATATTTTTTTCCGGCCCATTAAATTTACTTTTTTATTTCCTTTCATTTGATACCCCACTTCCCTATACCTATCTCCATCCCTTTTGGAGATACTCAGTAAGGGTGTGTTTAGGAACCGTTTTTACCCCAATTATGTTTTATTAAAATTTAATTTAAAAAAGGCTTAGACAAATCAATTATCTTTCCAAAGGGAACATGTAAGTGATATATTTTTTGTAATTGGGGTAAAAACAATTCGTAAAACTACCCTTATCGAATATCTCCAAAAGGGTTGAAGATAGGTATAGGGAAGTGGGGTATCAAATAAAAGGATATTAAAAAATAAATTTAATGGGCGAAAAAAAATATAGCTTTGCGCTTAATTTTTCAGAAATAAAACGGTTTTAATGTATTGATATTCAATGGCGGATTTTTCCCTTCCGGTTACGATTTTTGATCAAATATTAAATGAAATGATTTTTAAGCATCTTAGTTATACGTTGTTTAAATTTCATGCAAAAATATCAGCAATGAAAAGCGCAATGATTTTTTTAAAAAACTGCTGCAACTGGCAAAAATTTCGAAAAAATTTTTTTTTGCAAAAACTAAAAAAGTTGAAGATTTCGGACTTTTAAAAAAATAATCCTTATTTTTGGAAGTATTCAAAAATATAAAAAAATATAGGGTGTTCCATTTAAAATAAGAAAGTGGATGTGTGTTCCGAGTAAATGGAACACCCTGTAGAGTAAAACATTACTAAAAATAAAAATTTGGTTCATTACAAACAATCCTGCGAAAAAAAAAATTTGCTAGCGTTTTTAGTTCCTGAGATAAGGGGTTGGGTCATCTTACGTGGGATACCCTGTACAACTCTATTAACGATTTTTTTTGCACTGGGTTATCATTGTGTTTTATGATAAAACGCGGAGTGGAAGCTGCACTAAAGCATAAGATAGGTGTAAGTACCTACACTTAGTTGATTAAAACGCTTCTGCTTTCTTTCACAGACGCCGACCGTGACTTCCCTTAATTTGCTTCCTAAGTAAGTTAAGTGTAACCCCAAACATTTATACTATCGTTATATCAAATCATACTTACGATAAATCGGTAGGGTCGGTATGGGGTGGCCAAATAACAATTTTCTCCTTTTTATACTCTTCGCAGACAAAGTCGAAGAGTATTATAAATTCGTCGTAGAGCAAAAATTCTTGCATATTCGTGCGTTTTATCAAATTTTAAACAACTTTCAAAAAATCCGTCTGTCCGTCTGTATGTCACACTTTTTTTGTGGGCACGATATCTCAAAAATTCAATCAAGTTCAAATTTTCTGGAAAAACCATATTGTTTTTGAAAAAAAATCTGTTAATAAAAATGGGGGTACAGGAGCCCCCAACTTTTATAAAATTCTTATTTCGGTTATTATTAAACTTATTGAAATTTTTCATTTACAGAATTAAGCGTACTTTTTTTCCTAATAAAAAAGAATTTCCTGGATTTCAGTAATAAAAAAGTTTCTAAGGCATGTTATAGACTAGTAGGTCTAGATGGCTTTGTAAAAAAAAAAAAAAAAAAAGAAAGTTAATTGCGTCTCGTTAAACTTTGCTACTCTTAAAAGTCCAAATTGACAATTACATATACCTCTTTTCGTCAAAATGATTTTCTTTTGTTTCTAAGTTAGTACATTGCACCCTTTGCAGATTTTTTATTATTGATCAGAAAAATATAATATTTTTTTTTTATTTAACCTACTGCGAAGAGTATCTTATAAATTGTTTACAAGACATTTTACAAAAAATTTTAAAAAATCGACAAATCTTCAAAAAGTATAAATCCTATCGGTTTCGATTTCTACCCATTTCTAGTTTCTCTTATACAGAATGTCCAAAAACATTACATTTTTTCATTTTCTAGAGATTTATTTTAATGCACCAAAAACGTACTATTGCTGGAAACAATAAAGTAATCGACGCTTTTCTTCATTGTAATAATGACCATATATGTAGGTATAACAGCTTACAAATCTTAAGTTAAATTCTAAGAACGAGCGTACGTGGGTTTTCCTATTATTATTTAGTGCGATAATTGCAGCCCTTTTGTCTTGCTATAAAACAAATTAATTTAGAAAAGCAAATCTGTTTCGAAAATTCTTTTTACCTGAATTACATTCTTAGGGCCGGTTGTACAAACCAAGTTTAAACTTCAGTTTAGCTAAACTGAAGAAATTTCTTGGAAATTAAATATAGGTACTTTTTACGAGTTTTGCTTAAGGTTTTCGAGGGTTTTTTTCAGGAAATGTCGCGAGCAAGTAAATTAGCAGATGCCAAGGTCCTAAAGCGAGTCATAAACGTTGATTTTAAGTTCATACATTTACGTCTAAAAATTATATTAAGCTTAAAGCAGCTCATTGGTCCATTTTATTTGACAATTGATAAACTTCATCAAAGTCAAATTAAACTGGAACAATGTGATCCAGAAACATTTTAATTTTATAATACTTGAAATAATTGCGTCTTTTAAGACAGACAAACTGAAAATATCATTAATTAATAATATAATATTAATTAACCACATCATTCAATTAATAATTTTAATTTTATGTTTTTTTTAATGAATCATTAGATTCGTAAAAGTTTTGAGTACCTTAAACTTAAAGCGATTATAAGCTTTGTATAAGCTAATAAATAATAAATTCTACCTAATGACAATTCCAACAAGAGAAATGTCACATTTTTTGCCAGACAAAACTTGATTCGTAGCAAGGCATACTTCACTTTATCAGGCCGGCGCACTCTCATGTTTATTTTTTAGACTCCTGGAGGCCTTATTTTCTAGAAGATCCAGTTTTGTGACGTCATAAAAATTAGTTTGGTTACTCGCTAATGGTATCGCTTTAGTCAGCAATAAAAGTGAATATTGATGCGAATATTAGGAAACTCTACAGTCTACCTTACTTAAGTACCTACTACTATCCATATTCAAAAGAGCTTTTAGTTTACCATAGAACATGCACAACATAATAATAGACTTAAAATAAAGACAAAGAGTGTAAATTATAGGTCGGTAGTTGACAGGAGGTTTGTCGTGTAAAATGTTGTCACTCTCAATTTCACATGTCAAATATGAAATAGTAGATTCATGTAACTATAAAACTGGCGTCACGTCAGTCTCGTCATCTCGAGTAGGTCACTCAGTCCCTAGTTGATCCTCCTCCTGTGGCGCTTACGTGATTTAAGTGACACCTTACACAATATGACCTTTGTTTGGGGTTATTACGGACCAAGAATTCTTTATAATGAGTGATAAAAAAAACTACGTCCTATGTCATGGATGAAAAAATAAACTTTCTATTAACAAGTTGCATTCGTTTCTCGTTGCAATCTTCTCTTAAGGATTACAGAAGGTGCAAAATTGTCCAGAGACTTGCTAAAAATTATTAAAAATGTAATCTTCCGAATTAGAACCGCTCTTCTAATATTATAGGAGCTATCAACATAAAAATCCACATCATTAACGGTGTCATGATTTTATGATATTACATAATATTACTTGAAGGACAATTGCCAGAGCAGGACAAAACCAAATCAATTAGACTATTCGCCGACGTTTCGATTAATTGATTAAAATCTTTGACAAGGATGTAACAATAGAGAATTTTTTACAATAGAGCCCTTATTTGAAAAGTTGAAAATGAACGCTTTTCTATATTATAAAGAAATCTTTCCTCTAGTCTGAAGTTACAGTAGTTAAACAAAAGTAAAAAGCCACATCATCAATTATAGGTACAAAAAGTTATCACAAAATGGTGCCCTTTTTTTTATTTTCTATTTTCTCGCATCTGAAAACATTTAAATTTTATAAAAACTGATTAGATTAATTTAATCGTACAACAAAATTGATTTTTACACCTCGAGCTATAACCCTGCCAACCCTTTATGATGGGTTAATTGCTTTTCAAATGTGCTTTCCAAGGACAGAAAACCCTGTTATAAACATTTCTTATTTTAGGCATAAAAGTCTACAGATTATATACAAAATTAAAAAATTTCACTTCATAAATGTATGGCAGTTTTAAGACTCATATTTGCACATATTATTTTATTTCTTAAAAAAAAATATCCCACTTATGATGTTTAAAAAAACGCTACCTGTTAGCGCTGTCAGTGTATTGGACAAAAGTTAAGAAAAATTAAATATATACCTGTTAGCGCTGTCAGTGTATTGGACAAAAGTTAAGAAAAATTAAATATAATGCAATGCACAAAAAATCATGACAACGTTCGATGATGTGTGTTTTTAGTTGCCAGCTCTCGTACCATAACGAGGGCTCCAACGATTACTCTTCTAACTCAAAATGACCACTTTTCAGGAGAGCGAAAAAACAAATATAATGAGAGTTTTTTGTAAATGTTTTAAAAACTATTACATTTTTTAGCGCAATTTTTTAAATAAAGTATCTTAGGACTACAACAAATTGTTTTTTAACAAAAAAAATTATTAAGAACCCTTAATTGTTTAAATAATTAACTTATGTTACTTAACAGTTAAGTTTTTTTTATTGTAACATAAGTTGGAACTTTTAAGTCCCATGCAAAATATTATAACTCAACATAAGTTTAAATGATATAGGCGTAAACTAGTATATCAAAAATTGTTCTGTATATAACTGTCGTAAAATATAGTAATTCAACATAAATTGATATATTTAAGATGAAAAGTAGTATATCTATACTACTATTGTTTTGTATATTACTGTCGTAAAGTAGTTTAACTAACGAACTAGAACAATACATATCCAGACGTAAAGTATTCTAACTAAACTTACAATACTATAGGGCTAAATTAATTTTCCTTTTAGGAGGCAGCAACACTAGTGTAACTTTAGTTATTTTCTTAATTTGAGTCGTAAAATATTATAACTTGAGATACAATATAATTTAAAATATATATATTAGCTATTTAAAATAGTTTACCACCAATTATCTTAAGTTATAATTAATAACGCCTAAAAATGTGCTCCTAACTTAACATAGCATTGTTTTTTTGTGAATTCTTACCAAGTTATTTTAAAAAACGTTTAGTTCCTACGTGTTTATTATTGGTCAGAATAATTTCATATTAGGAGAGGCGATGCAGGGAAGCAAGGGGAATCTTTTGTACTATAAGACGTAAAGTAGTGTAACTCGAGTTACAATGGTAATCGTTGGAACCCTCGATAAGATAAGAGGTCACTCCAGAGTCCCTAGGAAATACCTATCCTTGCAATTCAGACCCAATTTACTTTTGACCAAGTTCTGACGGCACAAATTTATTGCAAAAGGGCATGTTAAACCCAAGCTACATCCAGTTATTAAATGTTAAAAATGCGATTTTTGGTAAGTAGGTAATTGACCTTATAATGAAGCAAGTAAGCCGGTTTTGATTTCATTTCGCTTGTTAACCAAATTGGAACCACGCCTCTTATGCAACGATATTTAACCGAAATATTGAGCACTTTTAATCATAATGTTTTTCGTTTATTGAATTTCAACGGGGATGTAGCTCATTTGGCAGAGTGCTCGCTTAGCATGCGAGAGGTACTGGGATCGAAACCCAGCTTCTCCATATTCTTTTTTATTTTCTGTTATAAAAATAAATATGAAACTAGAATGGGTATAGAAGTCGGAATTGTTAAAAGTCGGAATGGGTAGAAGTCGAAACGCGAAGAAGTTACTCTTAGCAAATAAATGAGAAGCTTGAGTAGAATTCGAATTCGGTAGAAGTGTAATTTTTTATTTTTTAATTCAAAGCTAAATTAATATATATAATTGTTTTCTTTTAACAACACAAATTTTATCAAAAAAATCTGCAAAGAGTGCAAACTATTAACTGAAAATGCGAAGAATTTCATTAACGAAGAGGATAAAGGTCAGTTTTGACCTTTAACATATTTAAGGTTATTTGTTCTGAGTTCTGACCTAATAACAAATTTGGTTTTGACAGCTGCTTTTGTGTCTTTGGTTGAAATATTTTTGCATGGCCTTCTTGACTGACGCGTGATGCGATTCGGACTTGGAAGTTTTTTGCTATACTAAAATCGTTTATTTTTTGTTTTTTTTAGCCTTACTAGCAAACGTTACAAAAATGAACCATTTTTAATAGAAAATTAAATTTTCATTCATTTTGTACGAAATATTTTTTTTTTGTAGATGGAATAATAACGGAATAATTAACTACTGCGAAAAATATCATATAGAATGTGTAACATCTATATAACAAAAAAAAAAGTCATAAAAAAGACCTATGTGCGAAGCGAGGGGGAATTCACATACCCAAATTGTGTACCCCACTGCCCCCAAGAGGAATTCTTTGTAAAAAATTCCCAAAAAATTGCACAAATTCGCAAAAAATTCACCCAATTCCCAAAAAATTTCCCCAATTCCCAAAAAATTCCTCCAATTCCTAAAAAATTCCCTAGAATTTCTCTTAAAAAAACCTTTAAAAATGCATTACATTTTAAATTTTCAGAATTTTTGACGCAAAATATAAACTTATGACTATTTTTGGCAGGAAATTCAAAAAGATTAATAGGTTTTGGCGGAAAATTTGAAATTTTTGGCGCAAAATTTAAATTTATTGTTAATTTTGGCGCAAAATTCAAAAACATTAAAAAGTTTTGGCAGGAAATTTCAAATTTTTGGAGCAAAATTTAAATTTATTGTTAATTTTGGCGCGAAATTAAAAAACATTAAAAAGTTTTGGCGGAAAATCTCAAATTTTTATATAAAAAATAATCGGTTACTGGAAACTATGATCACAATTCACAATTACATTAAATATTTTAAAAAAATGCAATCGATTACTTTTGGAAGTAATTATTCCTAATCTTGAGTATTGACCCTTCCCGTTGAGGTACATCTTCGCGGTCGTTTTACTTGGGAATAGGGTGATCATATGGAGCCGCATAAACGTACTTCGCATAGCACTCTCTTACTGTTAGAATGTGGTGGTACTCATTTAAAGAATAAGAATATTGTCACATTCTATCAGTGGAAGAGTCGGAAGCGATGGGCTTTGTTCTGAATTACTACCCGATCACTATTGACAATTCCAACAAGAGAAATGTCACATTTTTTGGCAGACAAAACTTAATTCGTAGCAAGGCATACTTCATTTTATCAGGCCCACGGACTCTCATGTTTATTTTTTTGAATCCTGGAGGCCTTATTTTCTAGACGATAGAGTTTTGTGACGTCACGAAAATTAGTTTGGCTACTCGCTAACGGTATCGCTTAGGTCAGCAATAAAATTTAATTCGGGTATAACAGACAAAAAAAAAATGGATTTTATTTCTAAGAGAAATAAATGTTATTCGAGTAGTGCCCGGGTAAAAAAAAGCCTTGTAAAAATTGTATTTTTCAAAATAACTTTGCTACCAATTTTTGAAAGTTTACTGAACTCGTTCATTGTCTAACTGGTGCTGCCACAATAAATTTAATTAGACCGTAAGCTTTGTATATTACCATAGATCAAGTATATATAGATATACAGCGCAGGGCTTTTATCGGGTGCGCTTTTTTTAATCGCAGAAGGCCTTAGAAGTATTAAAAAAAATCTGTGACTTTGATTTTTAAGGTTATAAAGTTTGGCGATGAGTTGTTCTTCGCTGGTAAAAACGCAATGTGTAAACCATCAGGACTTATGTTTAAGTTTGCACCAAGAAAAATAGCAATCACAATAACATTACCTAGAGCAATTTCATCTTACAATGCACGCGAATATTGTCCTTAGAAGTTATTTTGCAAAATTCAAACATAGTTCAATGTTTTTTATGCCTTCCTCTGCACTAAAATACTGCAATTTTTCAACCATTTTTTTAAGGTGTTTATTCTTAGGAAATTTAAATAGTTTTGGGGTGTTATTTTTTCTGGACTAGCTCCACAAGGCCAAAATTGCCACACATTGCTCTTTTTACCATTATGAAATTTTTTTTAATAAAATTTAATAATCTGACATAAATCTGTCATCCATCAAACAGTCAAAGCTAGCCGATTTTATAAATCTTAAAAACGCAGGTTT
Organism: Cartodere bifasciata; assembly: GCA_963920755.1. Taxonomy (NCBI): domain Eukaryota; kingdom Metazoa; phylum Arthropoda; class Insecta; order Coleoptera; family Latridiidae; genus Cartodere; species Cartodere bifasciata. Next base: position 15,574,863 of record OY987197.1, read on the forward strand.
CCTTAGAGATAAGCTCCATAAGCTCCATTTTGCGCACCCAGTTATACAGGGGTGCTGGATCTCTAGTAGTTTATTTACCTCTATGATATTACCTAGAGATTTCTTAAAAAAATAGCATTTATTTTCCAAAAAATTCCTCCAATTCCTAAAAAATTCCCCCAATTCCCAAAAAATTTCCCCAATTCCCAAAAAATTCCCCAAATTCCTAAAAAATTCATCAAATTTCCCAAATTCCTAAAAAATTCCTCCAATTGTGTACACCAATTGCCCTAGCGAAACCCCCCTCGGGGCGAAGTGTAACTTTTTAAATTATCTATCCCACTCACTGATCTAACCCATTGATTGATTTAACCCATCGCTTGTTAAATGTTAAAAATGCGATTTTTGGTAAGTAGGTAATTGACCAGCCTATGACAAGTACCCCTAAGCTGGCTTCGCACATGTGCGTTTTCGACATCTCGTTAATCAGATTGGTGTCCCTCTGAACCCCTCTAAAGTTGGTATAGTTTAGCTCTCGTGTTGAATTTACCTCGTATCGAGCTACTTTTAGGGCCTCCGCTGTGCTGATATTCTGCAAGTGGGTAACAGTCACCTCCAAAACAATGACACGTCTAGGGTTCGTCATTCTGATTACGATATCCGGTCGGTTGTGGTACAGGGGGATGTCCGTAAGTATTTTACCACCCGCATCTACTGATATTTCTCGTTCACCAAACTGGTATTTTGCGTGAACCATAGCCTTGCCAAAATGTAGGCCTGCTGTGATGGCTTCTGGCGCATTTGTGCTTTTAAGTATTGTTTTTAGCACATAGTGCACCACATTGTCGTGCCTCATAGTTAATGAGTGGTTGAGGCAAGCTGACACCACATGATACGCCGTCTCGCTCATTTGGCACCCCCTCCTACATCGTCGCTGTTGGTATGGCATGTGGAGCCTGTGAACTTGCTCTTCTGCGATGGATTCCAGTACTGACCGCCGCCACGTGTCCAAAAACGGGGAATCGTAAGCCGGGAATTCGATGTCTTTCTCTTTCTCGACCACTATTCTTCCATAATTCATGTTCTGTGTCCACTCGTCTTTCAGACTCTCGATGCGCTTTTCTTTTATGGATGTAATAATGTCTTTATTGCATTTAGAGTAGTTATTTTCATACGTACTCGGATCAATGTCGCATTCGTACTTTTCAAGCACGTATGAAAGGTCCGACAGTGGGTTTCTCTATCGGTTTTCTGCAGTCTTTCGTAAGATTGGCGCGTTTTGTTCATTTCAGGGTGCAGTTGGATGTACACACCTTTTCTAACGAACTGTAGTTCAGCTTCGAGTTCCGCACTCCCCATACCGAGCCCCCCTAGCCGTTCGGAAGGTAAACGCTAGCGTTAGATGTCGTCCTGTTCTTTATTTTATGTTTAACTAGCAGTTTACGTATCGCTTTGTCCACATCTCTGCATCTTTTGAAGAGTAGACGCACGTTTTTCATTCGGTCATTTGGCAGAGTGCTCGCTTAGCATGCGAGAGGTACTGGGATCGAAACCCAGCTTCTCCATATTCTTTTTTATTTTCTGTTATAAAATATGTATAAAACTAGAATGGGTAGAAGCAGTGAATATAGACTCATATGATTATATTACTCAATGGTAGAAGTCTGAATGGGTTGAAGTCGGAATGGGTAGAACTCGAAACGCGAAGAAGTTACTCTTCTCAAATAAATGAGTAGCTTGAGTAGAATTCGGTAGAAGTGTAATTTTATATTTACGTTTAGCATATTTGAGGTTATTTGTTCTGACAGCTGCTTTTGTTTCTTTGGTTGAAATATTTTTGCGTGGCCTTCTTGACTGACGCGTGATGCGATTCGGACTTGGAAGTTTTTTGCTACTAAAAACGTTCTTTTTTTGTTTTTTTTAACCTTACTGGCTAACTATACAAAAAATGAACCAACATTTTTAATAGAAAATTAAATTTTCATTAATTTTGTAAAAAATATTTTTTTGTAGATTAAATAATAACGGAGATAGGATGTTTTTTTGTGCTGGAGGGTAAGTGGGGAGTCGGACAAAAAAACTAAGGAATACTTTTTGGTAAAGAATTAAATTGTCTATGTTTTATGTCGAATAATTTTTTTTGTAAATTAAATAATAGACGAGCTACGATTTTTTTTTCATTTGGGGGGCTAAAAAGAGGGCTTTGAAGTACTCAGATTCTTATCAAAAACAATAGGGTTTTTTCTCTTATAGGGATTGATTTTTCCTACAAATTTGAATTGGATTGGAATTTTAGTTCTTAAGATAGCGTGTTTACAAGAAACGTGTCACTCCACAGACCGACCGACCGACGGACAGATTTTTTCAGTTGTTCAAAATTCGATGAAAAGCAAGAATTTGCAAGAATTTTTGCTCTTGGATAAAAATGGACCATTTTAGAATTTTCGTATCGATTGCAATATACTCTTGGGACCTAGTATTGCGAAGAGTATAACTAGAAATGGGTTAGATCAGTGAATATGTTAGATCATTGAGTGGGTTAGGTATTATTATAAAATGCCGACATTTAATAGGATACTCCTCGCAATTAATCACAATATTTTATAAAAGCAATATTTTTTTTATTTAAAAAAAAATCTGCGAAGAGGTCTATTAACTATTAACTTACTTTCGCAAAAAAAAATATTTATTAGCGAAGAGCATAAATATGAATTCTGACATTGACGTTTAGGATTTAATTTGACTTTAAAAGATGCTACTGTGTTTCGAATGTTTTTACAAAGCCACCTAGACCAAGGTCAAGACTTATGGGACTTTTTTATTACTAAAAACCTTGCTTTTAGCCTTTTATGCCCTAATAACTTAACAAAAAAAAATTAGAAAAATTATTTTAAATACAGAATGACATTTTCTTTAATTTTTTAGAAGAAATTTTTTTAGTAAATCAAATAATAACGAAAATGCGGCGTTTTTTTTAATTGGGGGGCTAATGGGGGGTCGGATCAAAAAAGTTTTAAAATAATTTTTGTAAAGAGTTAAAAGGGTTTTAATACTAATACTTAATACGAAATTTTTTTGTTTCTTAAATTTACAATAACTGAAATATGAATTTTTTACTAGTTTAGGGGCCCCTTTACCCCCCTTGTTATTATCCGATTTTTTCCAATAACAATCCCAACCAAGATTTTAATGAGAACAATTTTTCCTGCAAATTTGAACACGATTGGGCTTTTCGTTCTTAAGTTATCGTGTTTACAAAAAACGTGACGGACGGACGGACGGACGGATTTTTTGAATGTTGTTCAAAATTCGATGAAACGCACGAATCTGCAAGAATTTTTGCTCTACGACGATTTTTGACGATTTTAAAATTTTCAAAACAATCACAATATACTCCTCGTTTTCGACTTTGTCTGCGAGGAGTATAATAAGGTGTCCAGTTTTTGATAAAAACGAAACTGTCTTTGTAAATTTTTATTTTGTTAAAAGTATATTAAAGTACTGAACACTGAAATATTTATTTTTTAGCAAGCATACTGACTAACATCACCGGTGCAATGGTTATTGTAGGCAACCCAAGCTGTAAAACCATTTCCTTTACGATCATGAACTTCTTTAATGTGTTTAATGCATTCAATATCATCGTTGATGTCATCGTTTCTAAAATCTTTGCATCTCTTATAACATCCCTTTCCTCGTCTGGAAGTGTTAGAACACCTGAAAAAAATGTACACGATAATAGAGAAATGACAACAAAAACAAACACGTTATCGAACGTTGTCATGATTCTTTGTGTTAATATTTAATCTCGTGTTTAATATTTCTTTACTTAGCCCAATAAACTGAAATTGCTAACAAGCGTTTTTAAAAAACAGCAGAAGTGGGATCGTTTTTTTGTACTAGTAAGTTGATATATGCACATATGAGCCATAAAACTGCCAAAACTTTATGAAGTAACTAATTTAAATCTAGTGTAACAACATACGTTTAGTACATCGCGTTTCTGACTTTTTTTCTCCAGATTGAATTATAATGCACAATTGTACTTACCAATAAAGTTGGCTTATTTGAAAAATACCATGATCACCAGTAAGCCAATTTCTTGCTTTTGTGTTATATCTTGATTCATGATAAGCAATACATGACCATACTGCCAAATCTTGATGGGGAATACCGTGCTTTTTTAACTTATCAATTAATTTACACTTGTCGTAGACTTTTGCATTGATTTCTTCAAAACTTCCCAAAAATAAAATAAAACCCAATAAAATTACACAGTTCGTAGTTTTAAAAGCCATCGTTTGTTTTAACTTTTGACTGATTTCCAATAACATTACCAAAATATGTAACCTACAGTGGCTTTTATTCTTTAATAACGATTTTTTTCCTGGCCATTGTAGACGGGTATGTGACAAAATTAACCACAAAAGAAGATAAATGTGATCGAGGCCGCTTTAAAGGTTTTAATGAAGGAAAATGATAAACGAAAAAAAAAAGTAATTGATAATACGATTCATTGCACTGTTACATTCAGAAAAACCTATAATACAAGATTGTCCAGAATGGTTATTATAGCCGATTAACAACCGAAAGATTTTAAGCTGCGAACGCTAGGAAACAAGTTAATTTAATTTTTTCACATCGTTTATTAAAGACATTTATTAAGGCACTCCAAATCGTTGATTAATGACCCCTATTAATGCATGGATACCATGTCCATAGTAACGCTCTTCTATGTTTAAAACTACTATGTTTCTACATTACAAATGTTAAAGTAGCTTTAGTTGTGGTTCAAGCAACAAAAACCAAAAGAAATGAAATATTTACCGTTGGAAACAATGAGAAGCAGATCCTTTTACCACATTTTGAGGAAATAACATTCATTTTCTATTTAAAATTAATAAAAGTTCGATGACAGCCCTTATTCTTCTTCAACTTTAATAAATTTGAATGGCCGACGCATTGTTTTTGTTAGTTGGTGAAATGACTGTTTTATTTTATAATTTATTAAATAATGATCTAAGATGTGCGAAAAAGCATTGTAACCAGTTAGTATGTTAAATGGTGATTAATAAACTCACTTATTAACAAGCTCGCTGATCGCTCGCTTATTAATCCCCTTTATTAACACACTTAATGGTTAAATAACTATTCTTTACTTTAATTTAAAATATCTACTATCTAAAAGGCGTGTTGAATCAAAAAAATTCTTTTATTTAACAACAAATACAATACAATAAACTTATCGATTAACATATAAAACTAATTTTTGGTTTCTTATGTAGCTTACTTTGGTGTAAAATATCGAATAATTCAGCGCAAAAAAATCTAAAACGACTTTTTATTAATACCCATTAGTAGATTAAACTTTTACATCGTAATTTCTGGAATTTATTTAACACACACAATTTTTACGATTAAAGGGAAATGTCGCGAAGCATAATAACTGTGGTTATGTAATGTTGGAAATCACCAAAAAACAACACTTTCTGGTCATTGTTCAGTGGGTTTATAAAAGTTAATTTTAATTAAAAATTGTGCTTACCAGCAACATAAATAAACAAAGCACAAGTTGACAAATTCTAAAGGTCAATCAATAAGCGTTTAATTACAGAATTTTGGCAATTTAAAATGCAAAATAGTGCTTCTAGATTGCCAAAATTCTGTATTAAAACGCTTATTGATGGAACTTTAGAATATGTTAACTTGTGCTTTGTTTATTTATGTTGCTGGCAAGCACAATCTCTTATAAACTCACTGAGCAATGACCAGAAAGTCCTGTTTTTTGATTTTAAATCAAATCAACAACAGCAACCAACATTACATAACCACAGTTTCTATGCTTCGCGACATTCCCCGTTTAAGAAACACTTTTTGTATTTAATTAAATGGTCTGGTTTGCTTAAAAATTGATTTTACTGATTGCTCATAATAAATTGAAAAATTCTTTAAAAGTGGTTAATTAATTTTAGGTTAATCACAGCCATATTTCTCAATCTAAATCGTTTTAGCAGTTTTAAGATTCTTAAATAAATATTACATAATGTAATAAAAAAATAAAATTGAAGATTAATCTACTAAGGAAAATGTAATGGAGAATGTAAAAATAAATGTTGCCAAAACAACATTGTCGATGTATGAAAAAAATTACAACATATTTTTTCCAGCACCAGCTTGCTTTAACTTAACTTATTGTTTATCTTATACTTGCTATTTATTCTAATCTACCACAACTTCCATTTAATTAATGTAAATTTAATTTTGTTTTTTAATTATCAACTATTTTCAAGATTAGCCATTTTAGGAATACATTCATCATTTACTTTAAAAACCAGCACGTTGTCTGTTCGGTTTTATGTATTCTTACTATATTCATTATTTTGTTTTGTACAATAACTTTGGCATTTTTAATTTTTTTTATGGTTTAACAAATATTTTATTACTTATCGCCTTTTCTTTTTCTTCATAGATGAGTCTAAAATAAATTTAAAAAAGTAAAATGTTTGCCATTTATAAGGTTCACAAAAACGAAAACCCAAACCAAATTTGAAACAAAAACATGTAGAAAGAAAATGCTTCTTTTAACCAAATACTTAAATTTAATTAAAAAAAAATGTAAATAGTGCATCAAAATATTTAAAAAGAAATAATTCCACTACCCATAAATTCTTAAAATGAAAAAATGCAGACCAAACAAAAACAAATCTATTTAAAAGACAATGTGCAACCAAATCTATTTTAAGTTTTTTGCATGCAGAGAAAGACGTTAACACATTTTTTAACAGAAGGAAATGAAAGAAAAGTCAAAATGTTGAAATATTAATTTATTTCCGATCCACTAAGCATGTAAAATAAACAATTTTAACCAATATTTTATCTACTTAATATTTGTAACATTATTTATAGGTAATATAAAAAATTCTTTTTACAACAAAAAAGCACAAAAACGCTAATTATCTCTAGGTAATAAATAACCAAGCATTATTACATACGTCATATACAGAATACCTGAGCAAAAATTTACAAAAAAGTATTACACAATTTTCTAACTAAAGCTATTTAACATTTTTTAATATCTTAAATTTTTAAAACACCAGATTCTACGTTTTATACAGTTATTTTCAAACACTTAGATTTTAACGATTTTATTTGTAATACATTTTGCTCTTCGTGATGGAGTACAGAACAAACCATTAAAAAAGAATTTTTTTAACCAAAAAAAAATAACATTGACAACGGCTATTGTAAAACATAATCAAATAATCCACTTAAAAAAATTAACTCTTTGCAAAAAAATTCTTATTTAATTTGTCCTTTTATACATTTTAATAGAAGATCAAAAAGACGTATACAACTTGATACAAATATTAAAATTTATAGTCAATGGCAAAATATTTTAACATTTACAAAAATCAATTCAGAGCATAATTTATAACATTATTCTTTGACGTCTAGCTTTAAATTTTGTTGTAATGAAACAGCATTTTTAACAAGACATTTTTTACATTATGCTACAACACTTATTTAAACTTTTTATTGCAAGAAAAATGCATTTTTTCATGTATACTTAGTTTAGAATTCATATGTGATCGATGATATTAAAAAAAATATAAGTATATATAAATAAAAAGTAATAAAATTAGGCTAAGAAAAATAAATAAAGCAATTATTGGAATGCTAAAATACAAAATATACTTTTGCGTCGGAGTAAAAAAAAATATTTAAGGCTTACCCTTTTTCATTCCCTACTATTACAAATTAAGTTTCTTTTGGATTACATTCTTAAAATATACTGATAGGTAAATAAATTAAGAATTAAATCCAAAACCGTGAAGTTAAACTACCAGATTCTGGCTCCCTACAATTAAACCAATACAATAAAAATATAGCTAAGTACATATTTAAATAAAATTAATAAAAATATTTAACAAATTTTAGACAAACTGATTTTAAACTAAATAATAATATAATTTTAATAAAAATGATTAAAATTTTTGTATTGAAATTTGTGTTCCAATTTTTCAAACATTACTATGCGTTTTCTGACAGGCTAAAAAATGAAACGAATAAAAAAATTAAAATAAAAACATTAAAAATAAAATCAATCTAAACATCACAGAAGCCATACAAAAAAACTGAAACTTTGCATATTTAAATTCGCTATTTTCACTTTATTAAAACTCGTAAACCAACATTATTTTTGTAAGAGAAATAACGAAAATAGCGTATTTACAAGACAAGATTATACAAAAACAAAAGCAAAAACCAGTAAAACTTTTTGTAAAATATCTTAACACTAAAAATAGTCAACGATTATTAATCGCAAAATTAACAATCTAAGCCGCTGTCAGTGCTATTACACTCTTCCAATATCAAAAAACGGTTTTCATTGATAATCATAATCAACACGACTCTTCAATTGTTGCTGATGAAATCCACAAAAAGTAGGCAAGAATCAAATGAAAACAAACGTTAAACGTCGGTGTACACAGGCAGGTTGGACAGGCAGATGAAAAGTGTATTAGGGTAGCAGGTTTGAGAATTGGTTAGTTGTTGGTTAAAAAAATGATAAAAAGCACTATGTTTTAACCATAGACTAAGCAGCAAGACTTTCTATGGATTGTAACGTTTTATACGGCACAACACATGCACAACTTTAATATTAAAGTCATTACACAATCTAAGGTTCACTAATACACTGAAAAGTACTAAATATAAGCTATAAGCATGTCGAATTTAATTATCTTACTCCAAATAATAAATTTAAAATCCTTAAATGTAGGCAACCAATGTATTTCGAAAGACATTTCCCTTGGTTCCGTTTATGGTTCTTAAATTAGTCGGCCTACATTAGAGGATTTTCAGCAAATTTTTGAAGCAAACATCAATTGTAAAGTCATGCGCATTAGAACAATGGAGCGTATTTCTACAAAAATTGGTTGGGGTTACCTAGGAGATCTGTCATACCACGTGTCCCTCCAGATGCTAATTATTAACATTACTTCTCTTTTTTATACCTTTATCAAATATAACGCTAATATACCAAAAACAAACTGCCGGTTTAAAACATTCAATGTACCATCTAAAAGGTTTGTATAACATTTAGAGTGTATTACATCTTTAATTCTTTATGATTCGGTAAAAAAGGAAATTATGACCCATTTACAAAAGGATTTCCGTGAATGTTTAAAATAATCCGCATTTTTTGGATGCACGGATTTTGCATTAAAAGTACCTTTGTAAATAAGTCATTATGCCATTGTTTACCTAATTATGAAAAATTGAAGTTGTAAAACACTCCGTAAATGTTATACAAACCCTTTAGCTGGTACGTAGAATGTTTTAAAGCGGCAGTTTGTTGTTTTTTGGTATATTTGCGTTATATTTGATAAAAATAAAAAATTTAGAAGTAATGCCAGTTAGCATCTGGAACGACGGGTAGCATGACAGATCTCTTAAGTAACCCCAACCAACCTTTTTTTTAAATACCGTCTACAGGGTGTTGAAAAACAACGTACGATAGCGTTTATGCGCCAATTTTTGGACATCTTGTAAAAGTGGAATTTTCAAGTGGACTTGTTTTTGGTTGAAAATATCCATTTTTTTCTCATTGTGGTTTTTAGTGGAAATAAGTAAATTAACCCAAAACCAAAGTATAAACAGAATACGTTAATTAACAGTCCTAAGACATTATTTACAACGATTGTAACAAACCTACTTTATGGCATATTAGTTTGCACTTCACAATACCTTACGAAGCTTTGTTTAATAATACACATTGTAAATATCTCTTTTAGCGTTATTCTAGGTAAATCGATTTTTAAACGATGCTCTGCATGCAAAAATATTGTTAATAGGATTGTTTGTAGGGTTAAAATGATAAAATGGGGTTCAATCATGCACATTGCAAAATAAAAGCTCAAGTCTCAGTCAGTGATTCTCACAAATTAGTTTTCACTAAAGGTTTTTATTAGACTTTTTTTTTTAAACTATGAATAACCGGTTGGTTTTAAGTTGGAGTGAACTGCACTGACAAAACTTCCGCTTTTGGTTACAAACCATATTTTCCTACTTAGAATTAGTGAAAAAGGCAATTATTGTTCTGGTATAATTTTTTTAGCATTGTTTAAAAACAGATTAACTTTTTTATTTCCTTTTTTCCTATTCTAAGTAGGAGGATCTTGGCATTCTATTAAGATATCTAAAAAAGTGAACTGTGTACACAGACGAACCAAAATTTTGTGTATTCTTAGAAAATAAACAGAAATATATTTTTAGTTACTTTTTAGCAACATTTTTCAAAAAGCAAATTATCGGTATATCTATTTACAAAGAATATATTTCAAAATATTTTCTGTGATCAAAAATGCTGTGTAATAACCCACTGACTTACATTTTGTAAGCAGTTAAGTGCGATAATAAGGATAATATTTATAAATATGTAGGAGATAATGTCAATAATTTTGAAATCAAGTAGAGGTCAAAAAGCAAAAAGAATGGTATACAAATAAATATACAAAAACAAAAATCAGCAAAAACAATTGTTCGGCGTTATACTTTATACTGTTGATAAAAGGAAACATATTAGCAAAATGTTTGCATTTTTGTTTTGCTTGCAAACTACATTATGATGATCAAATAAAATCCATTCTATAAAAGTCTTAAAAAACGGATTTAGGCCATTATTTTTATAAAAAACTGTTTAGCGTGAACTAGCAAGTAGTTATGCTATGGTTTTACAACAGTTTGACAATGGAATTGCCAACAGGTAGTATTTTTGAAAAACATCAGAAGTGGGATCGTTTTTTTTTTTGTACAAAGTAATAGTTAGGTGCACGGTGCACATATAGCCATAACACTGTTAGAACTTCATGAAGTAACTATGTAATTTTAAACTAGTGTAATCTATAGACTGTTCTGCGTAAAAAAAGCGATTTTGGGTACAGGGTTCTCTGTCTTTGGAAAGCACATTTTAAAAGCGATTGTTCTGACAAGGTTATAGCTAGTATGTGCAAATATTCTTGCACAAAGAAAACGATTCCACTTATGATGTGTTTGACATTACAAACAACGCTACCTGTTTGAGCTAAAATTTGGACTATGAGAAGTAATACAGGGTGTTATTTTGTAGACTTTACTAGCGTTTTGCTCAGCTATGTGCAATTCGATTTTCATACAAATTTCTGGAGTGACCATTTAGGAACTGTGCTTGTGACTGGTGAATACAAAAATGTTAATTGGTCTATTAGTTTTGAAGAAAACGACAGTAACTAGTATTTTTTTTAATTTTTCATGTAATATTTATTTTTTTTCGAAATATCTGTATTATTTTACATTTAAATCAGTTTTTACATATTAATTAAGAATCTCCGTTGTTTTATAATAAATTCATAAAGTTTCTTAAAATACCTGGCTAAAATGATTATTTTTTATTTAGGCAGGCGGTGAATTTGTTTTGCTTTTATGACACTCATTTTTTTGACGTTATTAACAATAAATCACGATTGTCATAATTTGTCAACACAATAAGAACACAGAAAATGTTTAAATCTGTAGCACAGATAATTAATAAAAAAAACACTAAATCAGCCGACTATGTTAGGAAAACTTATTAAATTAATTAAATCGATTATGAAGCAATGGTAAGGTTTATTAAAAATGTAAAAAATGATTTGCACGTAAAATAATCCAGATTTTCCGAAAAAAAATAAATGTTAACATAAAAATCAATAAGTATGATAGTTAATGTTATTTTCTCCAAAACCAGTAGAGCAATTAAAATATTGTTTTTACCAGTCGCAAGTAAAGGTCTTAAATGGTCTTTCCAGAAATTTTTAAGGAAATCAAATTGCACATAGCTGAGCAAAACGCTAGTAAAGTCTACAAAATAACACCCTGTATAAAAATTATATTATTCACAAAAAATCATGACAACGTTCATGACGTGAATTTACATGTTGCTAGGTCCTATACTACATACGCAATAGAGTTCACATTTTCTACACAAGCTTGTTTTAGACTTAATTTAATGATAACTCATTGATAAAACATTCCACTTAATGTTTCCCTTTATCTAAAGCGAATAGCAAATCTCCTCGACCAACACGCCAATGACAGCTCTAACCGTAGCTAGAGACAGAGTGGTAAAGAGTGGGGTTGGCGCGTGTGTTGACCCCCTAAGTTAGGGCTTTGGACTCACCATTTCTGAGGCCAGGCATGTGATAGCGTGCTCCACGGTTTGTTTGTGATGTTGAATGTTGGCCGCTGTTGTGGTGGCGCTGCTGTAGCTCTGACGTAAAGGCGTTGTTGGACAACCTAAACATTGGGGGATAAGGAAATTGGATTTTATAATATAAATGAAGTAAATGATAAATATACACTGACTAAATTTAGCAAAGTAAGACAAATAATTAATTATTTGTCCACACTTATTGTTGTTTAAACATTTATAAATAAAATAGACTAGTCATGGATTATTTGTCTATAATTACTGGTGTTGTTTAAAAAATTTATGATGTAAGAATCACACGGTACTCCTCTATTCTTCATTAACTCAACTCAGATTAATTATACCGATCCTGATACTTGTCCGTTTTAAATTACAGTATTACTCTATGACAGTAGTATAGCTGCAAGGTTTCTGTGACATGTTAATATCTGTTCAATTGTTAAATCACCCTTGTTAAGCATAAAATTTGGACACTGTTTAAAAGTCTTTTTTGTGGATCTTTTTGTCTTTGACTATAATAATTTAACAGCCCGATTTTCAAAATGTAAATTTTACTTTAATTCCACCTTACTTAGCCTTACTTTGGCGTAAATTAAATAAAGTACTTGGAAAAATCTAGGCAAATTTATACATTACTTTATCTCTATTTTAGCGAATCATTTACCTTAATCGTAATTCGTCGGTTAGTCGAGCATGGGCGCATGTGCCAACCTTCTTAACTCAATCTACCTGGGCCAGGTTCGGATATCTTCTCGATCCTTACCCGGAGCCTACTCCGGATAGAGTTACCCGTTCGGAAATATTAGAGTTCTAAAAAGGACGGAGCTTGGGGGCGGGGTTATCCTACCCTACGTCCTTCGATACATTTAGTATAGCTTACTCGGATACTATTCGATGTATCCATTAAATTTGGTCGGGTAGAAGTTATCCAAACTTGAAATTCTGTCAGTTGCCATATTGATTTTACTAACATAACCTATATTTTTTAAATACCGCCGCGCCAATTCTTTGTAAAAAATAGATGTGAAAAACGTAAGAGTATGAAAATTGGCGTTCGGTATTTAACTCGAGCAATATTCTGCCACGCCTCAATACGATCACGTGACACTAATAAGACGTATCCTATCCGGATAGCCTCCTATCCTAGGATAGAATATTCGAACTTGGCCCTGAAGGGTAAGGTTCGAATGGTCAAACAAACTGTGGTTTATCGGTTAACTTTGTCCGTCATACATGTTTGTGTATCTCTCTCTCTCTCTCTCTCTTGTGTAGTTACAGTGATGATCATTCGGACCTTACCCAAAGTGTCAAATAGTCAGACAGAAGACACGCGCGAGTTTGATACATACATGCGCGTTAACCTAGCCAATTTCGCTTAAATTAGTTATTTATAAATTAGGCAAAGGAGATCGCACTTTATATGGGCAAAATGGCTCCGCGAGGATGTTGCTGCAATTTTTATATGTTGTAATTGGGAAAATTCTCTAAAGGCTCTCAAAATCTGGTCAAAATTGTATGATAGGTTTGTCTTCTACGACCAAATAACACATTTTTTTGACTGAAAAATTAAATATTTTTCTATGCTTGACTTTTTAGTAAAACTTGTCATCTGTGATAATCTTTCAATTTTTTAATTATTGGAAATGTCACGCAAGAATACAAAATTCAAAATGACAACATTGACAGATTTTATTTTTCAAATATAAGTTTTCAAATAGCATACATTTTTCAGTTCTTTCTTGGGTAAACTTAAATAAGATAAACAAAACATCAAAAGTTGCTGAAGCTAAGTGAAGGAGAGTATCATTGAAGCAATAAATATGGTAAAATAAATAAAAGCTGGATAAAAACTTTCTAGGTATTTTTTTAGGATGATGAACAAAGCAATGTTAGGCGCAAGGATATGTTTAGGAAGAAAAAAATATCTTCTGGATAAGCTGCAACAAGACCATTTTAGCAGAAGAACGTGTTCGAGTTGGATAATGTAAACAAAGTTGGGTTTTTTTATTTTGAAAGAAGTACGAGTTTACACACGTTTCAGAAATGCAACAAGACACCAATTTCGGGCATCGTATAATAATTGGGGATGGAGCCTAGTAGTGGTTATTCACATGCAAATCGAGCTCTTGTAGCCAGTGTTCTTTGGTATGTGGGTTATGCCAAACATGGGGCAAATGTGGACCAAACTTTTAGAAACTGTTCAAAATGCTGGTACAAAACCGCAACGAAGAAACATTGGAAATACTGAAATAATAAATCTCTAGTTTTTTATGTAATAATATTTTGTCTTTTTATTAATTCGTAGATTGTTTTTAAATAAAAGGTGTGATCAGGAAGCTATTGGGGCATATTTTATTAAACTTGCAAGTTCAATAGCACAAGTGCGACAGACATGGGTTACTTTCAGGCTATTTTTGTTAACTATTCTTTAATAAGATGTTTTTAGTAAATAATACGATTATTTAACACCATTCCAAAGATATATTTTTGTTTAAAACAAGTCAAATATTATTAAATAAGAAAGGAGAGGTTTATTATTTCAAGTCCCCAACGTTTCTTGGTATATACGATGCCCGAAATTGGTGTCTTGTTGCATTTCTGAAACGTGTGTAAACTCGTACTTTCAAAAAAAAAAACCCCAACTTTGTTTACATTATCCAACTCGAACACGTTCTTCTGCTAAAATGGTCTTGTTGCAGCTTATCCAGAAGATATTTTTTTCTTCCTAAACATATCCTTGCGCCTAACATTGCTTTGTTCATCATCCTAAAAAAATACCTAGAAAGTTTTTATCCAGCTTTTATTTATTTTACCATATTTATTGCTTCAATGATACTCTCTTTCACTTAGCTTCAGCAACTTTTGATGTTTTGTTTATCTTATTTAAGTTTACCCAAGAAAGAACTGAAAAATGTATGCTATTTGAAAACTTATATTTGAAAAATAAAATCTGTCAATGTTGTCATTTTGAATTTTGTATTCTTGCGTGACATTTCCAATAATTAAAAAATTGAAAGATTATCACAGATGACAAGTTTTACTAAAAAGTCAAGCATAGAAAAATATTTAATTTTTCAGTCAAAAAAATGTGTTATTTGGTCGTAGAAGACAAACCTATCATACAATTTTGACCAGATTTTGAGAGCCTTTAGAGAATTTTCCCAATTACAACATATAAAAATTGCAGCAACATCCTCGTGGAGCCATTTTGCCCATATAAAGTGCGATCTCCTTTGTTAAGTTACTTAAGTGAAGTTAAATTTATGATCTATCGGGTGAGCAAATAAAAACGGCCCATAAGTAGGCTGTGAACAATGTAAAATCTGTCAATCAACAATATTTTGACAATGCCCACAGCCTACTTATGGGCCGTTTTTATTTGCTCACGCGATATATATCGGGCTTACTTTTTGTAGAGGGATGGTCACTGGACACGCTTATGACTTATGTCATAGAAACCATGCAGCTATACTACTGAAAAAGTTTCACTAACTCCAAGTTAGGTTCATTTCAAAAATTCGTAACTTAAATATTGCGATTAAGGTTGCGAATTATAGGCTTAAAATGATTTGAATGAATATTATTACCTATTACCGAAACAAAAAATTGTAAAAGCTTCGGTAGCATCTTTTTTATGGATCCTAAACTTGAGAACAATGTTGGTTTAACGTAATACAAATGACGTGTCTGAGTAACTATTGAATAGATCAGAAAAATATTAATATTTCAGCAAAAATAGTTTTAATACCCATATAACTTATATTATTGAAAAGAGTTTAAAAAGTCATGCCTAAGATATCGTATCAGGATAATAAGAAATAATCAATACTCTAACCCGTGCTCTAATCTATTGTTAAGGTACACACAACACTAATTTACGATAAACTTGTTTAAAAGACATTAAACAGTGACACGACAAGAAACAGCAAAATTTAATACTTTTTACTTTTAACAGTTTCTAAACAGTTTGACACTAATTTTCACATAATTATAGTTTTTTGTAAACGAAGCTAGCTTCTTAATTCACCCTTTCCGTTCGAACCGAAGTAGGCGGTTGACGCATCTCAGATACGTCCAAATACGTCAGAAATAAATGAGTCAATCTGACAGCTTCTGAGATGTGTCGACCGGCGACTTCAGTACAAACGGAAAGGTTGAATAGTCATTGTTTATTGTCTAAGCGCATGCAAAACATCATAACCTTAAACTTCCACTTACCCATATCCCCACTACTAGAGGACTCAGTAAAAGAGGGCGTGCCCTCGGTCCATGTAGGCGTGGACCCTTCCACAGAGGCCGGTGGTGTCCAGGCTAGTCCTCTATGACTAGAGTGACCGCCTGTACCTGAACTACCTGACTCAACGCTCAGCGATGACTTGGTTTCTGCTCTTGATTCCAGTTTGATATCTGTGATACTATAAAAGAAAGAAAATTAGGCATTTAGAAAAGCGTTCATGAAGAATTACTAACGATCTGTGTTTCCTAATACTAAGAAACTAGAGTGTCTTGATGATTTTGACAGATATTGTCGCTTTATAGGTGGCGCCATGCGTCGTTTCATCTCTGTCATACAGATTCTGTCATTAACATAATTAGCAAAGTGACAACAATTACAACTTTCAATTGACAATTCCAACAAGAGAAATGTCACATTTTTTGGCAGACAAAATGTGATTCGTAGCAAGGCATACTTCATTTTATCAGGCCGGCGCACTTTCATGTTCATTTTTTTGAATCCTAGAGGCCTTATTTTCTAGAAGGTCCAGTTTTCTGACGACACGAAAATTAATTTGGCTACTTGCTATCGGTATCGCTTCAGTCAGCAATAAAAGTAAATTACAATTGATAATTGATGACAGAGTCTGTATGACAAAGGTGGAATGATGCATGGCGTCACACTATAAAGCGACAATATCTGCAAAATCATCAAGGCACTCTATAAGAAACTAAACACATGGCAATGGTCTAGGGATTGTTTCTGTTGCTTGTTGATCACAAAAAGCCTGTCGTTTTTCTAGAAAATCTAAGAAGTGTCTGTCGTAAGCAATGGAAAATCGAGAAGCGAAGCAAGAATGCACAAAATTTTGGAGTCGTAAAAATTATGAGTGGTTCAATATTTTATTCGCTGATAAGTTTTGGTTTATGTTTTGCACTAATGATTTTCATCCTAACGGTATTCTTGTGGAATTATAGTTTAAACACATTTGGAATTATCAATAAAAAATGGCCCTCTTTTAAATGTTTAGCTTCAAAATTTTGACTAGCTTCGCGATTTCCCATTGCTTACGGCTGATACTTCTAAAATGTTCTAGGACAACGACAGGCTTCTTGTGATCAATAAGCAACAGCATTTTTTCCAAAATTTTAGTGCATAAGCACGGAGCATTGCATATTGCAACTTTATGCACGGAACGGTAGCATTTCGTAAGGCAAATTTCTGGAGAAAGCTGTCTTTGGCGGGTAATGTTAGACATGGATTGCCTTTATTTCTCGTTCTTACATGTCCAGTTACTCTAAAATTAACCTTTAAGCACAAGATGACTGCCTTTGACTGCGGTCCATTACTTTGGTTTTGTCAGACTGTCCTTTACCAGTTTCAATGCAGTTTACAGCTCTTTGCATACACTCTAAACTGAAATGCTTTTTTGCATGCTTTATTTAAGTGTAGAGAAGGTAAACATAATCGAGAACTCCAAAATTTTTGTTTGAATATTGAAAGAAACTAAACTTATTTCCCAAGAAAAAGGAAGGATAAAACAGTTCTTTAATAAAATAAAAAAAACTGGTGGTCTTGTTTGAAAAAAAATCAAAAGTAAGTGGATTAACATAGGAAGAGATAAATGATCTTGCACATAAACAAAATTTTGGAATTGGGATCATGGCAAAAAAAAATATTAAACAATTTCGAAATATCCCTAGACCATTACCATGTGTGTATTTAAAACGAGCTCTTGGTACTTGCCTAACGGAATCATCTCTATAATTCCTTGTAGTAGCATGATGATGTGACGTATGTGATCCTAACCTCACTCTGGCCGGTGTGGAGGAGGAGCCAAGTTCAAGAGGGGCGTTGCCTCGTTGCTCTAGCACCTCATCGAAGGTGGGGGGAGGCGTACTGCAGCAACTTGGCGTAGCAATACCTACACAAACACATAAGCTTCTACAGGTTGTCTAGCACAATTTATACACGTTTTTAAAGCATTTTGTTAGTTAGAATGGCCTCTGAAAGAAGTTTTGGATAGAAATAAGTTTTGCGGAATAAAGTCTTAATTAAAAGGATAATTCAGGGACCATTCTTAAAGTTAAGTCATGGTTAAATGCTATAAGGTGGGTTAAAGTTGGAGATTTGTTCGTTTTGGCAACATTAAAATCCACATCATTAACGGTGTCATGATTTTTTGATATTAGATTATGTTTAATATTACTTTTCTTAATCCAACAAAATGGCAGGCCAAACAGGTAGCGTTTTTTTTTTTGAAAGGTAAGAACATCATAAGTGGGATCGTTTTCTTCGTACAACAAAATTGATTTTTGCATCTTTGAGCTATAACCCTGCCAACCCTTTATGATGGGTTAATCGCTTTTCAAATGTGCTTTCCAAGGGCAGAAAACCCTGTAATGTAAATTTATTATTTTATGCATAAAAGTGTACAGATTACACAAAATTAAAAAATTTCACTTCATAAACGTCTGGCAATGTTAAGGCTCATCTTTGCACATATTATTTTATTTCTTCAAAAAAAAAATCCACTTATGATGTTTAAAAAAAAACGCTACCTGTTAGCACTGTCAGTGTATTGGATAAAAGTTAAGAAATATTAAATACGAGAAATGGGTAGGAGTCGAAACGCGTAGAAATTACTCTTCACAGATAAGTAGCTCGAGTAGAATTCGGAATCGGTAGAAGTGTAATTTTGTAAATCAAAGTTTAGTCTATTTTTTATATAATTGCTACACATTCTATGGTATACTCTTCGCAAGAAAACTATTATAGGATAATTAATAGTCCAATATAAAAAAAAATTATGTAAAGAAAATCTGCGAAGAGTACAAACTATTAACGGAAAACACGACGAATTTAGTTAACGAAGAGGATAAACGTCAGTTCTGACATTAAATGTCAGAATATTTGAGGTTATTCGTTCTGACAAGTGGTTTTGTTTCTTTGTTTAAAATATTTTTGGCATGGCCTTCTTGACCGACACGTAACGTGATTTGGACTTAGAAGTTTTTTGCTATTGAAAAAGTTGTTTTTTTAACCTTACTGGCTAACTTTATAAAAAATGAACCAACATTTTTAATAGAAAATTAAATTTTCATTAATTTTGTGAAAAAGATTTTTTTTGTTAATTGAATAATAACGGAGATAGGAGGTTTTTTTGTGGTGGGGGGTAACGGGGGGGTCTGACAAAAAAACCAACGAATACTTTTTTATAGAGAATTAAATTTTCTATGTTTTATGTCGAATAATTTTTTTTGTAAATTTAATAATAATTGAGTTACGATTTTTTTTTCACTTGGGGGGCTGAAAAGGGGGCTTTATAGTACTCAGATTTTTGTCAAAAACAATAGGGTTCTTCCTCTTATAGGGATCGATTTTTCCTTAAAATTTGAATAGGATTGGAAGTTTGGTTCTTAAGATAGCGTGTTTACAAGAAACGTGACATCCCACAGACCGACCGACTACCGACGGACGGACAAAAAATGAAAATCTTAAAAAGTCATGAAACGCACGAATCTGCAAAAATTTTTGCTCTACGACCAAAATTGACGATTTTAGGATTTTCTGATCGATTGCAATATACTCTTGTGAAGAGTATAATAATGCAATGCAGAAAAAATCATGACAACGTCCGATGATGTGTGTTTTTGGTTGCCAGCTCTCGTACTATAAAGAATGAACACCAACGGTGGCAAACGATTCATAAAACAAGAATGAAGCAAAACACTATTTCATGCTCACATAAAAATGATGAAAAAGCATCAGTCTTTGTTATAATTACGCCTAAATGCAAACCAATGTGAATTTGTATGATTGTTAAAAGTTATTAACAAAAAGGACCTTTTTCTATGATGCCAAAATGGAATTAAACTGGCGATTTTTTGAGCTGATTTTCTTACTTTTCTTTTCGACAGATTCAACATGGTTTACAAAAAGCTAAAATTGAGCCCAAGAGGTGAAAGCCATTATGCAAGGCAGAAACAAATAAAAGAGTAGAAGTGTGCAAGACTAATTTTTCTTTTGAAGCATTAATTCATAATATACTGCAAGAATTTCTATTTGCATTGCTTGCTGGAATCTCACTTAACCGTTTAACGTTTTGTTTTTGCTGTATTCCTACATGAAAAAAAAAACCAACGTCAAAATAAAAAAAAACCTCAAATAAGAAAACTATTAAAAATTAAATGTTGCTAAAATGTTACTACTAGCACTTTTAAAATTAGCAAATGGTTGAAAAGCAGATCTTTTTTTAGAAAACATTGTAATTTTGTGCGATTTTATTTTCTGGCTTTTTGAAATAATTACATCGGATGCAATGGGATAAAGCAAGCCATTATGCAATGCAGGAAATTTGCCTATAAAAACAAACATTCCACATAAAAACGAAGGCAGTTTGTTGCATTTAAAGTTTATGGCATTGTCTTTGGGTTTATTTTGTTATTTATAAAAAGTAACTAAATGGGCGGATTTCACAAGTAACAAATTTTAATTTTTTTATTAAAAATAAAAGAATGGACTTGGGCATGAGCATTTACTAAAAATCTCTAGTTTGTCTAGTGGCTGGTTTAGATGTTCTAGCGCTATAAAAGTTTACATTTTTGAAGCACTTTTCCTCAATTTTTGGGCATTTCCCTTCCCACTTTAACTATTCCAAGTTGTAGCATATTGCTTAACAACATAAAAATGTATTCTTTCTAGGTTTCTTAAGTCAACTCATAGTGACAGATTGGCTAAAATATGGAATATTTTTATCTTTATTCTGATTTACTGATCGTGGCGTTAAGAAAAAATACCTAAAATTTAAGTAAACGAAGAAATTTAGTAAAAAAAATATAAAATGTCACTTAGACAATGAAGTAATAGTATATTACTACCGTGGGTGGAAAGGGTTTCATTTCTGTCGAAAGAAAAAGATGGTTTACCAAGGCGCGTAGCGCCGCGGTAAACCATTTCTCGAAACAGAAAGGAAATTTCCACCGAGGTTAGTATACTATTTTATTTACAACTGCTTACGTTTATGTTTAATTTTAAAAAAACTTTAATTTTGCAAATTAATATTATTTATTGTTAACATCTTAGTTAACATGATTATTTTTTTTTAAATTCATTACCATGGTTACATTACAATTGCTTGACATCGAAGTAAAAAAATAGTTACTTTTAATTTTCAAAAAACGCCATTTCTCGCATTATTTTAAAGTCTTAAACCAACTAATATTAAAAAAAAACATAATGTCGGATAGTGATTACGAATGTACAGAATTAAAAGAGTGTGCGCAAAAGGCCGAAGAGGATTTGCTCCCACAAAAGAGTTAAATCCGACTTGTTTTCATTACCCAGGCGGAAAGTAGTTACTTTCCGCCCGGGTGGAAAGTGACAGCTTAATAAAACTAATGAAGTGACATTTTCCAACTTTTAAAAAGTCAGAAATGTCATCATTTCATATGCAGTTGTAAATAAAAGTATAGATTCAAGAAGGTGAAAGGGGGGAAAAAGAGCTGTTAAAGCTGGTCCAAGATTTATTAATGAATCATAAAAAAATATTATCCATTATTCGATTCATTTAACCCTATATTTAGCAAAATACCAATAACATAATTAATTATTTTAATTTTATTATTTTTTTTTCTTGAAAAGTAGAGACTTGTGTGATCTAAAAATTTGAAAAACACTCGAAATCACCATAGTCTAATGAGAGTAAAAAAGAGCTTTTTATTTAATTATTCACCTCGTGCTTCGCACACGGTAAATAATTAGACAACACCCTTATTTTGCGGGACATAACTATGCAACAAGCACTCGTTCATTTTATAATCAAAAATTCATAGAGCACTCGTACTATTACTACTGACAAGTACTTCTTGATTTTTAGTCATCAAAACCTTGGAAACTAGCTTCAGTAACGTCACCACTAATACGGCGTATAAATGGATTCATATTAAATACATTACATTAAATTTTTAGATTTATACAATTAAAAATCTCCAAAAACGAATGCCACAAACTTCCAAACACAAAACTAACAATCTAACCTTTTCCAGAAGGCCCATTAGCACGTTTAGCCTTAGGCGTGCCTCTAGGAGGGACGGGAGGGGGCACTTTAGCCTTACTGTCCGATGCATTAGTCCTCCCCACCAAGATAGCAGGGTACGAGGACACGGGAGTGGAAATAAGGGGTGTGGTGGGAAGGGAGGACGTCACAGGGTTAGGGGGGGACACTTTCATAGGCACAGTATCAGTGGGGCTCACTGTGAGGATGATGCAGTGATTTGTGTTAATACATTGATGTCCAGAAGCACCATTGAAAGACATAGAAAGAGGGCATGAAATAAAACAATTTTGTGAGGGCTAGGGTTTGAGGTTGGTGAAAGATTTTTTTTGTGTCCCATAATTAGACCATGTGCCCATTTCATGAAAGTTACAAGTCGACAATAATGGTAGATTGGTCTTGACACTTAAAAGGCTATCACCGGGCCAATAATAATAGAGCGTATTTGTACAAAAATTGGTAAACCGGGAGTTTCCTGTTTTTTGGTATATTAACGTTATATTTGATAAAAGTATAAAATGAAGTAATTTCAATTAGCATCTTGAACGACGGACGCTATGACACATATCGTGTGTCCCGCAAAATAGAGTGCCTTGATAATTTTGACAGTTATTGTCGCCTTATAGAGTGACGACATGCATCATTCTTTCTCTGTCATACAGATAACGTCATTAATTGTGATTGTAAGTTGTAATTGTTGTCACTTTGGCTATAACGTTGATGACGTTATCTGTATGACAGAGAAAGAATGATGCATGTCGTCACTCTATAAGGCGACAATAATTGTCAAACTCATCAAGGCACTCTACCGCAAAAAGGGTACGAGCTCATAACTTTCTACGTATACTTTTTACAGAACTGAAATTTCAGCAGTTGTCTAAGACAATAATTTTGTACTTTTAAATGGAACACCCTACATATTTTGACATTTTTAGAAACATTCTTTTAATAAGAATACAATCGTTTTTTAAATAATGTATCACCAATATTAACGATTTTATAGCACTTTGAAAATAAGCTAATTTGGTCCTACAGAGAACGCTGCAATCAGGACTCAATGGCTAAGGTAGATGATTATGATCAAAAATTAGGTGATTTTCATGAAGCTACAGAATTCTTAATATTAGTGATTCATTATTTCCTTAAAAAGTTAAAAACGATTGTATTCTTATTAAAAGAATGTTCCTAAAAATGCCAAAATATATAGAGTGTTACTTAAAAATACAAAATTAATGTAATTTCCGCTTAAACCGGAAATCATACATTTTTGTAAATACATTTAAAAGGAGGCTAAAAGTTTCCTTATACAACTCCTAAAATTTCAAATCAGTAGAAACTATACGTAGAACATTATGAGCTCGTGCGCTTTTTGCGGTACACAAGGTATACTTGAATCCCCAACCAATTTTTGTACAAATATAGCCAATTTAATAATTTTTGTGACAGAAAATTAAAAAAAAATGCCGCTAATTAATTGTTTCAGTTTGTCGGTCTAATTATGAGAGATTAATAGCTTTTTTTTTGTTAGTTAATAAAATGACCAAAATTTAGATATTTTCATCTTAATGACACCACAAGTTATATCCCCTTACAAAAACACCAAGAGCCCAATGAAATGTAAATAAATAAATACTCACCAGTTTTACTACCATTTTGTTGACTAGAATTTCCTTGCGCCTGCGCAACTAAACAAAAGCAACAACACAAAATTAGATACATTTAAAAAAACATTACAAAAGCAAAAAAACAGAAATATTTGGTGCTTGGAATTCATTAAAAAAATTCAAAACTCATTAATAATTTAAATCGCCCTATTTGTATTGTAAAAATTGTTAAACCTTTCAACAAGTAAACAAAAACAAAATTACTTACTATTATCGTCTTCCAGAGACTTGAAAGGTCTTGATAAAGATTTTCTTTTAGAGGGTGAGTGTTTTAACGCTGAAACAAAATCGAGAAAATTAAAAATGTGATACCAACTCCCTCGTATAATTCCACATTTAAAGCGAATATTATGCAAAAAAGCATTCATTATTTTTAATAAAAAAAAAACGACATTCAAAAAGTGTTCCATTTTTCATTATCTTCTGAAAGTTGAAAAATCGTTATAAAAGTTAAGAAAACACATTTAGAAAACCTTAAACATGTAACAATAAACAAAAATCATTCGACATGTTACCTTAAAAAGTGGACAAAAGTGATTCAGACTAATAGAAATATGGTGTAAATGTGTTTTGCAAAACGGGAAATAAATAAAAGAAACAAATAGATAAAAAAAATTACCAAATGCAGGAGATTTCTCAAAAATCGTAGTTATTTTAAGTATCCTTAAAAAATTACATTCTTAAGAAATATTCTTTTTATTATTACTTTTAAATCAAATAGTATGCACTATTCACTTCACAAAAATTTAGATCTCTAACCTAAAATATTAATTTATAAAATTAAGCATTTCAAAAGCAAAAGAAAAGTGGAAAAAAAAATAAGAAATAAAAATTTACAATAACAAAAGACATTGATGCTCTATAGTGTTCACAATAGATAATTGAAAAACACAGTTCAGCAAAATGAGAATAAAAGCCAATTTTAATTTTTAGTTAAAGCTTCAAAAAATAAAAAATTTGAACTGTGCTTTTTCAGCTCAAAAACAATCACTAACTGCTTGTAAAAAGTGAATAGAATATTCCTTATAGATACTAAAATTAAATTATTTTATTACATGAACGATGGAGCCAAGTAAACAAGGTCACCTGTTTCTCAAAAAAAAAACCCTTAACAAACGCTAATCACAGTATGCTTTACTCATGAGAGAAAACAACCTCGAAACGCTTATTAAATGCTCAGTTATATCCCTGCATAATGAACAAAAACCGTTTTTAAAATCACAAGTAAAATATAACCAAAGTTATTTTGGTGTCCAAAACATATGTTTTGTTGGAGACATTTTGAAGTTGAACTTTGGCACTGTTGTTATTTTTCATTCATTTTTTACTAGCAGTTGTTTTCTAATGATTGAATTGAGTAAATAGAATGATAAGGAGTAGACTTTACCTATGTAGCTGGTTACCAAATTGCGAAACTTGCGATGATTGCCCTTTATTTCGGGCATGTCCACTACATGAAGCAGTAAAATACATTCATTTAGGTGAGGTGGTATTATAATAAGAATTGGGTTACATTAAATACTACTAGGACCAGGAAAAAGGAAACAACAATTTTTACATTGTAATGTTTAATTTTACACTGAGAGTTTAATTTAAAGGAATGCGTTAGATTTTAGGTTTCTTAAAGTGCTTTGATTTTGACAGACATTATCGCTTTATAGAGTGGCGCCATGCAAATCCATCTTTGTCACCTATTATTGTAATTGTTGTCACTTCGCTAATTATGTTGATGACAAAATCTGCATCACAGAGATGGAATGATGCATGGCACCACTCTATAAAGCGACAATAACTGTCAAAATCATCGAGGCACTCTAGGGTTTCTGGCATGATCTAACAACGCGACTTCCCTTAATTAAACTACGCCCCGTTCTTTTTATCTTTTGTTAAAGTGACTTTTAGCTAAAGTTCCTGTTAAAGTTAATTTAAACCAATTACAATAGCTTAAGTCGAAGTTAACAAGAGATAAAAATAAAGACTGTAACAGTTTGGATTTAAACATTGCATTGTAAAACCCTAGGATAGGAATTCTAGTTTCTAATGTCTAGCTCTAGCTATGTCTTTTTTTTTATTTTTGAAAGCCAATTAAAAGAAATGTGAATATTTTTTAGGTTGCATTAAGTGCGAGATAAGGTGGTTAAGATTTTAAATTTATTTGAACTCGCTAGTATTTTAAAAACTCGTTTACACTTAACAAACTATTTTGGGGTTTACAGGAGTTAGGAGTTTAAAGATCTCGGAGTCAATGGACAATCAAAAAAAGGAAATATTTTTTTCACATGAAACATTTTATAGGACTTTTTAATGAAAGGAAATAGAACACATACTTAGAAAAGACAAAAATGTAAAAAAGTAGAAAAACCAAAGAAACACTATGTTTTTTAGGTTCACAAAATTTAAAAAAATTAAATGAGAAAAAATGCTTCTTTAGTTTTATTAAACATGAACCAATGTTAGAAAAATATTTAATGATTTTAAAAACATAAAAAACGAAACACTTACGTGATGGTATTTTCTTAAAAACTGTTTCAGCCATAAATTTTTGGAATCTATTGGCATAAAAACTAGGTCGATGAACCGATACAGTATCCTAAAAATTATTTAAAAATTAGTTAATATTTTATTTTTCAATAATAATAGGGTTAACTTAAAATAATTTTACAGTTTTTTTAGACAAGAGTTAATTGGCAAAAGATAGTAATTGGGGTGTGATATTTAGCAAATTTCAAAATTCGCGACAATAAAAAAAAATAAATAAAAACCTAAGCTTTTTATGGCTGGTAAATGGTCAACATTGAATAGGTTTTTAATGCCCAGATTCACCGCACATTCTTAAGTGTACCTTAAAGTCTAAGTGGCTGTTTACCATAAACAGAGTTTGACAACTGTAACATTGACATTGTTTAAAAATTTGCTTTCTATGAAAAACAGTCACTTAGATTTTAAGGAACAGTAAAAGGTGCAGTGCAACCGGCCCTAAAATGATTAAAAGATATTAAAAAAAAAAAAGTTCCAAATTCTTACCCCGTCATGTATCATGGATTTCCACGTATGTTCTAATTTTTTCTTTAGCCTATAACTCTGTAAAATATCTATAATTCCTATAAATAATAAAAGTCTTTCTCCTTTTGCATTTCTTGCTGGGATTCCACCTTGCCTGAAAACAAAAAAAATATTTCTAAATAACTGCATCTTTAGTAAAGATTTAATTCAGAATGTACCATTTTAATTTCAGAAACCATCAATTGACATTCAGAAAACACTAATTCAAATTGTAATTCAGAAAAATCAAATTAATTTCAGAATGAACCAATTTAATTTTGAAAAAAATTTCATTGTTTTATTTTGTAAAATTAAATTAACGGATTCTGAATTACAATTGGTGCTTGTTGAAATTCAATTGATGGTTTCTAAAATACAATGAATGCCTTTTGAGATTAAAATGATATACATATTCTGAATTAAATCTAGAAAAGGTGTAGTATAATAAAAAGGCTTTGCAAACTTTGATTGTAAATGGTTGTTTGATAAAGAAAGCCTTGTAAATAGGAGTATTTCGACAAGTATTTAATAAACTTACGGAATGCCTTCGTCCTCATCAATGGGCTCGGATTCGGCTTGTATACTTTCCATGGCAGTAGAGTGCGCCACCAGTCTTTGCCTATTAATTGATTTACTCCTATTTAAAGCGGCCAAGCCCATTCGATCCATTCTTTCACGTTCTCTCTCACTATTCAGTAAAATTTTATTGGGGTCTTCTTCGTCTTCAGGTACTTCTTCTAAGTTCATTTGAGAACGTCTCTCCTAGAAAAATAACTTTATTAAGTAAAGAAAACTACAAAATTAGTACGTTTAGGCTTGATTTATAGTTAAATTAACGCGACCAAATTAATGCATTTTTAGATTCCTTAATTTTTCTAATTCAATGCAGTAAACGTCATCTATCGGTAAATCTAAGAATCTTATTATTTTGCAGGATTTATTTCCATTCTACAGTTTTCTTTCTAATTTAAATAAATTTGGTCTAGTAGCAGATAGATGGCGCTAGTAAAAATCGATTACAGGTTGCTACTTTACCAGAAATTAGTTAAATTAACAAATGTAACATTGAGATTTCAAATATATAAATTAACAAATGTAACATTGAGATTTCAAGGTTTCGTATAATCCATTTAATTTTGTGATTTGTCGCGATACGTTAATTCTGAGTGGCGTTGAGTTAATTTAACTAGGAATCAACCTTTACAGTTAACTAATTTATGATTAGTTTTAACTTACCATTTTTTCCTTTTGAGCTAAATCCAAATTATGAATAGTCAACAATAAACTATAATCCATAATTTTAAAACTTTCTAAAACTCTACAGTCCCTATGTATGGTTTTAGTTAAAGCGTTGTACGTTTCGGCTTCCATAAATATACCTTCAGGGTGATGTTCCATAAAATCTAAATCCTTCCACGTTGGTGATCGCTTTTGACTTTCCGCTTTCGATGCCTAAAAAAACCCGTTCTTGTAACACATTGAAAGAAAGCTGGCAACAAAGAAAAACACGTCATTGAACGTTGTCATGATTCTTTGATCATTGCATAATACTTCTTTTCTTAGTCCAATAAAGTGACATTGCTTATAGGTAGCGTTTTTTTAAAACAACAGAAGTGGGATTTTTTTTTTCGTACAAGTAAATTGATTGGTGCACATATGAGCCACAACACTGCTAACAATTTTAAAAGCGATTGGCCTATAATACAGTTCTAGCAGGGTTATGGTTCGTTTGTACAAATATCAATTTTCTTGTTCGAAGAAAACGATCCCATCTATGATGTTTAATGTTTTTAACATCATTTATTAGGAAAGGTAATATTAAATATTAGGTACTTCTCAAACAATCATGACAACGTTGATAACGTGGATTTACATGCTCATATACTTATTCGTTAATATTTAAATGATTGTAGCTTACTTTTCTTTTGTATGTGCTTCCTTTGAGATCATATTTTTGATGCATATGAATTGCGCTAGGTAATAAATTGTTCATAATTACTAATCTCACGTTTTTACTATTGCATTGGTAACAATACAGTCCGAAAAATTTAGGCAGTAACGTCCTTGGATTTTGATTTAAGTTCATATAATAACCTTAAAAAAAGACTAATTATCTCCATGTCAAAACAAACTAACAAAAAATGTAAATGCATTTTTAATATTGATAATAAACGAAGAAACTATTAAATGTATTTATATACTTTTATGTACATACCAGGTAATAACTTTTGTAAAAATTCTCCTTCTTTGTGTTGAACAGTCTTAATAATAAATTCATCATCTCCTGTGAGATAAAAAATTGAACCACTAGCACCAGGATTTGATAATTCTCTTAGGGCGTTATCACACATTGACATCTAAAAATTAAAAAATATTAATAAGTACTTTCTCCAAAAGCAAAAACTTTTCTTTTAAGTAGGTACACTACACAGTTAAATAGCAAGTTTAAAAGTTCAGCAGGTGGTTCGCCAATTTAAGATCACCTTTATACTGTCCCAAAATTACCACATCACCTGTACAGTACGTTGTTGGAGCATGTCTAGGGATTCCCAGAAATTGTTAAAAAAAAATCTCATACACGCTTGAAAATATAAGACCCTAAAGTGTCAAACTTTAAACGCTTGTACCTTAAAAACAACAGCTCATATTAACAAAAAGAAATTGCTTAATACAAAGGCACAGTCTATCTAAAACTATTTTTTACCTACTGTTTGTATATCTTTTAAATGGACAAATTACATTTTTATTTACAATTATTTTATAAAAAAAAGCTTACAACAATGTGATTGAAATCTGATGCAAAAAGGTATGATCAAGAATCATAGATGGGTTTATAAATGCAATTTCCTTAACAAGGTTGCCAAATTTATCAAAAATTAACCATATTTTCCTCAAACATAAAATAAAAAGGATTGTTTTAGCAATTTTCTAAGGATTCGTAGCCATGCTCCAATAGCGTACTATACAAATAATGCGGCAATATGACGACACCCATATAATGTAATATTTTAGAAACAGATTATGGTTCAAAATTGCATTTTAGTCTTACACGTGAACAGATTATTGTTGTTGTTATTACAACAATGTTATTATCAGTAACTCAAAATGATAATGACGCATTTGATAATGCGAATTATTAGGTATGTTTTTTTTAATTCTGTATACCCATTTCGTTTAGATCCTGCTTGCCGGTTGTCATACTCAGGATTGTCAAAACATTTTCGCCACTTTCCCATTTTTCATGTTCGACAATCTCAAGTATGACGAGTGGCGACCATTAAAGAGGAATGTCGCGAAGCATAGAAATTTTGGTTATGTAATGGTGGTTGCCTAAAATCAACAAAAAACAGCACCTTCTGGTCATTGCTCAGTGGATTTATAAGAGTTAATTTTAATTAAATATTGTGCTTACCAGCAACATAAATAAACAAAACACAAGTTGACATATTCGATAGGTCCATCAATAAGCGTTTTTACAGAATTTTGGCAATTTAAAATGCAAAAAAATAGTGCTTCTAAATTGCCAAAATTCTGTATTTAAACGCAATTGATGGACCTTTAGAATATGTCAACTTGTACATTATTTATGTTGCAGGTAAGCATAATTTTTAATTAAAAGTAACTCTTATAAACCCACTGAGCAATGACCTGAAAGTACTGTTTTTTGTTGATTTTAGGCAACCAACGTTACATGACCACAGTTTATATGCTTCGCGGCATTTCCCTTTAACCTGGATCTGAACAAAATGCATGTATTTATTTGACGTTTGGTTTTAATCTACTGTATGATAAATTAACTTACCAAAAAATCATCTGGTGGAATGCCGAACAGATCTCGAAAATATCTAAATGCAATAGGTGCATAATTTTTATACTTAAACTCTGAGTAGTGATGAGCAGGGGTATGATTGGAACCTTCACTTGGAAAATTTGTTGTTTCTACAGTCATAAAATCTTGCATAAGCAAATCCCTTTCGGGTTTTGACGCTAGACCTCCTACAGCATGCTGAATTCCTGAAACAGAAAAAAAAGTTACAAAAATTACCAAAAAATAAAAATGCATTTAATGTATAAAATATTACGACTATTGCTAGTCATATTCTGATTTTTTTGTTCCAAAGTTTCTTATGTAGGAGCAAAAGTGTTATTAAAAAAGAACCCTACATTACAATTTTGTTTTTGTTAATGTTATTGTCAATTTTTGATTATTTTTAGAATCGCGATTTAAGCATTTTATTACTTAATAATCCATAAGTAATAATTATTTTAGTACATCTCAACTGTCGAAATATTTACACAAATAGACAAATTCACGGTCATTGCCTTGAGAAAAAGAAATTCTGTTTATGTGGGTATTTTATGAAGTTAAAGTTTTTTTTATGTTTGGATGTATTTTAAACGTACATACTGGTATTCTTGACATTGCCGATGAATCATATTCTTTGCATTACTTATAACTAATTACATTATAATAAATAAATTCATAAACAGTCAAGAAATTATTTACTGGATTTCCAGATAATAAAAAATAATCACAATATTTTTGCAAAATAATTAATTGCTAAGGAATAAAAAAGTGATTTGCAAATTATTTTTAATATTTCATTCAAAAACTGTTGTAAAATGACCTAGGAGTTAAGAATTTGACATGAAAATTTTAGCCATTAAAACCCTCGATTCTGCAAAATAATAATTTTAAAACCTTAATAAACCGTAAGTGCGCAAGTGTAAAATAACTAATCACAAATATTTTTAAAATGGTTTGTCGCAATAATAACTATATTGCCCAATCATTAAAGGTAAAAAAAATTGTCATTTTAATCGATTTTTCAGATTCGTTTAAAATGAGGTTTCACCAATGAGCAGTGCATAAATATTTTCTATAACAAATTAATTTTTTCACAGCTTAAAACTCAAAAAATTTGGAATGTTATAAACAATTTTATTAGTATTCTTCCATAATACTAAGAATAAAAGTTGACAGCAAATAAGCACCTGAATATAACAATTAAACATTTCAAAAAGTGTAAATTACATTACAATAAAATAAAACAAGATAAAATTTAATTCATAATATCCCAATTCCCATCTTTGTTTCTTTTTTGAAAAAAATTGTTGCAAAAATATAATTATTTCATTTAAGTACTAAGTAAGAAAATAGATTTAACACATCAACACGTAATTTAATGTGAGAAAAAGTTTAAGTATTTTGTGTTTGTGGTAATCAAATAATGCCCTTGTATTGTAAAGAACGCATTTAAATTTTTATTATGAAAACAATTTGGTAATAAATGTACTACTAAGTCATAAGTTGGAATGCCTTTTATTACATTTATTAATAACCAATTTTGTTAAAAATGTAATTGTGATAAAATGGTCTAGTACTAGTAGCTATTTTACTTCTTAAAAGTTTTAAATAAAAATATTAATGATGTTTCCGTTATTTTGGTGAAAAGTACTCGTAAAAATGTAAATTTACCGAAAAACAAGTTACTACTTTCCACTATAAAAATGTCACATTTTACCAGGCAAATAACACAAAAATATCATTGAAACAAACGGAACTCGTTTTCAATAAACCAACTTTATTAAATCTAACATTAATTAAATAAAAATAATCAGTACGAGACTGAAGTCTAGTAAAATTAATTCAAAACCAGATTTATGTAAGAAATATTACTTTGTACCGTTCCTTCTTTGAATGTGTTTCTAGTTTTCTTAATAAAATTATAATTATGGCATAGACACGCGTCTTCTTGGTAGCAATAATTAAAATAATTACCCAATAATTACGTGAAAATTGCAATTAAAATAAACATTATTTGACAATATTATTTGACCTTGTTTTTATCATTCCAGCCACATGCAATGTGGTGTTAACAATTTTTCTAAACAAACTCAATGTTAAAATTCTTATTGAAATGAGTACAATAAACTGATAATGGCAAAAACGGAATAAACAAAAGTTTAGTCACTTTTCCAAAAAGCATTGACCACTTGAACCCAACAATATTTTTAATAAACAGATATGTAATACGATTAGAACGTATTTTTTTAAATATTCCCTAAACAACAATATTTTCCATTGTTTGGAATGGAATAACAATTATTTAATAAATTTTTACAATAATAAACTCGCTAATAATCTAAAATTTAGGCAGTTGGTTATTTTTGGTAAATACAGGTGTCCAAAAAATGGCGCATAAACGCGATGGTATGTGGCATTTTTAGGGATCCCTAGAAAATTGTCAAAAAAAAAACCATCTGTTATATTCATCGAGAAAAATGCAAACAAAGTTGCATAAGTTCAGCAAAACAGTTCGTACTTAAAATAGATCCTAAAAACTCATCTAGATTCTTGAGCATACATTTTTGCATTAGATCATGTTGACATTGTTGTCAGCTTCATTTCATAAAATTTTTGTAAATAAATTAAATTGATTATAAAAATGTTCTTCGACCATTTACAACATAAACAAATGGTAAAATAATTTTAGATAGATTGTGCCTTTGTATTTAGCCAGTTTTTTCGTTCATATGTGCTGTTCTCTTCAAGTTATAGGCGTTTAAAGTTTCGCACCTGGGGCCTCATATCTCCGAGGG
This sequence comes from Cartodere bifasciata, assembly GCA_963920755.1. NCBI lineage: Eukaryota > Metazoa > Arthropoda > Insecta > Coleoptera > Latridiidae > Cartodere > Cartodere bifasciata. The sequence continues at coordinate 15,608,651 of OY987197.1, forward strand.
TATTTGAGATTATTTTTAACAATTTTGACACCCTGATTTAATATTATTTTTGATGACTAAAAATTAAAAAAAAAACATGTCATTAGTTTTGAAAAGTCCAATCTGGTGGTGTGGTATAACACATATTCTTGGAAACCCCAACCGCTTTTTGTTCTAATATGCATTCATGTGCAATTATGTACCATTTTGATCTATGAAGATGATTTTAATATTTATAAATTACGAAGGACAATTTAATGTGAAAAGGTACACAAATTTCTAGACAAATTAAAAAAAAAGTACAATTCCTTTCAATGAATTGCCCCTCGATAAATAATTCCAACTTTTAATTTCCATAAATCACTGATTGTTTTTAGAATTTTGACAGACTGGAGACTTAAAATTTCTTATCATTTTGGGATTTATTGCAACCAAATCGAAGGACTTATTTAATCCTAATATGATTCACGAATAAATACTTTAATCACTGCATTTTACTTTGTAAATTCGTGATATCTACACATTAATTAAACATGTGTTTACAATTTTTTTCGCAAATAAGTGGGTATGTGAATATTTGAAATTCCAATTAAATTACAAGTGGGATAAGATAATTTTACTAATTTTGTAGAAATAACCAAGCTTATTATTTTTCGAGGTAGGTAAATATACCTTCCCAGTTCCCACACAAATAAAAAGTCAAATTATAATTAAATGCCAATAACCTCAACATCACAAATAATTAATGAACAAACTACAAAACCTTAATTTCCAAAATGGATATTTCAAGATAAAATTTCCAAGACAATTATTCCATTTTGTTGAGTAATGCGTCAACATTCTTTGACAAACATTATAATGTATAACGCCCTTTGAAAATCAAGAAAATTACACTAAAAAAAAACAACCTGGGAAACCTTATTTTACTTGTTAATTTAAAATCAAAATTGGTTACGCGATCCCTTTTTTAATTGGAAATACGTGTGACAAAAACGTGTCTCATTAAATTTGTTTGTTTTCTATTTTGTATTTTTTTGTAAAACAAATACACTGCTATGTTCATTTTTTGCATTGTTCTATTAGCAGATTCAACCCCTCTAATAAGAATGTGACGTCACGATGTTAACTACTGCAAAATCGGCATACCTATACATCTAGGAATCTTGTACTATGGTATTTTTTGAACTATTTTGACTTGTGCAAAATCACCAAAAAATTGTTTAATGATTTTTAAAATATTTACAACAAGTTTTTCGGTATAAATTTTATCTGTAAGGGGTATAAATACGACAAAATTTATTAAATTAATTTAGTAAATCGATTTAAATGTAAATTTACTTATTAACTATAAGTACCAACAAATATAAACTTTTGCAGATGCTTTAAAATTTTCCAATTACTCATATAAAATGTATTTCATCTTATGTTATAAAGTGATTTTCTTCCGAAAGACCTACTATTAGTATTAAAATTTGAATCGATCTAGATTTAATGTTTTAAAATGATGAAATGGACAAAATTATTACTGAATTTTATATGCAATAAAATTAAGAAATGGGTTAGATTTGAAATGGGATAAAGGATCTCTTCAAAGAGATTATATGTTTAGAATAGAGAAGGTATAAAAATTCATTGTTTGGGGACGAGATCTTTTTGAATGTAAATAAACAAACATTTTTAATGGAACTTCCCTATGCTAGCCTTTTAGATCTCGGACCCTCACCCTGGTAATGTTATGATTATAAGCAATTCATCTCTAGTCATTCTATTTCTATGGATCTCTGTTTTTTGCAACAATACTATACCAATGCATTATTATTTTGCCCATAAAATGCACATTTTTTTATTTACTAAAAAACTGAGAATTATTTGTCAATATTTTTATTACACATCTTGGCAACTTTAAGCTTAAATGTAAAACGAACCTCTTTGAACTTTTTGTATAAAAGCAGTCTTTCCTCGGTACTTTTTAAACATGATCACATAACCTCAAACTAACTACATTTCAAAAAACAACAACACTATGCACTAATGTAACATAAACACAGATGGAGCATTTCACATTTAATTTACTAATGAAATCACAAAACTAAAACCCAGAGTAAAACGGAACTTTCATAAATACATTCATACAAAGTAAAGGAGACTAGACAGGTACACGATATTGTCTCATCGAAGCGCGAACCTAAACTGATAGTAACATTGATTTAGAGTACTTATTTGACGAATCATTTCTAAATAATCAAGTATCGCATTCTCGGTCTTATTCCATAGACCTTTTCCGTTTAGATTCATTATTAGCTTGGAATGAATAAAATTCATTTTTCGCACATTGTTTATTAAAGACATTCATTAACGCACTCCAAATCGTTGATTAATGACCCCTATTAATGCATGGATACCATGTCCATAGTAACGCTCTTTTATGTTTAAAATTACTATCTATGTTTCTACATTACAAATGTTAAAGTACCTTTAATTACGATTTAAGCAACAAAAACCAAAAGAAATTAAATATTTACCGTTGAAAAGAATGAGAAGCAGATCCTTTTACCACATTTTAAGGAAATAACATTCATTTTCTATTTAAAATTAATAAAAGTTCGATGACAGCCCTTTTTCTTTTTCTTCAATTTTAATATATTAGAATGGCCTACACATTGTTTCTGTTAGTTGGTGAAATAACTGTTTTATTTTATAATTTATTAAATAATGATCTACGATGTGCGAAAAAATAACCAGTTCGTATGTTAAATGGGGATTAATAAACTCACTTATTAACAAGCTCGCTGATCGCTCGTTTATTAATCGCCTTTATTAACAAATTTACTGGTTAAATAACTATTAAACACCGAACAATACTTTAATTAGAGATTGGCAGATTCCACAAACCACTAAAAACTTTTGATTTTATAAAACTCTTCGCATACAAAGTCGAAGAGTTTACGGGGGTCCCAAAATCTAGAACTATTTTACTTTTTGTTGTCTTTTAAATGGTTAAAATAGCATTTTTACAATAAATTTAATTTTACAAAGTTTTTGTAAAATGAAGCTGACTACAATGTCAAAAAAATCTGATGCAAAATAGTATGATTTAGAATCATAAATGGGTTTTAAAATGCTTTTTCTTTTTATTTCTTATTTAGATGCAAAATTTATCGAAAAAGAAAAAAAAATGCATTTTTTTATGCAATTTTCTCAAAATCCCTAGTCATGTCCCAGCAGCGTACTAAGGTCCCTGGAAAAGGTATACATAGGTATGCCCAACTTTGACACTCAAATTGCATGGCCTACTAGATTTAAATACATTAAAAATGCATGATATTTAGAATCGAGTAAGCCATGCAATTTGATCTGTGAAAAATGTCAAAATTGTTCTTACCAAAATATACATTTTCCTGGCAACTTTAACAAATTTAAAAATAACAGAGTCTGCAAAGAATATCCTCTGACATTCACTAATCTAAACCATTTCTTAAATGGATATATTGGATATAATTTTATTATTAAAATAAGCATAAGAGAAACAAATAGTTACTGAGATGGGAATCGAACGCACCCAGTTAACTAAACCACTACGACCTAATTTAAGAAATGAAATAAAACACCGCCAATAACCATTACTAGGAAATATTCAAATTCAAAAAAGATACTTGATCCTAACTCAAGAATCGCATTTTACCTTGTGTCCAAAAGTCTTTTATGAAAAATTTAACAAAAGAAAGTAAATTAACGCTTTCAAATTTCACTTTGAAAGAAAATGTACTTGTTATCACTAGCACAAGATTGATTTTCAATTTGTAAGTACTAGATTGAAGAATACTACGTTACTTTATCGCTAATTACGTAATTTTTTTACAAGAGCACTTTAGAAAAGTGCAGGTATCTAATGACAATTTGTTTTCTTTTTATTGTTATAATATCGATTTAGTGTTTGTAAAATTGCACAAAAATGGCTGAAAATATCCTCGTAAATATTAAATTGTTAATAAAAAGAGATTGCATGTTCATTTTAATTGTAACTAACCCGAAAATCAAAATCGTGACCATAAAAATATAATATATCAATCGATCTATTGGTAAACATTTAGCAAAGGTGAACCAAACAATCTCTATTATGTGTTGCATAACTGTCTAAAACCATTAAATAACTTAATTAAATGAAATTTACTCTGGGTGCAAATTAATAAAATGTACAGGCAAAAAAAATTGCAAATTATAAAAAAAGTTTAAATGCGATCATTTTTTGTTGTTGCAACCTTGGCATACTTTTTAAATACCATCATTGTCTACCCCAAGAATGAGAGAAATTAATACTCTAGATTCAATTTAATTAATGGAAATATTAAAAATGAAAGTTACAAAAAATGGATTGTTAACATCACGCACCTGGCGGTATGTACCGAACCTCTATAGAAAGTGTTAAACAATTAGTTTATTGATGGTTCGTGCATTGTAGGTCAACAATGCAAAAACGAATAAATATTTATGAACTGAAATCATAAAGTACTGACTTACACCGAAAATTATCAGTAATTAGTTACTTACAAATAGAAAAATTTAGCATAAAATCTCAAGACTATAAAATGTAAAAGCTTGGCATTGTTTAAGCCGGTCTAGTTACCATGAATTACTTATTATTTTGTGTAAGTAAAAAAAAATACTATATACTTAAAAACTAATCAGGGTATCTTAGCATTTTTGACTATTTTTAAAGTATATAAATTAAAATAAAAATTATTTGTTGGGCCTTCAAAATGTTTAATTGTTCTATATCGAGGGGCAATTCACCTTGGAAGTATAGTGTACAAGTATGTGGAAGTACGTGGAAGTATGTGGAAGTACGTGGAAGTATGTGGAAGTACGCGGAAGTATGTGGAAGTACGTGGAAGTATGTGGAAGTACGTGGAAGTATGTGGAAGTAAAGTGAAAGTATGTGGAAGTATTTGGAGGTTTAAAGATTTAAAATTGGCGGGAAATTCAAAAAAAATTGCGTTTTTTCAATTTTTGACATATTATTATTTAAAAAATTGGCGCCAAATTTAAAAAATTGCTTTCTTTAATTTTTGACACACAATTATTTAAAAAATTGGCGCGAAGTTCAAAAAATTATAAATTTAAATAGCAAATTTTATGTTTTTCGATTTTTTAAATTTTTGACACACAATTATTATAAAATGGGTGCTAAATTTAAAAAAATATTTGAAATAAAAGTTAAAAATTTATATTTTTTTCGAATCTTAATGCTTTTTTAAATGGCTAAACATTTATTTTTTAAATAAACTAATTTGTATTTATTAATCGATTCTCATAAATTCATAATTTAAAAATCGATTTTTCACATCACTAGACAATTTGCACTTAAAATTTGAGGTTATAATATTTTGCGCATGCGTCATTTATAATTTAATGTGGAAGTATGAATGAAAATATGTGGAAGTACGTGGAAGTATAGTGGAAGTATTTGGAAGTACGTGGAAGTATGTGGAAGTATAGTGGAAGTACGTGGAAGTATGTGGAAGTATGTGGAAGTATAGTGGAAGTACGTGGAAGTATAGTGGAAGTACCTGAAAAGTGGAAGTATGGTGTACAAATTTTTGGAGGTGAATTGCCCCTCGTTCTATATTTTATTTGAATACAATAGAGAATTATCTCAAGTAGCAAGAAACCAAAATTCAAATCGAAAATGTGTACTAAAAATTACTCGACAAATGAGAGCATTTAACATAGGTACATTCTCTTTTTTATTTTCCCAATACCTTTCAAACAATAACGATTATTAAATTAAAATTAAACGTAACTACGATGTTACAACACAAATTAATGGTTTTAAACTTTGGTTTAAATTAACAATAGTTAAGCTACCTATAATAAATAAATATTGAAACATTATTTACTTTTGTTTCTCATTTTTAATTTTAAATAATGAATCATAATTAAGTCCTTGACAATTTATAAATCTGTAATGTATACTCAAAAAGGCTGATTAGTCTAACATTTTTGTCTAAAAAATATGAATGGCATTAACCAATAAGGATAGTCAAATGTCAACATTATCATAAATCTAACGCTCTTTTAGGCACAATTTTACTTAAAGATATGTAAGGACTTCTGACAATTAAAAAATAAATTGAATAAAAGATATAAATACTTTTTTCACGACCGAGCGCAATAGTGCACTTTTTGGCCCGCCTTTGTGTACGTAAAGCAAGGTTTTAAATATTTATTTTTTTCTAACTTATATTGTAGGACTATAACAAGAATATTAAAAAATGTTGCGGTCGTGAAAAAAATAGTGTATATATCACGGGCGTAATTGTTTTACGCCCTTGAGTTAACTATAACTCAGCGGGCGAAAAACAATTGCTTTACGCCCTTGATATATAAATAACTATTTTCTTATACGAAATTGTTAATAAAATCTCGAAATACCAATGAAGCGTATGCGTACAAAAATTGGTTGGGGTATCCTAGGAGATCTATAATACCACCCGTCGTTTTAGATGCTAACTGACATTATCTCTGAATTTTATATTTTTACCAAATATATCTCTAATATACCAAAAAACAACAAACTGGCGGTTTATAACATTCAACGTACCAGCTAAAAGCCTAAAAGGTTTGTATAACATTAACGGAGTGTTTTACAACTTCAATTCTTCATCATTAGGTAAAATAGGGCCTTATGACTCATTTAGAGTGGTACTCTTAATGCGAAATCCGTGCATCCAAAAAAATCCGTATTATTTTAAACAATCACAGAAATCCTTTTGTAAATGAGTCATAATTTTCTTTTTTATCTAATTATAAGGAATTAAAGATGTAAAGCACTCTTTAAACGTTATACAAACCTTTTAGATGGTACATAGAATGTTTTAAACCGGCAGTTTGTTGTTTATTGGTATATAAGCTTTATATTTGAATTTGATAAAAATATAAAATTCAGGAGTAATGTCAGTTAGCATCTGAACCGACATGTGGTATGACAGATCTCCTAGGTTACCCCAACCAATTTTTGTACGAGTACGCTTCATTAAAAAATAAATAGAATGAAATATATGAATACTTTTTTTTTATACGAAATTGTTGATAAAATATCGATATACCAATTCATAGACAGTAAACTTACCCAATTGGATGGATCCCATAATTTGACTAGTTTGAATTTTCTTGTAGGTAATTTCACCCCCCACTCCCACTCTTCTGTGACCAATCTTCCTCTCCCTGTCCTTTTCTTTCTCTGCTTTCGTTTTGGCGACATTTGCAAGCACTTTTTGTCCAGCCTAGTAAAAAAAAATAAATCCAAAAAGTTCTAGGTACTAGCTTTTTTGTAAAAACAAAAACGCGTTTATTATCCTTAGCAAAAAATAGATACATAATATGTCCTTTTAGCTGGCCTTAAGAGCTTAATTACATTGTTGTTTAGTAATACAAGTTAAATTTATCAATTAAATTTAAAAATAATACCTAATCTGATTAATTTCTTTGTGTAAACAAAGAATTAAATTTTATTCAGGATGTAAAGAGGTCACTGTCATTTTATTTAAGGATAAAACAATATACCTATTATTGAATATAAAGGAAAATAAGTACTCCTATAATTTTAATGCCTTATAATTTCTCAAAATGTTGTTTTAGGTATTTTTTATTTTATTTAAAAAAATAATTTGCTCGAAAGTATTCTTTTTCTTTTGTTAACAGATTTAATAAACCACTTTTTCTATTTAAAGAGAGCATTTTAGGTATTCTCTCGGGTATTTTTCTGTTTTAATATCCTGCATAATTTATTAAACAAAACAATTTAATGTACCTATGACGTAGACGAGTTAGGCGATCGTTTTTTTGTTTTCCGGGTACATTTTTGTTGCTTTAAATTAAGTTTATACAATAATTGTTACTCAAGTAGCTAACCTCGTAGGTACCTAACTTACGAACAAGCATTACGTAAAATTAATCGTAAAATACTGTGAAAAAATCGTCTATAATTAACTACAATAAAATCTTACATATTTTAGGATTTTTGAAATCAAAAATAACCATTCTGACGACAAACTTACCTCATGAAATGTTGTTCTGTTGGAGATAGCATTATCTAAAACAAATAAAATGCATTTGAATAAATTTGTTCTTTGTATAAATAACTTATTATCAAAAACCAATTAAACAATAACTTCCATGAAATCAAGTTAGGCCCATAAACAAGACAGTTAGGTACCTAATTATTTTGTTAAACAATGATTTTTAATTAATTCGACCAAAATTAATTTCGAGTCAGATGCACTGGCCTGAATTATTGACCTAAAAATGGGGGCATGAACCTATGCCCTAAAGAAATAAAAACCCATGTTGCAACAAAAACATACCTTCTATATCTAGGGATGAATCATTATTAGCCAGAGGATCCTTGAAATTATTCAAAGGAATATCATTCACTTCGGTAATGGTTTCAATCGTATCCCCAGAAGCCATTTTGTAGGGCCTTCACAAAAACACTGTTAAAACCCCAATTATGTCTTTTTAACACTTATTTTAACATAACACAGTTAAAGTAACATTAATTGAGTAAAACTCCGCATTTTATTAAGGGACATAAGTACTTTTTACTTATTTACAAACATTATTTCGACTTTTCCAACACCTTGGATGGAAAATTATTGTTTTGACAGCTAGCTAAACGTCCATGGGCATGGGCGTGCAAGTGCGCATGTCAAATGCATTTTTAATTTAAATGCCTGTAATTACTAATTACAACTAGAAAAACAAGTTTAATTTAAGCAACATTTCTCAGAAACAACCAAAAATGCGGCTCCTAACATGTAATGGCCAATTATTTGCGTAAGCAACGAAAAAATTTAAAATGAGACCCATGAACGCTCCTTTTTGTTTTGAAAGTTGGCCACTTGTAAGTTTGACATCTACATTTAAAGGTTATGTTATGGTCAATATTTTTTAGTTTTTTGGCGAGAAGCTAAAAGCAATTAAAATTTAATAGATTTAACTGAAAACAATGGCTTCGGAACAAAATGAGGAGGAAATACAGCTGTGCTCAACAGAATCTGCAGCCAAGAAATCTCCAATTAGTTTATTTCCCAAGCAATCTGATTGTTCGTATGTTTCGTGCTACTGGTAAATGTTACTTTATTATTGTAAAAACATGGCTTAAACTAATTCTTTTAGTGAAGAAAATGTGTATAAACTTTGCGAGGACGTATCTGCTAAATCTGGAAACGATATTTTGAACTGTTATGTTGTTTTTGTGTCTAATTCCACTAGGACAATTCCTTTATGGAAACAGAGAGCAGGAAAAGATGAGGATAAACTTGTGGTTTGGGTAATTAATACATTGGTTTTTAGTAAATTTTTATTTTTAATGCCTTTTCACACTTTTTTAGGACTACCATGTGATTTTCTTGTATCAACCAGACCCCGAAAGATGCTTAGTTTACGATTTGGATTCCACCCTACCATTTCCCACTTATATTCATAAATATGTTACGGAAACGTTCCGTACGGATAATATTCTAAAACAAGACTATTTCAGGTATATACTTTAATAATTAGACACGGGGGTTTCAAATCTAAACAAAAATACTTGTAGGTATTTTCGAGTAGTGCCAGCAAAAGAATTTTTAAAGGAGTTTGCTTCAGATAGGAGGCATATGAAAAGAGTGGATGGTTCCTGGATAAAACCCCCACCTACTTGGCCAGCAATTTCAACACAGTGTAAGTTTTATCTTTGTTGTTCTCTTTTATCTTGGATACTGCATTTTGTCCATGTTTTTGTGAGATACTTTTTTTGAAAGCCTAATAACATTTTTACCTTGCAAAAAATATGTAACCAGATTTTTTATATGGATAATAACATTTATTTAAGCTAAATCCACAAAATGCACTCTAATAAGTGTGTAGGGTTGACGTGGAAGTCCCCTAAAGAGCCCCATTTAAATTGCAACATTAGATCACGATAGATCTGCACCAAATTTTACGAATAGATACTAAATTTTAAAAAAGTTTTTGCAAAAATGATTTTTCCAAAAAAATGCCTTCGCCTCCAAAATGGACCTCGAAAAGTAATATTCAATCATGTTGGATTTACACCAAACTTTAAAAACAGATGCGTCGACCGTCGACTTCGGTACGAACAGAAGAAAATTAAGTTTACATTTTTTATATCAAACATGATTCATAATTACTCTTTGGGGGCCATTTAGGGCGCAATGAAATTATTTAGAGGAATAATTTTTCCAAAAATCATTTTAAAATCTTAATAAGCACGCACGTATTTGTAATATTTGGTGCAGATTCATCGTGATTTAATGTTATAAATTAAATTGGGCTTTTTAGCAACTCTAAACACTTATTAGTTATTTGTGTGTATTTTGTGGATTTAGCTTCCCGAATAGATGTTCAAACACATATAAATAATCTGGGTGTTGTTTATTTTTTGAATGAATTGCTATGTTTTTTTACTAATTATCTTGGCCTAATTGCGTTTAAAAAAAACTCCAAAAGCCAAGGCTGTGTTGTGCTCACCTGCTCGCCCACCACTTAAAGCATTTTTAACCATATTATTATTCTAGAGTACCTGGTTGGAAGTACAAATAATTTTTGCGCATGTAGCATGTGACTAATTAATTAAGATTTGGTGTTGTTGGTATCTCTCTCTGCTGTAAGAGCAACGTATTTATCTATTTTTGTCTGATATAACCACGATTATATGGTTAAGCAATGCAAATGCAAAAATTAGCCTAAATTTACTATTTTTATATCTCTTTTCATTTTTTGCTTGATTTTTTGTTTGTTATTTGGTTTACTGTCTTTTTTTCTGTGGTCGTTTTTTTTTTAATTTTGCTTGTTCTAATTTTGTTGACGCTGCGCGCTGCTTTCGCATTGGTGTGGCTTGACTATTTTTGGTGTAGGGTTATTACATTTATATTTCTAACGAAAAGTTCATTTTTATAGCATCGTCTCACAATTTGGAAGATTACATTTGTATGGATTCTTCCAAGGGACCTGGTGAAGTTTTTTCTTTGACGCAATTTGTTCAACGTTTTTACAAATTGCAGCCATAAATTTTATTTTGATGTTTAAATGGGATTTAAAACCCTTTGTATTTTTATGGGAAAAAATTAAGTCAATTTAAAATTGTGCACTTAATAGTTTTTTTACAGCAAAATTTAGCAAGTTTTTCTTATAAAAACATAACCCATTTTTCTTGCAATAATAAACTCGATAAGACAAATAATAGCCATTTGTGATCCTAGTAACACAATGTGGATAATTAATATTTATTTAGTTTGCCAAAGATTTGTTTTAAAATTGCACTCGATGTTATTTAAACGTATAGCGTCGAGGTCTGTTATTTTAATACCTGATTTAATTTATTTTAAATAATTTATAAGACTGCACTATAACTTGCCTTCCATTAATCATAATACTCTACTCTTTTTTGTGTACCTACCATGTTGGTAGCCATAATAATTAACCTTTTTTCGTCAATGTTATTTATAGAAATAAGAACTTTTCGATAAAACTTACCTCATTAGTCTGGTAATTTAATACGTGGTTTACTTTACAATCGAAAAAAGTGACTTATTGTCTAATAATAAAAATTATTGAATTTTACATAATACATTTTTATGTCTAAGTGTTAAAATGTTGAATTAATTTAAAATATAATACATAAAAGCACGAAATATTTCTTCTTAACGTTATATTTGTGGAAAAATAAAAGTTAATGTGAATTTTAGATTTTTTATTTATTAAAATAGGAAAGACAAAATATTTTACTTAATATATAATTTTATAGCTATTATTTTTTATTATTTCTAATAATTAGTTTAATTTTTACAATCCTTAGCTAAAAAATTAAATTATTAACACAACCTTTACTTTAAATAATTCCCTATCATAGTATTTTTTATTAAGAGCTGTAAAATCTTTCGCAAGACCCAGTACACTCTTTTTCCACATTAAGAGCCCGACATCCCACTTTCTCTTATCAGTGAATACCGACTTATTACTCAATGCTCTTATGCAAATTCATGTACAACTTAGGCCCCAGTTTTTAGAGTTATTATTAACGCGATTGTTCTAAAATTTTGACAATATCATATTTACTTCTTTTAGAGTGCCGCTTGTTTGGCACATTTTGTTTTGGGTTCGTAGTTTAAGACGGGCGTTTCAAATTCACAAATCTTCGAATCTGTGCTCCTAGAAGCTCGTATAAGGCATCTCCTTTGAGCTCCCGCCAATTCTACTAAGTAGCACATCTACATGAGGGTCCCATCGTATATTAAAACTAAGCGTAGTTTTGAAAACTACAAAAATGGGGCAACAAACGTTTTATGGTTTCATTTAAATCGGTTATTTCTTTGTATCGAAAATCTGACTTAAAAAATCATTATAATATTTTGGATTTTTTTTTTCGACTACGGATACATTTTTTGGTTTATATACATTACGTGGTCTATGCCAAACCATAATACGTTTATTTACCATGGTTTTTTTAAGCTTGTAAATGATTAAAATTGCAACTTACGTTTTTCCCTAGTATAGATGTGCTCGTTTAAAGATTTAAATGTACAAAGAAAAACATCAAAAGTCCTATTTTACCATATTTTTATGATTTCTTGCACTCAGTACCACTTCTATATCACAAACATTATCCTACATATTTTTAATCATAGTTATTGATGTATTACTCCGTATTTTTACATATTTTGTTGAAATTTCGAAAATCACTGACATTTAGGAAGATGACTTTTTACGAACTTTTGAGTGCACAGAACATCATCTATGAATTTGAAATGCCCGTCTTAAGAGAAATAATAGTTGTTGTTTTTAGCATAGTACACCCTACTTTAAACTGTTATTTTTGCTAAACTACGAATCCAAAACAAAATGTGCCAAACAAGCGGCACTTTAAAAGAAGTAAATATGATATTGTCAAAATTTTAGAACAATCGCCTTAATAATAACTCTAAAAACTGGGGCCTAAGTTGTACATGAATTTGTATAAGAGGAAGTCGGATGTCGGGCTCTTAATTTTTTTATGTTTCTGAAATTCTACTCTTAACTTACTACTTAATTAAAGGTATAACGTTTTAAGAACTAAAGAGTATTGGGAAGCTATTTCATTTTTTAATCGCTCTCAAGCACAATGTAAATGGACCTTTAGGTGTTAATTATTTTTTTTTGTAAAGCAAAAATTTAAATGTGAATCTAATAGGTATAATAATTTTGCGGCGCCTGCACCCTGGTCCTAACGTAAACATTCTGTTGTTGGCTTTCTTGTCGTTGCATATTTTGAGGACCTCTACCATTAGCGTAATTCACAGAAGCATACTGAACTTGCTGTGGTTCCTGAATGGAGCTATACCTCTGCCTTTGCTGAATTGGTTTCTGGTATACGTAGTCTGTGTTTGCAGAACTTATGACTGGTTCTATGGCAAACCGTTGCCTTTGAAAAGCACTGAAGGTGTAATCATTCGACGGAGAAAACCCAGTTGGAAAACTTCGCACTGGTAAGTTTGGTAAAGTCGGATTAAGTGCATCGTTTAACGTGACGTCATATTCGGTCTCTGATACGATGTCCAGAGGGTTCTTTTCCACGATTTTGGGTCTTGGTGTTGTTTTTAATGGTGGTAGTGGGGTGTATTCGGTTTTGTATGATAGTCGAACATGGGCTTGAGATTTGTCCAGTGGTTCTTCGTGTCTGGTTTTGGGGACTTTAATTAAAACAGGGGATGGTTTGAAGTATTCTTCTTGTGGGGGTGATCTTTGGGGTTCTTGATGGCGCTGGGTTGGTTTTTCTTCTGCTTTAGATTGGTTGTCGTCTGTGCTTTGTTGCTCCATTACTTCTGCGCTTGTTGCTTTATTTCCGACTGGTTGTAGACCTGTTAACAAAAAGTATTAGTTTTCTGTTTTACTTATTGCATCTAGTACATAAATATGTATGGAATATCACCTATTTCCCAAGGCAGTGATAAAAAATGAATGGAATCTACAAGGCAATAATTCTTTTCCTATTTTGCGCGTCTAACATGAGATATGAATACTTTTATGCCCTCGAAAACGATGTACGATGCTACATATTCTGAGATTCAAGATCAAACTCACTTTTATCCCTACACGGAAATAATAAAGTAACAGGAGTTGTTACAAACCTCTGGAATATGGGCTTCCACCTCTAGACGGTAAAAATGGTCTTTTAACAATTCGTACAGCATCAGATTTGTGTGATTCATCCTGGTTGGTTGTGGTAGATGGAGTCGTAGTCGTTGTGGTGGTTGTTGTTGTTGTTGTTGTAGCTGCTTTACGATTATGTTTCAGGGCTTCGGTGCTCGATGGTATTCTCTCCTTTTCTGCAATTAATTCGTCTTCGTATTCCTCGTCATAGTACTCGTCTTGTTGTTTTTTGCTTGATTGGGTGGTTGTTGTTGTAGATGAAGACAATGGGGTACCTAGAAAAGTAAACATTAGGATCTTGAATTATAGCTAAAGGGCTTGTATCTGCAAAATGTGCTCACGGTCTGGAATTCACAACATATACTTTTCAAGACATTTAAAAAAAATTGGTTCGATGAGACATTTTGAGATTTTGCTAGAAGCGGTTAGGTTACAAATATATTGGTATTTTAATTTTATCATGATTTCCAAAATTAAATATCAGATAAACGCATGTCGTGTGTTAAACTTAGAAAAACATGATGGGGCACCTAAATATATTTTCGGTTAACAAAACCTATTTATCGTTTTAGAACATTAATGGCATTGTATCATCCAAATTTCATGTCTTTTTGCAAATGGGAACATCCCAAAACAAAATCTCTTAAATAATCTTATTTTAGGCTTAATGTGCCCCCTGTCATTTTTTAAACTAATTTATTATCTGAACTCATAAAGTGGGATCCAAATAACATAGGTATTAATTTTTGTGACAATCAAACCAACAAGATGTGTTAGATAATGAATAACAATAAATGGGGCGCAGGGGGGCTCTGACAAAAATTTCGGCATGTCTCATCGAATAGATCGCAGAAGTATGTCCTTAAAAGCTCATCTTTTAAATTATAAGGTTTAATTCAACCTGTTACCCCTTTAAATGCGCCATGAATAAAGTGTACTAGTGGACCTGAGGGGGACTCATGGTAACATTTAAAAATAGTGAGAACCCAAAGTAGTTACTGGACTTTCTTAGAAACCCAAATATGAAGTTTCATGAAAAAATGTTAAAAGACAACGGTATAAAAAAATAAAGTAACCGTAAAAAAAGAAGAGGGCACAACGGAGCTCCTATCAAGATTTGGAAATGTTTCATAGAGCCTTTTTTTTTAAATGTCTTGAAGAGTATAAGTTGTGACTTATTTCCGACCGTGATCACATTTTGCAGACGATTTCCCCTTAACGGTTAACCACTGAGCTATATTATTAGCATTAGCAAGACTGTGTATTTTTTCTTTTAAACTGTTTTTTTGTTGTTCACTTATTAGTAGCAATTTAACTTACCCCGCCTATTTGGTTTGTTCTTAATAAATAACCCTCTCGAGGTAGTAGTACTTGGTTGTTCTTTCTTTTTTTCTTCCTGGGAATCTGACTTATCTTTTTTAGCATTTTCTTTCCTGTCTTCTTCGCTTACTTCTTCTGATGCTGCTTGCGAGTTTTGTTTTGACCTGAACGGGCTTGAATCATTCGGTTTTGCTCTTTTATTACTTATTTTAGAAGGTTGTGGCTCCTCCTCTGGAGCTACTTTTTTGTTTGATGAAGATCTGTTTCTTGATAACGGTGGCGATGGAGTTGTTTCATCTACGTTAGATTTTGATCTGGTTGATTCTTCTTGTGTTGCTTTGATGGTCGGTGGTCTTTTTGGGCGATATCTAGACGAGTATTTTTCACTAGAATCTTCTTCGACAGGCTTACGAGTACGAGGTTTGTCTGAATCTTCTTCACTCGAACTAGGCGTCGTGGGTTTTGTTGTTTTGCTTCGGGTTCGTGACGGTATTTTCTCGGTTGTACGTTTGTTTTTTGGTTTTTCGTCTACGACTTCATCGTCGTAATATTCTTCATCGTTTAGTTCCGTGGTTGATGATGTAGCTTTGGTATTTACTCCTTTAGAGAACGAGAACTTGTCTGCTTCGCTTTTTATTCTAGACGGCGATCTTGTCCGATCATAAATTGAACCTGCTGGTTTGGCTGTGGTTTTCTCTGGACGATTTCTTCTACCGTCGTCACCTTTGGACGGACGCTCGTCTAATTCATCATCAGCATAATCATCATCTTCGTGCTTTTTGTTGGTTTTACTTCTACCAGAAGGTCTGTCTTCATCAATTGGTCGTTTAGATCCTTTCCTTGATGGAATAGGTTCATCCTCTTCTTCCAAAGTGGTTGGACGTTTCTTTCTGTTTTCTTTTCGACGGTCGAAACGTTGGTCATCCTCAAGGTAGTCTTCGTCTTCATCTTGGTATTTGCTTCTGTTTTTGTTCCTTCGTCTGTCGCGTCTATCGTAAGGTCGCCTGCGTTCATACCTAAAACTCATTCGTTTCTACAATGCACTTTGACTATTTTAATGGCACAAACCTGTCCTCATCGTAATCGTACTCGTCATCGTACACAGGCCTTGGTCTAGGTCTTGGTCTCCTTCTCCTTGTCTTGGGTCTTGGCCTATCATCAACGTAATCATCTTCATACTCAGCTGCGTAATCGTAGTAATCATACGCTGGCCTACGTAGAGGCTTTCTTCGTCTGCCACCAGCTGAATAAACGGGTCCCAGTGGAGCTGCATACTGTACACCAGAATCCAATGGTGCTCCTCCATCACCTGTCGGTGGCAATGGATCCGAGCCTCCTCCAGCGCTGGGTGCTTGAGTTGCAGATGCGCCTCGATTGACTCCTCGTTGTCCTCCGTGGTTAGAGAAGAAAGGCGATGGTCCTCTAGGGGCGAATATCACAGTAGGGCGTACAGTTGTAGTGGTAGGATCTACATAGAGAGCATCGTTTCTGGGAAAGAAATATTAGTTTAGTTATTGCTTAGTGAAAAACTTGGGAATACTGACCTGGACCAAAATTTCTTGGAACCAATGCAGTCGACATCCGAAACGAATTGGCAGATAAATGTTTTTTGGTCGAAGGCGGTGTAGTTTGCACAAAGAAAGTCGTAACGGGTTCCAAAAAGACAGTGATGGTAAACCTGAAATTAAGAAAATTCCTAAATTACAACCCCATACAAAATAAATACACCTTAAGCATTAAATTAAAATTGACATTAAATGAGAACCCGACTAATTTTGGAAAAACTCAAGTCCTTTTACCTTTATTGGAAATTATTGATGCTCCCTTCACTTTTGTGATATTATTTTTTATTTGCAATAATTCACTTGTTAAAATTACTGTAATTTATTTGTAAGATGGTGACGCTATATTTCACACTTTTAGTGTGGTGAGTTTCATTTTCATTCGGACAATAATAATAGTACCAGACCAGTTTCACTTGTATTGCAACTAGTGAAAGTTAAATTTAAACTATATTGTATAGATTTAATAACTCTGATATTATACAAGGTCAATATTTATTTTTAATTACGTATTGAAGTTCATCTACCTTCGTTTTAATTACATGGTCTAACGTACTTATTTTTAACGGTATTTACTGTTTTGAAACTTCTAAAGTACTAACATCTTTGATAATATTGGTACTCCAATTTCCCTGGTAAAACCTCTGATTGCAAAACATGAATTATTTTATACATACAGGGTGTCCAAAAAATGGCGCATAAACGCGATGGTACCCTCTTGGGGCATTCTCAGGGATCTCTACAAAATGTAAAAAAAAATCTATCTGTTATACAGGGTGTCCCAGAATTGGCGCACCACCTGAATGGTACGTTGTTGGGGCATGCCCCAGAAAATTGTCAAAAAAAATCCAACTCATACACCCTCGAAGATAGGAGGCCCCAAAGTGCAAAACTTTAAACGCATATACCTTAAAAACAACAGCATGTATTAACGAAAAATATGGTTTAATACAAAGCTGCAGTCTATCTTAAACCATTTCACCAGTTTTTCTTCTTTTAAATGATCAAATAACATTTTTATAATCAATTTAATTTTACAAAATTTTCTTAAAATAAGCTGACAACAATGTCAATAAAATTTTAGGCAAAAGTGTATAATTAAAGACTCATAGATGGGATTTTTAGATTTATTTACCTAGACTGTGTAGTATTTTCCTAGACTGTGTTGCCAAATTTATGCAACTTTGTTTGGATTTTCCTTAATGAATATAACAGATGGATTTTTTTTAACAATTTTCCTGGAATCCCCAGGCATGCCCTAACAACGTACCATACAGGTGGTGCGCCAATTCTGGGACAGCCTGTATTCATCGAGAAAAATGCGAACAAAGTTGCATAAATTCGGCAACACAGTCTAGGAAAATACATCTAAAAATCCAATCTATAAGTCTAAAAATCCCGTTTATGAGTCTTGATCATACACTTTTGCACTAGATTTTATTGACGTTGTTGTCAGCTTCATTTCATGAAAATTTTATAAAATTAAATTGATTATAAAAATGTAATTCGACTATTTAATAAATAAACAAATGATTTAATGGTTTAAGATATACTGTAGCTTTGTATTAAACCATTTGTTTCGTTAATATGTGCTGTTATATTCAAGATATAAGCATTTAAAGTTTCGCACTTTG